>CM067364.1:775500-1375500 GCA_034401795.1 Chaetoderma sp. LZ-2023a
AACAATATTCTTTATTGATTTTATTAATGCCCATAAAGTCGTCGTTATAGACAGGTTTACCTGCAATTTTACAATATAGATTTCCTATTGGAAATCATAAAAATAACTCAGAATGATATACTTGTCCTGAAAAGTGCTCCTGCTTGAAATTCTTCCCAAAGTACCTATACGCATCATTTCTTTTAGCCAAAAATTAACTAAAGACAAAACTGGCACCAAAATCTTACACTTTTAGGAATATAGACTCCAAAATTATATGGTGCCATAAATTTACAGAAAAATCCCACATGACTATAAATCCTGATATTGCTGGGCCGCACACTAGCCGCTTTATTTTTAATTATGTGTATAATTGAGCCAGTTGAATACTTTAGCGTATATCTAAAGTCTTTGTGATGGTAAATATACTCTTGAATCATGGTTACCATTGCCTGGTCGTGTTGCTGGACCATAATGGTTGCCATTGCCTGGCCATGTTGCTGGACCATAATGGTTGTCATTGCCTGGTGTTGCTGGACCATAATGGTTGTCATTGCCTGGCCATGTTACTGGACCATAATGGTTACCATTGCCTGGTCGTGTTGCTGGACCATAATGGTTGTCATTGCCTGGTGTTGCTGGACCATAATGGTTGTCATTGCCTGGTGTTGCTGGACCATAATGGTTGTCATTGCCTGGTGTTGCTGGACCATAATGGTTGTCATTGCCTGGTGTTGCTGGACCATAATGGTTGTCATTGCCTGGTGTTGCTGGACCATAATGGTTGTCATTGCCTGGTCGTGTTGCTGGACCATAATGGTTACCATTGCCTGGCCATGTTGCTGGACCATAATGGTTGTCATTGCCTGGTCGTGTTGCTGGACCATAATGGTTGTCATTGCCTGGTCGTGTTGCTGGACCATAATGGTTGCCATTGCCTGGTCGTGTTGCTGGACCATAATGGTTGTCATTGCCTGGTCGTGTTGCTGGACCATAATGGTTGTCATTGCCTGGTGTTGCTGGACCATAATGGTTGTCATTGCCTGGTCGTGTTGCTGGACCATAATGGTTGTCATTGCCTGGTGTTGCTGGACCATAATGGTTGTCATTGCCTGGTGTTGCTGGGCCATAATGGTTGTCATTGCCTGGTGTTGCTGGACCATAATGGTTGTCATTGCCTGGTCATGTTGCTGGACCATAATGGTTACCATTGCCTGGTCGTGTTGCTGAATGTTGTTTAAGATAGGTTTGTCGCAACATTTACCTGCATTGTCTGGTCCTGATGGTGAACATTGCTTCGGCAGATAGATAAGTAATAGTCATAGTACGTGGGAAAGGACTTCTCCATCACTTCTCTGAAACATTATTAACATTATTATTATTATTATTATTATTATTATTATTATTATTATTATTACCCTCAAATTGTAAGGGGAAGGAGGTGTGGCATTTGGGTCTGTCCATCTGTCTGCCTGCTCACTCGGCCGGCTATCCATCCGTCTGCCCATCCTGAGTTCTATTTTAAAAACTTCTGGTCTGAATTGGCTCAAAATTTAACACAAAATGGAACTTACTGTAAACTACATGATAAAAATCAAATGATCTCCCCACAATGGCAGTCTTCTTAGTGGGATGACTTAAGGCCACTGGTTTGGAAGAAAGGGGGAAAGGGGTCCAACGGCCTATGATGCACACCTGGGCCATTAGTATCTGAAACATTTTCCTTTAAATAGACATGAATAATTTTCGGAAAATCCAAGATGACTCCAACACACACGCATGCACACACACACCCTCCAAGCCCAAACCCCCCACCCCCTCCAAAAGAAATTGATCAAGCAAAATTCTCGTTTGATATGTTGATGTGTACCACCACAGGATCATTCCACTTAAGTTTTATTGAAATCGGGCCATTGATTGAGGAGTAGCATTTTAAATGATTCTGGAAAACTTTCAGTAAATCCAAGATGGGCACCAAAAAATCTATCAATTGGAATTTTGACTAAAGTTCTAGAACCTACCACCGTAAGATTCCTCCGGCCAAATTTGGTTAAAATCCAAAAAGCAGTTAAGATCTACTTTTAAAAATTTTCATAAACCTACGGTTTTCAGCAAATAAATTGACCAAGCAAAATTCTGAATAGAAGTTCTTGAGTCTACCAAGATTATAGGATCCTTCTACCAAAATTTGGTTGAAATCTGTCAAGCAGCTAAGCCTCGCTTTGACAATTTCCAGTAAATATTTCATAAAGTCTAAGACTGTAAGAGAAAAAAATTTACCAAGCAAAATTCTAAATAAGCCTACCACCATAGAACCCTCCAGCTAAATTTGGTTGAAATCCACCAAGCAGTTAACGAGATGTGTTTTGACAATTTCTCAATTTTTCATAAAATCTAAGATATTCAACCCAAAAATTGACCATTCAAAATTCTGAATATGTTCTGGAGCCTAGCACGCTAGGATCCTTCTAGCAAAATATGGTTGAAATCCAACAGGCAGTTAAGTAGCAGATGTGTTTTGTCACTTTCCGGTAATCTTTTTTACAAAATCTCAGATTTTCACCAAAAACAATGACCAATCAAAAATCTCAAGAGAAGTTCTAGAGCCTACCTCCATAGGATCTTCAAAGACAAATTTGGTTGAAATCTGTCAAGAAGCTAAGGAGGTGCATTTTGACACTTTCCGGTAAATTTATTACAAAATCTAAGATTTTTAACAAAAAAATTGACCAATCAAAAATTTTAATAAAAGAATCCTTCGAGCCCAATTTGATTGAAATCTGTCAAGAAGCTATACGGATGAGATGCTTTTTGACACTTTCCGGTAGATTTGTATAAAATAGATTTTCAGCCCAAAAAAATAGACCAATCAAAATTATATATACATGTTCTGAAAGCATACCACTCTAGTGTTCTGTCATCCGAGTTTGCTTGAAATTTGCCAAGTGGTTAATGAGGCGTAGGCTTTTACCAGATTTCCAGAAATTCTGAAAATCCAAGATGGCTGCCAGAAATATTGACCAATTAGAACTCTTGTTAGAACTGTTGAAGACTCCCAGCATAGAATTAGTACACCCAAGTTTCGTTGAACTTCGGCCATTTATATAAATGAATCAAAATTATATATACAAGTTCTCTAGGGTTCTTCAAAACGAGTTTGCTTGAAATCTGCCAGTGGTTAATGAGTAGGATTTTAATTGTTTTCCAGAAATTTTCAGAAAATCCAGGATGTCCGCCAGAAATATTGACCAACCAGAATTCTCGTTAGAAGTGATGAAGCCTCCTATCATTGAATTAGTCCGCCTAGGTTTCGTTGAGGTCGGCGGAGTAGTGTTTTAACCTTTACCACTCTGATGTCACTATTCTATACACCTGTGCAAAAGTTAAGCACCACCCTATTTTTACGCACATGCGAGGGTATATTCATGTGCTATGAAGAAAGCAATAGCATAAACATTTATGTACCCATCCATCTTAGTGCAAGAGGTAATAATGCAACTAGAGGAACGCTGATTATGATGGTGGGGAAACACTGTATGTTTTTGTTTGAACTTGAAAACGAGGCCTGACTATGGTTACGTTGACACAACTGACAACTATTGCCCTACAGTTGACACACGTGGCTAGATTGTCATTAATGGTGTCTGAAAACGAAGTTTAACATCTGTGCACGAGTTTGAGACTGTCATTATTAATACCGGGTATATCCACCTTGTGCCTGGATGACGCCTGGACACGACGTCTCATGCTGGTCACCAACCGACCGATACGCCATTGTGGTATTCGTTGCCATTCAAGATGGAGTGCGTCTGTTAATTCCTGTAGGTTCTGCACAGGAGGATCCCTCCTTCTCACCATGTTTCCCAGAATGTCCCAGATATGCTCAATAGGGTTCATGTCAGGGCTCCTTGCTGGCCATGGTAGGGTTTCGATGGCATTCTGGCGGAGGTATTCATGCACAGCTCTAGCACGATGTGGTCGGGCGTTGTCATCCATGAATATAGGGTGGGTTCCAGGTGCATGATTTACAAAATGAGGGACCACAACTCTATCCAGTATGGAATCTTGATATCTTTGTCCATTTAGTGTTCCAGGTACAGTCAACAGATCCAGCTTACAATCAAATGAGATGCACCCACATATCATAACGGAACCTCCACCAAATGGAACTTCTTCCATGATGTTACGTTGGTCGTACGCCATGCGTCTGGACCTCCATACACGAGTTCGACCATCTGTGGCATGAAGCAGGAACCGACTTTCATCGGACCAGTGTACCCGTTTCCAGGATCTCATGTTCCAGTGTCTTCTTTCGTTGCACCACCTCAGACGCTCCTCTTTGTGGTGTGCAGTGAGGAGAGGACGTCTGACAGGTCTCCTAGCTTTCATGCCAGCAGCATACAGTCTCCTTTTGACGGTAGACATTGACACTCTATTGCGCGTTTCCCATTGCTGGCTGAGCACTCTGCTGTTGGTGAATGGAGATCTCCTAACAAGGCGTACTAGGGCTCGATCATCACGGGCAGTAGTCTTCTTCGGTCTTCCAGATCTAGGCCTGTCCTTCACCTTGTTAGTTTGCCCATGTTTTGCAATCAAACGACTGATTACAGTATGGTTAATGTTCAGCTGTCTGCCAATCTCTCTGCATGACATACCAGTGGTATGCATGCCTATGATTTGCCATTTCACACGATCACTTAACCTTCGTCTTGCCATAGCGGTTCACAATCAAGAGCTAATTCTCTCTGTACAAATAAACCACGGTCATGAACACAAAATTCCTAATCTTGTCGCCTAAATCTGTATGTAATGTTCTACACCTCAAACTGGACTTTTACATGACTGAACACGTGTGCTGTTTCCCGCCACGCACGGACATCAAGCGGCATGAAGTCATGCATGCATGTGCATTTCGTACTTGGAATTATGTCAGCTAACGCGGGGACAAAAAGTATGGCAGCCTAGTTGTACTATCATGTTTCTACGTTCTATTGTTTTTGCTGGTGCTTAACTTTTGCACAGGTGTATATCTTTTACTGCATCAATAGCAAAGAAACTGGTGTACAACAGCACCATTTTCCACCAAATTTGTTGAAAAATGAGCAACATTTCATCTTTTAATTTAATTTGAAAATTAACAATTTTGACATTAGTGTGGTAATGGTTAAATGATTTCCAGACAATTTTCGAAAGATTGAAGATGGCCGCCAGAAAAATTGACCAATCAAAATTCTGAATAGAGCTTCTGGAGCCTACCACCATAGGATCCTTTCAGCCAAATTTGGTTGAAATCGGTCAAAGCATAAATGAGAAGCAATTTGATGTATGTATGACGGACTGACAGACGACGTATGGCCGCTATGGAATAAGCTCACTTGGCCCATCAGGCCAGGTGAGCTAAAAAGCTTAACCAGAGCAGACACCAAAGTCGACGACGGAATTTTTTCCCCTCTACAAAACTCTATTTTTCACTTCGTGTAGGCGAAATAAAAACTGATTTGGCTCAAACTTTAACAACAAATGAACTTGTCATGCAAGAGAATTTCCCGACTCTGCCATGATCGGGATAAAAGAACACAGATCCAGATCAGATTAAATTATGGATTGTTGATATCTTGGGAACCACTCATCAGATTTCTCGCATTGCAACACAGGAAATGGTGTGACTATACACCAGAAAAGGGTGTGACTATACACCAGGATTCCACACAGGAAAGGATGTGACTATACACCAGGACTCCACACAGGAAAGGGTGTGACTATACACCAGGAAAGGGTGTGACTATACACCAGGAAAGGTGTGACTATACACCAGGAAAGGATGTGACTATACACCAGGAAAGGGTGTGACTATACACCAGGAAAGGGTGTGACTATACACCAGGAAAGGGTGTGACTATACACCAGGAAAGGGTGTGACTATACAACAGGAAAGGATGTGACTATACAACAGGAAAGGTGTGACTATACACCAGGAAAGGTGTGACTATACACCAGGAAAGGATGTGACTATACACCAGGAAAGGGTGTGACTATACACCAGGAAAGGGCGTGACTATACACCAGGAAAGGGTGTGACTATACACCAGGAAAGGGTGTGACTATACACCAGGAAAGGGTGTGACTATACACCAGGAAAGGGTGTGACTATACACCAGGAAAGGGTGTGACTATACACCAGGAAATGGTGTGACTATACACTAGGATTACACAACTTTGGGTATGAGCCCCCAAAAAAAATCAGGAAAATTCAGGGATAAAATCAGGAAAATTTGAAATAAATGGCCCAAGAGCCATAGCGATCACCTAGTTTGTTAGGAACTGTAAACATGTTTACATTAATTAATGCCTGACACTACTGACCACCAGAGAAAGCTGCATTGGCTTATACACATAACAAATTCCATTTACGAATGGGGCAATGGTCACAAGCAAAGACTAGGCTTCCTTGACATTATTGACCAACGGAAAAAGTACAACTGATCTATGGGGCAGCCATCCCTGACATTACTATCAGATTGTTCAAGTGTGTTAACAGATGTAATTTACTAATGGAACAATCGTCACAGTAAAGAATCAGGATAAGGAAATACATGAATATTGGCATCCTTGACATTATTGACCAACAGGAAAAGTACCATTGATCAATGGACCAGCCATCCCTGACACTATTATCAAAATAGTTCAAATGTACAAACAGATGCCATTTACCAATGGGGCAATCTGTCACAAGCAAACATTTATGCCGGTAATGCAAAAATTTCTCCTTGACCCTATTGACCAATGGGTCCAAAAGTACCATTGACTAATGGGGCAGCCATCCATGACATTATTGATACAGCAGATATTTATCAATGGGACAACGGTCACAGTAAATAATTTGGATGAAGAAATGAAAGAATATTCGTGTCATTGACATTATTCATCAACACCACTGATCAATTGGGCAGCCATCACTGACACTATTGATCAATAGTTCAAGTGTTACATCACCGACCTTTACCAAAGGAGCATTATGGTGAGTCACAGTTATTAGTTTGGATGGGGAAATGCAAGACTATTGACTTGATTGACCAACAGGAAGAGTACCATTAATCAATGGGCCAGCCAACCACAACACTATTGTCAAATTATTTAAGTGTATGAAATGAACATTTCTGACAAATCTTGTTTTAATCCATTAACAATTTATGAAACGTGACACAGATAATTTTCCCCATATGGTTCAATACTTAAAAACACCTTGAGTCAGCATTAGGGCCCTTAATTGAAGTTGTGGTGTCTTCATATTCATAGGACAAATAGATATTTGACTGAAGAAACATATCTGCCAAATTTGGTTTTAATCCATCAACAATTAACTAAACATGAATTTTCAACATAGGGTTCAATAGTTTAAGACTTAATGAACCAGAGTTATGGCCCTTGTTTAAAGGTGCAGACTTTATATTCATAGTTCAAATAGATATTTGACTGAAGGAATATATCTGCTAAATTTGGTTTTAATCTCAACAATTGGCGAAAACATGTATTTTCCCAATAGGGTTCAATACTTAAAAACGTCTTAATGAACCAGAGTTATGGCCATTGTTTAAAGATGTGGTCACTTCATATTCATAGCTCCAATAGATGTTGCCTAAATGATCATATCTACTAAATTTTGTTTTAATCCATCAATAAATGATGAAACGTGCCACAAACATATGTTTTCCCCATAGGCTTCAATATTTAAAAACGCATTAATGAACCAGAATTATGGCCCTTGTTTAAGAGTGTGGCCAGTTCATCTTTATAGCCCAAATAGATATTGCCTAAAGGAACATGTCTGCCAAATTTGGGTTTAATCAATTGATAAATGACGAACCGTGCCACAAACGTATTTTCCCCATAGGCTTCAATACTTTGAAAATATAGCAAGGGCCATAACTCTGCTATTTGTTGGTAGGGCCACTTCATCTTAATACCCTCAATAGATATTGCATAAAGAAACATATTTGTCAAATTTGGTTTTAATCATTTGATAAATGGCGAAATGTACCACAAATGTATCTTCAATACAGGATCTGTACTCTCTGATTGCTCATGTATAGAGAGAATTCAGGATCTGTACTCTCTGATTGCTCATGTAGGGAATTCAGGACCTGTACTCTCTGATTGCTCATGCATAGAGAAAATTCAGGATCTGTACTCTCTGATTGCTCATGTATAGATAGAATTCAGGATCTGTACTCTCTGATTGCTCATGTATAGATAGAATTCAGGATCTGTACTCTCTGATTGCTCATGTATAGAGAATTCAGGATCTGTACTCTCTGATTGCTCATGCATAGAGAGAATTCAGGATCTGTACTCTCTGATTACACATGTATAGAGAGAATTCAGGATCTGTACTCTCTGATTGCTCATGTATAGAGAGAATTCAGGATCTGTACTCTCTGATTGCTCATGTATAGAGAGAATTCCAAATCATTTAAAAGAAGACTGTAGTTGTCTGTAAGAATGGACCCTTCTAGTTTATCCATCAACCATCTGACGTCATATGACATCATAATCAGCTACATGTGTAGGATGACATCATTGACTATGACGTTGAAAAGTTCGTCAAGAATGCATAATTAGTGACAGACTAAGTGTTGTTGTACGAAGTGTATGTCATTATTATTTACTAAACATACTGTTCAATATTTTGAAACTAATGCAACAGCAGCCAGTCAAATTAGTTTAAAAATATTCAACAGCTTACCTGTATAATTTTCTGGAAATTTATAGTCGGCGAGTTCAGGGATCGATTGATCCCAATATGAGCGAGGTGTGGATGGAGTTTAGCTAGAGATGGGCATAGTTATAAGTAGAAAGGTGTATTATGTTGCGATGCAAACCTGAGCTCGTGTGGACATTGACACGCCCCCTCTAACATGTCACAAACAGCTACTCGCAATGTCTCGTGACGGATTATGTCGTTATAGCGTTTTGCATCACCACACTGACGCTCCTGTATAAATACAATACATACAAGGGTTATTATGACGTAATGAACGAGCATTCTGTAAGTATTGGTTTGCAATACATGTCCCCTTCCTGGTGATATTTATAAATCCTCAGAGATTGAGTCGAAAACTCAATAGAAAATTGACAGAAACGCCTGAAACTCAAACCTGGTTTGTAACTCATAACAAAGCAATGTACCAATTCTCAGTTGAATGTCTTGAATGAATGCGAAAAAGGTGCGGAAATTATTATTTTCAGATTTCCTAAGATGAAAGGGGGAATAACTCCGAAAAATTGACGAAAATGTCTGAAACGCGAACTTGCTCTGTAACTCACTATAATAATCCAACCTACCAATTCTAAGTTGAATATCTTGAAGGAGTGCAGAAAAAAATGTGGGAAACTGATATTTTTCATATTTCATATGTCCACAGGGAGCATAACTACATCAAACATTGGCACAAATGCCTGAAACTCGAACTTGCTCTGTAGCTTCTTGTAACAAAGCAATGGACCAATTCTAAGTTGAATATCTTGAAGAAGTGCGAAAAAGTGTGGAAAACTAATATTTTGCATATTTCGTAAGACGCAAGTGGGCATAACTCCATCAAAAATTGACACAAAAGCATGAAACACAAACTTGCTTTGTAGCTTCTCATAACAAAGCACTGTACCAATTTTCAAACGCATGAAACTCGAACTTGCTCTGTAACTTCTTATAACAAAGCAATGTACCAATTCTCAGTTGAATATCTTGAAGGATTGCGGAAAAGTGTGGGAAACCAACTGTGACAGACAGGTGGATAGACAGACAGACAGACAGACACACTGAGTGCAAACCTTTAGGGGCTGATACATATGAGCATTATTATGACATGTAGGGGCTGATTTGTCATTTTAATTAGTAATCCCATACTTAGCTTTATAAAAACACTACATGCCCTAATTAATGCTCATTAATTTGATTATCAAATTTTTTTTACCTCCGAGCTATAGCAATTCCAGGGTAATAACGCTTGTGCTCACAGTGAAATCCATGCTGAATTCTCTCCCTTGATGATTCTCCATAGGTGTCAATCATGTGACTTGTAAGAGACATAGCAACAGCTAGTCAACCAATCAACTCTTCCAGTCACCCAATCAACTCTTCCAGTCAACCAATCAACTCTTCCACTTAAATTCCTCCTGCTTCACATTATGATGTCTAGAATCAACCGTTCAGGTGAGGAGGGTCTTACAAGTTTTTTATAACGCTATGTATAAGAATACTAAAATGACAAACCAGCCCTTATAGGGGGCATTTGTTCATTATCCGTTACCATTATAACAAGAGGCCCAAGGGCCTATGATGCTCACCTGGACCATTAGCATCTGAACTATTTGCATTTAAATAGATATGATGGATAATTTTTGGAAAATCCAAGATGGCCATAAAACAAAATGGACCAATCAAATTCTCATTTGTTTTCTTGAAGCTTATCATCATAGGATCATTCCATAAAAGCTTGGTTGAAATTGAGCTATTGATTAAGTAGTAGTAGTAGTAGTAGTAGTAGTAGTAGTAGTAGTAGTAGTAGTAGTAGAAGAAAGTGATTTAAAGGCTACTGGAAAACCAATTAAATTCCTTTATTCAACTTCGGAAGCATATGACCAGAGGATCCTTCCAGCCAGGTTTCATTGATATCTGGCTATGGGTTAAGGAGTAGCGTTTTAAAGAATTTCCGAAAATCTTTTGGAAAATCCAATATCGTTGCTGAAAAAATTAACCAATCAAAATTTTCATTAGAACACTTGCAGCCTATCACCATAGGATCATTCCACCCAAATCTTGTTGAAATCGGGCCATTGGTTAAGAAAGGGTACCATTTTAAAGGATTTCTGGAAGGTCTAAGATGGTCACCAGAAAATTTGACCAATCAAAATTCTGTAAACCTGTTCTGAAGCCTACCCGCCTAGGGTCACTCTAGTTGGGTTTGGTTAAAATCAGCCAAGCGTTTAAATAGTAGGCTTTTAACTGATTTACAAAATTTTCCGAAAATCCAAGATGGCCACCAGAAAAATTAACCCAATCAAAATTCTGTATACAAGATCCGAAGTCTACCATACCACACTAGAGTCCTTCCAGCCTAGTCTAGTTGAAATCGCCCAAGCAGTTAATTAGGAGTAGCATCTTAAATGATTTCCTGCTATTTTCAGAAAATTCAAGATGGCCACAAAACAGATTGACCAAACAACATTCTGTACACAAGTTCTAAAGCTTATTCCCATAAGGTCATTCCAGCCAAATTGGCGTTGAAACCCACCCAGCAGTTAATGAGTAGCATTTTGACCATTTCTGGTAGATTTTTCATAAAATCTAAGATTTTGACACAAAAACATCAAACAATCATAATTCTGCATACAGGATCTGAAACCTACCCCAATAGGGTCCTTCCAGGCAAATTCTTTATTCTTCTGAATATGTTTCACTTTGCGCTGCATACTTCATTCTGTGGAGGCCGGTTTGTCACCGTACATGAAATCTGCAGTGTCTTCTAGTGGGCTCCGATAGTGCGGTGTGCATCCTGCCGGATCCCTCCATCTGCGATCACCATTGTCTATTTCATCATTGGCATTATTGGCCGCTGCTGCTAGTGGATTTATAATAGGCTCAGCTTCGTGGTCACCATTGTCTGTTTCGTCGATGGTGTCATTGCCTGCTGGTGCTGGTGGATTCAGAGTCAGTTCGGCTCTGACTACAGTTGATGGAAACACCCGTTTAACATTATTTAACATGCGCACATTTTCCAAAATCACAGACTGTTCGTTCTTATCCATCTGATGACCGATTTCAGATGGTATCTTATATATTCCATGCATGCGAAGCCCCTCTCACGCGTTCCACATTTCTATGGACGGATCTCTTCATGCTTACTACGCTTATGCTGATTGTGGCTAGCCAATTCAACTTTTATGCACCACTTTCCCATCGACGCTGTAGGCCAAGGCACCCTTATCACACTACCCAAGCCCAAGAGCCACTGACCACACAACCCCAAAACTCCTCCCCCCAGCCAATCTGCGGCCCATTGTGCTCCTCAACAGCATACCGAAAATCCTATCCAATGTTACTCTATGCCGCATCCGAGACAAGATCGATGACTTCACCGGATCATGTCAAAGTGGCTTCAAATGTGTACGCAGCTGCGCAGACATTGTATGGGCTCAAAGCATGCTTGCGTCGGTAGTCATGTCCAAACACTGGGATTTCCACAAAATGGGCATTGACATGTCACGAGCCTTCGACACAATTAAACGCTCAAAGATCCTGGATACACTACGCCAGGCCAGTTGCAATGAAGATGAGCTACGACTAGTGAGACTACTGCTTGCAGACACCAAGCTGAGAGTATGAGTCAAGTCAGTGAAGTCTGTAGAGTTTGAGACATTAATGGGCTCCCCACAGGGAGATGGTCTATCTCCGGTGCTTTTCACCCGTTACCTTGCCGCTGCATTGAAATCCATGCGGGAAAGTTCCACAAGAGCAAACACCTCAGTGTCAATACTGGGTATGCCGCTAGAGATGGAATATGCCGTCGATGTGGACGTCATAGATGAGGAAAAGAAACCCCTTGACAAACTTCTCCCAACAGCTGCAAGCAAACTAAAAATTGAGAATTTCTTTATGAATGAATCCAAAAGAGAGTTCACCCATATATACCAATCTACAAAGCATGAAACTGCCGATCCACTTATTGTTGGCGAACTGTGGAGGAAAAGTAAAATCCTGGGCTCACTGCTTTGCAGTACTGCTTACATTGCTGTACGCTGCGTCAAGGGGAGCATAGCTTTCCAGTCCTTCTGGAAGCTATGGATTCGTAGATCAAAGATTCCCTTGATTAAAAGGCTACATTTATACAATGCAACCTGCGTATCCTGGATGCTGTATAACTGTAACAGCTGGGAAGCTCTAAAGGCAGCTCTAGACAAGCTCGCAATGCCACCGCAAACACCTATGCACCATAACAGGACACCGATGGTCAGACAGCATAATTTCCAATGATGCACTATATAAGATGTGGCCGCTGTCTGTAAAAGTCACCAAGCAAAGATGGTCCATGTTTGGCTATGTGCTGTTGAGAATGCCAGAAGACACCAGCACAGAGCCTTGGAATATACTTGGAGCCAGCAAATACAAAGCCATGAGAGGAAGTCATTGCATAAATCTGCTAAGCGTGCTACGACTTAACTTCAAGAAAGCAGACTCGGTACACTCAAGTCAAGAATGTACCTGAGGAAGCTAAGGATTTCGGCTGAGGACAATACACAGTGAGCAAAAGTAAAGGGCCTATTGCAGCTGTTTCTACTACTACTGCCACACAATACAGTAATCTAGGCGGGTACATTTATGGAAAAAGGAGACCTGAACCAGAAGAACAAGCTAAATCAGAAGAGGAATAAAGACTGGAAACAAATGTAATGTCTAAAAACACAATGGGAATAGGAGGCGACTACCGGAAACCGGAACTAAAAAATCAGAAAAGGAAAGACAGAAAATAGAAAGTGAAGAAAAAACTAAACCGGAAGAGGAAAAGGCATAATAACCGGAACCGGAAGAAAAACCAAGATCATAAAAAATAAAGAGGAAGAGACTACCGGAAGAAGAACTAAAAACATGAAGATAAAAAAGCAGAAAATAGGAAACAGAAGAAACAGGAAACTGTAGGAGACAACCAGAAATGGAGGTAGATCCTACAATATGCAAACTGGAATAGAAAGAGAGGCTACCAGAAACCGCAAGAATCAAAAACATGTGGCAAACCACAGTGAAGTAAAGAAAGAATAGGAAATGGAAGCTACATCTAGAGCCAGAGATCAATAACCAGAAACACAACTAAATCAGAAAGGAAATAAACAAACTGCCAATTAATCTAAAAACAGAAGAGAACCGGGAACAGAAATGAAAGAGAACCGGAAGAGGAAGCTAAAACTAACCCAGAAATGACCATAGGAATGAACTAAAATGAAAGTATGCAAACTGGAAGCAGAAACCTGATAACTAGAACAATCCCTGACACTGGAAATTAAATTAACACCGGAAAAACACAAACCGGAATCGAAAAATTTAAATGGAAACGGAAGCCTGGTAACTGGAAAATTCCTTAATACTGGAGGTTGAGGTCTTGTCTTGCAACGTTACCATTAACGGTACAAACAGTTTGATGGGCACTTTGCTTCAAAATAGGCCTAACAATATGGAATGGAGTGCAGATTTTCTTCCTGTCCCTGCCCCGTAAAAACAGGGATTAGAAACAATTTCCGACAATAAGGACAAGCTCTGATTATTACCGGTCATATCGGCCACCATCAATACTTGGGATGATGATGTTGATGTGTGTGAGGGCCCTTTCCCAAGTTTTTGATGGGTTCTTGAAGGAGTAGTGAACCAGAAGTGGAAATACGACTGGAAACGGAATTCAGGTAACTACAAAATCCCACTGGAAGAACGCAAACCGGAAGCGGAAATTAGACCAGAAATGGAATCCTGATCGCTAGAAAATGCCTTAATTCCGGAAGTTAAGGTCTCATCGGAAGCAAATATTGTAACAAATTAATAATTGTAATAGAGGTAAAGGAATTTTGATGAGCACTTTGCTGCGAAATATGTCTAACCATCGGAATCGATTGCTGATTTTCTTCCTTTCCATGCCACGAAAAAACTGGGATCACAACAAATTTCCGACATTAAGGACGAGTTCTCATTATTAATGGTCATATTGGACAGCACCAATACTTGGGATGTTGAAGATGACCGTTCCCAAGCTTTACATAGCTACGAACACGACAATCATTTCCTGATGAAAACATCTATTAGAAAACTATGCCAGACTAGGGTTTAGAGATGCTTGTATCGCAATGCGATATAAGAAAAGATAATGCTTCGCCAACGAACACTAACTTTCTAGTAGGATATAAAAGTGTTCATAAATCAAACTCCACTACAGGAGATAAATCAAGTGATTTTCCATTGCCACACCAACCCCAGGGCGGCTCTCAGACCACTCAGAATCATAAATCCTCGAGCCACCATGAGGAATGGCAATACAATTTCCGTTGCGGAGCCCACAGATGTTCTATCTGTGGGAAGATTTCCTACCATGTTGCTACAGTACAGATCATAGTTAGCGTTACTGTTTGACGAAGCAAAAACGAAACAAAAATGTGTCTTTTTAGCATCAAAAGCTTGTCGCGTTTTCAGGTGTAAAAACTATGTTCAAAATGAACAGAGAGATATTCTGTAATAATCAATACCAAGTTTGGTGACCATATGTGAAAGTCTTGAAACTATGGCCCAGAGAAACATTTTCTGTGATATTTAGTCGACCATGAAAAGTAGGTCAGCATGACCTACTTTTCATACTGCGCACTCCCTAAGATGCCACATACCAAGTTTGGTGACCATATGTGACAAAGTCTTGAAACTATGGGGCGACAAACATTTTCTGTGATATTCACTCGACCATGAAAATTAGGTCAGCATGACCTACATTTGACCTGCTTTTCATACTCTGCACACCTTCTCGCTAAGATGCATCCACATACCAAGTTTGGTGACCATATGTGCAATAGTCTTGAAACTATGGCCCAGACAAACATTTTCTGTGATATTCAGTCGACCATGAAAAGTAGATCAACATAACCTTCTTTTGACCTACTTTTCTACTCTGCACACCTTCTCCCTAAGATGCATCCACATACCAAGTTTGGTGAGCACATGTTCAAAAGTCTTGAAACTATGCCCCGGACAAACATTTTCTGTGATATTCAGTTGACCATGAAAAGTAGGTTAGCATGACCTACTTTTGATACTCCGCACACCTCTCTACGATGCATCCACATACCAAGTTTGGTGACCATATGTGAAAAAGTCTTGAAACTATGCCTCGGACAAACATTTTCTGTGATATTCAGTCGACCATGAAAAGTAGGTCAGCATGACCTTCTTTTGACCTACTCTTCTACTCTGCACACCTTCTCCATAAGATGCATCCACATACCAAGTTTGGTGAGCACATGCGCAAAAGTCTTGAAACTGTCCCGGACAAACATTTTCTGTGATATTCAGTTGACCATGAAAAGTAGGTCAGCATGACCTACATTTGACCTACTTTTCATACTCCGCACACCTTATCTCTAAGATGCATCCATATACCAAGTTTGGTGACCATATGTGAAAAAGTCTTGAAACTATGCCTCGGACAAACATTTTCTGTGATATTCAGTCGCCCATGAAAAGTAGGTCAGCATGACATACTTTTGACCTACTTTTCATACTCTGCACACCTTCTCACTAAGATACATCCACATACCAAGTTTGGTGACCATATGTGAAAAAGCCTTGAAACTATGGCCCGGACAAACATTTTCTAAGATATTCAGTTGACCATGAAAAGTAGGTCAGCATGACCTACTTTTCATACTCCGCACACCTTCTCCCTAAGATGGATCCACATACCAAGTTTGGTGACCATATGTGAAAAAGACTTGAAACTATGCCCCGGACAAACTTATATATGGTGAACGGATGGGCGGACGGACAAAGCGGCGACTATATGCTCCCGCAAATTTTCTTTCGGGGAGCATAACAACATATTTTTGCGTGTGCAATACATCAATCTATGCACATTTCGTGTATGCCACAGACTAAAGAGTAGACAGATAATGCAGAATAACGATACTGTCAATCAGAAAGTGTGATGCCTACATATTCGACCGCTTCTTAACTCGGCCTTATTACTCACAGAGCGTGAAGTTAGTTTTCTCAAAAATTGTAAACAAAGAGACGCAGCGATGATCGAGTTTATCATATTGTTTATCTTCAACATTATTGTTTTTTCATGACAAGAGCTAAACGAAATGGATAATGGATATATATACATGCTTGCGTGGAGTTTGGCGCGTTATAAATTCACTTATTATTATTATTATTATATATATATATATATATATATATATATATATATATATATATATATGTCTGCGGCTCTCTTACGACAATCTATAACTTTCTCCTTAGCAGTGACATCACATTTACTAAAACAAGAATGATAATGCAGGTTACTGGGCAAATATTGGCCTAGTAACCTGCATTATCAGGGAAGTGAGCTCCAAATCAAAACCAATGAATTATCACATTTTACCCATTTTACCTAAAATCCCAGAATACCACTTTTACAGTCATTATATAAGTATGATGTTGAATATTTTGAAAGCAATTCGACTGGAAGCTGCTTTCAGTCAAATTAGTTTCAAAATATTCAACAAAATTTTGACACATTCGTAACAAATTCATTCTTGTCTCTTGTCGGTTGAAAGGGTTAATTCAATAGTAGAAGTACTCCATTGAAAAACTACTGAAAAACCAAAGACAAACCAGCAATATTAGATTCCTTCTATGCAGAATTGAGCTCCGCCATTACAATCCCAGCTAGATGGCAATTGTTCGTGTGTGGAGATTTCAACTCCAAGCTGGGTAAACTCGGAATTGAGGACAAAAGTTCAGGACTTGGCTTATGCATGTGATCCTATGGAGAGGGCACACGCAACAGCAATGGAGATATTCCTTAGTTCCAATGGCCTATTTGTCACAAATACGGCTGTCAAACACCCATGCCCTCACCGGACAACATGGACTGGACACAATACTGATCGCAAAGCCCCAAAAGGTTCTAAGGCTACAACAGCTGTCTTCAACCAAATAGACTTCATACTATGCAAAATAGAAGCCAAACACTTACTCCGGAATGCTCGTTCATATGGAGGCACAGACCTCAATTCTGACCATAAGTTAGTCATTACACGCCTTCAGATGAACGATCTCTGCCTAATATATAAACACCATACCAGGCAAGAGGGTAGAGTCACCTACAACCTACCCAAGCTCATCAGCGACACTGACACTCAAATGTCATACAAAAAAGTCCTCAGGGAGCAGATAGCTAACATCAATGTCAGCTCCGATCCAAACGAAGCTCTAACCAAAATACTGAAATTTATGGAATCGTCCGCTACCAGCACCATAGGTATTCTTAAAAACAACCAAACTAGCTATACTGATGACCCTCTAGTAGTAAAACTGTCAGCAGAGCAGAAAGCATTACGGCTGCGCATCTATCAAAATGGCCAAAGTGAAGACCGCACCAA
This sequence comes from Chaetoderma sp. LZ-2023a, assembly GCA_034401795.1. NCBI lineage: Eukaryota > Metazoa > Mollusca > Caudofoveata > Chaetodermatida > Chaetodermatidae > Chaetoderma > Chaetoderma sp. LZ-2023a. The sequence goes on from CM067364.1 coordinate 793,651, forward strand.
ACTACGCTGGGAGCGCAATATTATTCTGCGCCACATTAGCGAACGCTTTGAGGGATCTTGCTATTCAACAGGCAGACTCCCTAGCAGATGAAATCACTGCCATGGATGACTGTCACAAAATGTTTTGGGAACCCCGTGCCCTGAGAGTTGCTGACTACACCCCACCACTCACAGTACACAACTCCGAAGGACACTTTATCGGGAATGACCAGGGAAAAGCTGAGGCCATTACTAACACCAATTAAAACAGCAGAAGTTGAGAAGGCACTTAAGCCCTGAAAAATGGACGTGCATCTAGACCTGATGGCATGAGCAATGAACTATTCAAATATGCAAGCGACATTATCTCAAAACTGATCACGCACCTAATCAATTCAGCTTTTATGCACCACCTTCCCATCAACGCTGTAGGCCAAGGCATCCTTATCACACTACCAAAGCCCAAGAAGACACCTGGGTCCCCAGCCAATCTGCGGCCCATTGTGCTCCCCACTAGCATACAGAAAATCCTATCCAATATTACTCTATGCCGCATCCATGACAAGATCGATTACTTCACTGGATCATCTCAGTGGCTTCAAACGTGGACACAGCTGCACAGACATTGTATGGGCTCAACGCATGCTTGTCTCAGTAGTCATGTCTAAACACTGGGACTTCCACAAAATGGGCATTGACATGTCACAAGCCTTCGACACAATTAAACGCTCAAAGATCCTAGATGTACTACGCCAGGCCAGTTGCAATGAAGATGAGCTACGCCTAGTGAGACTACTACTTGCAGACACCAAGCTGAGAGTACGAGTCAAGTCTGTAGAGTTTGAGACATCAATCGGCTCCCCACAGGGAGATGGTCTATCTCCGGTGCTTTTCACCTGCTACCTTGCTGCTGCATTGAAATTTGTGTGGGAAAGTTCCACAAGACCAAACCCCCCCCCCCCACCACCCCCAACCCCCAGTGTCAATACTGGGCATGCCGCTAGAGATGGAATATGCAGACATCTGGACTTCATAGATGAGGAAAAGAAACCCCTTGACGAACTTCTCCCCATAGCTGCAAGCAAACTAAAAATCGAGAATCTCTATGGATGACTCCAAAACAGAGTTCACCCACATATACCTATCGACAAAGCATGAAACTATAGAAAATGACGACCCACTTCCTGGCGGCAAACCATGGAGGAATAGTAAAATCCTGGGATCACTGCTTTGCAGTACTGCTGACATTTCTGAGCTTTCCAGTCCTTCTGGAACTTATGGATTCGTAGATCAAAGATGCCCTTGATTAAAAGGCTGCATTTATACAATGCAACCTGCGTATCCTTGATGCTGTATAACTGTAATAGCTGGGCAGCTCCAAAGGCAGCTCAAACTCGATGCCTGCCACCGCAAACACCTATGCACCATCACTGGACACCAATGGCCAGACAGCATAATTTCCAACGATGCACTATACAAGATGTGTAATACCTCGCCGCTGTCTGTAAAAGTAGCCCAGCAAAGATGGTCCATGTTTGGTCATGTGCTAAGGATGCCAGAAGCGACACCTGCACAGCCTTGGAATTCACCCTACTCGGAACCAGCAAATACAAAGCCAGGAGAGGATGTCATTGCATAAATCTACTAAGCGTGCTATGAGGTGCCCTCAAGAAAGCAGGACTCAGTACACTCAAGTCAAGAATGGCAAAAGCGAAGAAGGACTGATTGCAGCTGTAGGGTGTTTCTACTACTACAGCTGCAGAATACAGTAATCATACATACATACTGCTGCAATACCAACAGGCAAACACTGCACAAACTACAGAGCTGAAGTCGAAGCACTGGTTCATGCAGCTAATACCATCAGCAGAACAGCAGACCCTATTGCACAGATTGTCTTTTTATCTGATGCCCGCTCCGTCCTTGAGGCTATCACCAAAGGTAAGCTGCCACAACTTGAAGAAGCACTACAAACCATCAAATGCTTTCGGATAGCATTGCAGTGGATCCCCTCACACTGTGGAGTCCAAGGAAATGAGGAAGCAGACAAGATGGCAAAGGTGGGTGCAGAAGAGAATCAGACAGAAAACATGGTTACCCATACAGAGATGAAGACTATCATCAAGTCACTCTATAGAACACCTCAATCAGACGATGCCTACCATCATCTCTCGAGGCCAGAGCCAGTGACCATTTATCGTCTCAGAACTGGACATAAGACTAAACCAACACATGTATAGGCGGTTCCACCGTACGACATCGCCCGCTTGTCCTTGTGGAGAAGCAGAACAGACCACACAGCACATACTTCAATGTTGCAGTACGTATCAGAAGCTGAGAGAAGAGATCTGGCCTTTGTCAACCTCTTTTCTTGAAAAGCTGTATGGGCATGTGGAAGAACTGCAGAAAATCACAGATTTCATCTTGAGAACGGCTCTCCAAGTGTGATACCAGCGATCGAAAAGAAGAAGAAAATTTATGACAGGAATTATTGGCTCGTTCATTGAGCCAGTCAGTCGTGGTGAATTTTCAAAAATTCTATTCTCTTGGCCTTTAAATAAACGAAATCATGGATTTCTTTTTCCACGAGAGAGTTGATACTTACCTCCCTAATACTCTTTGATATTGCTAAATATCGCCTTTCACTCGATAAACACTCAGAATAAAAACATTTAGGTTCCCCTACTGGGCAGGTAGTCAGAGTGCAGTCTGGCGGATGCCAGCCCCACCACCGCGCATGCGCAGACTAGCACTTACTCTGACTAATTTATTGGCTGACACACATGCAACTACTAAGAGCCTGAAGACTGAGGCTCTGTGGGGTGGAGAGGCCGGGTCCGTATTAGGGAGGTAAGTATCAACTCTCTCGTGAAAAAAGAAATCCGTGATTTTGTTTATTTCACTTCAAGAGTTTACTTACCTCCCTAATACTCTTTGATATTGCCAGAATTCGACAGGGAATTCGGCGGGAAGGAGGCGAGGTCAAAAGACCAGCCCTTCCCTATGCGCTTTTCTGTATTTAAGGCACTTAAACTTCTGAAACTGTGTGAAAACACAGTCAGGATTTGAAAAAACATCGGCTAACACAAACCGATGGATGAGAGATGAGCGAATGTCATATGCGCGCACCCGCCCCCCCCCCCCCCCACCCCCCTCTTCCTGGGAGGAAGACTCAAATGACCTCAATGTCCCATACGCTCTCTACGTACAAGTGCCATGTACTATAGGACAGACGAAAAAGCTCCATTTTCGTATACTCTCAATGATGAACCACATAAAAACACATACCATCACCATTTTAATAACAAAGGGTCACGTGACAATACAATTAACAATGAACAACACATAAACAAGACTGACCTTGTTGAACTTGGCTGCTGACATCATCTTCCCAGTGGTGAAGGCTGATGCAGTCCCAAAAAGTGGTTGCTCCCATTATTTAATTGTGATATATACAAGTAATGAGGAAGCCTCATCAAAAAAGTACACATGATTATCTTTTCAAAATCGATAAGGCGAGAGGATTAGAGGTGTCACGGAGATAATCGTCTGTAAATCTTGACTCACAGTGCTACTGAGCAACCGACATAATGTCATCCACAGGGACCCCATTAAATAGGGCAGTGGAAGTCACTAAGCCCCGGACACTGTGAGCCTTGGCCATGTCAACTTGCTTACCGGTGGCGGATTTATGACAAAACTGAATACATTCTACAATCCACCTGGAAATGGTGTCCTTAGACACCCTGCCATGGGGTTCAATATATGACAACCATAATGCTGACTGGTCCGTCCGCCACTCCTGAGTACGTTGTTTGTACCGGATCAGTGCTCGGACGGGACACCATGCTTTAGAATTAGGATCATATCTAGTTAAATCTGGCAAAAAAATAGGTTGACCTGGATATTTCAAAGACTGATTCTTAGCCAAGAAATTAATCCTAGGTAGAAGCTTAAGGCCTTCCCCTGTAACCACGAAACGGTCTTCCTCAGCTGATAAGGCATGAATTTCACTCCTACGCCTAGCCGAGGCCGCAGCAATTAAAAATACAGAGTCAAGTGGTTCAAAAGGCTTATCGCCTAGTACCTGAATCACTAGAGATAAACTCCAAGATGGAATCACCGGGGGATTCCTTGGTCTTAGATTGCCCATGCCTTTAATTAATACATTTAATGTACTTACTTCATCACTTCCCCTATTAGCCAAGCAAGGGATAACTGTCAATAAAGCTGATTTATAACCAGCAATAGAGTTAGGCTTGAGGCTATAGGAATCATACAGGTGACAGAGGAAATCAGCTACTACCTGAATAGATGAATCCATTGGATCAATACATCTTTTTGAGCACCATTCTGCAAATCTGTTGATTTTATAATTATATGCTCTGGAGGTTGACCCCCTCCTGGTTTGGCCATAAACATGGCTGCTTGCTCAGAAAAGCCCTCCTTAATACTAGATTCCTTGACAACATCCACGCAGTCAATCTGAACATTGATGGATTCTTGTGAAGGGCCTTGCCCTGGAAGATAATGTTGTCCATCAGAGGCAGAGGAACCGGATTGCAGACCAGAAGGTCCAGCAGATCCGTATACCATGATCAGCTTGGCCAATTTGGGGCAATCAGAAGCACTTGGCACTCCTCCTGTCTGATTTTCTGAAGAATTTTTGGAATCAGGATTGCTGGAGGGAATGCGTATGCATACATTCCCACCCAGCTGATAGCTAACGCATCTGTTGCGAAAGAGCTAGGATCTGGAATCGGAGAGACGTACGTCATCATCTTCACATTCTTCTTCGTTGCGAACAAATCGATGTTGGGTTTCCCCCAATGGTCAAACCGCCACACATTGATTTAGTTGCCATTCCGTCGGTAAAACACTCATCCTTCGGCTCAATGAGTCTGCTAGCAGATTTAACCTTCCCGGAATATGAACTGCTTTCACGGTAATCCTGTGATCCAGGCACCAACAAAGCAGTCTCCATGTCATCATACAGAGACTGGGCGACTTCGTTCCGCCCTGGCGGTTTATCTAAGTCACTACTGTTGAGTTGTCTGTTCGAATAAGAACAATCTTGCCCTGAACTTTCTGTAAGAAATGTTCCAGGCCCAGGACTACTGCTCTTAACTCCAGTAGATTGATATGTTCCTTTGACTGTTCCAGATTCCAAAGCCCTGATATCGTGGATTCTTCCAGGCAAGCTCCCCACCCCTCCATCGAGGCATCTGTATACACAGTTACTTGAGGGTGAGGAGGGGTTAGCATAACCCCTGCCAAGAGATTCTCTGTCTTCACCCACCATTGCAGGTGGTGAATTAGAGGCTCCAACACTGACACATTCGAGTCCAGTGAACCTGTACTCTGGGTCCATTGCGTCATGAGAAATAACTGGATCGGCCGCCAGCGTAAGGCCACCTGAGGAATGACTGGTTCCAGAGAAACCATCAACCCCAGCATTCTCAAGTAAACCCGTGCAAGGACATGCCGACTGTTGCACACTGACTGTATTACTGAGATGAGTATCTGAACCCTCTCCTGAGTAGGATAAACATATCCTGTCTCTAGATCGAAGAACATCACCAGGTAAACAAACTTCTGGGATGGAGTCAGCTCTGATTTTTGGAAATTGATTATCCAGCCTAAGTCTGTGAGACTTTTCAAAACAATCTCCAGATTGGCCGATAAACTTTCCTGGGTGTGTGCTTTTAACAGCCAGTCGTCTATGTACGTGTGGACCGCTATGCTTCTCCTGCGGAGGTATGCTGTAATCGCAAGAACCACTCCGGTGAAAATCCGAGGAGCCGTGGAAATTCCGAAGGGTAACACCCTGAATTCCCACTGTCTGCCCTGGAATGCAAATCTCAGGAAGCGACGGAAACTCCTCGCTATTGGAATGGGGAAATAAGCATCCTTCAAATCTATTGAAGCTGTCCACATTCCCCTCTCCAACCCTGCCAACACTGACTTCACAGTCTCCATCTTGAAACTGGGTGTCTTTATGAACTTGTTCAAAGGCTTGAGGTTGAGAATTGGCCTCCACCCTCCGGTGTTTTTTGTCACTAAGAACACGGTTGAATAGAAGCCCGGACACTTTTGTGCTGGCTGAATTGCTCCTTTTTGTATGAGGGAGTTTATTTCCTCCTCTATACACAACCTTTGATCTAGATCTCTCGGAATTTGAGTCCAGATTGGCACCAGAGACAGTCGCAATGGTGGGCCTGTCATCTAATCGGGATGATACCCGACTGAAAGCCATCGCAAGACTAAATGGTCGTGAGTCAACCGTTCCCACTCTTGCTTGTGGCGGGCCAACCGGCCCCCCACTGGACCACCTAGGGAGAGAGGTGGACATAAGGAGTGCAAGAGTGGCACTGTCTCATTTGCCAGAAACACCGGAGTGGTTCTCACCGTGGTAACCGGCCCATCAGGCATGATTACCATGACCAGATCCTCGCGCGCCACGACCAGCATCGCGCGCACCTCGGTGCGCGGGTGGCTGCCTGCGCCTGAGGAGCCTGCACCCCTCTCACTGCTGGCCGAATCGCACGCAGCCGAGGCCGACGCTGCGCTGGTGGCTGGCCTCTGACATGGCCACCTCCACCTCGAGCCTGCAGGGGATGGTACGCAGGGGGTGCAGCGCGAACGCGCTCCCTACGGAGCACCTCAAACTGTTCGCGCAGCGCCCTCTGGTTGTTTACCAGAGTGACCGTCTCCTGGAGGTGCCTACATCCCTCACCTCCAAAGAGACCAGGATCTGCCATAGGCATACGCAGAAGCCTATTGTACAGGTCCTGGGACAGGCACAGGTTATCCAACGCAAACGTGCGCCTCACCCGAGTCATACAATCCAGAGCCAGGTTGATACCATCCTGGATGGCTCTCTGGACCGTGATCGGGCTCGGCTGGTGTGATGCGGATGCTGTCACTACCCCCTGCAACAGCTGGGAGATGTGAGAAAGCGCCGCAATAGACGCTCTCCCACTCTCCTCCGCATCACGCAATGCGGCATTGGCCGAACGCAGCGCGTTCGAACCACAGGGCTCCCGTGTCAGAATGGGAGCCTGGCCGCGTATCCTCACCTAAAGCTGCGCGGTCATCAACGTTGGGCTTAGGTACCACACCGTACCTCTGGTAGTCCACGGGTACGATGCGGCAGCACCTTGCAACCTCGCAAGGGGCCTTCGCGAAGCGTCCATGCGCTTTGATGGACGTCTCCGCTGCCGAGAACATATCAACGATATGCTCTGCTAGCGGCAGAGATGGCATGGTGCTAACAGTCGGCTTACCAGCTAACCACGGCCGGTGGTCTAGCTGGCTAGCCGACTGTTCCACGGGCAGGTCTGGCCTGACGCTTATCAGCTATTGACAAGCGTCTGACCAATCCTCCTCCGTGGCTAACTGCGAAAGCTCTACTAGACGAGGCTCTTCGTCTTCCTCCTGAGCTAACACAGTCGAGCTTGAAGTTGGATAGGCTGACACTCCTGGCAAGCCAGAGACAGCATGCGGGCCCGAAAGAGCAGGCATTTTAATCTGACTGGCTTGTCCAGGAGCAGGCGCCGTGGTAGAGCGTAGGTCAGTTACCGCCACACCACGGCCCCGGCCAGAACCAGCAATACTCTCAGCAAGTCGACGTATGCGGAACAACTGGCCGTCAGATCCAACCAGGGCCACCTTCTGAGCCGTGAATTCTACCCCTGCGTGAGTAGAACTGTGGATCATGTTGCCTGTATTCCCCACGAGGGGTGCACAGACGTCAAAATCCATGGCCACGGCATCAGAAGGGGAACCCAGCAGATAATCCTCTTCTTCCTGGCCAGAAAGATTAGACTCCAGGTCAGCAAAGAGAGCTAACCCGGACTGGCCAGGAAAGGTGCCATAGGAGGTCCTGGCACCTGCGGTGTGCGGATACCCCTGGGCTGATAAGCAGCCAGCAGGTTCCAGCGACAACCATCCACGGACCACCGGCGCAGCAAGCCTGCTGCCAATGTCGTGGACCATCCCCTCTAATGGGGCCACCTCTCAATCGTCGAAAACTGGTAACGGCCTAAGGAAATTCGATTCAGAGACGGGGATTATCTGCTCCGAAGCAGACGAAGAGGACAACAAAGGATTTGATTCAGGAAGCATGCCACGGAGCAACTCTGGGACCAAATCCTTGATTGTCCTCTTCATCTCTCCCAACATCTCACTACGGAAGGCCTCCATGTCCACTGAGGACGAGGCCTTCCTCTTACCCTTTTTACCTACAACCTCTCGTTTCATCTTCCTCTCCTCCTCCGCGACCTTGTCCTTCGCCTGTAAGCACAAAAACTCTTTCATTAGCTCGCCCCCCCCCCCCCACTGCTTACACACATCGCAATTAAGTAATGGCCCACAGGGGCTACATTGAAAACACAGTTGGGGAATAAACTTCTCCTTCAAGAAGCGACCACAGGACGGGCAACCAGGTCTCTGAAACAGGACAGAAGACGAGGACAATGAGTGTTTTAGTTAAGGTTAGAAACTCAAAACCAAAAATAAAAGAGAGGAAAAAATGATCATAAAGATCACTATCCATATGAGAAACCAGCGTTGGGAAAAACTTTAATTGTTAATGAAGAGCAAGGCTGATTATGATGTCATAATTTCAAGAAAGAAATTAAATCGATCCGAAACAAACATCCAGGTGTAAGGACGAATTGTATTCATATCCAGAACATCTAACTATGAAGGATAGATATTCGGGCTACACAAACATAAGATACATAATGATAATAGTGGCAAATTTTAGTTTACATAATTATTATCACCTCATATCATTAATTAGAATACCTGACTCTTTGTATAGACAAACCATCCATTCTGATGAACTGGAACACTCCACCAAGACTATGACCTCTTAACTCTCTCCACCTTAGGGGAAAGGAATTGTATCAAGAGGCAAAGTGAGAAGACCTTCTTACGAGGCCTCCGAGTCACTGGACATAGACTTTTTGGTTAGATAACCTAACAGTATTAGTAGGAAATGGAACCTTGGTGGAGCGAAACAAACCCTCTGTTGATGTGATGTCCCATACATATCCAGACAGATACCTGTGGACATAAACACAAAGAGAGATTAGCATTATATAGCGCCATGTTGACAAAAAACAACTATACTAGGCGCTTATCACGATAAACGCGAGTCCCGGAAACACATTACACCGGGAAAAACTCGCTAAATATAATAGAAGTCACCTGATGGATAGATCCTGGGCCCTCCTCTGGTGAAGTAATCCTGTCTGCCATCTTAATCAGGGGTTCTAAACTTCTATTAACACTAAAAAATGACTTGTAAACACTTGAGAAAATCTCTAGCACAAAAACATGTGTAGACCCTCTGCCAATAAATTAGCAAAGAGGAAGTGCTAGTCTGCGCATGCAAGGTGGTGGGGCTGGCATCCGCCGGACTGCACTCTGACTACCTGCCCAGTAGGGGCACCTAACTGTTTTTATTCTGAGTGTTTATTGAGTGAAAGCCGATATTTAGCAATATCAAAGAGTATTAGGGAGGTAAGTATACTCTTGAAGTGAAATGGACATTTCACAAGTCCATAACAGCGGCCGGTTTTGGTCGGCATGACCATTAAAGGGTTAATAAAAATGATGTTGAATATTTTAAAACTAATTTGACTGGGCGCTGTTGCTGTCATATCAACAGCTTACATGTAGTTTTCTGGAATTTGAGATTCAGAAAGTGCAGAGATCGATCCCAACGCACGCAAAGCATGGGTGAAGCTTAGTTAGAGATGGGCGGGGCATAGCTAAAACTGGATTCCTCCATTGGGCAAAATTCTAAGTAAGACTGAGCGGTGGTAGTGAACGCCTGACCTAGCACTGCAACAGTAGCATGACAAAATAGCATTCTATGTGTTGGTACAAGTACATTATGTAATAAATTATCACTATACCGCCACATACCTCACCGATAATATTTGTTAGAATAAACCAGCATGATTATCTGATAATCGTGCTGGTTTATTCATTCATTTTTCAGGGTGACATGCATGGTGGTAGAGTGGTACCTGATAATCATGCTGGTTGATGCATTAATTTTTCTGGGTGACATGTATGGTGGTTACAACTCAGGTGATGTGAAGTTTGAAAAAATAATTCTATGGAAAATTAGTAAAAAATATCTAAATTTCATAGACAACAAAACACCCCGTAGGCCTATTTATACCTGGAAATGCCTCAGCTGCTCTCGGAGAGCATCTAGACTTCAAAGTTTTCCGGTGGAGGGTTGGGTGAGTCGACCACTCGCTTTGGTGTTTCCAGGTAAGTGACCGCTGATGACAGTGAATCACACATTTCAGGAGAGTGATTCATAGTCCTTCAGTATATAAAAGTGAAAGACTGACTCAAGTCAGACCGCCACCAACCGATAGGAAAATATCCATTTGCAGAACAAGAGACGACTACTTTTGAAAATTTATGACTGGAATGACTGGCTCTGTTATCCAGACAGTCATTCCAGTGGTAAATTTTCAAAAATAGCCTTCTTGAATGACCCATGTGTGAAGGTAATGCTTGGATATTATGAATTTTAGAGCGCTAAATGGTGCAAGGGCCCTGCTTCGGCAAAACCCTGCATGAGTGTTAAAGAGTTAAGTATATGATGTCATAATGAATTACATCATATGTAGGCTGACGTAGCTAAATCTGTCATAAACTTTTAAGAGTCAGTTGTACGAATTGTATGTCTTTACTATTTAGTAAACATTCCGTTGAATATTTAACAACAGACCCCAGTCAAATTATTTGAAATTAGTTTCAAAATATTCAACAGGTTAGCTGTATCTATAGTTACCATGAAGTTTGGAATTCATGATTCAAAGTATTTATTGATCCCAAAACATGCAGTCCCAAAGCATCGACGGAGCCTACCTAGAGATGGCCGGGGCATAGCTGAAAGTGGATCCATCTATTAGAAAATCTAAATTTCTGCTTTATCCTCCTGCCAATTCCAGTTTTTTCTATGTTTAACCCTTTCACCGATGTGGCATGGCAAATGATTCTGGTCGTCTAATTTCTCAATCCGAAAGAAAATGACATTTTAGTATGACTTGGAATTAATTACCTACCTACCTTTAAAATCTTGAGTCCTTTCTTTATCTCCATGCTTTGAAAAAATTAGGATACATTTGTCTCCGTCCATCCATCATGCTATTGCCTCCCAAACAATTGGGTGGAATTCAACCAAATTTGGTTATATGGGTTATCCATATGATTGCGGATTGGCTGACATTTATTTTATGTAGTCAGAGATTGGGGTCTTCCAGATTTATCTAGATTTCCCATAGTCCTGTCCACACTCTCGCACATCATTTGACACCCTCTCTATAGTTTTAAATTAAGCCAGATGAGCCACTACATTTAGATAGGACTAGTGATTACTAGATTCTACTATAGCCCTTCAAATCTGCTTTGCAGACCAAGGGAAGCCTATTTTTTAAATTTTACCACTGGAATGACTGGCTCAATTATTGAGCCAGTCATTCTACTGGTAAATTTCCAAAAATAATCATCTTGCTCTACAAATCGACATTTCTGAAGATCACAGCAGAGGAATCTTTTGACCAACTTTACCATTAAAGGGTTGACATGTCAAATTGTTACCATTGGGTTGGTCAGTTACAAGTTGTACTAGTCCTGGTCAATTTCTGCTAACCTCGAGCTCATGTTAACTTTCACCCCTGCTCTCAGATCGTTTCCCGTTATGATATCCCGATTTTTCACAGCGATCCACGCCAGTCTCTGTGTAATGCAACTCCTCCGAAACCGGTGGATGGAATTCAAACAAATGTTGAAGGTTACTATGGAGTGCAAGAGGCCATTTTTATCTCAACTACGAAGTAAAACGAGCTATTGTGATACCCTGCACATCGCCCGGTGGCGTCCAATTTGCGTTTAGCTCAACTTTTCTGTTTATATCTCATGTTTGGTTAATCATACTGGTCCCAAACTTGGACACATGCCTCCTTATAATGACACAGCATCACACAATGATGTTCTGGCCAAAAGGTCAAAGTCACTGATACGCATGGCAACCATCCGCTGTCCGCCGTCCATCCGTCAACCTATGTTTAAAATTGCCACTCCACATTAACATCTAGGCGGATTTCAAGCTAATTTGGCTGGAAGGACCCTAATGCTTTCGGCTTCCGAACATGCATACAGAATATTGATCAGTCAATTTTTGTGTGAAAATCTTTGACTTTATGAAAAATTTAGCAGAAATTGTCAAAGAGCTACTCCTCATTAACCGCTTGACAGATTGCAACCCTAGTTGGCTGGACATAAATTGCCAAAATGCATATTCTCCTTAACCGCTTGGTGGATTATATCCAAATTTGGCTGGAAGGATTCTATAGTAGTTGGCTCTAGAACTTCTATTCAGAATTTTGTGTGGTCATTTTTGGTGGCCATTTGGATTTTTTGAAAACTCCAGAACCATTTAAAACCCTACTCCTTAATTAGTGTCCCAATTTCAAGGAAACTTGGGTGGAATGATCATATGGCTGTAGGATTCAACATATCAAACAAGAACAGCAATCAATATTGAATATGAAGATCAAAATGATTTTTCTCTTTTTTTCTGTGTCTACACTGTTCGATCCTTATGGAATGCGATTCAAACATTCAGTAATTTTTTGCATGTTGTAGTATGTGTTGACTATAGAAATAACTGACGAAATAAACTGAAATTATTCAACCAATTTATTTTATTCATGTTTGTTTTAAAACGGTTTTATACCGAAACTTGAACATTATAAAATTACTTTTGTTAACACTTATCCCTATTTATAATTCTGTGTTTAGCAACAACCGTCATCAGATGAGATATTTTGACAGTTCGCCTCTATGTCCGCCTCATCTGAAAAGAAAAATAGGAAGTTGAAATTAGATAAGGGTATACAGGCAACCTGCTGAATATTTTGAAAATAGTTTTGATAGATAGATAGGTAATATGTACATACTCAGTATATTATGTAAGCAGCCTTTTTTGATATAGGAGTGGCCTTCTCTGCTGGCAGCCCTTATTGCCATACACCATCCAGGAGAGCGTTACACGCCCTTGGGCCTCTTGTTGATAAGCCTTCTAAATTTATTTTATGTTTGAAGTCAATCTTCATAGTTCATTGCTGTCATGAACTCGAGATTCATGGTTGCATTGCAGCCACATTTCTGGTATTACATTTGGCTCCTCCCCTGGGGGTGAGGTAGGCTAAAGAGGTCAAAGTAGTGAACATGGTCGATTGCTATGACATGTCATCAACCAAACAATCTTGTTATCACTTACTTTCCATCGTCAGATAGATCCAAGTTATCAGAGATTGTAACCCACAGCCTAAAATTTTCTTTTGATCGCATCCAAGGTTGTTAAATCTTAATGTATGATCACACAACCTCCTTTGTTAAAATTTGAGCAAAATCTGACCATTTTGTTTCCAATATATCCATAGATTCAACCAATCAGATTTGCCATTGATGGCTTTTTCAACAATATCTCTGCCAATCAAAGATAACGATGTTAAATATATACGCGATGACGTCATCAGAATGGAATGGTGTTCCAGTTCAAGATGATTGTCCATTCGGCATTAGATATATCGAGATTTTCACTATAAAAACACAGAAATTAGACGTATCAAGCGAAGAAACACTAAATTAAATACATCTTCTGATAAATCCAGCCACAAATTGACGTAAATAAGTTTAAATCTGCTGTACGAATCGCTCAAAGTTTGCAAAGCACGCGAGATACATGTACGGAGGAAAAGTGTACTGATAACCGGGTCTGCCTAGACTAGGAACCGAGTACCCGTTTGCTTCTAGCCATAGGACTCGGCGAAAGAACTGGAGATCCGCGGTTGGAATTGATGGCGCGTTTAATTTATCGTAAAATTTTCAAACGCTACCAAACGCGTAGGGCAAAAAGTTAAACCCGTCATTCAAAATGTCAAACCTGTAGTGTCAAAATATAAACCGTCAAGATAAAATTCAAGATACGTCTTGAGATTTTACCTAACGCGCGATGTCTAAGTAGATCACTACGAGAAAATGACGCCATTTAGACACATTTTAAACGAGCTTTAGGATGCGTTTAAGTAAAGCTAACTATGAATCGTACTGTATTCCAGCCGGGTGGTGTGGTCTAAACATCCAAAATCCTCCCCAAAAAATGTGTATTCAAGTATAAGAATGCTTCGAGTAGGCCATGTTATAAGTTCTATATCTAACATTAAGTAGACTAAGCATACATGTACCTTAATTTCATTAGAGACATGTTTGTCGCTTCAAGAAGTGGTTTTATTACATTTTTCATATTCCTCTTTCTGGACTGCTCACTGGAGCATCGTAATATTGTAAATAGACACTGAACTAGTCAAGGTGTAGTTTCAATTGATGCAATCCTCAAATTGCTCATCACAACCTCCATCGAATTCGCTTTGAGTTAATGAATAAAGTTGATCTCCTTTAATTATTGTTGTGCACTTTTGTACTGTTTGTATTTAAGACAGAAGTTCCATCTTTTGTCTGGTTTTGTTAATTAAACATATAATTTTTTTCTCTCGTTTTAAATTTTTTCTTTTGTGTAGGTTTTGGGAGAACCAAGTTGCCTTATCTGTAAACTCAGTTCTTTTTCTAGGGGGGGGGGTGTTATGATATGGGTTGGAATCCTTGTCTGGATTGGATTTTGGAAATTATCCACACCGTTTTTTTCTAAATTTGAATTAAAATTAATGTTTTTTTAAAGTTTCTAAAATTAAACTTTGTGCTTTTAAAAGTCTAAATTAGGCAGTTGTATAATAATAAAGTATAAGATGCTGGTCATCAAAAATTATTGATGGACTGTGTTTTGGTCACTCAAGACCCAATCCCTTCCTTTCAGCACTGTATGTTTTTAGTATCCAGTAGCTATTTTTAGACTTTACACTATACAGCTCATGCAAGAGCCGATCTGAATAGGGCTGGTTACTACACACAATGCTATGCTCAATTAGTAGTCAGATTTCGAAATCCATTTTACTGATCAGTCGATTGGTAGCCTTACTCGAGTGCTTCAAGCAGTTTTGTCATGTCAATGACATTTCTATGGTGCTTGTTGCTATGTCTTAAGGAACAGGCACTTCATTCTTGTAAATATGTTCTGAGTTTTTAAGTCTGTTACCTGGTTAACACGGGATGATGTTCATTTTGTCAATATCATGAGTAAGGCCATAATTTTGATGTACACTGTTGGACAGAAAAAATGAGGCAAACTTTTTTTATGATTACTCTTTCATGTTAGTAAATACAGGTGATATAAGTGACAATTTTACATAATATTGTATGCATTGTCTGTGTGCAGTGTACCTTTTAGTATGGGATAGCCTTTCCCTTATTTTTTTTTGTCTCAAAACTCACCCATTTGGGCAAGCTGTCTGAAAAGCTTTTTGCATTGTGCTGCGTCAATGCTGTTCCATTCATGTCTGACTGCTTTCCACTGCTGAGTGAGCTAATTTGCATATCAAAAGCCATCTACTGAATGGATTCTTCTTCTATAGTAGACCTACATGCATACACAAAATACAAATAGTGTGTATCTGTGTTCAGGATTTAAAGTGAATTAACTAACCAAACTAGCAAGCTAGTTGAGTTACGCTGACCGAGGTGACAAGACATTAGCCATTTCTGTAATCTCTGTGAATTACCACACTGTGCCTGAAGAGTGAAGTTGTTATTTTTGATTCAAAATGTCTTCAAAAAAGGCTAAATTCCATGTACCTGTTGAAGTCAAAAGCCGGATCGCAGGTCTTCGTCAAGCTGGAAGTCATATCCTGAGATTAAGAAAATTCTAAAGTCTGAGGATATTCAGATTCCACTGTCTACAATACAAAGAATTGGCCACACATTTCAAGTGACAGGTTCTGTTGCCCGGAAAGCAGGTTCTGGACGAGCTAAGGTGACATGTCGAGATGAAAGAAGGCTGAAAATGACTGTTCTGAAGAATCGTAAGAAGACTCTCACCAAATTAGCAGAATTCAGAAATTCACAAAATAAGGCTATTTCAAGAAGAACAATTGCAAGGAGGGTCAAGGAAGCTGGTTTTTCATCAAAGCGGTGTGCTAAGAAACCATTGCTGTCCACAAAGAACGTTGCAGACAGACTCAGATTTTTGGCACTTTATCGTGACCATGATTCTCAGTGGTTTGAGCGTGTTCTCCGGAGTGATGAGTCGTTTTGAGCTGTGCACAGATGATCCAGAGCGCTGTCTTCCTAGGTCAGGTGAAACATATAACAGAATGCCTCTCCACCACTGTGAAAGATGGAGGAGGTGGAATTATGGTATGGAGGGTGTTTTCTGTATCTGATGGCCAGCTTGTGCAATGTGAACAGTCCATTAATGCAAAGGAGTATCAAAACATATTAGAAAAGGGGTTGCTTCCAAGCCTGAACAAGTTGTGTAGTGGAAATAAAAGACAAAAAGCTATTTTTCAACAAGATAATGCCCCGGCACACACAGCAAAAACAACAAAGTCATGGTTTGAGCGGCATTCTTTGTCGGTGATGTTTTGGCCTGGACAGTCACCAGATCTTAACCCCATAGAGAATATATGGGCGCATATCAAGGCCAAACTGGTTGGCAGAAAATTTGGGAGCACTGACCAGTTGTGGGAAGCAGTCAGACATGAATGGAACAGCATTGATGCAGCACACTGTAAAAGGCTTTCAGACAGCTTGCTCAAACGGCTGAAATTTCTGAAGAAAAACAAGGGAAAAGTCTGTAGGCCAGGTAGCGGCCAGGTTCCAGTGTTTATGAGGATCCACAAAAACCCCTCCAGTGGTCAGAGTTGCTGCCAGTGGATGAGGGTAAGGAATGCGATGGGGAGACTTCATCACTCATGCGCAAACATGGTATAGCGGTTAGATGAGGTGAAGTTTGGTTATCTCCACGCCCAAGCAATCATCGAGCAGTGGAACCATACCCTGGCAGAGAGACTGTTCCCATACAAATACGCTCAGGAGATGGTGACTCCTGGCAATCGCTCCAGAGTATGCGTATGAGGCTTACCCATTGTAGTTGAGAGATCTAACACAGAGGTCACTCACTTGGTAAGGCAGAGACCAACTGAAGCTCTGCAGCGCTAAGCTGCCAGCCAGCCTACAGACAACGTCCATTTAGAGACCAGCATCAGCAGTGATATACTCCTTGCAGTCATGTTCACAATTGCACAACTACATGCGATGGCCAAGCCATTCGGCCTTAGAGACTACTATCAGTTCAACAAAGCCGACATGCTCCAGGTGATGATGTTCTGTATATGGTGTGTGATGGTGCTCTGTGTGTGCTCTGTGTGTGCGTGCGTGCGTGGGCCTGTGGCTTGTGGAAACCTCGCATTGGTCTGATACTCTGAGAGCCACTCCTCCTTCACATTCATCCGTTCAGGTGCCAGTGGCTAAGCGTTGTGCTTGTTATGTAATTCTTGTGGGTACTCCAGGTCCACCTGCACGATATCATCTTTCTCAGCATCGTCAGGATGTTGTGTAATCGCTCCGGCTGTCAACTCAGCAACCCACTTGAACCACCGCCCCCACTTGGCAGGTGCTGGCTCATTGCCCAGCAGTAGAGATTGTTAGCATCGAGGTATATAATATGGGTTGTCGGTTGGGTTGGATCATAGTCAGATCATAGTTGGTTTGTTGGCCTTGGCATATAGCTTGCTAACCATTGATACACCACCTCAGAGTCCTTTCTCGGTCACTAATAGTTGGCGAGTAGTTCCAGTTTTACATCCGTTTTCTTGAGCAGTGGCTGTCGTCGATGTCAGACATGCCCTCCCCAGCAAGCATACTGTAGAAGGCAGGCTGCGGTGGCAGAGAGGTCTCAATGAACCGATCCCACCCATTGATGTGCTCCAATGGGTACACACTTGCGAAGCTCATGCACGCCAGCGCTAGGCTCATACTGATGTGTGAGCGGGAACGTGTTGCTGCTAGCTGCCAGCTGGTCAAGCGATGCCGGAGGGAACTGGGCTGAGTCGATAAACCAGAGGCTGCGGAGGCTGGAGATGTACATCTCCATGTTATTGGGGATACAGTGTATTGGCCCCTCGGTCCTGGATATGGTATGCATGATGAGGTGAGAATCAAGCATTGTGTGTTGCTCCCCGGTAGAGACTGGTGATGTGGCAGTGGTCCCGGACACTATCTGTGACTCCATAATGAGCTACGGGTTTGTCGCACACATGACAGCTGACTGCAGTTTCATGAGCTCACCAGTCTTCTCTAGTTATCCCCACTGGCCTAGAGTGAGCGAGCCTTTATCTTCTCGTCTTCCTGTGCTAGCTGGTCCAGGAAGCGCTCAGCCGCATCTCGATACAGCAATGGCAGCTCACTGACACCATCACAGCAAACAACTATATAGAAGCCACAGATCTCATAGTGTTGTGTCTTCCGAGTGCTGCCCTAGGCTGAATTCATCTCTGGCCCTCCGATCTTTGTTGTTAGGGTTTCGAAGTCGGCATACATAATGCTCATTGGTCTGGCACCGACACCTCTACAACCTGGCTGGTGCTGAGTGGATAGGTCCTCTGGAATAACAGTGGAGGTATCGCTCACTGAAGTGCTTTCTCCCTTCATACCGACTCTGATCATGAAGCAGGCGATTCAGGTTTTTGATCCATGCAGTGTTTCTTGCCACCCTTCTCAAGAAGCAACAGATTCGGCCTCGGAATGTCGTTTTCAGCCTCACTCCGCTTTAGTGGATCAATACCCTTATAATATCCGAAAACATTAATGGCAAGCCCATTCTGCTGTTCAACTCACATTATTTGGGAGAGTGGCGTAAGAAAATCCACACCACAGACGTCAAGTTTGTCCCCGTGAGGTGCATACATTGTCGGCGGACTTGTGTTGTCAGCTGCTGGAAATCTCACAGACAGGTGAGACCATCACAGACAATGGCCATCCCTGTTCTTGATGTTGACCACCGCATGCTTTCCCCTGATGGCAGCTGGGGTGTTAATGTACGACCCATTACACACAACCCACACCCACCTCCCCCCCCCCACCCCACGCGGAGTGCTTGATATCTAGCGATGTTGAGGTACAGTGCTTGCCCATCGCATCTAGTTGTGCAATTGTGAACGTGACTGCAAGGAGTATATCACTGCTGATGCTGGTCTCTAAATGGATGTTCAGAGTTTATTATATAAGCACTGATGACCAGGTCATTTACACCAGAGAATGCTGGTTTCTAAATGGACATGGTGTCTATGTGATGATGTTCTGTATATGATGTATATTATGGTGTGTGTATGTGCGTGTGTGTGCGCGCGTGCATGTTGGTGTTCTGCATATGATGCTGACCTGAGAAAATCCTGGCTCATTGTGGTAAGGTTTCTCTGTCAGTAAGGACTGGATGGAAATGAGGACAGATGAAAGGCTCTGGGCTGGACTCCACGCTGGACCTGACCATGTACTGAAAAATAACAATGACAACAGAGGGCAGGCTCACTAACCATATGATCTGACCACATGTAGAACAAGTTTTGGAGAAACTCAACATATGCCTGGAAACATATATGTTTTATGAATGATATTTGTGAATAGTTAGTCGTTGAGAATTTTAACCAGCCTCTACAGAGGTCTTGAGGAATGTCCATTTGCAGACCAATAGAAGGCGATTTTCAAAAATTTACCGCTGGAATGCCTGGCTCAATAACCGAGCCAGTCATTCCAGTGGTAAATTTTCAAAAATAGTCTCTTGGCCTGCAAGCGGACATTCATTGACCAAATTTTGATTCTCTTGAAAAAATGTAAGTTTCATAGGGGGGGGGGGGGGGGGGGGGGGTAACGACGACCACAGACCAACCTTTTATTACTCACATAAACATACTTACCGTTCAATCACTACTTGCTAAACCAATCTCAACCTGGATTTAGCCCCAGAAAAGGATTTTTAACCTTGCTCTTTTAAGCCTCCTAACGCAAGAACCAAAACTCTCTAATCTATTCTAGGCTTCATTCCTTGTTAACTCAACCAATGGTTGAGTCCAACAGAAAAAGTCAAAGTTGCCATTTTTTACTTATGACTTTACAACAGGTCATGTTTGGCCAACCCCCAAATAAAAGCTGTTTATCAAAATCATTTGAATGTTGTCATGCCAATGACATTTCTGGTTCAGCAAAAGCGCCTTCAGATTTTTTCAAAACCAGCTTTCGTGATCATGTAACCTATGATGATCTGATGACAACATACATTGAAATTTTTTCATGGAACTTTGCCACTGTCTGAACGGACACCCAGAAATTGAAAAAGGGATTCTTCTTGCTGTTAGCAAGTGCATTAAGCTCTTACGCATGCGCAGTGACATAAGTCAGTCACAGCATTCATTAAACTGGTGCCAGTCTATGTCTGATTGACAAAAAGGGAATTATTAATTCCAGAAGCCAAGAAATGAATTCTGATGTCGAGGTTATTGTGATATGAGGCTTAAAAGACGAGGTTACATTTTTTCAGGGACTAAATGTGCAGTGATTGAACGCTATAAATGTTTGTGGTGTAATAACAACTCAGCTATTTGTGGGCATGGCCATGTCATCTTCATAGTACCCATAGATATTGCCTAAAGGAACACATCTGCCAAATTTGGTTTTAAACGTGCCATTTTTGACAGATGACAGGAAGGCAGACAGACAGACAGACAGACAGACAGACAGGCAGGCAGAGCCAGACAGGCAGGCAGGTAGACAGACAGACAGACAGATTGAGCTAAAAATTAAATGCTTTTAGTGCTCAGACGCAAAAAATACTGTCAATTACCCAAAATCTGCGCTCTAAGATGCCGCTATGGAGGTCATAATTACCAAGCAAGTTTCTTGTCCGATAATCTGTATGACCTTTGTCGCTTTCCAGTCAATATTGCATTATAAGGATTATACTTTAATACAATTTTGTAAAAATGCCAGATGCAAGATATTTGCATGTAGTTACATCAGAGTGAGAATGAAGCCAAATGTTAGTCTCACGCTGAATGCATGAAAGTTGAGGTATGATGGATCTCACAGAAACGTAATTATAACTTAGCTCTTGACACATGGCTATCTATGAACCAAGTTTTAGATAAATGTGACTAGGCATTTTCAGAATATCTAGCGAAAACTATATTTTTCATGAATTTTACGGTCTTAATAAGTACTGTGTACATGAGCATACTAACAGCCCATGTGTGTACATGCCTATACTAACACCACAGGTATACATACCCAAGTATACTAAGGCAGACCTTTCCATTTCTGTACAAATTAGGATTGAAGCGGACGCGACCACTTGCTGTCGTGTGCAGTTTCACACGTGGAGCACAAATTGGATAGTTTGGTGGACAGCGAATCAGAAAGTAAAAGAATCCACCTTCATACGGTGTATCAAATGGTCCCGTTATTAATGCATGTATCTGTATGAGTAACAGAGAACAAAATATATACATGTACTACAATGCACGACAGATAGAGACAGGTTTTCACATGTACAATTTATATAGATTGTATGTATGATTACTGTATTCTGTGACTGTAGTAGTAGAAACATCCTACAGCTGCAATCAGTCGTTCTTCGCTTTTGCCCACTGTGTCTTGTCCTCACCCGAAATCCTTAGCTTCCTCAGGTCCATTCTTGACTTGAGTGTAATGAGTCCTGCTTTCTTGAGGTCAGCAGAGTTAAGCAATGACATCCTCTCCTGCCTTTGTATTTGTTCACTCCAAGTAGGGAGAATTCCAAGGCTGTCTGTGCTGGTGTCTCTTCTAGCATCCTTAGCACATGGTCAAACAAGGACAATCTTACAGACAGCGACGACATATTACACATCTTGTATAGTGCATCATTGGAAATTATGCTGTCTGGCCATCAGTGTCCAGTGATGGTGCGGCTTCCAGGACTGGAAAGCTATGTTCGCCATGACGCAGCGTGCAAAAATGTCAGCAGCACTACAGTGAGCCCAGGATTTGACTTTTCCTCTCAAGTTCACCACCACGAAGTGGATCATCATTTTCTTTAGTTTCATGCTTTGTAGTTAGGTATATATGGGTGAACTCTGTTTTGCATTCACTCAATTTTTAGTTTGCTTGCAGCTATTGGGAGAAGTTCATTAAGGGGGTTCTTTTCCTCATCCATGAAGTCCACATCGTCAGCATATTCCACCTCTAGCAGCATACCCAGTATTGACAATGGGGGGTTGGGCCTTGTGAAATTTTCCCACACGGATTTCAATGCAGCAACTAGGTAACAGGTGAAAAGCACAGGGGATAGACCTATGGGGAGCTGATGATGTCTCAGACTCTACAGACTTCACTGACTTGACTCATACTCTCAGCTTGGTGTCTGTAAGCAGTAGTCTCACTAGTCATAGCTCTTCTTTATTGCATCTGGCCTGACATAGTGCATCTAGGATCTTTGAGCGTTTAATTGTGTCAAAGGCTCGTGAGATATCAATGCCCATTGTGTGGAAATCCCAGGGTTTGGGCATGACTACCGACACAAGCACGAGCCCACACAATGTCTGCGCAGCTGCATCCATGTTTGAAGCCACTTTGACATGATCATCGGATGCGCCATAGAGTAACATTGGATAGGATTTTCTGTATGCTGTTGAAGAGCACAATGGACTGCAGATTGGCCTTGGGTCCAGGTGGCTTCTTGGGCTTGAGTAGGGCGATAAGAGTGCCTTGGCCTACAGCGTCGATGGGAAGGTGGCGCATAAAAGCTGAATCGATTAGGGCATGATCGGTTGGGAGATAATGCCATTGAATAGTTCAATGCTCATGCCATCACGTCCATTTATTTGTTTTATATGCAATAAAGAGTTTAATGACCTCAACTACAAATAATAAGTTTTTTATAACCTGCTAAACCAGAACAAGAGGCCATAGGCTCATGAGAATAAAGGGGCTGGTCATATATTTTATTAATGACATACATACCTCCACAGATTACTATATAGCTCTTTCCTTCTCGGAAGGGAAGATTAGTAGGAAGAATTTTTCACTTACTGTCCGCTGGGTATTGTGATTATTGAGTATTTGAAGGTTCCTTCAGGTATCTCTGCGCTCTCTATATGTTGAGAATCCTAGTAATTTGCTTGAATACTAGAGCTCAATCCATTGCCATTCAAAGGGTTAATGAGCAATATCCTTAGCTGGTGCTAGATGGCACTTCTGCTAAGAAGGCGGCTGATTGGCTAACAGCAATCACATGTTCATTGTTGATGGCAACAATGGTGTCATTCTAGTTTTATAATCCAATCCTAGAATCCAGGTTTATGAAGACCGATGAAGAGGATGTTGATCGTCAGATTGACTCTTCTCTGAATGTCTACATAAAACTGGAACAAAAAACCTCACATTATCTGCCTATTCTATGGTTGTAATCTATTTTCTAACAAATATATGTAAATAATAGTACATATCTTGTATGTACCAAACTATGTCTATTAGACTATATAGTGAATATCTAGATTCTTAACTGATATGAACTTAAGAAATATGGATTTAAAAAATACCACACACTGCACATATTTTTAGTCAAGAACATTGTGAAAGAAAGAATATATGAATATAATTCTTAAAATTAATATTAAGATAAAGGAATATGAATGAACGAGGTATATGAATGTTAAATGTAATAGAGTGAATGAAAAGAATAACAAGAATAACAATGAATAATGAATCATGCTAAGGAGAGTGAATGAAGAGTGATAAAATAATGGGATGGAGCAGAAAATAAATGAAATAGATTGTCACTGAGTCACTGAAGGAAAACCATACACTCACCCACTCATGAGTTATGATAGGACGAGAGATGATGGTGAAGATTAAGATGATGCAAGATTGTGAGGTAATGACAAAGAGGCAACCTTCTTAATGTTCTTATAGAAGAAAGAAGAGGGATCTGTATCTTTAAGATAATAATTAATGAAGGTGTTCTCGGACTTATACAAAGCACAAGAAGCAATGAGACTCCGAACATCATGAGCGTTAATTCTCACAAGAGAATTATCACTAGGAGAAGCCAAATCATGACATGAGTTTAATTGATTCAACAATCCAATAGGAAATGGTAGTCATAGATGCAGGACCTTATTGGAAGTACGGATCTTATAAGTATTAAGATCTCTAAAAGGTCACCAAACAGAATCATCTGGCAAAAAAGTTGATAACTTCGGAGTAATGATTGGCTTTCCAAGATGTTTGATTGATTGAGTTTTGGATAAGCAGTGAGATCTGGGGGTAAAGAACAAGACGTACCAGTTACCTGAAAGCTATCATCTTCTGCCGAAAGAGCACAAATCTCAGACCTATGACTGGCAGATGCTGCAGCTCACAAAAAGACAGCCTTAAGTGTTAGATGTTTTCGACATATAGATCCTTATAGTTAGAAATGCAGGACCAAGGAAATGGTAAGTATTAGCCATACCCCTAGCCACATCACGGAAATGTTTCTGATTTCTGATAGATGGATTCTGAAGACATTTAACGAAGGAAGCTAAACCAAGGAGGAGAAAGATCACACCTTCACGCCGGTCTCCTCCGTAAGTACCAACTTTGTTGGGAAACTAAGTCATCAAGGATTGCGGGCTGACATCCGCATACAGAGGCAACTCTGATTATGTCTACCCTTCTTCAAACAAGAAACTGTGCTCGACATCCTCGGACGACGCAATCTTCCCAGGAGCTTACCATAGCTATGTGGAATGTACGTGGTCTGAGTGCAACATCAAAGAGGCAAACCTTAGGTGCAGACTGTGAACACCATAACATCGATATTGCATGCATTCGAGAGACTAAAGTAGCTAAACACAGAGCACCAACTACAGACAGGCCATAAGCTAGTGCACATGGAGCAAAATCAGGCCACATACCGGGGCTTAGGCTTCATAATCGGACCAAGGGTCTTGGATCATGTCATCAGTTTTGGATACGTCAGTGATCGCGTTGCATTCATCGACTTGGCTATACCGACGCGAAGACACACCACCACTAAGTGTCGAATTGTCAATGCATACCGCCCAACAACCAAAAAAGCCAAAGAGAATCCGGCAATATTAGATTCCTTCTATGCAGAACTGAGCTCCGCCATTACAATCCCAGCTAGATGACAACTGTTTGTGTGTGGAGATTTCAATTCCAAGCTGGGTAAACTCGGAATTGCGACCAAAAGTTCAGGACTTGGCTTATGCATGGGATCCTATGGAGAGGGCACACGCAACAGCAATGGAGATGCACTGGTGGCATTCTTTAGTTCCAATGGCCTATTTGTCACAAATACGGCTTTCAAAACACCCATGCCATCACCGGACAACATGGACTGGACACATTACTGATAGCAAAGCCCCAAAAGGTTCTAAGGCTACAACAGCTGTCTTCAACCAAACAGACTTCATACTATGCAAAACAGAAGCCAAACCATTACTCCGGAATGCTCGTTCATATGGAGGCAGAGACCTCAATTCTGACCATAAGCTAGTCATTACACGCCTTCAGATGAACGATCTCTGCCTAATATATAAACACCATACCAGGCAAGAGGGTAGAGTCACCTACAACCTACCCAAGCTCATCAGCGACACTGACACTCAAATGTCATACAAAAAAGCCCTCAGGGAGCAGATAGCTAACATCGATGTCAGCTCCGAGCCAAACGAAGCTCTAACCAAAATACTGAAATTTATGGAGTCATCCGCTACCAGCACCATAGGTGCTCTTAAAAACAACCAAACTAAGTATACCGACGTCCCTCTAGTAGTAAAACTGTCAGCAGAGCAGAGCATTACGGATGCACATCTGTCAAAGTGGACAAAGTGAAGACCGCACCAAACTACGCCGGGAGCGCAATATTATTCTGCGCCACATTAGCGAATGCTTAAAAGATCTTGCTATTCAACAGGCAGACTCCCTAGCACATGAAATCACTGCCACGGATAACTGTTACAAAATGTTTCAGGCAGCCCGAGCCCTGACAGTTACTGACTACACACCACCACTCACTGTACACGACTCTGAAGGACACTTTATCGGGACTGACCAGGGAAAAGCTGAGGCGGTCCGAGAATGGTTCAAGGAGCGGTTCACTGACCACGATAATGAGCCCTTGCACCCATTCTCAGGGGACCCCAGGCCATTAATAACACCAATGAAAACACCAGAAGTTGAGAAGGCACTTAAAGCCCTGAAAAATGGGCATGCACCTGGACCTGATGGCATGAGCAATGAACTATTCAAATATGCAAGTGACATTATCTCAAAACCAATCACGCACCTAATCAATTCAACTTTTATGCACCACCTTCCCATCGACGCTGTAGGCCAAGGCACCCTTATCGCACTACCCAAGCCCAAGAAGCCACCTGGGCCGCCAGCCAATCTGCAGCCAATTGTGCTCCTCAACAGCATACGGAAAATCTTATCCAATGTTACTCTATGCCGCATCCAAGACAAGATCGATTACTTCACCAGATCATGTCAAAGTGGCTTCAAATGTGGACGCAGCTGCGCAGACATTGTATGGACTCAACGCATGCTTGTGTCGGTAGTCATGTCCAAACACTGGGACTTCCACAAAACGGGCATTGACATGTCACGAGCTTTCGACACAATTAAACGCTCAAAGATCCAAGATGTACTACGCCAGGCCAGTTGCAATGAAGATGAGCTACGACTAGTGAGACTACCACTTGCAGACACCAAGCTGAGAGTATGAGTCAAGTCAGTAAAGTCTGTAGAGTTTGAGACATCAATCGGCTCCCCACAGGGAGATGGTCTACCTCCGGTGCTTTTCACCTGCTACCTTGCTGCCGCATTGAAATCTGTGCGGGAAAGTTCCACAAGACCAAACCCCCCCCCCCCAGTGTCAATACTGGGCATGCCGCTAGAGATGGAATATGCCGACGATGTGGACTTCATAGACAAGGAAAAGAAACCCCTTGACGAACTTCTCCCAATAGCTGCAAGCAAATTAAAAATTGAGAATCTCTTTATGAACGAATCCAAAACAGAGTTCACCCACATATACCTATCGACAAAGCATGAAACTATAGAAAATGACGACCCACTTTGTGACGGCGAACCATGGAGGAAAATTAAAATCCTGGGCTCACTGCTTTGCAGTACCAGTGACAGTGCTGCACACTGCGTCATGGGGAACATAGCTTCCCAGTCCCTCTGGAAGCTATGGATTCGTAGATCAAAGATGCCTTTGATAAAGAGGCTAGGTTTATACAATGCAACCTGCGTATCCTTGATGCTGTATAACTGTAACAGCTGGGCAGCTCCAAAGGCAGCTCTAGACAAACTCGATGCCTGCCACCGCAAACACCTACACACCATCACTAGCAACCGATGGCCAGACAGTATAATTTCCAACGATGCACTATACAAGATGTGTAATATGTCGCCGCTGTCTATAAAAGTCGACCAGCAAAGATGGTCCACATTTGGCCATGTGCTAAGGATGCCAGAAGAGACACAAGCACAGAGAGCCTTGGAATTTGCCCTACTCGGAGCCAGCAAATACAACGCCAGGAGAGGACATCATTGCATAAATCTGCTAAGCATGCTACAAGGTGACCTCAAGAAAGCAGGACTCGGTACACTCAAGTCAAGAATGGACCTGAAGAAGCTACGGAATTTGGCTGAGGACAAGACACAGTGGGCAAAAGTGACGGACTGATTGCAGCTGTAGGACAGTCGCAGAATACAGTAATCATACATACAAGCTAAACCAAAATGATATGATATCACCGAATTCGTTGAAAGCTTTCTAACATCAAAAAGAAACACAAGGAAACCTGTGACCTGATTGACTTCATTGGGCAAGATAGAATTGTCTGAATACATACTTGACAAATTTTTAATCAAACTTTATAACTGTTTCAGGTCGAAGTGCGGAGGCACTTTTCCAGAATTTCTCTAGATCTTGACGAAAGGTAAGAGGGAGATGCTGACAATTCAAAATCTTCCAAAACATCAATTGGAAAACATCCAGGTTCTGATGACAGATTCTCTCTCTGTTCTGAGTTAGAAGATTCTCTGACAGATGTAACATGAGGGTAAGTCGACTAGAAGGTCCAGGAGATCTGGAAATTAAGACTTCGTTGACCAAAATGTGGCAATCAGGATAATTAATTACGCACTTTTGTTCTAATACTTTTCGAAGGACTGGAACATGGAAGGCTCTTAAGATGTTGCGATTCCTGCACCAGTAGAGCTAAATACAAGATTCACGACACAGTGAAACTAATCTGGTCCCCCTCCCAACCCCGCCCCACCCCTGGTGATTGATGGAAAAAATCACCGTGAAATTGTCTGAACAGATTAAGATGGTTGAATTGGAGATAAAATCGTCCCACTTCACCAGAGCATGGAAGGCTGCCCAAAGCTCTAAAAGATTGGCGTGGTGAGAAGCCTGGTCTAGGGATCATAGACCTGAGATACTGCGAGAATACCAAATTGCTCCCCACCCTTTCAGGGATGAGTCCATGAAGATAATGATTGACGGAGGGTGAGGGTGCAAGGTGACACTGGATAGAAGGATAGAGCGATCTTTCCAAAAATGGCAATGATCCATCGGGGATAGTTTTATAAGACTTGAATCTAGACGATCAGACTTCTGATTCCGATGGGACATGAGATAGAATTGGAATATGATATCATAAGGCTTATAATATGAAGGGAAATTTGGATTGAGACATACTGGCCTACCTTCAGTCCTGATACTGCCGAGATTAAAACTTCTACATTCGGAAGAGAGGGGAACAGAAGACCTAGATGCAGATCAAACTTCACACCTAGGTGGGTGAAAGACTGACTCGGGCAAAGACAAGACTTCTCTATCTTGATGATCCAATCAAGTTTGATCAACGTCTGAATGGCTAGCTTGACATCTTCGTGAGGTGAATGGGGATTAAAGAGTTGCACAGCCAATTCTTGACGTAGACATGGACTGAAACTGACCTCAGAAGTAGCTAATAGGCCGCTGAAGTGACGATACAGGTGAACACATAGGAGGCTATAGTGAGGCCGAAGGGAACTCTGTGAAATTATCAAACAAACTCTTCCTTGATAAGAGAAATGGAGATACCTGCAGAAGGATGGATGAATGGGAACGTGGAAATAAGCATCTTCAAGTCCGGAGAAACGGTCCACATACCTACTTGAAGGGATTTGATAATCGAATAAATTGTTTCTATCTTGAATTTGGGTGTGTCTAGGAATTTGTTGAGGAATTTTAGATTCAGAATGGGTCTCTAGAAATGTTGTGGCGAAAAAACCTGAGTTGGCAGCCCAATCCGGCACTTCCTCCACTGCATGTTTTTCCCTGAGGGAAAGATATTCCAATTTTAGAGCTTTCAGCTTCTCTGGACAAGAAGGAACAGGGGTCCATAATTGTACAAGAGACACAGGCCTACAGAGACCCATTACCCTATCTGTCCAGACAGAGGCTGGACTCCTAAAGTGAGTCTAGCCAAAGAGGATGATGACCCAAACTGATGGTTTGTATGACCCACTGATCGAGAATTAATTCCTTCCAGAGGTTTTGAAATAGAGAAAGACGCCCTCCTACTGGAATATGTGGATGAAGTTTTAAAACCTGATCTGAACCGGAGATATCTGGAAAAATGGGTTGGAAAATCCCAAGGTTGTAAACTTCCACCATAAAAAATTAGACAGATTATGAGATCGAGAATGTATGTAATAACCTCCGTTAGATTTTTGAAAGGGAATTCTGGATCTCGAGCAGTTGGAAACAACGTCAGAATATTTATCCGGAGCATGAGAATGACCGTGAGGAGATATTTCGGGAATGGTGATTTCTGGAAACCTTTGGCAGGAGCTCTAGATCTAGGGGAAGACCTGTTAGAATTCACAAACACCCTAGACGGTTAGAACTTCTGAGAACCTGACCGAGGAAATTTCTTCTCAGGAGAAAACGACAGCCCTTACTGAACTGGGGTGAAGGAACATATATGAGGAAAAGACTGAGAAACTATTTTGGAAGTGACTCCCTGGATGTTCTTCAATCTTTCATGATTAAATTAATCTGACAACTCAGAACCAAACAAATGCTCACCAAAAGAAGAAGTTGATTGAAGTGAATCTTTGAGATTTTGGGAAATTAAAAGCGAGGACAATACTTACTTTCTCCTGGACATTGTAATGAAGCTTAACAATTTTTAGTCCAAGTTTAGATTAAATCCAGAAACGTCAGCGCTAAGAGGAGTAGGATCTCCCCTGGCCGATACTTTATGAACAGATTCTGACTGAAGAGCTGAGAAATTGGACAACTTGAACCTTAATAGTCTATAAGCATGTTCAATAGACTTCAGAAAAGTAGAATCACTAACTGATGATCTATTCGTATCCTTGATTAGATCTCAAGTATCACCATACAAAGATTTATGTTTAGCCATACAGTCAATCCAAGAAAACTTTTAGGTGCACTGGGGCAAAATTGCAACAAAATTTCTGTCAATAGATTTATGGTGAAGAAGGGATGACACATTATCAAAAAAAATATCTAGCCAATTCTGACGGTGGGAAATACATAATTTTTTATAATACTGAGAGTGCACATTGCCCTTACATTACAGTTGTCACTTCAGAATTTAAATCGCAGATTTTTCCTTTATTCTTCCCTACATTCTATTTTTAAACGGGTACGCTTATTTAGTGTTATGTTAGGTGTAAATCTATGCTTTATGAACATTCATATGTGCAGTTACTAAACTATCTGCCATGCTACCGAATTTCAAATTTTCTTCTGACTTGTTACTTGTAGTGTAGACCCGTCTATCTGGTCTAGGAGAATCACAATCTGATACTTTAAAAGTTCTACTGATGTACTGGACTTATATTTCTGTCATTTCCATCTTCTGATATTCCGCCGTTAGTAGGAGTATCGAGATCAAGAATAATAACTACGTCATGGGCATGTCTGCTGGTTAAGATACTGTTTGGAATTGCTCACAGGGTGTGCATCCATCTATGCGCTCTTAGCCCACATTGTGAATGCCTTGAGGGTCCATGCAGTGTAGTTGATGGATACAGTGGTGCGCCTTCTGTCGTCTCCATCTGCTGGATTCTGTGTCATGCGGGTATGCTGAGAGAACTTGCATGATGCACAATTATATGTCATTCCTGCAGTGGCCTGGCTTGTTGGGATGCCTCGAACTGGGAAATTCACTGATCATAAAGACAGTTTGGAGAGATGGCATGGTGGATGCCTCTCTATCTGGATGAAGATCCAACATGGCATCATGGTACTATTAGGCCAGGTACAGGAAATTCTGTGTGAAGTTATATAGTATTGATTTTAACCAGCATAAATTAGAATGTTCATAATTGTGACCAACTGAATCATATGAAATCAAGCGTGACGATTCTAGGAGTATAGTGGATAGAGGACAATAGCCCAATTAATAGCCACGACAATTAAAGCGACCCAGCCTGCAGTGTGGACATAATAAACCACAGTATTCCAAGACATGTATATGCTGAACTTTTATATATAATAACATACTTATGAAAATGCATGTTTATAATCCGATAACTGTTTTCATTCTGAATTCCCATAAACATGATTTCAAGACATTGGCATAAGAAGCCTGCATATTATTTTGGAAATAATTTGACTGAAAGTTGTTGCTGCCTCAAAGAGAAACAACTTTCGCTTTGATTGTTTTCAAAATAGTCATCAGGATTTTCTGAATTTGTCAGAGTAAAATACTGTCAGCACGTATACAGAATGAGTGGTTAATTATATTTATTTCATTGAATTGCATAAATCTGCTATTCACAAAAGTACTATTAGTAAAAACTTGATTCTTTAAACAAATTATTAATGATTTTAGACATATTCAGAATTTATTTTGAACATGTCTCTTGACTATTTGTTCGTTGACTTTAATGACCACTAGCTATAAAATGTAAATGAATTTGTATATTTGAGAGATAGAGTGAGTGAGAGAAACAGTGAGAGTCAGAGCTAGATATAGAGAGATAGATAGTAGACAGAGAGACACACCTTTTTGGCAGAAATCTAGATTACCCCCTGACATGAAACCCCCTGTATTGAGGAGAAAGCTTGGTGTCATGAGAAAGCTCTCATGAACCACATGGGAATAATCCGAGCGAAAACTGGAAGAAGAATGAGACGAATTAACCAGTGTAACCAGTAGGTGTAAGACGAAAACCTGAGGTCCAAAGCAAACTCGAGCCCACATCATTAACAACTCGGGACAATTTTGATGGACAGATTTCAGAATATGGCCTAGATACATTATTCTTAAGTTTGCGCATGCCAGAGCCCAAAACCTCTGAGATGCGGCTGAAACTTAGTGCCTGTGATTCTAAGTCCAAAACCTCTACATCGCTAAGAGCAAAAGAATCTAGAGATCGAATATTCTGATTATAATCCTGACTATCTAAAATCAAACTGGATTTCCATTTTTTACCGACGGAAGTTTATTTAACATTATATGAAATTCCGGATAAACATCATTTGTTATTGCCCTTTTCCCTTCCTTTAACATGTTAGGATCCTTACATGGTTCCGGACCCAGAGCCCAATAGGGACACGGAGTCAAAGTCGAATGAGACAATTTTGAGGATGATGGGCCAAAATCTTGAGCAGGGTTCCCAAAACAAAATTCCCCTGAGTTTTCCCTGAGAAATTTCCAAAATTCCATGAGAAATAGTTTAACAAGGTTGTTGGAATGTGAAGAGGTAGTCGCAGCACAGAAACTAAGATAAAATATACAGTAGCGTGGCAGCCTGTGCATACAATAAGTGTAATTTATTTCCATTTTCAGTTAATGGACACAACTTGGAAACATGATACAAGCCGCACATATGTCAAATTGGCAAAATGTGAAAAATGCTTCTGAGTCATTGTCAAATTCCCCGAGCTTTCCCTGATTTTTGGTGGTTTTTTTCAAATTCCCAGAGTTTTCCCTGACTGGAAAAATGGAAATCCATTTTCAAGGGTTCCCTGATTTCCAAAGTGGCTGGGAACCCTGTTGATACAAATAGGTATCAAATTGAGATATCTTTGGCATGCCGCATGGCAAAGAACTCCGCAGCTCCAAGCCCAGAGCCGTGATGCGGGCCCTAGCCGCCGGGACAAGATATTAGACCCGGAAAGACTCCTGATGCCGGGCCTGGCCCCATCACCGGCATTCAAACTGGCTAGATCCAATGCCGAAGTTGCCGGACCTGGACAAACTGCAGAAACTGTGAACGATGCCAGTGGTCTTGAAGACGACAAAGCACTAGTAACAACTTGGACGACCGTAGTTGAGAAATCCATAGGTATAGCCATCTTTGCTGAAGACATTGACGATTGTCTTCGAGTAGTATACCCGGAGTCAAAATGATACCACCTAAAAAATGATGCCGCCGTAGACCGACAATCGGCGCCGCGTAGACCGACAATCGCCGATTATTAATCTACGCGGCGGCCCGCCGCCATAGACCGACAATCGCCGATTATTAATCTACGTCTGAGTCAAAATGATACCACCTCAAAATAGATATGGGGTAGATATGGGGCAAAAGTTATCTACGTCGCGGCCCATCCTGGTAGAAATGTTTTCGAACAAATCTACATCGCAGCCCTCTCTATGCAAGGCAGGCCCCTACTGGGCGCCAATTGGCGATCCGTGGCCCCCACAGCTATCTCAAGCCATGGGGCAGCCAATCGGCGATCCGTGGCCCCCACAGCTAACTACGTCCCGCCGCGCTATCTACGTCGCGGTGCTTCCCGGTAGATAACCTTTTACCATCTACGTCACGCCGCGTCCCGGTAGAAATGTTTTCGAGCAAAAAGTTATCTACGTCGCTGGGTAGACGCAGAATTTGATCTCATTCCCGTGGCTGCGAATGGTGTGAATTTCCATTTAGAGATAAGCAACCACAGTAATATACCAGCTGATCGCCTTGGTCTGAATGTCCATTTAGAGACAAGCATACTCAGTGGTATACGAGCTGATCAAGCATGCATTACAGGGTCTGAACGTCCATTTACAGACAAGCATACTCAGTGGTATATGAGCTGATCAAGCACACATAAAAGGTCTGAACGTCCATTTAGATACAAGCATACTCAGTGGTATAGCTTGTGATCAAGCACGCATTACAGGGTCTGAACGTCCATTTAGAGACAAGCATACTCAGTGGTATGATCAAGCACGCATTACAGGGTCTCAATGTCCATTTAGAGAGAAGCATACTCAGTGGTATATATATACACCATGATTACTGTTGCACAGCTTCGCGCTATGGCAAGGCAATTCGGCCTTAGAGGCTACTCTTAAGGCCAAGAAAGCCGACCTGCTCCAGATGATCGGACAGGCCCGTGCCGAGGAATTCATTGCCCGACTGAGACAATCAGTGAAGATGGTATGGTTTCCAGCGACCACCAGAGATGATCCTGAGAACTTCCACAAGAAAGCACAGCGGTGGCGTGAGCTTCATCAGTTGGATGAGGAGGTGACAGCTAGCTTACGAGTCAAAGCTGTAGCGATGCGGATGGCAGACCATCCAATGGAGCGCCTACCTGTCCTACGCAGGATCACTAAGAGAGTGATGGGGAGGTCTGAACCCTTAGCCTGGCGCATGAGGCGAGAGGGTGAGCAGATTCTCAATGAGCGTCTGGGTGAGATGGAAGGTGAGGAGAGAGGAAGACGGACAGTGCGCTGGACATTCTTCCAAGGCCTCAATGGAGACATTACAGGACAGATCATGGGTAAGATCCAGCAGACTGTCCAGAACGCCTTCTACCTCCGGTATACCCACACCTATCGCATCAGACACATCGAGGACGGGAGGGTGATGCTCTTCCACAAGAATGCTCCAGGGAGTCCGTGGCTGAACATGATAGGAGAAGCTCAGGAACGGGTGGCGGCAAGAGAGCAAGCCCGCCTCGACCTCGACAACATCGACTGACCCAACACCAAGTGGGCTTTCGTCCGATCAATCAACGTTGAGGTCAAGGCTGTCATCGACCGCCAACCTTTGCTTGGGACAGGACCGCTCCCAGACTGGCTACGACAGAAGAAGAGTATGGCGGCACTTGACACCTACAAGGATAACACGTGTCTCTGGAGATGCCTAGCAGTGCATCAGGGGGCGAGGCCCGATAGAAGTACTGAGCCCGCGCGTGAGCTCTGTAGGTGGGGCTTAGAATACACCTTCCGTATCCTCTGCGTGTCGTAAGAGGCAACTAAAGGAGGTAAGGGTGAGGTAACCCTGACAGAAACCTCGAGTGCTGAAGACGGAGGTTCCAGGCCGCACGGCGCACTCTAATAAACCAGGGATCCACGCACTTAACGCTTATGATCATGTCGATAGTCACTTTAGGACTGGCGGTATGATCAGCGAACGAAAAGAAGAAGAAGAAGAAGAGTATGGTGGCACTTGACACCTACAATGATAACATGTGTCTCTGGAGATGCCTAGCAGTGTATCAGGGGGCGAGACCTGATAGAAGTACTGCTCCTGCACGAGAGCTCGCTAGACAGTTCTACAGCGCCCGCGCACCTATGCCTGATGTTCCAAAAACCTCTATGGATCAGTTGGATAAGGTAGAGTTCTTCGCGAAGATCGGGATTCGTGTGTATGAACCAACCGAAGAGGGCACCTGGCATCTGATCAGGCAAGCGGCCCACTACTGTGACACTATGACCATCGGAGTGTACGACCACCATGCCTTCTATACCAAGAACATCTCCAAGCTGGCCCACACACTAGTCTGCAGTCACTGTCAGCAGAGGTTCACAAAGGCCCCGAATCTTCAGCATCATGCTGACCGTTGTACAGGTGGCAAAACAACCATAGAGTGCCCTAGGGAGAAGGTTGATGCACCACAGTCTGCATATGAGAAAGCCTTCTATCCACCCCAACCATTCAGTTCAGCGGCTACTCGATGGGTCAGGTATGAGTCGAGAAACAGAGGTATACACATACACCATATAGCGTGTAAGCACGGTGGCGAGCGTTGGATCGAGGGGGCTCCCATAGATTGTTATGATCCGACTACCAACACCGTTTACCAGTTCCATGGCTGTTTCTGGCATGGATGCCCTCAGCACCAGCAAGGTGAGGATGCCGAACAAAGATACCACAAGACAGTCCTGAGAGAGGAGAAGCTGAGAGCATCTGGATGCACGCTTGTGGTACAGTGGGAGTGCTGTATAAAACGCTGTCCAAGCGTCCCTAAACGAGTTCGGACCGTCTCATACACGCACTTCATCATCTATGACTTTGAGGCACTCCTAGATGGTGTCAAGACTCATCATACAAAGACTCCTACGATTGAGAGTACCCACATACCGATCTCTGTGTCAGTCGGCTGCTCCTTGGAAGGCTCCACCAGTGAGCCACCTCACCTCTGCAATCCTGACCCAGAAGCTCTGATCAAGGCTTTCATGGATGAGATTACCCGGCGAGCACACAGAATCTGTACAGATGTCAGGGCACAGTTCATCCCTTTAGACCTTGACAAGCTCCCAAAACGACAGCAGCGACTGATTACCGAGTGGTGTGACCAAGTTCCGGTGCTAGGCTTCAACTCCGGCCACTATGACCTAAACCTGATCAAGAAGCACTTTGTGGATGAGCTGACCAACAGTACTGGCACAGTGAGTCGCCAAGAAAGCAAACCAGACAATGTTCGTCATCACCCCCGAGCTTAGGTTTCTCGATGTCTTGAACTACCTTGGCCCAGGAGTCTCCTACGAGGCATGGATCAAAGCCTATGGGTGTACACAGCAGAAGAGCTGGTTCCCATATGAATGGTTCGACACACCCGAGAGGCTTAATTATCCCGGACTCCCCGACTACCCAGCGTGGTGGTCTAAGCTCAAGGATGGCTACCTCCTGAAGCTATCAGAGTGGAAACAGTGCAAACAGACATTCAGCGAGCACGGAATGCGGACATTCGCCGACTGGCAGCGATACTACAACAACCTGGATGTCAGTCCATTCATCGAAGCCCTAG
Organism: Chaetoderma sp. LZ-2023a; assembly: GCA_034401795.1. NCBI lineage: Eukaryota > Metazoa > Mollusca > Caudofoveata > Chaetodermatida > Chaetodermatidae > Chaetoderma > Chaetoderma sp. LZ-2023a. The sequence goes on from CM067364.1 coordinate 830,684, forward strand.
AGCGGATGCGGGAGTTCTACACAGAACGAGAAATAGACATCCTCAAAGATGCTGTGTCTCTCCCAGGGGTGTCACTGCAATACCTCCTACGTGGAACCGCTCAGCACATGCCGGATGTTGGCCTCTACTCTCCGGGCAAGGAGGCCTACGAGATGCTGAAGGATGCGGTTGTTGGAGGTCCCAGCATCGTGTTCACCAGATACCACAAGGCAGGCGTGACACGCATCCGCCAGAGTGAGCGTGTCTGCCAATGTCTACTCGGCTACGACGCAAATGCTCTGTACTTGTCTATGATGTCTAAAGAGATGCCATGTGGTAAGGAGACAGTACGGCAGTGGTCCGGTGCTAGCGACGTAGCACGATTTAAGAAGGATCAGCTGGCTGACCACTGGTTCGGTTTCGCTGAAGTGGACATAGAGGTTCCTAAGGCACTATGGGCGAAGTTCGAGGAAATGCCACCTCTCTTCTACAACAGAGAGATTCCAGCTGAGGCAGTATCTGTTGAGATGCTCACATACCTAGAGAAAACAGGTAGGAAACGTCCCACAACCAGTAAACTAGTCGGCGCACTCTAAGCCAAGAGGAAGCTCTTGTATGCACCGTCACTCAAGTGGTACCTTGCCCATGGGCTAGAGATTACAGCTGTCTACCGGACAATAGACTACAAGCCGCAGAGACCCTTTGAATGGTTTGTGAACAATGTTACCAATGCTCGTCGTACAGGAGATGTTGATAAGAGCAGTGCTCTTGGCAGACCTGTTCAAGCTACTAGGCAACAGTGCTTACGGCAAGCTCATCGAGGCTCTAGAGCGTCACAGCAACACGACCTTCACCAAGGATGAACGAGCGGTGGACAGAGCCCTCCGCAGTGCATGGTTCGAGGATCTCGAGGAGATCGGCGAGTCCTACGAGCTCCAGAGTCGCAAGGCCAAAATCACCATTCGTCGCCCCTTCCAGGTGGGGATAGCCATATACGAGCTCGCGAAGCTGAGGATGCTGGAGTTCTACTACGACTTCCTGGATCACTATGTACCTCGTGACAGCTTCGAGTACCTCCAGATGGACACAGACTCTGCGTACATCGCAATAGCTGTCTCCAGCCTCGACGAAGTCATTCGCCCTGAGATGCGAGCAGAGTATGAGGCTCATGGCTAGCTTGGGACAAGTGGTCTGGACGGACTCCAGGACTGTTCAAGCTCGAGTTCGAAGGCAACTGTGGTATCGCTCTCTGTTCCAAGTGCTACTATGTGGAGAGCCTCGCTGGGAAGGTGAAATGCTCAGCCAAAGGTATGTCTAAGCGTCAGAACGATGTCTCTTGGCAGAGGTTCTTCAGTGCCCTAAACGGTAGCGTGGACAGAGCTGCAAACCGAGGCCTACGCATGCGCAACCAGGGAATGGTGACTTATGAACAGGAAAAACTCAGTCTTCAGCCTACTACGATAAGCGGCATGTGGTTGCCAGATGGTGTCCGTACCGAGCCAATCGAGTACCATATCCCTCAGGCTTAGACACCTGGCGACGGTGGCAGCTGTGTGTCTGGAGGGACCACCTGAAGCTCTTCCCGAACAAACGGACGTTTGGGACAGCTCTCTGAGTGTGCCAGATAGTACAGCGTAGGCTGCCCCTCCATCTCGACATACCTGTCAAGTGTGTGGACATCTAGCGACCAGTTAGGATCTGTTGCACGTCGTCGCCCACCTTCCAACTCACCAGGTTCATACAGGTACCGAACCAGAGCATAAGATGGAAGGCACACCTGTTCCTTGTCTGCTCCTCCGGAAGGTTGGGCAACAGAGGATCATTGGATAGCCTCTACTGGCTTCTTACCAGTTAACCGAGTTACCTCAGTATTGGATCGCTCTACCACCATGGGCAAACCTATCACCCACACCCTGGACCGCTCTCCAGCCTGTGCCATCTCCTGGGCATATTGGTGTGCAAACAGTCTTTCTGCTAGTGTCCGATTCCACCGCTCGACGATTGCCTGGGCACGGTGGTGACCAACTTCACCTCGTCTAATCACCACATCATGTTTCCTCATGAGGGCCGCAGTCTCGCCTCTGAACTCCTTACCCTCATCCACCTGCAACAATTCTGGCCACTGGAGGGGATTTTCCGGATCCTCGTAGACACCCTGGAATGTCTGGGCCACCTGGCCAGCTGACTTGTCTGTGAGCGGTGATGCAGCCTTGTACCTGCTGGCGACATCGACGATGGTGAGGGCATACTTGTAGGTCTTACGACCAACCGAGTCGTGTGGAAGGAATAGAACATCTGCCTGGTGAACTCTATTCGGGACAGTTTCATCGAAATGGGCATGCCTGATGTGCCGTGGACGAGGTCTGTATATCTGCCACATCGCCTGGTGGCTGAGCGTGGCCCTTGCAACGTACAGCCTTTCTACCAGGACGGGCCGCGACGTAGATAACTTTTGCCCCATATTTATCCCATATCTATTTTGTGGTATCATTTTGACTCAGGCGTAGATTAATAATCGGCGATTGTTGGTCTACGGCGGCGGCCCGCCGCGTAGATTAATAATCAGTGATTGTCGGTCTACGCGGCGGCGATTGTCGGTCTACGGCGGCATCATTTTTGAGGTGGTATCATTTTGACTCCGGGTATACTACTCTTCGGGACACTGGATTTGATTACTTCGCTTTCGACTACCTCTACTTGCCTAGGAATCAAATCCACATGTCCTGAGACAGCCTTGGAAATTCTATCATCTATAGTAGTCAATTTTAGAAACTTGTATCTGTAAACATTCCATAGACTGAACTATTTTGCTTAATAAACCGTTGTCACTAGAAATTTTGGCCTCGGATCTTGGGATCTTAGAACCAACTGAATTCGACTCTGAAGGAGAAACTTTTATCACTGGATTTAGTAGATTTGAAGAACAACACCCGGCTAGCCTCTGGCCAAGCCTCACAAATCAGGCACCCTTTCTTCATCAAACAAGACGTGCAATTAATGCAGACATGGCCTGATTGCTGCGCCTCCATGAAACGATGCCATTTCCCTGATGCACATTTAACGGTGTGGATATTATGCTTATCCTTCTTCGGCGAACCCTTATCTGAATCATAAAACAAATAAATCATAGAGCCACAGCTCTAAAAAAACGCCACGTTAGAACGACTAGTTCTCAAAAAGGTTAACTCCTAATGAGCATCCGATATGAATATTATTTCAACATTATCTTACCGACTACTACCATATGATATAAAATACTAACAAGCTATAGCTTTAAGGAGTTTAATAAAACTCGGTAACCAAGCTCTCTTATTGACGTAAGATAGGCCATTTACATAATAAGAGAGTAGAGAGAAATCAAGATATATGTGACAAATGTGTTACAATGCTTAACAATAATCACATATTTGACATAAAGGAGCTTAAGGACTTAGTTATTGCTTTTTATTGATACTCAATCGCGTTACTTATGGAAATAAATAATGCTAATCATGAAAACCGGTTACACATTTTATATCACCAGAAACTAATAAAACCGTCAAACTACTTATCTTGGAGGACTTCTTGCCGTTCTTGGACTTGTCGAACATATTAATTTCGAACTCCAATCTTGCAGATTATTAGAATAAGCAGACAAAACCAGAATTTTGTGAGACTCAAATTTTCCCACTATTCTTTACCGAGTAGGAAAATAGAATGACATCATCATTGCTATCAACAATGGATTGCTGTTAGCCAATCAGCTACCTTCTTAGCAGAAGTGTCATCTAGTGCCAGCTATATAGGTATGGGTATTGCTTATTAACCCTTTGAATGGCAATGGATTGAGCTCTAGTATTCAAGCGAATTACTAGGATTCTCAACATATAGAGAGAATAGAGATACCTGAAGGAACCTTCAGATACTCAATAATCACAATACTCAACGGACAGTGAGTGAAAAATTCTTCCTACTAATCTTCCCTTCCGAGAAGGAGAGCTATATAGTAATCTTTGGAGGTAGGTTGTCATGTAATAACAACACTAAAGTTCTTGAGAATAAAGGTCCTTGATGCTCAGATGAAAACACTAAAGCTCTTGAGAATAAAGCGACAACTGCTTAAAAGTAGACTATTTTTGAAAATTTACCACTGAAATAAGTGGCTCGATAATGGGTAAATTTAAAAACAATAATTCTGCGGTATTAAATGTCTCACCTGTCTCCGTTTTGTCACAGATCGGAGACCTTAATACGTTTCTGGCAATAGGTATCACTGAGAAATGAACTTTGGCATGTGAAGAAAGATCGGTAGCTTCCGCCACCGATGCCATCGCTTGAGGATTATGCTGACCCTCAAGACTAACATGGTCTTTAGCCTGGCTCCTACCAGAGGATGACTTAACAGGCTTCGTTCTAGTCGCCGGATTTACCTTTCGGAGACTTAATCTGTTGTCTAGACGTCAAAGAAACAGGCTTACCCCACTTACGCGAACGACACTGGGGGCTGAGTTCAGACTCTTCTTTAGCAGCCTTAATCGCGGAAGAAATACGTTCATCTAAAGACTTTGTTAGCACGTTAGCAAAGGATTCAAAGCTGGCAAATAACTCCATAACATGATCTGAGGAAGAGATAGAAGAGCAGCAAACCCTCCCCCCCTCCGTTGTAGATACAGACGTTTTAACAGAGGTAGAAGCAGTTGTTACTGCATTAGTACATTCAACAATGGAGGGAGAGCGACCTGAGGGCAACGCATGCTTAGCGACAAAATCTTTGAAGAAAGCTTTTGAGATGACCAACGGCCAACCCTTACAAATCCCCCACATTTTTTGAGGGGAGCAGGAGGTACACCTCAGCCAAACGTGGCCCGCATAGTCTTTAGCATGAAAACGATCACATTTGATAGGGCCACTTCCTATAAAAATAAGAAATGATAGTAAATAAAGCACTAGCTTCGTTAAAAAACTAATGAGAGAATCTGCAAAGGATACGTCATAGGCATACTAAAGAAAGTGACTGAAGAATGGAATCATGATGATTCCTGAGTGATGTTGTTTGAGTAGCACTAGGATCTACGTTAATAGGAGTGGTATTTTATAACATGGTACTTTGATGGTATATAATAGACATGGTTACTCTAACCTCGAAAACGGGAGTAGTGACACGAAAACTGGTAACTCAAAAACTAGAGTTACAAACACCTCTAAAACACCATGATATAAAAGTTAAACATAACTTAGGAAGGACTGACTTCATGGTAGGCATGTTTCGATTGTCAATAGATTGTAACTGAAAACTTTCAGAGCAAAGCTATAACTTTTATAACAGATTGATAGCAGGCAAACTGTTCTGCTAGCAGAATATTTGAAAAGTGAATCAGTTTACACATTTGGGACCTACTGCGCATGCGCGAGCGTGCTTAGTGACAAGCGTCACCAAGGAGTGAGTACAGACTGGTGCCAGTCTATTGTAAGGCTAATGCAGGGGGTCCCTCTTCCAGAAGCCTGGTTGAGGGTCTACATGGTGATGGTATTGGCATTAGGGAGTATGTAAGCGAGCATAAAAATCTTATTCTGATAGCTAAATGCAGATATTTAATTTAGCAAGTAGTGATTGAACGGTAATGGATGTTTTTGTGGTGTAATAACAACCTGAGTTATCGCCCTTGTTTAACGGTGTTGTCACTTCATATTCATAGCTCCAATAGATGTTGCCTAAAGGAACATATCTACTAAATTTAGTTGTAATTCATCGATAAATGACGAAACGTCACACAAACGTATATTCCCCATAGACTTCAATATTTTGAAAATATAGAGATATATAACACTGCTATTTATGCGCATGGCTACTTCATATTTGTAGCCCAAATAGATATTGCCTAAAGGAACATATCTGCCGAATTGGGTTTTAATCCATCAATAAATGACGAAACGTGCCACAAATGTATTTTCCCAATAGGCTTTAATACTTTGAAAATATAGCAAGAGCCATTTCATCTTCATAGCCCCAATAGATATCGCCTAAAGGAACATATTTATCAAATTTGATTTTAATCCATCGATAAATGACGTAATGTGCCACAAACAAATTTTCCCCATAGGCTTCAATACTCTGAAAATATAGCAAGGGCCATAACTCTGCTTTTATGGCCCAAATAGATATTGCCAAAAGGAACATATCTGTCAAATTTGGTTTTAATCCATCAACAATTGACAGGCGACAGACAAATCGTGATTGTATAAGCTCACCTAGGTGAGCTAAAAACTTAGTCTCTGGGGAACATCCACAAGAAAATGTTCTCATGAAAGGGTTAACAATGACCTACTGGTGGTGAAATAAGGTCAATTAAATGGCCTTTGAAAACATATGGTACTGATTCTGTAAAAATATCTGTTTATGGTCACTATTATGGACATGTGTGTATGGTCAGTATTATTATGGACCTGTGTGTATGACCAGCAGTACTATGGACCTGTGTGTATGGTCAGTATTATGGACCTGTATTTATGGCCAGCAGTATCATGGACCTGTGTTTATGGTCAGCCGTATTATGGACCTGTGTGGTCAGTATTATGGACCGGTGTGTGCGGTCAGTATTATGGACTGAAGGAAATTTCAATTTCCCTTTCTCCGAGATCTATCAATACTCACCATTCTATTACTTCTGATACAAGCTATCCCTAGGACTATAGACTTAGTAAGCTTTACCAACTTCTGGGAACCGGGTACTCAGCTCCCAACTGCCGAGTACCCGTTTGCCATGAATCTCATATTTTTTGCACAGCCACCAAACAACAGATACCCATGGCTTGCCTCCATGGGACTGGGAGGTTGTGTCCGTAATAGAATGGTGAGTATTGTTAGATCTCGGAAAAAGGGAAATTGAAATTTCCTTCATTCTCCTTCGATCAATACTCACCATTCTATTGCTTCTGATCTACACCAGATTTAGACAGTAACCTGGTGGAAAGGGGCAAGCCATCAATTGCTACTTTTGCCCCTTGGAGAAAGAGCTAGACTTAAACTTGATAAATGGAGACTTAAAAGGACCATCAAGTTAACGGAACCGAATCACATTCGCATCACTGCCCCCCCCCCCTTTTTTTCTCCTAAGAAAAGGGAGAGAACTCACGAACATGCATCTCGCCTGAAACACACATATGCCAAGAGGGTTAACCGCTCTTTGCATATATTAGCCTGGGAATGAGCATGAATATATAAGATGAATGAGCATGATATATAGACATAATACAAAAAACTCTCAATCTTGAATTACCTCATGATACTTGGAGTTCAGACGTGGAGCCTTCAACCATTCACACAATCTGGTTGACATCCTCTCGCTCGACCATGTCTGCTTCTTAATTCTTTCTTACAAATGCCAAAAAATGGAGAAGAGCAGTGTGGTCGTATAACTATCGTTTCAAAACAGCTAAAGCGAGTGGATTGGCGGAGTCTTACACATCCCTCATATAGTAACCCATGAAAGAAGACTCAGTGCCATTGTGCAACAGCCATGATGTCCTCTAACGCAACACCATTGTAAAGGGCGGTCGAGGCAGCTATTCCTCGAACATTGTGTGCCCTTGCGCATTGCACCTGGTGCCCAGTCGCAAACTTATGGGTAGTCTGAATGCATTTGACTAACCAACGAGAGATAGAATCCATGGATGCGGCGACATATGGCTTCTTATGGCAGATCCACAGATGTCTATCATTTGACCGTAACGAGTCTGTCCATCTTTTGTACGTAGTCAAAGCACGGACTGGGCACCAGACACTGGCATCACGATCAAGCCTAGTTAGTTTCGGTATAATGATCGGTTTGCCGGGATATCTCAGATTGATTCTTTGACATAAACTCTGCTCTTGGCAGTAGATGCAGACCCTCTCCGGAGACAATAAATCGGTCCCTCTCTGCTGAAAGTGCATGGATCTCACTGCGCCTTCTAGCTGAGGAAGCTGCCAAAAAAAAAAACGCCTTTAGAGTCAAATGCTTTAGACTAGCCGAACGCAACGGTTCGAAAGTGCTTGGCCAGTACATTAAGCACTAAAGATAGGCTCCAGGCTGGAATGACTACCGGTTGTCTCGGTCGGAGATTGCTCATTCCCTTCACCATCACATTCAACTGGGCCACCTCTGGACTATCCCTGTTGGCTAGACAAGGAATAACTGATGACAAAGCTGACTTGTATCCAGCAATTGTGACAGGCACTAGCCCTGAAAAGAACAGCTCACAGAGAAAGTCTGCTATTTGCTGAATAGTGGATTGAAAGGTATCAATACGCTTTCCTTCACACCAGTCTGCAAATCTGTTACCTTGTTGTTATATGACTTGAAGGTTGACCTCCATCTCGCAGCCGCGATGAAATTCGCAGCTTGTCGAGAAAAGCCTTCCGACGTGGAACGTTGCTTGATAACATCCACGCAGTCAATTTGAACATTTCGGGACGCTCGTGTAGGAAGCGTCCCTTGGCCTGGGAGATTATGTTCGGAATCTCGGGTAACTGCACTGGATTGTCCACAAGCAGATCTAGAAGATCCGTAAACCACGCCCTGCTGGGCCAAAATGGCGCTATTATCAGGACCAGGCACAGTTCCTACCTGATCCTCACCAATATCTTCGGCAGAAGAATGGTGGGTGGGTACGCGTAAGCGTGCATCCCTCTCCAGCTTATCGCCAGAGCGTCTGTATCAACGGCATTTGGATTTGGAATCGGCGAGACTTAAGTCATGATTTGAGCATTTTCCTTTGTGGCGAACAAGTCCACGTTGGGTTTGCCCCAATGCTCGAAGATCCTGTGAAGAACTAGAGGGTTGAGAGACCATTCTGTTGGCAGAATTCTGTCTCCGAGACAAAGCATCCGCCAGAATGTTCAATCGCCAATGTGAGCTGCTTTCAAAACAACCGAGTAATTCCTGCACCATTGAATCAAGTGCCACACTTTCATACATAGTGTGGGTGACTTGGTCTCGCCTTGGCGATTTATGTATGATACTACTGTCGAGTTGTCCGACCGTATCAATATCGCCTTGCCCCTGACTTTTGGAAGAAACTTTTCCAATGCCAGTTCCACTGCCTTCATTTCCAACAGATTGATATGCAGCTGGCTCTTTTGAAGAGTCCATGTGCCCGAGACCTGGTGTTCTCCCAGGCAGGGCCCCTCCCACATCCCTCCAGCGATGCATCCGTGTACACGGACAGCTGGGGGTGGGGTAGGTGCAGCGCAACCCCTACTAGGAGATTCTGACGCTTTTTCCACCATACAAGATGCGACATTATTGGCCCCAAAACTGGCACCAGCTTTGACCGGGGTTCTGTTCTCTGTTTCCACAGAGACATCAGATACAACTGGATAGGTCTTCACATCAGAGCAGTGTACGGGATTACCTGCTCCATGGAGACCATCATGCCCAGTATCTGAAGAAACCGCCTCGCCTGAATGTGGTTTCCCAATCGAAAACTCTTGAGGATGGCTAACAGACACCACTCTGGGATCTGACGGATAAACCCTGCCCTCCCCGAGATTGAATCGCATCCCTAAATAAACGAACTGTTGAGTGGGTGTCAACTCAGATTTCTCCTTGTTGACTAGCCAGCCTAGATCTGAAAGTGACTTCAGAGTCAGAGCAGTATCCACCTCTAACCTGGCTGATATGTCTGCTTTGATCAGCCAATCGTCTATGGAGGTGTGAAGCGCCATGTTCTCTTTTCTGAGAAATGCTGTCACCGCAAGGACCACTCTGGTGAAAACCCGTGGAGCTGTCGACAGGCCAAATGGGAGGACTACATACTCCCACACTTGATTCTGAAACGCAAATCTCAGAAAACTGTGACAACTCCTGTTAATTGGAATGTGGAAATATGCATCTTTCAGATCGATCGATACACACCACATTCCCTTCCTCAATCCTGCCATTACCGACCTCAGAGTTTCCATCTGAAACCGAGGCGTATGGATAAACCAATTTAATGGCCTGAGATTGAGCACGGGTCTCCATCCGCCTGTGCTCTTGGGGGCAAGGAACATGTTTGAATAACCATCCCAGGACCAGACTGTCTGATGTCACACCTCACCAAGCCTCGACGAAACACATGAGCCTTCCACCCACTATAGACGCATCGACGCCTAATGCGGGTGTCTGGCTCGTGATCCGCTCCCCCCCTTTCTTGACGAGAGAGAGTGAGAACCATTTTGGTCTTGGCTTGGCCGGCCTAACTGGCACCGCTGTTCCTGTCACACAGGTGTGGTCCAGGTAGATACGAAAGGAGCCCTTGTACCCTCACATTCGATCCGCTCCCTTCTTTCCACCCTTAGAGGACTTACCATTCCCCTTGCCCTTCCCACCTCTCGGGCGATCAGGAGCAACATTGGGGAGGGTCGGGGCCTTCACAACGTTCTTGGCCTTCTTCGCCGGAGGCAGCTGAAAAGACCCAGTAGAAGCAGAAGCAGCACTAGGCTTAGCGTTCGCCTTGCTTTTGTGCTTCTGCTTCTTAGAAGGTTGCCCGGTTAGCGGCTTGGATACAGCCCCTAGTGCGTGCGCCTGACGCAGTAGCTCCAGCTGTAGATTAACCGCAACCGATTCTGCGCGATGTTGGCAGTGTCTTCTAAGATGGCCCGCGCTTGGCCACCAAAGATGCTAGGGCCAGTAAGGGGCGTCCCAAGAAGACGCTCCCTAACGGCAGTAGCTGGATGCATATGGTCAAGGACCATCTGCCTCCTAGACTTCGTCACACGCGCTTGCACCCTTGCCAATGCGTCCATAGACAGCACCAGGCCGTCATTGACACATGAAAGCGCCACAGGTGGCACAGGGTGGCCTGCCCCACTTCAGCCCACACCGACTGAAGAAGGTGATAAAAATGATTGACAGCATTCATTGCTGCCCTCACCCCATCATCGCATAGGGACAGGACTTCGTCAGGGTGTACCTGAGACTTGTCCACCAGCGCCGGGGCGGGGCCACCCGCTCCCGCACTCTGGACACCCAGTACCCAGCGGTCATCCTTGGTGACCGTTGAGACAACACCATATCTGTCATATTCCCCCTGTGGGATACGACACCTCGCCCGCACCTCCCCGGAGGCCGCAAGAAGCTGGCCCTTGGTCAGGACTTGTTTGCTATAAATAGCATCCAATAACTCCACAAACCTTGGATCCAGTCCAATAGACTGGATCCAGGCTGCGGGCAAGATCCCCATCCTAATCGATGCCACCGATGGACGGGGTGCATCCTCCTCGGCCGTGGTCGAAACCACAGACGGGTCTACCCTGGCTAGCCAAGCCAGAGCCTCTGACCAGTCTGTCTACGAGGAGGACACTCCCGTGAACACGTCACCCGTTGACATGTTCACAGCCCTACCAGCAACGGCCTCCCGGCTAGGAGCCATTGCTGATATGCCAGGACCTCCGGTACCGTACGGTCCCGCCGCCGCCCCATGAAAAACACCAGTCCATGGAGTAGGCCCACACAGAAAACCGTGCGGACCCGTAACAGTTGAAGAACCGTGGCCAAACATGGGTGCCAATGGCACCCCATGCCTGACCGCCGGACCAGGCGAGATAGGCGAGTACCACGCCTGGCCAGCCACACCTGTCACCGTATCGGTTGGCGGCAAACCAAACCATCACGGGACCGGTGCCCGGTACCGGAGTGGCCTCAACCACGGGCGGAGCCGCTGCCCTGGCTTGCGCCAAGCCAGACAGATGGGGGACGGTTCCGTCCAGGACGGAATCGACCTCCATGCTCTCCACCCGTGGCATCTCAGGTTGGCTCCCATGCCTGACGGACCGGCCACTGCTACTGGACCACTCGGAGATGGCTGCAGAGAGACCGAGCCCATCAGGCCGGAGCCCGACGGGACTGCCAGGGAGCTGTACGAGACGGCTCCCTCGGTGGCCAGTCCAGAACCCTGTCCAAGGACAGGGTCCGAACCAAGCACAGGAAGAGACTGCCCTACAACTTTTGGAAGCAGGGATGACACCAGCGTAGGCAGAATGCTATGCAAGAAGTCTTGCATAGCAGGACCAAACCACGCCGGCGGTGCCATCTCCGCAACCTCTGGTTGCGGACGTGGAACACCCGCAAGGACCGAAACGGACGCTCCACGATTTTTTCGGACTTCCTGACCCCATGTCAGACCCTGCCAAGTTCTTCTGGGCAAGGAACTTGACCATCATGTCGGACGACCACACTGCACAAACGTTACACCTACTGTCACGATTACATTTGGTACAACGGAAACAGACATGGTCCTTGAATAGAACCCTCACGAATTTATGGCACTCATCACATGATGGCGGGGCTGGCTTGACCTATAAATAAGCACAAACCTACAATAAGCAAGGGGACCGAAACAGGAATGGAAGACAGACAATTAATTTTCAAATAATTTGAGCATAAATTAAATGTTAACCCTCCCGCACCCGACACCGCAACGTTACATCAAAGATCGCATTGATTATGATGACAACAACGAAGCGGGCAATAATACACCCATAAACTGATCCTCAAGGATGTATAACGGAACCAGGAATTCGGGGTATATTTACTAATCAATATAAATTATACTCCTAACGAAGGCCAAAACGATATGTGAAGAAACAACAAAATGTAAACAAGCTGCTGTAGCACACGGTAAAACCACAGACCACACATCTAAATCAAGAATTTTGAAACCACTGATCATTGCAAACAGATCGTGATAACACACAAAACTTGAGTTTTTCTGGTACCAATAAAGTATGCAGCACCCAGAATCAGATGCGCGAATTAATGAAACATTTTCTTCACATAAAAATCCAAGACAACACGGGTGTGACATCACCCGCTCGGGTCTTACGAAGAACGACGTCAGCCGATTTTTGTGTTAAAACACCGTAAAGCCAACACCTTATTTCATATCTGCCGATCGCCTGTTGGGGTTAAAGGAAGGCGATCAATCTGGCATATTTCGTTGTTAACACGTCCCAGATTCAGGGTCAGAAATTGGAACATGCGACACAGATGAAATTTTGAAGACCTAAGTCTTTTAACTATGGAATAACATGGAATTATACAACCTGGTTATCATCGGCTCCATCCATGGTAATCCAATATAATCCTTAGAGAGCGCACAAAGCTATCACAATACACAGAAAGACGTAGAAACTTAAGACTCCAACTGCACAAAAAAGCATGTAGCTCTTGTTGCTATGCAAACAAGAATGAGCTTCATGGCAAATGGGTACTCGGCAGTTGGGAGCCGAGTACTCGGTTCTAGGAGTCGGTAAAGCTTACTAAGTCTATAGTCCTAGGGCCAGCTATCCAGGATAGCTTGTATCAGAAGTAATAGAATGGTGAGTATTGATCGAAGAACTGTGTGCTGTCAGTATTATGGTCCTGTGTGTGGTCAGTATTATGGACCTGTGTGTGTGTGGTCAGTATTATGGACCTGTGTGTGCGGTCAGTATTATGGACCTGTGTGTGCAGTCAGTATTATGGACTTGTGTGTGCGGTCAGTATTATGGACCTGTGTGCGGTCAGTATTATGGACCTGTGTGTGGGGTCAGTATTATGGACCTGTGTGTATGGTCAGTATTATGCACCTGTGTGTATGGTCTGTATTATGGACCTGTGTGTATGGTCTGTATTATGGACCTGTGTGTGCGGTCAGTATTATGGACCTGTGTGTATGGTCAGTATTATGGACCTGTGTGTGCGGTCAGTATTATGGACCTGTGTGCGCGGTCAGGATTGTGGACCTGTGTGTATGGTCAGTATTATGGATCTGTGTGTATGGTCAGTATTATGGAACTGTGTGTGCGGTCAGTATTATGGACCTGTGTGTATGGTCAGTATTATGGACCTGTGTGCATGGTCAGTATTATTGACATGTGTGTGTGTGTGTGGTCAGTATTATGGACCTGTGTGTGTGGTCAGTATTATGGACCTGTGTGTGGTCAGTATTATGGATCTGTGTGTGTGTGTGTGTGGTCAGTATTATGGACCTGTGTGTGCGGTCAGTATTATGGACCTGTGTGTATGGTTAGTATTATGGACATGTGTGTATGGTCAGTATTATGGAACTGTGTGTGCGGTCAGTATTATGGACCTGTGTGTATGGTCAGTATTATCAACCTGTGTGTATGGTCAGTATTATGGACTTGTATGTGTGTGGTCAGTATTATGGACATGTGAATGTGTGGTCAGTATTATGGACCTCTGTGTGTGTGTGTGTGTGTGTGTGGTCAGTATTATGGACCTGTGTGTGTGGTCAGTATTATGGACCTGTGTGTGTGGTCAGTATTATGGGCCTGTGTGTATGGTCAGTATTATGGACCTGTGTGTGCGGTCAGTATTATGGACTTGTGTGTGCGTTCAGTATTATGGACCTGTATGTATGGTCAGTATTATGGATCTGTGTGTATGGTCAGTATTATGGAACTGTGTGTGCGGTCAATATTATGGACCTGTGTGTATGGTCAGTATTATCGACCTGTGTGTATGGTCAGTATTATGGACCTGTATGTGTGTGGTCAGTATTATGGACCTGTGTGTGTGTGGTCAGTATTATGGACCTGTGTGTGTGTGGTCAGTATTATGGACCTGTGTGTGTGTGTGTATGTGAGTGTGTGGTCAGTATTATGGACCTGTGTGTGTGGTCAGTATTATGGACCTGTGTGTGTGGTCAGTATTATGGACCTGTGTGTATGGTCAGTATTATGGACCAGTGTGTGCGGTCAGTATTATGGACTTGTGTGTGCGGTCAGTATTATGGACGTGTGTGTGCGGTCAGTATTATGGACCTGTGTGTGCGGTCAGTATTATGGACCTGTGTGTGGTGAGTATTATGGACCTGTGTGTGCGGTCAGTATTATGGACCTGTGTGTATGGTCAGTATTATGGACCTGTGTGTGCGGTCAGTATTATGGACCTGTGTGTGCGGTCAGTATTATAGACCTGTGTGCGCGGTCAGTATTATGGACCTGTGTGTGCGGTCAGTTTTATGGACCTGTGTGTATGGTCAGTATTATGGACCTGTGTGCACGGTCAGTATTATGGACCTGTGTGTGCGGTCAGTATTATGGACCTGTGTGCGGTCAGTATTATGGACCTGTGTGTGGGGTCAGTATTATGGACCTGTGTGTATGGTCAGTATTATGCACCTGTGTGTATGGTCTGTATTATGGACCTGTGTGTATGGTCTGTATTATGGACCTGTGTGTGCGGTCAGTATTATGGACCTGTGTGTATGGTCAGTATTATGGACCTGTGTGTGCGGTCAGTATTATGGACCTGTGTGCGCGGTCAGGATTGTGGACCTGTGTGTATGGTCAGTATTATGGATCTGTGTGTATGGTCAGTATTATGGAACTGTGTGTGCGGTCAGTATTATGGACCTGTGTGTATGGTCAGTATTATGGACCTGTGTGCATGGTCAGTATTATTGACATGTGTGTGTGTGTGTGGTCAGTATTATGGACCTGTGTGTGTGGTCAGTATTATGGACCTGTGTGTGGTCAGTATTATGGATCTGTGTGTGTGTGTGTGGTCAGTATTATGGACCTGTGTGTGCGGTCAGTATTATGGACCTGTGTGTATGGTTAGTATTATGGACATGTGTGTATGGTCAGTATTATGGAACTGTGTGTGCGGTCAGTATTATGGACCTGTGTGTATGGTCAGTATTATCAACCTGTGTGTATGGTCAGTATTATGGACTTGTATGTGTGTGGTCAGTATTATGGACATGTGAATGTGTGGTCAGTATTATGGACCTCTGTGTGTGTGTGTGTGTGTGTGTGTGGTCAGTATTATGGACCTGTGTGTGTGGTCAGTATTATGGACCTGTGTGTGTGGTCAGTATTATGGGCCTGTGTGTATGGTCAGTATTATGGACCTGTGTGTGCGGTCAGTATTATGGACTTGTGTGTGCGTTCAGTATTATGGACCTGTATGTATGGTCAGTATTATGGATCTGTGTGTATGGTCAGTATTATGGAACTGTGTGTGCGGTCAATATTATGGACCTGTGTGTATGGTCAGTATTATCGACCTGTGTGTATGGTCAGTATTATGGACCTGTATGTGTGTGGTCAGTATTATGGACCTGTGTGTGTGTGGTCAGTATTATGGACCTGTGTGTGTGTGGTCAGTATTATGGACCTGTGTGTGTGTGGTCAGTATTATGGACCTGTGTGTGTGTGTATGTGAGTGTGTGGTCAGTATTATGGACCTGTGTGTGTGGTCAGTATTATGGACCTGTGTGTGTGGTCAGTATTATGGACCTGTGTGTATGGTCAGTATTATGGACCAGTGTGTGCGGTCAGTATTATGGACTTGTGTGTGCGGTCAGTATTATGGACGTGTGTGTGCGGTCAGTATTATGGACCTGTGTGTGCGGTCAGTATTATGGACCTGTGTGTGGTGAGTATTATGGACCTGTGTGTGCGGTCAGTATTATGGACCTGTGTGTATGGTCAGTATTATGGACCTGTGTGTGCGGTCAGTATTATGGACCTGTGTGTGCGGTCAGTATTATAGACCTGTGTGCGCGGTCAGTATTATGGACCTGTGTGTGCGGTCAGTTTTATGGACCTGTGTGTATGGTCAGTATTATGGACCTGTGTGCACGGTCAGTATTATGGACCTGTGTGTGCGGTCAGTATTATGGACCTGTGTGCGGTCAGTATTATGGACCTGTGTGTGGGGTCAGTATTATGGACCTGTGTGTATGGTCAGTATTATGCACCTGTGTGTATGGTCTGTATTATGGACCTGTGTGTATGGTCTGTATTATGGACCTGTGTGTGCGGTCAGTATTATGGACCTGTGTGTATGGTCAGTATTATGGACCTGTGTGTGCGGTCAGTATTATGGACCTGTGTGCGCGGTCAGGATTGTGGACCTGTGTGTATGGTCAGTATTATGGATCTGTGTGTATGGTCAGTATTATGGAACTGTGTGTGCGGTCAGTATTATGGACCTGTGTGTATGGTCAGTATTATGGACCTGTGTGCATGGTCAGTATTATGGACATGTGTGTGTGTGTGTGGTCAGTATTATGGACCTGTGTGTGTGGTCAGTATTATGGACCTGTGTGTGGTCAGTATTATGGATCTGTGTGTGTGTGTGTGGTCAGTATTATGGACCTGTGTGTGCGGTCAGTATTATGGACCTGTGTGTATGGTTAGTATTATGGACATGTGTGTATGGTCAGTATTATGGAACTGTGTGTGCGGTCAGTATTATGGACCTGTGTGTATGGTCAGTATTATCAACCTGTGTGTATGGTCAGTATTATGGACTTGTATGTGTGTGGTCAGTATTATGGACATGTGAATGTGTGGTCAGTATTATGGACCTCTGTGTGTGTGTGTGTGTGTGTGGTCAGTATTATGGACCTGTGTGTGTGGTCAGTATTATGGACCTGTGTGTGTGGTCAGTATTATGGGCCTGTGTGTATGGTCAGTATTATGGACCTGTGTGTGCGGTCAGTATTATGGACTTGTGTGTGCGTTCAGTATTATGGACCTGTATGTATGGTCAGTATTATGGATCTGTGTGTATGGTCAGTATTATGGAACTGTGTGTGCGGTCAATATTATGGACCTGTGTGTATGGTCAGTATTATCGACCTGTGTGTATGGTCAGTATTATGGACCTGTATGTGTGTGGTCAGTATTATGGACCTGTGTGTGTGTGGTCAGTATTATGGACCTGTGTGTGTGTGGTCAGTATTATGGACCTGTGTGTGTGTGTGTATGTGAGTGTGTGGTCAGTATTATGGACCTGTGTGTGTGGTCAGTATTATGGACCTGTGTGTGTGGTCAGTATTATGGACCTGTGTGTATGGTCAGTATTATGGACCAGTGTGTGCGGTCAGTATTATGGACTTGTGTGTGCGGTCAGTATTATGGACGTGTGTGTGCGGTCAGTATTATGGACCTGTGTGTGCGGTCAGTATTATGGACCTGTGTGTGGTGAGTATTATGGACCTGTGTGTGCGGTCAGTATTATGGACCTGTGTGTATGGTCAGTATTATGGACCTGTGTGTGCGGTCAGTATTATGGACCTGTGTGTGCGGTCAGTATTATAGACCTGTGTGCGCGGTCAGTATTATGGACCTGTGTGTGCGGTCAGTTTTATGGACCTGTGTGTATGGTCAGTATTATGGACCTGTGTGCACGGTCAGTATTATGGACCTGTGTGTGCGGGCAGTATTATGGACCTGTGTGTATGGTCAGTATTATGGATCTGTGTGTATGGTCAGTATTATGGAACTGTGTGTGCGGTCAGTATTATGGACCTGTGTGTATGGTCAGTATTATGGACCTGTGTGTGTGTGGTCAGTATTATGGACATGTGTGTGTGTGGTCAGTATTATGGACCTGTGTGTGGTCAGTATTATGGACCTGTGTGTGTGTGGTCAGTATTATGGACCTGTGTGTGGTCAGTATTATGGACCTGTGTGTATGGTCAGTATTATGGAACTGTATGTGTGTGGTCAGTATTATGGACCTGTGAGTGTGTGGTCAGTATTATGGACCTCTGTGTGTGTGTGTGTGTGTGTGGTCAGTATTATGGACCTGTGTGTGTGGTCAGTATTATGGACCTGTGTGTGTGTGGTCAGTATTATGGACCTGTGTGTATGGTCAGTATTATGGACCTGTGTGTGCGGTCAGTATTATGGACTTGTGTGTGCGGTCAGTATTATGGACCTGTGTGTGTGGTCAGTATTATGGACCTGTGTGTATGGTCAGTATTATGGATCTGTGTGTATGGTCAGTATTATGGAACTGTGTGTGCGGTCAGTATTATGGACCTGTGTGTATGGTCAGTATTATCGACCTGTGTGTATGGTCAGTATTATGGACCTGTATGTGTGGTCAGTATTATGGACATCTGTGTGTGTGGTCAGTATTATGGACCTGTGTGTGTGTGGTCAGTATTATGGACCTGTGTGTGTGTGTGTGTGTGGTCAGTATTATGGACCTGTGTGTGGTCAGTATTATGGACCCGTGTGTGTGGTCAGTATTATGGACCTGTGTGTATGCTCAGTATTATGGACCTGTGTGTGCGGTCAGTATTATGGACTTGTGTGTATGGTCAGTATTATGGACCTGTGTGTGCGGTCAGTATTATGGACCTGTGTGTATGGTCAGTATTATGGACCTGTCTGTATGGTCAGTATTATGGTCCTGTGTGTGTGGTCAGTATTATGGACTTGTGTGTGTGTGTGTGTGTGTGTGGTCAGTATTATGGACATGTGTGTGTGGTCAGTATTATGGACCTGTGTGTGCGGTCAGTATTATGGACCTGTGTGTGCGGTCTGTATTATGGACGTGTGTGTGCGGTCAGTATTATGGACCTGTGTGTGCGGTCAGTATTATAGACCTGTGTGCGCGGTCAGTATTATGGACCTGTGTGTGCAGTCAGTTTTATGGACCTGTGTGTATGGTCAGTATTATGGACCTGTGTGCACGGTCAGTATTATGGACCTGTGTGTGCGTTCAGTATTATGGACCTGTGTGTGCGGTCAGTATTATGGACCTGTGTGTATGGTCAGTATCATGGTCCTGTGTGTGTGGTCAGTATTATGGACCGGTGTGTGTGGTCAGTATTATGGACATGTGTGTGCGGTCAGTATTATGGACCTGTGTGTGCGGTCAGTATTATGGACCTGTGTGTGTGGTCTGTATTATGGACCTGTGTGTGCGGTCAGTATTATGGACCTGTGTATGCGGTCAGTATTATAGACCTGTGTGCGCGGTCAGTATTATGGACCTGTGTGTGCGGTCAGTTTTATGGATCTGTGTGTATGGCCATGGACCTGTGTGCACGGTCAGTATTATGGACCTGTGTGTGCGGTCAGTATTATGGACCTGTGTGTATGGTCAGTATTATGGATCTATGTGTATGGTCAGTATCATGGAACTGTGTGTGCGGTCAGTATTATGGACCTGTATGTATGGTCAGTATTATGGACCTGTGTGTGTGTGTGTGTGTGTGGTCAGTATTATGGACCTGTGTGTGTGTGTGTGGTCAGTATTATGGACCTGTGTGTGGTCAGTATTATGGACCTGTGTATGGTCAGTATTATGGACCTGTGTGTATGGTCAGTATTATGGTCCTGTGTGTGTGGTCAGTATTATGGACCTGTGTGTGTGTGTGTGTGTGTGTGGTCAGTATTATGGACCTGTGTGTGTGGTCAGTATTATGGACATGTGCGTGCGGTCAGTATTATGGACCTGTGCGTGCGGTCAGTATTATGGACCTGTGTGTGCGGTCAGTCTTATGGACCTGTCTGTTCGGTCAGTATTATGGACCTGTGTGTATGGTCAGTATTATGGACCTGTGTGTGCGGTCAGTATTATGGACCTGTGTGTGCGGTCAATATTATGGACGTGTGTGCGGTCAGTATTATGGACCTGTGTGTGCGGTCAGTATTATGGACCTGTGTGCGGTCAGTATTATGGACCTGTGTGTGCGGTCAATATTATGGACCTGTGTGTATGGTCAGTATTATGGACCTGTGTGTATGGTCAGTATTATGGATCTGTGTGTATGGTCAGTATTATGGAACTGTGTGTGCGGTCAGTATTATGGACCTGTGTGTATGGTCAGTATTATCAACCTGTGTGTATGGTCAGTATTATGGACCTGTATGTGTGTGGTCAGTATTATGGACCTGTGAGTGTGTGGTCAGTATTATGGACCTCTGTGTGTGTGTGTGTGGTCAGTATTATGGACCTCTGTGTGTGGTCAGTATTATGGACCTGTGTGTGTGTGGTCAGTATTATGGACCTGTGTGTATGGTCAGTATTATGGACCTGTGTGTGTGGTCAGTATTATGGACTTGTGTGTGCGGTCAGTATTATGGACCTGTGTGTGTGGTCAGTATTATGGACCTGTGTGTATAGTCAGTATTATGGACCTGTGTGTATGGTCAGTATTATGGACCTGTCTGTATGGTCAGTATTATGGTCCTGTGTGTGTGGTCAGTATTATGGACTTGTGTGTGTGTGTGTGTGTGTGTGGTCAGTATTATGGACATGTGTGTGTGGTCAGTATTATGGACCTGTGTGTGCGGTCAGTATTATGGACCTGTGTGTGCGGTCTGTATTATGGACGTGTGTGTGCGGTCAGTATTATGGACCTGTGTCTGCGGTCAGTATTATGGACCTGTGTGTGCGGTCAGTATTATAGACCTGTGTGCGCGGTCAGTATTATGGACCTGTGTGTGCAGTCAGTTTTATGGACCTGTGTGTATGGTCAGTATTATGGACCTGTGTGCACGGTCAGTATTATGGACCTGTGTGTGCGGTCAGTATTATGGACCTGTGTGTGCGTCAGTATTATGGACCTGTGTGTATGGTCAGTATTATGGATCTGTGTGTATGGTCAGTACTATGGAACTGTGTGTGCGGTCAGTATTATGGACCTGTGTGTATGGTCAGTATTATGGACCTGTGTGTGTGTGTGGTCAGTATTATGGACCTGTGTGTGGTCAGTATTATGGACCTGTGTGCGGTAAGTATTATGGACCTGTGTGCGGTCAGTATTATGGACCTGTGTGTGCGGTCAGTATTATGGACCTGTGTGTATGGTCAGTATTATGGACCTGTGTGTGCGGTCAGTATTATGGACCTGTGTGTATGGTCAGTATCATGGTCCTGTGTGTGTGGTCAGTATTATGGACCTGTGTGTGTGGTCAGTATTATGGACATGTGTGTGTGGTCAGTATTATGGACCTGTGTGTGCGGTCAGTATTATGGACCTGTGTGTGTGGTCTGTATTATGGACCTGTGTGTGCGGTCAGTATTATGGACCTGTGTATGCGGTCAGTATTATGGACCTGTGTGTGCGGTAAGTTTTATGGATCTGTGTGTATGGCCATGGACCTGTGTGCACGGTCAGTATTATGGACCTGTGTGTGCGGTCAGTATTATGGACCTGTGTGTATGGTCAGTATTATGGATCTATGTGTATGGTCAGTATCATGGAACTGTGTGTGCGGTCAGTATTATGGACCTGTATGTATGGTCAGTATTATGGACCTGTGTGTGTGTGTGTGTGTGGTCAGTATTATGGACCTGTGTGTGTGTGTGTGGTCAGTATTATGGACCTGTGTGTGGTCAGTATTATGGACCTGTGTATGGTCAGTATTATGGACCTGTGTGTATGGTCAGTATTATGGTCCTGTGTGTGTGGTCAGTATTATGGACCTGTGTGTGTGTGTGTGTGTGTGTGTGTGTGTGTGTGTGGTCAGTATTATGGACCTGTGTGTGTGGTCAGTATTATGGACCTGTGCGTGCGGTCAGTATTATGGACCTGTGTGTGCGGTCAGTCTTATGGACCTGTCTGTTCGGTCAGTATTATGGACCTGTGTGTATGGTCAGTATTATGGACCTGTGTGTGCGGTCAGTATTATGGACCTGTGTGTGCGGTCAATATTATGGAAGTGTGTGCGGTCAGTATTATGGACCTGTGTGTGCGGTCAGTATTATGGACCTGTGTGCGGTCAGTATTATGGACCTGTGTGTGCGGTCAATATTATGGACCTGTGTGTATGGTCAGTATTATGGACCTGTGTGTATGGTCAGTATTATGGATCTGTGTGTATGGTCAGTATTATGGAACTGTGTGTGCGGTCAGTATTATGGACCTGTGTGTATGGTCAGTATTATCAACCTGTGTGTATGGTCAGTATTATGGACCTGTATGTGTGTGGTCAGTATTATGGACCGGTGAGTGTGTGGTCAGTATTATGGACCTCTGTGTGTGTGTGTGTGGTCAGTATTATGGACCTCTGTGTGTGGTCAGTATTATGGCCCTGTGTGTGTGTGGTCAGTATTATGGACCTGTGTGTATGGTCAGTATTATGGACCTGTGTGCGCGGTCAGTATTATGGACTTGTGTGTGCGGTCAGTATTATGGACCTGTGTGTGTGGTCAGTATTATGGACCTGTGTGTATAGTCAGTATTATGGATCTGTGTGTATGGTCAGTATTATGGAACTGTGTGTGCGGTCAGTATTATGGACCTGTGTGTATGGTCAGTATTATCGACCTGTGTGTATGGTCAGTATTATGGACCTGTATGTGTGGTCAGTATTATGGACATCTGTGTGTGTGGTCAGTATTATGGACCTGTGTGTGTGTGGTCAGTATTATGGACCCGTGTGTGTGTGTGTGTGTGTGTGTGTGTGTGTGTGTATGTGTGTGTGGTCAGTATTATGGACCTGTGTGTGTGGTCAGTATTATGGACCCGTGTGTGTGGTCAGTATTATGGACCTGTGTGTATGGTCAGTATTATGGACCTGTGTGTGCGGTCAGTATTATGGACTTGTGTGTGCGATCAGTATTATGGACCTGTGTGTGCGGTCAGTATTATGGACCTGTATGTGTGGTCAGTATTATGGACATCTGTGTGTGTGGTCAGTATTATGGACCTGTGTGTGTGTGGTCAGTATTATGGACCCGTGTGTGTGTGTGTGTGGTCAGTATTATGGACCTGTGTGTGTGGTCAGTATTATGGACCCGTGTGTGTGGTCAGTATTATGGACCTGTGTGTATGGTCAGTATTATGGACCTGTGTGTGCGGTCAGTATTATGGACTTGTGTGTGCGATCAGTATTATGGACCTGTGTGTGCGGTCAGTATTATGGACCTGTGTGCGGTAAGTATTATGGACCTGTGTGTGCGGTCAGTATTATGGACCTGTGTGTATGGTCAGTATTATGGACCTGTGTGTGCGGTCAGTATTATGGACCTGTGTGTATGGTCAGTATTATGGACCTGTCTGTATGGTCAGTATTATGGTCCTGTGTGCGTGGTCAGTATTATGGACTTGTGTGTGTGTGTGTGTGTGTGGTCAGTATTATGGACATGTGTGTGTGGTCAGTATTATGGACCTGTGTGTGCGGTCAGTATTATGGACCTGTGTGTGCGGTCTGTATTATGGACGTGTGTGTGCGGTCAGTATTATGGACCTGTGTGTATGGTCAGTATTATGGACCTGTCTGTATGGTCAGTATTATGGTCCTGTGTGTGTGGTCAGTATTATGGACTTGTGTGTGTGTGTGTGTGTGTGTGGTCAGTATTATGGACATGTGTGTGTGGTCAGTATTATGGACCTGTGTGTGCGGTCAGTATTATGGACCTGTGTGTGCGGTCTGTATTATGGACGTGTGTGTGCGGTCAGTATTATGGACCTGTGTCTGCGGTCAGTATTATGGACCTGTGTGTGCGGTCAGTATTATAGACCTGTGTGCGCGGTCAGTATTATGGACCTGTGTGTGCAGTCAGTTTTATGGACCTGTGTGTATGGTCAGTATTATGGACCTGTGTGTATGCTCAGTATTATGGACCTGTGTGTGCGGTCAGTATTATGGACTTGTGTGTATGGTCAGTATTATGGACCTGTGTGTGCGGTCAGTATTATGGACCTGTGTGTATGGTCAGTATTATGGACCTGTCTGTATGGTCAGTATTATGGTCCTGTGTGTGTGGTCAGTATTATGGACTTGTGTGTGTGTGTGTGTGTGTGTGGTCAGTATTATGGACATGTGTGTGTGGTCAGTATTATGGACCTGTGTGTGCGGTCAGTATTATGGACCTGTGTGTGCGGTCTGTATTATGGACGTGTGTGTGCGGTCAGTATTATGGACCTGTGTGTGCGGTCAGTATTATAGACCTGTGTGCGCGGTCAGTATTATGGACCTGTGTGTGCAGTCAGTTTTATGGACCTGTGTGTATGGTCAGTATTATGGACCTGTGTGCACGGTCAGTATTATGGACCTGTGTGTGCGTTCAGTATTATGGACCTGTGTGTGCGGTCAGTATTATGGACCTGTGTGTATGGTCAGTATCATGGTCCTGTGTGTGTGGTCAGTATTATGGACCGGTGTGTGTGGTCAGTATTATGGACATGTGTGTGCGGTCAGTATTATGGACCTGTGTGTGCGGTCAGTATTATGGACCTGTGTGTGTGGTCTGTATTATGGACCTGTGTGTGCGGTCAGTATTATGGACCTGTGTATGCGGTCAGTATTATAGACCTGTGTGCGCGGTCAGTATTATGGACCTGTGTGTGCGGTCAGTTTTATGGATCTGTGTGTATGGCCATGGACCTGTGTGCACGGTCAGTATTATGGACCTGTGTGTGCGGTCAGTATTATGGACCTGTGTGTATGGTCAGTATTATGGATCTATGTGTATGGTCAGTATCATGGAACTGTGTGTGCGGTCAGTATTATGGACCTGTATGTATGGTCAGTATTATGGACCTGTGTGTGTGTGTGTGTGTGGTCAGTATTATGGACCTGTGTGTGTGTGTGTGGTCAGTATTATGGACCTGTGTGTGGTCAGTATTATGGACCTGTGTATGGTCAGTATTATGGACCTGTGTGTATGGTCAGTATTATGGTCCTGTGTGTGTGGTCAGTATTATGGACCTGTGTGTGTGTGTGTGTGTGTGTGGTCAGTATTATGGACCTGTGTGTGTGGTCAGTATTATGGACATGTGCGTGCGGTCAGTATTATGGACCTGTGCGTGCGGTCAGTATTATGGACCTGTGTGTGCGGTCAGTCTTATGGACCTGTCTGTTCGGTCAGTATTATGGACCTGTGTGTATGGTCAGTATTATGGACCTGTGTGTGCGGTCAGTATTATGGACCTGTGTGTGCGGTCAATATTATGGACGTGTGTGCGGTCAGTATTATGGACCTGTGTGTGCGGTCAGTATTATGGACCTGTGTGCGGTCAGTATTATGGACCTGTGTGTGCGGTCAATATTATGGACCTGTGTGTATGGTCAGTATTATGGACCTGTGTGTATGGTCAGTATTATGGATCTGTGTGTATGGTCAGTATTATGGAACTGTGTGTGCGGTCAGTATTATGGACCTGTGTGTATGGTCAGTATTATCAACCTGTGTGTATGGTCAGTATTATGGACCTGTATGTGTGTGGTCAGTATTATGGACCTGTGAGTGTGTGGTCAGTATTATGGACCTCTGTGTGTGTGTGTGTGGTCAGTATTATGGACCTCTGTGTGTGGTCAGTATTATGGACCTGTGTGTGTGTGGTCAGTATTATGGACCTGTGTGTATGGTCAGTATTATGGACCTGTGTGTGTGGTCAGTATTATGGACTTGTGTGTGCGGTCAGTATTATGGACCTGTGTGTGTGGTCAGTATTATGGACCTGTGTGTATAGTCAGTATTATGGACCTGTGTGTATGGTCAGTATTATGGACCTGTCTGTATGGTCAGTATTATGGTCCTGTGTGTGTGGTCAGTATTATGGACTTGTGTGTGTGTGTGTGTGTGTGTGGTCAGTATTATGGACATGTGTGTGTGGTCAGTATTATGGACCTGTGTGTGCGGTCAGTATTATGGACCTGTGTGTGCGGTCTGTATTATGGACGTGTGTGTGCGGTCAGTATTATGGACCTGTGTCTGCGGTCAGTATTATGGACCTGTGTGTGCGGTCAGTATTATAGACCTGTGTGCGCGGTCAGTATTATGGACCTGTGTGTGCAGTCAGTTTTATGGACCTGTGTGTATGGTCAGTATTATGGACCTGTGTGCACGGTCAGTATTATGGACCTGTGTGTGCGGTCAGTATTATGGACCTGTGTGTGCGTCAGTATTATGGACCTGTGTGTATGGTCAGTATTATGGATCTGTGTGTATGGTCAGTACTATGGAACTGTGTGTGCGGTCAGTATTATGGACCTGTGTGTATGGTCAGTATTATGGACCTGTGTGTGTGTGTGGTCAGTATTATGGACCTGTGTGTGGTCAGTATTATGGACCTGTGTGCGGTAAGTATTATGGACCTGTGTGCGGTCAGTATTATGGACCTGTGTGTGCGGTCAGTATTATGGACCTGTGTGTATGGTCAGTATTATGGACCTGTGTGTGCGGTCAGTATTATGGACCTGTGTGTATGGTCAGTATCATGGTCCTGTGTGTGTGGTCAGTATTATGGACCTGTGTGTGTGGTCAGTATTATGGACATGTGTGTGTGGTCAGTATTATGGACCTGTGTGTGCGGTCAGTATTATGGACCTGTGTGTGTGGTCTGTATTATGGACCTGTGTGTGCGGTCAGTATTATGGACCTGTGTATGCGGTCAGTATTATGGACCTGTGTGTGCGGTAAGTTTTATGGATCTGTGTGTATGGCCATGGACCTGTGTGCACGGTCAGTATTATGGACCTGTGTGTGCGGTCAGTATTATGGACCTGTGTGTATGGTCAGTATTATGGATCTATGTGTATGGTCAGTATCATGGAACTGTGTGTGCGGTCAGTATTATGGACCTGTATGTATGGTCAGTATTATGGACCTGTGTGTGTGTGTGTGTGTGGTCAGTATTATGGACCTGTGTGTGTGTGTGTGGTCAGTATTATGGACCTGTGTGTGGTCAGTATTATGGACCTGTGTATGGTCAGTATTATGGACCTGTGTGTATGGTCAGTATTATGGTCCTGTGTGTGTGGTCAGTATTATGGACCTGTGTGTGTGTGTGTGTGTGTGTGTGTGTGTGGTCAGTATTATGGACCTGTGTGTGTGGTCAGTATTATGGACCTGTGCGTGCGGTCAGTATTATGGACCTGTGTGTGCGGTCAGTCTTATGGACCTGTCTGTTCGGTCAGTATTATGGACCTGTGTGTATGGTCAGTATTATGGACCTGTGTGTGCGGTCAGTATTATGGACCTGTGTGTGCGGTCAATATTATGGAAGTGTGTGCGGTCAGTATTATGGACCTGTGTGTGCGGTCAGTATTATGGACCTGTGTGCGGTCAGTATTATGGACCTGTGTGTGCGGTCAATATTATGGACCTGTGTGTATGGTCAGTATTATGGACCTGTGTGTATGGTCAGTATTATGGATCTGTGTGTATGGTCAGTATTATGGAACTGTGTGTGCGGTCAGTATTATGGACCTGTGTGTATGGTCAGTATTATCAACCTGTGTGTATGGTCAGTATTATGGACCTGTATGTGTGTGGTCAGTATTATGGACCGGTGAGTGTGTGGTCAGTATTATGGACCTCTGTGTGTGTGTGTGTGGTCAGTATTATGGACCTCTGTGTGTGGTCAGTATTATGGCCCTGTGTGTGTGTGGTCAGTATTATGGACCTGTGTGTATGGTCAGTATTATGGACCTGTGTGCGCGGTCAGTATTATGGACTTGTGTGTGCGGTCAGTATTATGGACCTGTGTGTGTGGTCAGTATTATGGACCTGTGTGTATAGTCAGTATTATGGATCTGTGTGTATGGTCAGTATTATGGAACTGTGTGTGCGGTCAGTATTATGGACCTGTGTGTATGGTCAGTATTATCGACCTGTGTGTATGGTCAGTATTATGGACCTGTATGTGTGGTCAGTATTATGGACATCTGTGTGTGTGGTCAGTATTATGGACCTGTGTGTGTGTGGTCAGTATTATGGACCCGTGTGTGTGTGTGTGTGTGTGTGTGTGTGTGTGTGTATGTGTGTGTGGTCAGTATTATGGACCTGTGTGTGTGGTCAGTATTATGGACCCGTGTGTGTGGTCAGTATTATGGACCTGTGTGTATGGTCAGTATTATGGACCTGTGTGTGCGGTCAGTATTATGGACTTGTGTGTGCGATCAGTATTATGGACCTGTGTGTGCGGTCAGTATTATGGACCTGTATGTGTGGTCAGTATTATGGACATCTGTGTGTGTGGTCAGTATTATGGACCTGTGTGTGTGTGGTCAGTATTATGGACCCGTGTGTGTGTGTGTGTGGTCAGTATTATGGACCTGTGTGTGTGGTCAGTATTATGGAACCGTGTGTGTGGTCAGTATTATGGACCTGTGTGTATGGTCAGTATTATGGACCTGTGTGTGCGGTCAGTATTATGGACTTGTGTGTGCGATCAGTATTATGGACCTGTGTGTGCGGTCAGTATTATGGACCTGTGTGCGGTAAGTATTATGGACCTGTGTGTGCGGTCAGTATTATGGACCTGTGTGTATGGTCAGTATTATGGACCTGTGTGTGCGGTCAGTATTATGGACCTGTGTGTATGGTCAGTATTATGGACCTGTCTGTATGGTCAGTATTATGGTCCTGTGTGCGTGGTCAGTATTATGGACTTGTGTGTGTGTGTGTGTGTGTGGTCAGTATTATGGACATGTGTGTGTGGTCAGTATTATGGACCTGTGTGTGCGGTCAGTATTATGGACCTGTGTGTGCGGTCTGTATTATGGACGTGTGTGTGCGGTCAGTATTATGGACCTGTGTGTATGGTCAGTATTATGGACCTGTCTGTATGGTCAGTATTATGGTCCTGTGTGTGTGGTCAGTATTATGGACTTGTGTGTGTGTGTGTGTGTGTGTGGTCAGTATTATGGACATGTGTGTGTGGTCAGTATTATGGACCTGTGTGTGTGGTCAGTATTATGGACATGTGTGTGTGGTCAGTATTATGGACCTGTGTGTGCGGTCAGTATTATGGACCTGTGTGTGTGGTCTGTATTATGGACCTGTGTGTGCGGTCAGTATTATGGACCTGTGTATGCGGTCAGTATTATGGACCTGTGTGTGCGGTAAGTTTTATGGATCTGTGTGTATGGCCATGGACCTGTGTGCACGGTCAGTATTATGGACCTGTGTGTGCGGTCAGTATTATGGACCTGTGTGTATGGTCAGTATTATGGATCTATGTGTATGGTCAGTATCATGGAACTGTGTGTGCGGTCAGTATTATGGACCTGTATGTATGGTCAGTATTATGGACCTGTGTGTGTGTGTGTGTGTGGTCAGTATTATGGACCTGTGTGTGTGTGTGTGGTCAGTATTATGGACCTGTGTGTGGTCAGTATTATGGACCTGTGTATGGTCAGTATTATGGACCTGTGTGTATGGTCAGTATTATGGTCCTGTGTGTGTGGTCAGTATTATGGACCTGTGTGTGTGTGTGTGTGTGTGTGTGTGTGTGTGTGTGGTCAGTATTATGGACCTGTGTGTGTGGTCAGTATTATGGACCTGTGCGTGCGGTCAGTATTATGGACCTGTGTGTGCGGTCAGTCTTATGGACCTGTCTGTTCGGTCAGTATTATGGACCTGTGTGTATGGTCAGTATTATGGACCTGTGTGTGCGGTCAGTATTATGGACCTGTGTGTGCGGTCAATATTATGGAAGTGTGTGCGGTCAGTATTATGGACCTGTGTGTGCGGTCAGTATTATGGACCTGTGTGCGGTCAGTATTATGGACCTGTGTGTGCGGTCAATATTATGGACCTGTGTGTATGGTCAGTATTATGGACCTGTGTGTATGGTCAGTATTATGGATCTGTGTGTATGGTCAGTATTATGGAACTGTGTGTGCGGTCAGTATTATGGACCTGTGTGTATGGTCAGTATTATCAACCTGTGTGTATGGTCAGTATTATGGACCTGTATGTGTGTGGTCAGTATTATGGACCGGTGAGTGTGTGGTCAGTATTATGGACCTCTGTGTGTGTGTGTGTGTGGTCAGTATTATGGACCTCTGTGTGTGGTCAGTATTATGGCCCTGTGTGTGTGTGGTCAGTATTATGGACCTGTGTGTATGGTCAGTATTATGGACCTGTGTGCGCGGTCAGTATTATGGACTTGTGTGTGCGGTCAGTATTATGGACCTGTGTGTGTGGTCAGTATTATGGACCTGTGTGTATAGTCAGTATTGTGGATCTGTGTGTATGGTCAGTATTATGGAACTGTGTGTGCGGTCAGTATTATGGACCTGTGTGTATGGTCAGTATTATCGACCTGTGTGTATGGTCAGTATTATGGACCTGTATGTGTGGTCAGTATTATGGACATCTGTGTGTGTGGTCAGTATTATGGACCTGTGTGTGTGTGGTCAGTATTATGGACCCGTGTGTGTGTGTGTGTGTGTGTGTATGTGTGTGTGGTCAGTATTATGGACCTGTGTGTGTGGTCAGTATTATGGACCCGTGTGTGTGGTCAGTATTATGGACCTGTGTGTATGGTCAGTATTATGGACCTGTGTGTGCGGTCAGTATTATGGACTTGTGTGTGCGATCAGTATTATGGACCTGTGTGTGCGGTCAGTATTATGGACCTGTATGTGTGGTCAGTATTATGGACATCTGTGTGTGTGGTCAGTATTATGGACCTGTGTGTGTGTGGTCAGTATTATGGACCCGTGTGTGTGTGTGTGTGGTCAGTATTATGGACCTGTGTGTGTGGTCAGTATTATGGAACCGTGTGTGTGGTCAGTATTATGGACCTGTGTGTATGGTCAGTATTATGGACCTGTGTGTGCGGTCAGTATTATGGACTTGTGTGTGCGATCAGTATTATGGACCTGTGTGTGCGGTCAGTATTATGGACCTGTGTGCGGTAAGTATTATGGACCTGTGTGTGCGGTCAGTATTATGGACCTGTGTGTATGGTCAGTATTATGGACCTGTGTGTGCGGTCAGTATTATGGACCTGTGTGTATGGTCAGTATTATGGACCTGTCTGTATGGTCAGTATTATGGTCCTGTGTGCGTGGTCAGTATTATGGACTTGTGTGTGTGTGTGTGTGTGTGGTCAGTATTATGGACATGTGTGTGTGGTCAGTATTATGGACCTGTGTGTGCGGTCAGTATTATGGACCTGTGTGTGCGGTCTGTATTATGGACGTGTGTGTGCGGTCAGTATTATGGACCTGTGTGTGCGGTCAGTATTATAGACCTGGGTGCGCGGTCAGTATTATGGACCTGTGTGTGCGGTCAGTTTTATGGACCCGTGTGTATGGTCAGTATTATGGACCTGTGTGCATGGTCAGTATTATGGACATGTGTGTGCGGTCAGTATTATGGACCTGTGTGTGCGGTCAGTATTATGGACCTGTGTGTATGGTCAGTATTATGGATCTGTGTGTATGGTCAGTACTATGGAACTGTGTGTGTGCGGTCAGTATTATGGACCTGTGTGTATGGTCAGTATTATGGACCTGTGTGTGTGTGGTCAGTATTATGGACCTGTGTGTGGTCAGTATTATGGACCTGTGTGTGTGTGGTCAGTATTATGGACCTGTGTGTGGTCAGTATTATGGACCTGTGTGTGTGGTCAGTATTATGGACCTGTGTGTATGGTCAGTATTATGGACCTGTGTGTGTGGTCAGTATTATGGACCTGTGTGTGTGGTCAGTATTATGGACCTGTGTGTATGGTCAGTATTATGGACCTGTGTGTGCGGTCAGTATTATGGACTTGTGTGTGCGGTCAGTATTATGGACCTGTGTGTGTGGTCAGTATTATGGACCTGTGTGTATGGTCAGTATTATGGATCTGTGTGTATGGTCAGTATTATCGACCTGTGTGTATGGTCAGTATTATGGACCTGTATGTGTGTGGTCAGTATTATGGACCTGTGTGTGTGTGGTCAGTATTATGGACCTGTGTGTGTGTGGTCAGTATTATGGACCTGTGTGTATGGTCAGTATTATGGACCTCTGTATGTGTGTGTGTGGTCAGTATTATGGACCTGTGTGTGTGGTCAGTATTATGGACCTGTGTGTGTGTGGTCAGTATTATGGACCTGTGTGTATGGTCAGTATTATGGACCTGTGTGTGCGGTCAGTATTATGGACTTGTGTGTGCGGTCAGTATTATGGACCTGTGTGTGTGGTCAGTATTATGGACCTGTGTGTATAGTCAGTATTATGGATCTGTGTATGGTCAGTATTATGGAACTGTGTGTGCGGTCAGTATTATGGACCTGTATGTATGGTCAGTATTATGGACCTGTGTGTGTGTGTGTGTGTGTGTGGTCAGTATTATGGACCTGTGTGTGGTCAGTATTATGGACCTGTGTATGGTCAGTATTATGGACCTGTGTGTATGGTCAGTATTATGGTCCTGTGTGTGTGGTCAGTATTATGGACCTGTGTGTGTGTGTGTGTGTGTGTGGTCAGTATTATGGACCTGTGTGTGTGGTCAGTATTATGGACATGTGCGTGCGGTCAGTATTATGGACCTGTGCGTGCGGTCAGTATTATGGACCTGTGTGTGCGGTCAGTCTTATGGACCTGTCTGTTCGGTCAGTATTATGGACCTGTGTGTATGGTCAGTATTATGGACCTGTGTGTGCGGTCAGTATTATGGACCTGTGTGTGCGGTCAATATTATGGACGTGTGTGCGGTCAGTATTATGGACCTGTGTGTGCGGTCAGTATTATGGACCTGTGTGCGGTCAGTATTATGGTCCTGTGTGTGCGGTCAATATTATGGACCTGTGTGTATGGTCAGTATTATGGACCTGTGTGTATGGTCAGTATTATGGATCTGTGTGTATGGTCAGTATTATGGAACTGTGTGTGCGGTCAGTATTATGGACCTGTGTGTATGGTCAGTATTATCAACCTGTGTGTATGGTCAGTATTATGGACCTGTATGTGTGTGGTCAGTATTATGGACCTGTGAGTGTGTGGTCAGTATTATGGACCTCTGTGTGTGTGTGTGTGGTCAGTATTATGGACCTCTGTGTGTGGTCAGTATTATGGACCTGTGTGTGTGTGGTCAGTATTATGGACCTGTGTGTATGGTCAGTATTATGGACCTGTGTGTGCGGTCAGTATTATGGACTTGTGTGTGCGGTCAGTATTATGGACCTGTGTGTGTGGTCAGTATTATGGACCTGTGTGTATAGTCAGTATTATGGACCTGTGTGTATGGTCAGTATTATGGACCTGTCTGTATGGTCAGTATTATGGTCCTGTGTGTGTGGTCAGTATTATGGACTTGTGTGTGTGTGTGTGTGTGGTCAGTATTATGGACATCTGTGTGTGTGGTCAGTATTATGGACCTGTGTGTGTGTGGTCAGTATTATGGACCTGTGTGTGCGGTCTGTATTATGGACGTGTGTGTGCGGTCAGTATTATGGACCTGTGTCTGCGGTCAGTATTATGGACCTGTGTGTGCGGTCAGTATTATAGACCTGTGTGCGCGGTCAGTATTATGGACCTGTGTGTGCAGTCAGTTTTATGGACCTGTGTGTATGGTCAGTATTATGGACCTGTGTGCACGGTCAGTATTATGGACCTGTGTGTGCGGTCAGTATTATGGACCTGTGTGTGCGTCAGTATTATGGACCTGTGTGTATGGTCAGTATTATGGATCTGTGTGTATGGTCAGTACTATGGAACTGTGTGTGCGGTCAGTATTATGGACCTGTGTGTATGGTCAGTATTATGGACCTGTGTGTGTGTGTGGTCAGTATTATGGACCTGTGTGTGGTCAGTATTATGGACCTGTGTGCGGTAAGTATTATGGACCTGTGTGCGGTCAGTATTATGGACCTGTGTGTGCGGTCAGTATTATGGACCTGTGTATGGTCAGTATTATGGACCTGTGTGTGCGGTCAGTATTATGGACCTGTGTGTATGGTCAGTATCATGGTCCTGTGTGTGTGGTCAGTATTATGGACCTGTGTGTGTGGTCAGTATTATGGACATGTGTGTGTGGTCAGTATTATGGACCTGTGTGTGCGGTCAGTATTATGGACCTGTGTGTGTGGTCTGTATTATGGACCTGTGTGTGCGGTCAGTATTATGGACCTGTGTATGCGGTCAGTATTATAGACCTGTGTGCGCGGTCAGTATTATGGACCTGTGTGTGCGGTAAGTTTTATGGATCTGTGTGTATGGCCATGGACCTGTGTGCACGGTCAGTATTATGGACCTGTGTGTGCGGTCAGTATTATGGACCTGTGTGTATGGTCAGTATTATGGATCTATGTGTATGGTCAGTATCATGGAACTGTGTGTGCGGTCAGTATTATGGACCTGTATGTATGGTCAGTATTATGGACCTGTGTGTGTGTGTGTGTGTGGTCAGTATTATGGACCTGTGTGTGTGTGTGTGGTCAGTATTATGGACCTGTGTGTGGTCAGTATTATGGACCTGTGTATGGTCAGTATTATGGACCTGTGTGTATGGTCAGTATTATGGTCCTGTGTGTGTGGTCAGTATTATGGACCTGTGTGTGTGTGTGTGTGTGTGTGTGTGTGTGTGTGGTCAGTATTATGGACCTGTGTGTGTGGTCAGTATTATGGACCTGTGCGTGCGGTCAGTATTATGGACCTATGTGTGCGGTCAGTCTTATGGACCTGTCTGTTCGGTCAGTATTATGGACCTGTGTGTATGGTCAGTATTATGGACCTGTGTGTGCGGTCAGTATTATGGACCTGTGTGTGCGGTCAATATTATGGAAGTGTGTGCGGTCAGTATTATGGACCTGTGTGTGCGGTCAGTATTATGGACCTGTGTGCGGTCAGTATTATGGACCTGTGTGTGCGGTCAATATTATGGACCTGTGTGTATGGTCAGTATTATGGACCTGTGTGTATGGTCAGTATTATGGATCTGTGTGTATGGTCAGTATTATGGAACTGTGTGTGCGGTCAGTATTATGGACCTGTGTGTATGGTCAGTATTATCAACCTGTGTGTATGGTCAGTATTATGGACCTGTATGTGTGTGGTCAGTATTATGGACCGGTGAGTGTGTGGTCAGTATTATGGACCTCTGTGTGTGTGTGTGTGTGGTCAGTATTATGGACCTCTGTGTGTGGTCAGTATTATGGCCCTGTGTGTGTGTGGTCAGTATTTTGGACCTGTGTGTATGGTCAGTATTATGGACCTGTGTGCGCGGTCAGTATTATGGACTTGTGTGTGCGGTCAGTATTATGGACCTGTGTGTGTGGTCAGTATTATGGACCTGTGTGTATAGTCAGTATTATGGATCTGTGTGTATGGTCAGTATTATGGAACTGTGTGTGCGGTCAGTATTATGGACCTGTGTGTATGGTCAGTATTATCGACCTGTGTGTATGGTCAGTATTATGGACCTGTATGTGTGGTCAGTATTATGGACATCTGTGTGTGTGGTCAGTATTATGGACCTGTGTGTGTGTGGTCAGTATTATGGACCCGTGTGTGTGTGTGTGTGTGTGTGTATGTGTGTGTGGTCAGTATTATGGACCTGTGTGTGTGGTCAGTATTATGGACCCGTGTGTGTGGTCAGTATTATGGACCTGTGTGTATGGTCAGTATTATGGACCTGTGTGTGCGGTCAGTATTATGGACCTGTGTGTGCGGTCAGTATTATGGACCTGTGTGTATGGTCAGTATTATGGACCTGTGTGTGCGGTCAGTATTATGGACCTGTGTGTATGGTCAGTATCATGGTCCTGTGTGTGTGGTCAGTATTATGGACCTGTGTGTGTGGTCAGTATTATGGACATGTGTGTGTGGTCAGTATTATGGACCTGTGTGTGCGGTCAGTATTATGGACCTGTGTGTGTGGTCTGTATTATGGACCTGTGTGTGCGGTCAGTATTATGGACCTGTGTATGCGGTCAGTATTATGGACCTGTGTGTGCGGTAAGTTTTATGGATCTGTGTGTATGGCCATGGACCTGTGTGCACGGTCAGTATTATGGACCTGTGTGTGCGGTCAGTATTATGGACCTGTGTGTATGGTCAGTATTATGGATCTATGTGTATGGTCAGTATCATGGAACTGTGTGTGCGGTCAGTATTATGGACCTGTATGTATGGTCAGTATTATGGACCTGTGTGTGTGTGTGTGTGTGGTCAGTATTATGGACCTGTGTGTGTGTGTGTGGTCAGTATTATGGACCTGTGTGTGGTCAGTATTATGGACCTGTGTATGGTCAGTATTATGGACCTGTGTGTATGGTCAGTATTATGGTCCTGTGTGTGTGGTCAGTATTATGGACCTGTGTGTGTGTGTGTGTGTGTGTGTGTGTGTGTGGTCAGTATTATGGACCTGTGTGTGTGGTCAGTATTATGGACCTGTGCGTGCGGTCAGTATTATGGACCTGTGTGTGCGGTCAGTCTTATGGACCTGTCTGTTCGGTCAGTATTATGGACCTGTGTGTATGGTCAGTATTATGGACCTGTGTGTGCGGTCAGTATTATGGACCTGTGTGTGCGGTCAATATTATGGAAGTGTGTGCGGTCAGTATTATGGACCTGTGTGTGCGGTCAGTATTATGGACCTGTGTGCGGTCAGTATTATGGACCTGTGTGTGCGGTCAATATTATGGACCTGTGTGTATGGTCAGTATTATGGACCTGTGTGTATGGTCAGTATTATGGATCTGTGTGTATGGTCAGTATTATGGAACTGTGTGTGCGGTCAGTATTATGGACCTGTGTGTATGGTCAGTATTATCAACCTGTGTGTATGGTCAGTATTATGGACCTGTATGTGTGTGGTCAGTATTATGGACCGGTGAGTGTGTGGTCAGTATTATGGACCTCTGTGTGTGTGTGTGTGTGGTCAGTATTATGGACCTCTGTGTGTGGTCAGTATTATGGCCCTGTGTGTGTGTGGTCAGTATTATGGACCTGTGTGTATGGTCAGTATTATGGACCTGTGTGCGCGGTCAGTATTATGGACTTGTGTGTGCGGTCAGTATTATGGACCTGTGTGTGTGGTCAGTATTATGGACCTGTGTGTATAGTCAGTATTGTGGATCTGTGTGTATGGTCAGTATTATGGAACTGTGTGTGCGGTCAGTATTATGGACCTGTGTGTATGGTCAGTATTATCGACCTGTGTGTATGGTCAGTATTATGGACCTGTATGTGTGGTCAGTATTATGGACATCTGTGTGTGTGGTCAGTATTATGGACCTGTGTGTGTGTGGTCAGTATTATGGACCCGTGTGTGTGTGTGTGTGTGTGTGTATGTGTGTGTGGTCAGTATTATGGACCTGTGTGTGTGGTCAGTATTATGGACCCGTGTGTGTGGTCAGTATTATGGACCTGTGTGTATGGTCAGTATTATGGACCTGTGTGTGCGGTCAGTATTATGGACTTGTGTGTGCGATCAGTATTATGGACCTGTGTGTGCGGTCAGTATTATGGACCTGTATGTGTGGTCAGTATTATGGACATCTGTGTGTGTGGTCAGTATTATGGACCTGTGTGTGTGTGGTCAGTATTATGGACCCGTGTGTGTGTGTGTGTGGTCAGTATTATGGACCTGTGTGTGTGGTCAGTA
Source organism: Chaetoderma sp. LZ-2023a (assembly GCA_034401795.1). Lineage (NCBI taxonomy): Eukaryota > Metazoa > Mollusca > Caudofoveata > Chaetodermatida > Chaetodermatidae > Chaetoderma > Chaetoderma sp. LZ-2023a. The sequence continues at coordinate 868,712 of CM067364.1, forward strand.
TTATGGAACCGTGTGTGTGGTCAGTATTATGGACCTGTGTGTATGGTCAGTATTATGGACCTGTGTGTGCGGTCAGTATTATGGACTTGTGTGTGCGATCAGTATTATGGACCTGTGTGTGCGGTCAGTATTATGGACCTGTGTGCGGTAAGTATTATGGACCTGTGTGTGCGGTCAGTATTATGGACCTGTGTGTATGGTCAGTATTATGGACCTGTGTGTGCGGTCAGTATTATGGACCTGTGTGTATGGTCAGTATTATGGACCTGTCTGTATGGTCAGTATTATGGTCCTGTGTGCGTGGTCAGTATTATGGACTTGTGTGTGTGTGTGTGTGTGTGGTCAGTATTATGGACATGTGTGTGTGGTCAGTATTATGGACCTGTGTGTGCGGTCAGTATTATGGACCTGTGTGTGCGGTCTGTATTATGGACGTGTGTGTGCGGTCAGTATTATGGACCTGTGTGTGCGGTCAGTATTATAGACCTGGGTGCGCGGTCAGTATTATGGACCTGTGTGTGCGGTCAGTTTTATGGACCCGTGTGTATGGTCAGTATTATGGACCTGTGTGCATGGTCAGTATTATGGACATGTGTGTGCGGTCAGTATTATGGACCTGTGTGTGCGGTCAGTATTATGGACCTGTGTGTATGGTCAGTATTATGGATCTGTGTGTATGGTCAGTACTATGGAACTGTGTGTGTGCGGTCAGTATTATGGACCTGTGTGTATGGTCAGTATTATGGACCTGTGTGTGTGTGGTCAGTATTATGGACCTGTGTGTGGTCAGTATTATGGACCTGTGTGTGTGTGGTCAGTATTATGGACCTGTGTGTGGTCAGTATTATGGACCTGTGTGTGTGGTCAGTATTATGGACCTGTGTGTATGGTCAGTATTATGGACCTGTGTGTGTGGTCAGTATTATGGACCTGTGTGTGTGGTCAGTATTATGGACCTGTGTGTATGGTCAGTATTATGGACCTGTGTGTGCGGTCAGTATTATGGACTTGTGTGTGCGGTCAGTATTATGGACCTGTGTGTGTGGTCAGTATTATGGACCTGTGTGTATGGTCAGTATTATGGATCTGTGTGTATGGTCAGTATTATCGACCTGTGTGTATGGTCAGTATTATGGACCTGTATGTGTGTGGTCAGTATTATGGACCTGTGTGTGTGTGGTCAGTATTATGGACCTGTGTGTGTGTGGTCAGTATTATGGACCTGTGTGTATGGTCAGTATTATGGACCTCTGTATGTGTGTGTGTGGTCAGTATTATGGACCTGTGTGTGTGGTCAGTATTATGGACCTGTGTGTGTGTGGTCAGTATTATGGACCTGTGTGTATGGTCAGTATTATGGACCTGTGTGTGCGGTCAGTATTATGGACTTGTGTGTGCGGTCAGTATTATGGACCTGTGTGTGTGGTCAGTATTATGGACCTGTGTGTATAGTCAGTATTATGGATCTGTGTATGGTCAGTATTATGGAACTGTGTGTGCGGTCAGTATTATGGACCTGTATGTATGGTCAGTATTATGGACCTGTGTGTGTGTGTGTGTGTGTGTGGTCAGTATTATGGACCTGTGTGTGGTCAGTATTATGGACCTGTGTATGGTCAGTATTATGGACCTGTGTGTATGGTCAGTATTATGGTCCTGTGTGTGTGGTCAGTATTATGGACCTGTGTGTGTGTGTGTGTGTGTGTGGTCAGTATTATGGACCTGTGTGTGTGGTCAGTATTATGGACATGTGCGTGCGGTCAGTATTATGGACCTGTGCGTGCGGTCAGTATTATGGACCTGTGTGTGCGGTCAGTCTTATGGACCTGTCTGTTCGGTCAGTATTATGGACCTGTGTGTATGGTCAGTATTATGGACCTGTGTGTGCGGTCAGTATTATGGACCTGTGTGTGCGGTCAATATTATGGACGTGTGTGCGGTCAGTATTATGGACCTGTGTGTGCGGTCAGTATTATGGACCTGTGTGCGGTCAGTATTATGGTCCTGTGTGTGCGGTCAATATTATGGACCTGTGTGTATGGTCAGTATTATGGACCTGTGTGTATGGTCAGTATTATGGATCTGTGTGTATGGTCAGTATTATGGAACTGTGTGTGCGGTCAGTATTATGGACCTGTGTGTATGGTCAGTATTATCAACCTGTGTGTATGGTCAGTATTATGGACCTGTATGTGTGTGGTCAGTATTATGGACCTGTGAGTGTGTGGTCAGTATTATGGACCTCTGTGTGTGTGTGTGTGGTCAGTATTATGGACCTCTGTGTGTGGTCAGTATTATGGACCTGTGTGTGTGTGGTCAGTATTATGGACCTGTGTGTATGGTCAGTATTATGGACCTGTGTGTGCGGTCAGTATTATGGACTTGTGTGTGCGGTCAGTATTATGGACCTGTGTGTGTGGTCAGTATTATGGACCTGTGTGTATAGTCAGTATTATGGACCTGTGTGTATGGTCAGTATTATGGACCTGTCTGTATGGTCAGTATTATGGTCCTGTGTGTGTGGTCAGTATTATGGACTTGTGTGTGTGTGTGTGTGTGGTCAGTATTATGGACATGTGTGTGTGGTCAGTATTATGGACCTGTGTGTGCGGTCAGTATTATGGACCTGTGTGTGCGGTCTGTATTATGGACGTGTGTGTGCGGTCAGTATTATGGACCTGTGTCTGCGGTCAGTATTATGGACCTGTGTGTGCGGTCAGTATTATAGACCTGTGTGCGCGGTCAGTATTATGGACCTGTGTGTGCAGTCAGTTTTATGGACCTGTGTGTATGGTCAGTATTATGGACCTGTGTGCACGGTCAGTATTATGGACCTGTGTGTGCGGTCAGTATTATGGACCTGTGTGTGCGTCAGTATTATGGACCTGTGTGTATGGTCAGTATTATGGATCTGTGTGTATGGTCAGTACTATGGAACTGTGTGTGCGGTCAGTATTATGGACCTGTGTGTATGGTCAGTATTATGGACCTGTGTGTGTGTGTGGTCAGTATTATGGACCTGTGTGTGGTCAGTATTATGGACCTGTGTGCGGTAAGTATTATGGACCTGTGTGCGGTCAGTATTATGGACCTGTGTGTGCGGTCAGTATTATGGACCTGTGTATGGTCAGTATTATGGACCTGTGTGTGCGGTCAGTATTATGGACCTGTGTGTATGGTCAGTATCATGGTCCTGTGTGTGTGGTCAGTATTATGGACCTGTGTGTGTGGTCAGTATTATGGACATGTGTGTGTGGTCAGTATTATGGACCTGTGTGTGCGGTCAGTATTATGGACCTGTGTGTGTGGTCTGTATTATGGACCTGTGTGTGCGGTCAGTATTATGGACCTGTGTATGCGGTCAGTATTATAGACCTGTGTGCGCGGTCAGTATTATGGACCTGTGTGTGCGGTAAGTTTTATGGATCTGTGTGTATGGCCATGGACCTGTGTGCACGGTCAGTATTATGGACCTGTGTGTGCGGTCAGTATTATGGACCTGTGTGTATGGTCAGTATTATGGATCTATGTGTATGGTCAGTATCATGGAACTGTGTGTGCGGTCAGTATTATGGACCTGTATGTATGGTCAGTATTATGGACCTGTGTGTGTGTGTGTGTGTGGTCAGTATTATGGACCTGTGTGTGTGTGTGTGGTCAGTATTATGGACCTGTGTGTGGTCAGTATTATGGACCTGTGTATGGTCAGTATTATGGACCTGTGTGTATGGTCAGTATTATGGTCCTGTGTGTGTGGTCAGTATTATGGACCTGTGTGTGTGTGTGTGTGTGTGTGTGGTCAGTATTATGGACCTGTGTGTGTGGTCAGTATTATGGACCTGTGCGTGCGGTCAGTATTATGGACCTATGTGTGCGGTCAGTCTTATGGACCTGTCTGTTCGGTCAGTATTATGGACCTGTGTGTATGGTCAGTATTATGGACCTGTGTGTGCGGTCAGTATTATGGACCTGTGTGTGCGGTCAATATTATGGAAGTGTGTGCGGTCAGTATTATGGACCTGTGTGTGCGGTCAGTATTATGGACCTGTGTGCGGTCAGTATTATGGACCTGTGTGTGCGGTCAATATTATGGACCTGTGTGTATGGTCAGTATTATGGACCTGTGTGTATGGTCAGTATTATGGATCTGTGTGTATGGTCAGTATTATGGAACTGTGTGTGCGGTCAGTATTATGGACCTGTGTGTATGGTCAGTATTATCAACCTGTGTGTATGGTCAGTATTATGGACCTGTATGTGTGTGGTCAGTATTATGGACCGGTGAGTGTGTGGTCAGTATTATGGACCTCTGTGTGTGTGTGTGTGTGGTCAGTATTATGGACCTCTGTGTGTGGTCAGTATTATGGCCCTGTGTGTGTGTGGTCAGTATTTTGGACCTGTGTGTATGGTCAGTATTATGGACCTGTGTGCGCGGTCAGTATTATGGACTTGTGTGTGCGGTCAGTATTATGGACCTGTGTGTGTGGTCAGTATTATGGACCTGTGTGTATAGTCAGTATTATGGATCTGTGTGTATGGTCAGTATTATGGAACTGTGTGTGCGGTCAGTATTATGGACCTGTGTGTATGGTCAGTATTATCGACCTGTGTGTATGGTCAGTATTATGGACCTGTATGTGTGGTCAGTATTATGGACATCTGTGTGTGTGGTCAGTATTATGGACCTGTGTGTGTGTGGTCAGTATTATGGACCCGTGTGTGTGTGTGTGTGTGTGTGTATGTGTGTGTGGTCAGTATTATGGACCTGTGTGTGTGGTCAGTATTATGGACCTGTGTCTGCGGTCAGTATTATGGACCTGTGTGTGCGGTCAGTATTATAGACCTGTGTGCGCGGTCAGTATTATGGACCTGTGTGTGCAGTCAGTTTTATGGACCTGTGTGTATGGTCAGTATTATGGACCTGTGTGTGTGGTCAGTATTATGGACCTGTGTGTATGGTCAGTATTATGGATCTGTGTGTATGGTCAGTATTATGGAACTGTGTGTGCGGTCAGTATTATGGACCTGTGTGTATGGTCAGTATTATCAACCTGTGTGTATGGTCAGTATTATGGACCTGTATGTGTGTGGTCAGTATTATGGACCGGTGAGTGTGTGGTCAGTATTATGGACCTCTGTGTGTGTGTGTGTGTGGTCAGTATTATGGACCTCTGTGTGTGGTCAGTATTATGGCCCTGTGTGTGTGTGGTCAGTATTTTGGACCTGTGTGTATGGTCAGTATTATGGACCTGTGTGCGCGGTCAGTATTATGGACTTGTGTGTGCGGTCAGTATTATGGACCTGTGTGTGTGGTCAGTATTATGGACCTGTGTGTATAGTCAGTATTATGGATCTGTGTGTATGGTCAGTATTATGGAACTGTGTGTGCGGTCAGTATTATGGACCTGTGTGTATGGTCAGTATTATCGACCTGTGTGTGTGTGTGTGTGTGTGTGGTCAGTATTATGGACCTGTGTGTGGTCAGTATTATGGACCTGTGTATGGTCAGTATTATGGACCTGTGTGTATGGTCAGTATTATGGTCCTGTGTGTGTGGTCAGTATTATGGACCTGTGTGTGTGTGTGTGTGTGTGTGGTCAGTATTATGGACCTGTGTGTGTGGTCAGTATTATGGACATGTGCGTGCGGTCAGTATTATGGACCTGTGCGTGCGGTCAGTATTATGGACCTGTGTGTGCGGTCAGTCTTATGGACCTGTCTGTTCGGTCAGTATTATGGACCTGTGTGTATGGTCAGTATTATGGACCTGTGTGTGCGGTCAGTATTATGGACCTGTGTGTGCGGTCAATATTATGGACGTGTGTGCGGTCAGTATTATGGACCTGTGTGTGCGGTCAGTATTATGGACCTGTGTGCGGTCAGTATTATGGTCCTGTGTGTGCGGTCAATATTATGGACCTGTGTGTATGGTCAGTATTATGGACCTGTGTGTATGGTCAGTATTATGGATCTGTGTGTATGGTCAGTATTATGGAACTGTGTGTGCGGTCAGTATTATGGACCTGTGTGTATGGTCAGTATTATCAACCTGTGTGTATGGTCAGTATTATGGACCTGTATGTGTGTGGTCAGTATTATGGACCTGTGAGTGTGTGGTCAGTATTATGGACCTCTGTGTGTGTGTGTGTGGTCAGTATTATGGACCTCTGTGTGTGGTCAGTATTATGGACCTGTGTGTGTGTGGTCAGTATTATGGACCTGTGTGTATGGTCAGTATTATGGACCTGTGTGTGCGGTCAGTATTATGGACTTGTGTGTGCGGTCAGTATTATGGACCTGTGTGTGTGGTCAGTATTATGGACCTGTGTGTATAGTCAGTATTATGGACCTGTGTGTATGGTCAGTATTATGGACCTGTCTGTATGGTCAGTATTATGGTCCTGTGTGTGTGGTCAGTATTATGGACTTGTGTGTGTGTGTGTGTGTGGTCAGTATTATGGACATGTGTGTGTGGTCAGTATTATGGACCTGTGTGTGCGGTCAGTATTATGGACCTGTGTGTGCGGTCTGTATTATGGACGTGTGTGTGCGGTCAGTATTATGGACCTGTGTCTGCGGTCAGTATTATGGACCTGTGTGTGCGGTCAGTATTATAGACCTGTGTGCGCGGTCAGTATTATGGACCTGTGTGTGCAGTCAGTTTTATGGACCTGTGTGTATGGTCAGTATTATGGACCTGTGTGCACGGTCAGTATTATGGACCTGTGTGTGCGGTCAGTATTATGGACCTGTGTGTGCGTCAGTATTATGGACCTGTGTGTATGGTCAGTATTATGGATCTGTGTGTATGGTCAGTACTATGGAACTGTGTGTGCGGTCAGTATTATGGACCTGTGTGTATGGTCAGTATTATGGACCTGTGTGTGTGTGTGGTCAGTATTATGGACCTGTGTGTGGTCAGTATTATGGACCTGTGTGCGGTAAGTATTATGGACCTGTGTGCGGTCAGTATTATGGACCTGTGTGTGCGGTCAGTATTATGGACCTGTGTATGGTCAGTATTATGGACCTGTGTGTGCGGTCAGTAATGTGGACCTGTGTGTATGGTCAGTATCATGGTCCTGTGTGTGTGGTCAGTATTATGGACCTGTGTGTGTGGTCAGTATTATGGACATGTGTGTGTGGTCAGTATTATGGACCTGTGTGTGCGGTCAGTATTATGGACCTGTGTGTGTGGTCTGTATTATGGACCTGTGTGTGCGGTCAGTATTATGGACCTGTGTATGCGGTCAGTATTATAGACCTGTGTGCGCGGTCAGTATTATGGACCTGTGTGTGCGGTAAGTTTTATGGATCTGTGTGTATGGCCATGGACCTGTGTGCACGGTCAGTATTATGGACCTGTGTGTGCGGTCAGTATTATGGACCTGTGTGTATGGTCAGTATTATGGATCTATGTGTATGGTCAGTATCATGGAACTGTGTGTGCGGTCAGTATTATGGACCTGTATGTATGGTCAGTATTATGGACCTGTGTGTGTGTGTGTGTGTGGTCAGTATTATGGACCTGTGTGTGTGTGTGTGGTCAGTATTATGGACCTGTGTGTGGTCAGTATTATGGACCTGTGTATGGTCAGTATTATGGACCTGTGTGTATGGTCAGTATTATGGTCCTGTGTGTGTGGTCAGTATTATGGACCTGTGTGTGTGTGTGTGTGTGTGTGTGGTCAGTATTATGGACCTGTGTGTGTGGTCAGTATTATGGACCTGTGCGTGCGGTCAGTATTATGGACCTATGTGTGCGGTCAGTCTTATGGACCTGTCTGTTCGGTCAGTATTATGGACCTGTGTGTATGGTCAGTATTATGGACCTGTGTGTGCGGTCAGTATTATGGACCTGTGTGTGCGGTCAATATTATGGAAGTGTGTGCGGTCAGTATTATGGACCTGTGTGTGCGGTCAGTATTATGGACCTGTGTGCGGTCAGTATTATGGACCTGTGTGTGCGGTCAATATTATGGACCTGTGTGTATGGTCAGTATTATGGACCTGTGTGTATGGTCAGTATTATGGATCTGTGTGTATGGTCAGTATTATGGAACTGTGTGTGCGGTCAGTATTATGGACCTGTGTGTATGGTCAGTATTATCAACCTGTGTGTATGGTCAGTATTATGGACCTGTATGTGTGTGGTCAGTATTATGGACCGGTGAGTGTGTGGTCAGTATTATGGACCTCTGTGTGTGTGTGTGTGTGGTCAGTATTATGGACCTCTGTGTGTGGTCAGTATTATGGCCCTGTGTGTGTGTGGTCAGTATTTTGGACCTGTGTGTATGGTCAGTATTATGGACCTGTGTGCGCGGTCAGTATTATGGACTTGTGTGTGCGGTCAGTATTATGGACCTGTGTGTGTGGTCAGTATTATGGACCTGTGTGTATAGTCAGTATTATGGATCTGTGTGTATGGTCAGTATTATGGAACTGTGTGTGCGGTCAGTATTATGGACCTGTGTGTATGGTCAGTATTATCGACCTGTGTGTATGGTCAGTATTATGGACCTGTATGTGTGGTCAGTATTATGGACATCTGTGTGTGTGGTCAGTATTATGGACCTGTGTGTGTGTGGTCAGTATTATGGACCCGTGTGTGTGTGTGTGTGTGTGTGTATGTGTGTGTGGTCAGTATTATGGACCTGTGTGTGTGGTCAGTATTATGGACCTGTGTCTGCGGTCAGTATTATGGACCTGTGTGTGCGGTCAGTATTATAGACCTGTGTGCGCGGTCAGTATTATGGACCTGTGTGTGCAGTCAGTTTTATGGACCTGTGTGTATGGTCAGTATTATGGACCTGTGTGCACGGTCAGTATTATGGACCTGTGTGTGCGGTCAGTATTATGGACCTGTGTGTGCGTCAGTATTATGGACCTGTGTGTATGGTCAGTATTATGGATCTGTGTGTATGGTCAGTACTATGGAACTGTGTGTGCGGTCAGTATTATGGACCTGTGTGTATGGTCAGTATTATGGACCTGTGTGTGTGTGTGGTCAGTATTATGGACCTGTGTGTGGTCAGTATTATGGACCTGTGTGCGGTCAGTATTATGGACCTGTGTGTGCGGTCAGTATTATGGACCTGTGTATGGTCAGTATTATGGACCTGTGTGTGCGGTCAGTATTATGGACCTGTGTGTATGGTCAGTATCATGGTCCTGTGTGTGTGTGGTCAGTATTATGGACCTGTGTGTGTGGTCAGTATTATGGACATGTGTGTGTGGTCAGTATTATGGACCTGTGTGTGCGGTCAGTATTATGGACCTGTGTGTGTGGTCTGTATTATGGACCTGTGTGTGCGGTCAGTATTATGGACCTGTGTATGCGGTCAGTATTATAGACCTGTGTGCGCGGTCAGTATTATGGACCTGTGTGTGCGGTAAGTTTTATGGATCTGTGTGTATGGCCATGGACCTGTGTGCACGGTCAGTATTATGGACCTGTGTGTGCGGTCAGTATTATGGACCTGTGTGTATGGTCAGTATTATGGATCTATGTGTATGGTCAGTATCATGGAACTGTGTGTGCGGTCAGTATTATGGACCTGTATGTATGGTCAGTATTATGGACCTGTGTGTGTGTGTGTGTGTGGTCAGTATTATGGACCTGTGTGTGTGTGTGTGGTCAGTATTATGGACCTGTGTGTGGTCAGTATTATGGACCTGTGTATGGTCAGTATTATGGACCTGTGTGTATGGTCAGTATTATGGTCCTGTGTGTGTGGTCAGTATTATAGACCTGTGTGTGTGTGTGTGTGTGTGTGTGTGGTCAGTATTATGGACCTGTGTGTGTGGTCAGTATTATGGACCTGTGCGTGCGGTCAGTATTATGGACCTATGTGTGCGGTCAGTCTTATGGACCTGTCTGTTCGGTCAGTATTATGGACCTGTGTGTATGGTCAGTATTATGGACCTGTGTGTGCGGTCAGTATTATGGACCTGTGTGTGCGGTCAATATTATGGAAGTGTGTGCGGTCAGTATTATGGACCTGTGTGTGCGGTCAGTATTATGGACCTGTGTGCGGTCAGTATTATGGACCTGTGTGTGCGGTCAATATTATGGACCTGTGTGTATGGTCAGTATTATGGACCTGTGTGTATGGTCAGTATTATGGATCTGTGTGTATGGTCAGTATTATGGAACTGTGTGTGCGGTCAGTATTATGGACCTGTGTGTATGGTCAGTATTATCAACCTGTGTGTATGGTCAGTATTATGGACCTGTATGTGTGTGGTCAGTATTATGGACCGGTGAGTGTGTGGTCAGTATTATGGACCTCTGTGTGTGTGTGTGTGTGGTCAGTATTATGGACCTCTGTGTGTGGTCAGTATTATGGCCCTGTGTGTGTGTGGTCAGTATTTTGGACCTGTGTGTATGGTCAGTATTATGGACCTGTGTGCGCGGTCAGTATTATGGACTTGTGTGTGCGGTCAGTATTATGGACCTGTGTGTGTGGTCAGTATTATGGACCTGTGTGTATAGTCAGTATTATGGATCTGTGTGTATGGTCAGTATTATGGAACTGTGTGTGCGGTCAGTATTATGGACCTGTGTGTATGGTCAGTATTATCGACCTGTGTGTATGGTCAGTATTATGGACCTGTATGTGTGGTCAGTATTATGGACATCTGTGTGTGTGGTCAGTATTATGGACCTGTGTGTGTGTGGTCAGTATTATGGACCCGTGTGTGTGTGTGTGTGTGTGTGTGTATGTGTGTGTGGTCAGTATTATGGACCTGTGTGTGTGGTCAGTATTATGGACCCGTGTGTGTGGTCAGTATTATGGACCTGTGTGTATGGTCAGTATTATGGACCTGTGTGTGCGGTCAGTATTATGGACTTGTGTGTGCGATCAGTATTATGGACCTGTGTGTGCGGTCAGTATTATGGACCTGTATGTGTGGTCAGTATTATGGACATCTGTGTGTGTGGTCAGTATTATGGACCTGTGTGTGTGTGGTCAGTATTATGGACCCGTGTGTGTGTGTGTGTGGTCAGTATTATGGACCTGTGTGTGTGGTCAGTATTATGGACCCGTGTGTGTGGTCAGTATTATGGACCTGTGTGTATGGTCAGTATTATGGACCTGTGTGTGCGGTCAGTATTATGGACTTGTGTGTGCGATCAGTATTATGGACCTGTGTGTGCGGTCAGTATTATGGACCTGTGTGCGGTAAGTATTATGGACCTGTGTGTGCGGTCAGTATTATGGACCTGTGTGTATGGTCAGTATTATGGACCTGTGTGTGCGGTCAGTATTATGGACCTGTGTGTATGGTCAGTATTATGGACCTGTGTGTATGGTCAGTATTATGGACCTGTCTGTATGGTCAGTATTATGGTCCTGTGTGCGTGGTCAGTATTATGGACTTGTGTGTGTGTGTGTGTGTGTGTGGTCAGTATTATGGACATGTGTGTGTGGTCAGTATTATGGACCTGTGTGTGCGGTCAGTATTATGGACCTGTGTGTGCGGTCTGTATTATGGACGTGTGTGTGCGGTCAGTATTATGGACCTGTGTGTGCGGTCAGTATTATAGACCTGGGTGCGCGGTCAGTATTATGGACCTGTGTGTGCGGTCAGTTTTATGGACCCGTGTGTATGGTCAGTATTATGGACCTGTGTGCATGGTCAGTATTATGGACCTGTGTGTGCGGTCAGTATTATGGACCTGTGTGTGCGGTCAGTATTATGGACCTGTGTGTATGGTCAGTATTATGGATCTGTGTGTATGGTCAGTACTATGGAACTGTGTGTGTGCGGTCAGTATTATGGACCTGTGTGTATGGTCAGTATTATGGACCTGTGTGTGTGTGGTCAGTATTATGGACCTGTGTGTGGTCAGTATTATGGACCTGTGTGTGTGTGGTCAGTATTATGGACCTGTGTGTGGTCAGTATTATGGACCTGTGTGTGTGGTCAGTATTATGGACCTGTGTGTATGGTCAGTATTATGGACCTGTGTGTGTGGTCAGTATTATGGACCTGTGTGTGTGGTCAGTATTATGGACCTGTGTGTATGGTCAGTATTATGGACCTGTGTGTGCGGTCAGTATTATGGACTTGTGTGTGCGGTCAGTATTATGGACCTGTGTGTGTGGTCAGTATTATGGACCTGTGTGTATGGTCAGTATTATGGATCTGTGTGTATGGTCAGTATTATCGACCTGTGTGTATGGTCAGTATTATGGACCTGTATGTGTGTGGGCAGTATTATGGACCTGTGTGTGTGTGGTCAGTATTATGGACCTGTGTGTGTGTGGTCAGTATTATGGACCTGTGTGTATGGTCAGTATTATGGACCTCTGTATGTGTGTGTGTGGTCAGTATTATGGACCTGTGTGTGTGGTCAGTATTATGGACCTGTGTGTGTGTGGTCAGTATTATGGACCTGTGTGTATGGTCAGTATTATGGACCTGTGTGTGCGGTCAGTATTATGGACTTGTGTGTGCGGTCAGTATTATGGACCTGTGTGTGTGGTCAGTATTATGGACCTGTGTGTATAGTCAGTATTATGGATCTGTGTATGGTCAGTATTATGGAACTGTGTGCGCGGTCAGTATTATGGACCTGTGTGTATGGTCAGTATTATCGACCTGTGTGTATGGTCAGTATTATGGACCTGTATGTGTGGTCAGTATTATGGACATCTGTGTGTGTGGTCAGTATTATGGACCTGTGTGTGTGTGGTCAGTATTATGGACCCGTGTGTGTGTGTGTGTGTGTGTGTGGTCAGTATTATGGACCTGTGTGTGTGGTCAGTATTATGGACCCGTGTATGTGGTCAGTATTATGGACCTGTGTGTATGGTCAGTATTATGGACCTGTGTGTGCGGTCAGTATTATGTACTTGTGTGTGCGATCAGTATTATGGACGTGTGTGTGCGGTCAGTATTATGGACCTGTGTGTGGTAAGTATTATGGACCTGTGTGTGCGGTCAGTATTATGGACCTGTGTGTGCGGTCAGTATTATGGACCTGTGTGTATGGTCAGTATTATGGACCTATCTGTATGGTCAGTATTATGGTCCTGTGTGCGTGGTCAGTATTATGGACTTGTGTGTGTGTGTGTGTGTGTGTGTGGTCAGTATTATGGACATGTGTGTGTGGTCAGTATTATGGACCTGTGTGTGCGGTCAGTATTATGGACCTGTGTGTGCGGTCTGTATTATGGATGTGTGTGTATGGTCAGTATTATCGACCTGTGTGTATGGTCAGTATTATGGACCTGTATGTGTGGTCAGTATTATGGACATCTGTGTGTGTGGTCAGTATTATGGACCTGTGTGTGTGTGGTCAGTATTATGGACCCGTGTGTGTGTGTGTGTGTGTGTGGTCAGTATTATGGACCTGTGTGTGTGGTCAGTATTATGGACCCGTGTGTGTGTGTGTGTGTGTGTGTGTGGTCAGTATTATGGACATGTGTGTGTGGTCAGTATTATGGACCTGTGTGTGCGGTCAGTATTATGGACCTGTGTGTGCGGTCTGTATTATGGACCTGTGTGTATGGTCAGTATTATCGACCTGTGTGTATGGTCAGTATTATGGACCTGTATGTGTGGTCAGTATTATGGACATCTGTGTGTGTGGTCAGTATTATGGACCTGTGTGTGTGTGGTCAGTATTATGGACCCGTGTGTGTGTGTGTGTGTGTGTGTGGTCAGTATTATGGACCTGTGTGTGTGGTCAGTATTATGGACCCGTGTATGTGGTCAGTATTATGGACCTGTGTGTATGGTCAGTATTATGGACCTGTGCGTGCGGTCAGTATTATGGACCTGTGTGTGCGGTCAGTCTTATGGACCTGTCTGTGCGGTCAGTATTATGGACCTGTGTGTATGGTCAGTATTATGGACCTGTGTGTGTGGTCACTATTATAGACCTGTGTGCGCGGTCAGTATTATGGACCTGTGTGTGCGGTCAGTTTTATGGACCTGTGTGTATGGCCATGGACCTGTGTGCACGGTCAGTATTATGGACCTGTGTGCGGTCAGTATTATGGACCTGTGTGCGCGGTCAGTATTATGGACCTGTGTGTATGGTCAGTATTATGGATCTATGTGTATGGTCAGTATCATGGAACTGTGTGTGCGGTCAGTATTATGGACCTGTATGTATGGTCAGTATTATGGACCTGTGTGTGTGTGTGTGTGTGGTCAGTATTATGGACCTGTGTGTGCGGTCAGTATTATGGACCTGTGTGTGCGGTCAGTATTATGGAACTGTGTGTGCAGTCAGTATTATGGACATGTATGTATGGTCAGTATTATCAACCTGTGTGTATGGTCAGTATTATGGACCTGTATGTGTGTGGTCAGTATTATGGACCTGTGAGTGTGTGGTCAGTATTATGGACCTCTGTGTGTGTGTGTGTGTGTGTGTGGTCAGTATTATGGACCTGTGTGTGTGGTCAGTATTATGGACCTGTGTGTGTGGTCAGTATTATGGACCTGTGTGTATGGTCAGTATTATGGACCTGTGTGTGCGGTCAGTATTATGGACTTGTGTGTGCGGTCAGTATTATGGACCTGTGTGTGTGGTCAGTATTATGGACCTGTGTGTATGGTCAGTATTATGGATCTGTGTGTATGGTCAGTATTATGGAACTGTGTGCGGTCAGTATTATCGACCTGTGTATGGTCAGTATTATCGACCTTTGTGTATGGTCAGTATTATGGACCTGTATGTGTGTGGTCAGTATTATGGACCTGTGTGTGTGTGGTCAGTATTATGGACCTGTGTGGGTGTGTGTGTGTGTGTGGTCAGTATTATGGACCTGTGTGTGTGGTCAGTATTATGGACCTGTGTGTGTGGTCAGTATTATGGACCTGTGTGTGCGGTCAGTATTATGGACTTGTGTGTGCGGTCAGTATTATGGACCTGTGTGTGCGGTCAGTATTATGGACCTGTGTGTGCGGTCAGTATTATGGACCTGTGTGTATGGTCAGTATTATGGACCTGTGTGTGCGGTCAGTATTATGGACCTGTGTGTGTGGTCTGTATTATGGACCTGAGTGTGCGGTCAGTATTATGGACCTGTGTATGCGGTCAGTATTATAGACCTGTCTGCGCGGTCAGTATTATGGACCTGTGTGTGCGGTCAGTTTTATGGACCTGTGTGTATGGCCATGGACCTGTGTGCACGGTCAGTATTATGGACCTGTGTGCGGTCAGTATTATGGACCTGTGTGTGCGGTCAGTATTATGGACCTGTGTGTATGGTCAGTATTATGGATCTATGTGTATGGTCAGTATCATGGAACTGTGTGTGCGGTCAGTATTATGGACCTGTGTGCGCGGTCAGTTTTATGGACCTGTGTGTATGGTCAGTATTATGGACCTGTGTGCACGGTCAGTATTATGGACCTGTGTGTGCGGTCAGTATTATGGACCTGTGTGTGCGGTCAGTATTATGGACCTGTGTGTATGGTCAGTATTATGGATCTGTGTGTATGGTCAGTACTATGGAACTGTGTGTGCGGTCAGTATTATGGACCTGTGTGTATGGTAAGTATTATGGACCTGTGTGTGTGTGTGGTCAGTATTATGGACCTGTGTGTGGTCAGTATTATGGACCTGTGTGTGGTCAGTATTATGGACCTGTGTGTGTGTGGTCAGTATTATGGACCTGTGTGTGGTCAGTATTATGGACCTGTGTGTGTGGTCAGTATTATGGACCTGTGTGTATGGTCAGTATTATGGTCCTGTGTGTGTGGTCAGTATTATGGACCTGTGTGTGTGTGTGTGTGTGTGGTCAGTATTATGGACCTGTGTGTGTGGTCAGTATTATGGACATGTGCGTGCGGTCAGTATTATGGACCTGTGTGTGCGGTCAGTCTTATGGACCTGTCTGTGCGGTCAGTATTATGGACCTGTGTGTATGGTCAGTATTATGGACCTGTGTGTGCGGTCACTATTATAGACCTGTGTGCGCGGTCAGTATTATGGACCTGTGTGCGGTCAGTTTTATGGACCTGTGTGTATGGCCATGGACCTGTGTGCACGGTCAGTATTATGGACCTGTGTGCGGTCAGTATTATGGACCTGTGTGCGCGGTCAGTATTATGGACCTGTGTGTATGGTCAGTATTATGGATCTATGTGTATGGTCAGTATCATGGAACTGTGTGTGCGGTCAGTATTATGGACCTGTATGTATGGTCAGTATTATGGACCTGTGTGTGTGTGTGTGTGGTCAGTATTATGGACCTGTGTGTGCGGTCAGTATTATGGACCTGTGTGCGGTCAGTATTATGGAACTGTGTGTGCAGTCAGTATTATGGACATGTATGTATGGTCAGTATTATCAACCTGTGTGTATGGTCAGTATTATGGACCTGTATGTGTGTGGTCAGTATTATGGACCTGTGAGTGTGTGGTCAGTATTATGGACCTCTGTGTGTGTGTGTGTGTGTGTGGTCAGTATTATGGACCTGTGTGTGTGGTCAGTATTATGGACCTGTGTGTGTGGTCAGTATTATGGACCTGTGTGTATGGTCAGTATTATGGACCTGTGTGTGCGGTCAGTATTATGGACTTGTGTGTGCGGTCAGTATTATGGACCTGTGTGTGTGGTCAGTATTATGGACCTGTGTGTATGGTCAGTATTATGGATCTGTGTGTATGGTCAGTATTATGGAACTGTGTGCGGTCAGTATTATCGACCTGTGTGTATGGTCAGTATTATCGACCTTTGTGTATGGTCAGTATTATGGACCTGTATGTGTGTGGTCAGTATTATGGACCTGTGTGTGTGTGGTCAGTATTATGGACCTGTGTGTGTGTGTGTGTGTGTGGTCAGTATTATGGACCTGTGTGTGTGGTCAGTATTATGGACCTGTGTGTGCGGTCAGTATTATGGACCTGTGTGTGCGGTCAGTATTATGGACTTGTGTGTGCGGTCAGTATTATGGACCTGTGTGTGCGGTCAGTATTATGGACCTGTGTGTGCGGTCAGTATTATGGACCTGTGTGTATGGTCAGTATTATGGACCTGTGTGTGCGGTCAGTATTATGGACCTGTGTGTATGGTCAGTATTATGGTCGTGTGTGTGGTCAGTATTATGGACCTGTGGGTGCGGTCAGTATTATGGACCTGTGTGTGTGGTCTGTATTATGGACCTGAGTGTGCGGTCAGTATTATGGACCTGTGTATGCGGTCAGTATTATAGACCTGTCTGCGCGGTCAGTATTATGGACCTGTGTGTGCGGTCAGTTTTATGGACCTGTGTGTATGGCCATGGACCTGTGTGCACGGTCAGTATTATGGACCTGTGTGCGGTCAGTATTATGGACCTGTGTGTGCGGTCAGTATTATGGACCTGTGTGTATGGTCAGTATTATGGATCTATGTGTATGGTCAGTATCATGGAACTGTGTGTGCGGTCAGTATTATGGACCTGTATGTATGGTCAGTATTATGGACCTGTGTGTGTGTGTGTGGTCAGTATTATGGACCTGTGTGTGTGGTCAGTATTATGGACCTGTGTGTGTGTGGTCAGTATTATGGACCTGTGTGTGTGTGTGTGTGTGGTCAGTATTATGGACCTGTGTGTGTGTGGTCAGTATTATGGACCTGTGTGTATGGTCAGTATTATGGATCTGTGTGTATGGTCAGTATTATGGAACTGTGTGCGGTCAGTATTATCGACCTGTGTGTATGGTCAGTATTATCGACCTTTGTGTATGGTCAGTATTATGGACCTGTATGTGTGTGGTCAGTATTATGGACCTGTGTGTGTGTGGTCAGTATTATGGACCTGTGTGTGTGTGTGTGTGTGTGGTCAGTATTATGGACCTGTGTGTGTGGTCAGTATTATGGACCTGTGTGTGTGGTCAGTATTATGGACCTGTGTGTGCGGTCAGTATTATGGACTTGTGTGTGCGGTCAGTATTATGGACCTGTGTGTGCGGTCAGTATTATGGACCTGTGTGTGCGGTCAGTATTATGGACCTGTGTGTATGGTCAGTATTATGGACCTGTGTGTGCGGTCAGTATTATGGACCTGTGTGTATGGTCAGTATTATGGTCCTGTGTGTGTGGTCAGTATTATGGACCTGTGGGTGCGGTCAGTATTATGGACCTGTGTGTGTGGTCTGTATTATGGACCTGAGTGTGCGGTCAGTATTATGGACCTGTGTATGCGGTCAGTATTATAGACCTGTCTGCGCGGTCAGTATTATGGACCTGTGTGTGCGGTCAGTTTTATGGACCTGTGTGTATGGCCATGGACCTGTGTGCACGGTCAGTATTATGGACCTGTGTGCGGTCAGTATTATGGACCTGTGTGTGCGGTCAGTATTATGGACCTGTGTGTATGGTCAGTATTATGGATCTATGTGTATGGTCAGTATCATGGAACTGTGTGTGCGGTCAGTATTATGGACCTGTATGTATGGTCCGTATTATGGACCTGTGTGTGTGTGTGGTCAGTATTATGGACCTGTGTGTGTGTGTGTGTGTGTGTGTGTGTGGTCAGTATTATGGACCTGTGTGTGTGTGGTCAGTATTATGGACCTGTGTGTGTGTGTGTGTGTGTGTGTGGTCAGTATTATGGACCTGTGTGTGTGTGGTCAGTATTATGGACCTGTGTATGTATGGTCAGTATTATGGACCTGTGTGTGTGTGTGTGTGTGTGTGGTCAGTATTATGGACCTGTGTGTGTGTGTGTGTGTGTGGTCAGTATTATGGACCTGTGTGTGTGTGGTCAGTATTATGGACCTGTGTATGTATGGTCAGTATTATGGACCTGTGTGTGTGTGTGTGTGTGTGGTCAGTATTATGGACCTGTGTGTGTGTGTGTGTGGTCAGTATTATGGACCTGTGTGTGTGTGGTCAGTATTATGGACCTGTGTGTGTGTGTGTGTGTGTGGTCAGTATTATGGACCTGTGTGTGTGTGGTCAGTATTATGGACCTGTGTATGTATGGTCAGTATTATGGACCTGTGTGTGTGTGTGTGGTCAGTATTATGGACCTGTGTGTGTGTGTGTGGTCAGTATTATGGACCTGTGTGTGTGTGGTCAGTATTATGGACCTGTGTATGTATGGTCAGTATTATGGACCTGTGTGTGTGTGTGTGTGTGGTCAGTACTATGGACCTGTGTGTGTGTGTGTGTGGTCAGTATTATGGACCTGTGTGTGTGTGGTCAGTATTATGGACCTGTGTATGTATGGTCAGTATTATGGACCTGTGTGTGTGTGTGTGTGTGGTCAGTATTATGGACCTGTGTGTGTGTGTGTGTGTGTGGTCAGTATTATGGACCTGTGTGTGTGTGGTCAGTATTATGGACCTGTGTGTGTGTGTGTGTGTGTGTGTGGTCAGTATTATGGACCTGTGTGTGTGTGGTCAGTATTATGGACCTGTGTATGTATGGTCAGTATTATGGACCTGTGTGTGTGTGTGTGTGGTCAGTATTATGGACCTGTGTGTGTGTGTGTGTGTGGTCAGTATTATGGACCTGTGTGTGTGTGGTCAGTATTATGGACCTGTGTATGTATGGTCAGTATTATGGACCTGTGTGTGTGTGTGTGTGTGTGTGTGGTCAGTATTATGGACCTGTGTGTGTGTGTGTGTGGTCAGTATTATGGACCTGTGTGTGTGTGTGTGTGTGTGTGGTCAGTATTATGGACCTGTGTGTGTGTGTGTGTGTGTGGGTGGTCAGTATTATGGACCTGTGTGTGTGTGTGTGTGTGTGGTCAGTATTATGGACCTGTGTGTGTGTGTGTGTGTGGTCAGTATTATGGACCTGTGTGTGTGTGTGGTCAGTATTATGGACCTGTGTGTGTGTGTGGTCAGTATTATGGACCTGTGTGTGTGTGTGTGTGTGGTCAGTATTATGGACCTGTGTGTGTGTGTGTGGTCAGTATTATGGACCTGTGTGTGTGTGGTCAGTATTATGGACCTGTGTATGTATGGTCAGTATTATGGACCTGTGTGTGTGTGTGTGGTCAGTATTATGGACCTGTGTGTGTGTGTGTGTGGTCAGTATTATGGACCTGTGTGTGTGTGGTCAGTATTATGGACCTGTGTATGTATGGTCAGTATTATGGACCTGTGTGTGTGTGTGTGTGTGTGTGTGTGTGTGGTCAGTATTATGGACCTGTGTGTGTGTGTGTGTGGTCAGTATTATGGACCTGTGTGTGTGTGTGTGTGTGTGTGTGGTCAGTATTATGGACCTGTGTGTGTGTGTGTGTGTGTGTGGGTGGTCAGTATTATGGACCTGTGTGTGTGTGTGTGTGTGTGTGGTCAGTATTATGGACCTGTGTGTGTGTGTGTGTGTGGTCAGTATTATGGACCTGTGTGTGTGTGTGGTCAGTATTATGGACCTGTGTGTGTGTGTGGTCAGTATTATGGACCTGTGTGTGTGTGTGTGTGTGGTCAGTATTATGGACCTGTGTGTGTGTGTGTGGTCAGTATTATGGACCTGTGTGTGTGTGTGGTCAGTATTATGGACCTGTGTGTGTGTGGTCAGTATTATGGACCTGTGATTGTGTGTGTGTGTGTGGTCAGTATTATGGACCTGTGTGTGTGTGTGTGTGTGTGGTCAGTATTATGGACCTGTGTGTGTGTGTGTGTGTGTGTGTGGTCAGTATTATGGACCTGTGTGTGTGTGTGTGTGTGTGGTCAGTATTATGGACCTGTGTGTGTGTGGTCAGTATTATGGACCTGTGTGTGTGTGTGTATGTATGGTCAGTATTATGGACCTGTGTGTGTGTGTGTATGTATGGTCAGTATTATGGACCTATGTGTGTGTGTATGTATGGTCAGTATTATGGACCTGTGTGTGTGTGTATGTATGGTCAGTATTATGGACCTGTGTGTGTGTGTGTATGTATGGTCAGTATTATGGACCTGTGTGTGTGTGTATGTATGGTCAGTATTATGGACCTGTGTGTGTGTGTATGTATGGTCAGTATTATGGACCTGTGTGTGTGTGGTCAGTATTATGGACCTGTCTGTGTGTGTGTGTGTGTGGTCAGTATTATGGACCTGTGTGTGTGGTCAGTATTATGTGCTGTTAGTCATGATTAACTCTTTAATGGTCAATCTGGACCTGTTCTGTAAGCGTCCTGAATAATTTGCTTTTTCCAGTCAAGTGTTGACTATGTTTGGATTTATCACTGAAATGGATGCCTTGATAGTCGAGAAAGTTATTTCAGTCAAGGCAGTGGCATATTTTTTTTAAATCGCCTCTGCTTGCGAAATGGGCATTGACCTGGTAGATGTTTTATTTAATTGACCAATCCTGAGCACTGCAAGTTTAATGGCAGTAATAATAGCATACCCTTGTCATGTCGTCCTTGTCTGGCACGAGGCACAGGCCCGGCGGTGGCTCATTGTAGATACTCATAATATCCCTGTGAAGAGAAAGCACACAAAGCATTATTGATACATAAGGCCGACATTTCTGGAGGCTGACATATCCTGCTCTGTCACCAGTATGGGTGACATCAATACCATTCATACAGCTGAATACCTTAACATTAGACGCGTCTTCTGCTGCTGTCTAATCGTCCTGTCAAGTTTCATACAATTCTCTCTCAAACTGGAATTTTTTCGGAAATGGATGGCCAATACATACGTACAGATGGACGGGATGCAGCAACAACATTTTCCAGATGAATGGAGGGGATCAAGATTTTTGGGCCATACGGATGGTCAGACATATACACCTGTGCAAAAGTTAAGCACCACCCTATTTTTACGCACATGCGAGGGTATATTCATGTGCTATGAAGAAAGCAATAGCATAAACATTTATGTACCCATCCATCTTAGTGCAAGAGGTAATAATGCAACTAGAGGAATGCTGATTATGATGGTGGGGAAACACTGTATGTTTTTGTTTGAACTTGAAAACGAGGCCTGAATATGGTTACGTTGACACAACTGACAACTATTGCCCTACAGTTGACACACGTGGCTAGATTGTCATTAATGGTGTCTGAAAACGAAGTTTAACATCTGTGCACGAGTTTGAGACTGCCATTATTAATACCGGGTATATCCACCTTGTGCCTGGATGACAGCCTGGACACGACGTCTCATGCTGCTCACCAACCGACTGATACGCCATTGTGGTATTCGTTGCCATTCAAGATGGAGTGCGTCTGTTAATTCCTGTAGGTTCTGCACAGGAGGATCCCTCCCTCTCACCATGTTTCCCAGAATGTCCCAGATATGCTCAATAGGGTTCATGTCAGGGCTCCTTGCTGGCCATGGTAGGGTTTCGATGGCATTCTGGCGGAGGTATTCATGCACAGCTCTAGCACGATGTGGTCGGGCGTTGTCATCCATGAATATAGGGTGGGTTCCAGGTGCATGATTTACAAAATGAGGGACCACAACTCTATCCAGTATGGAATCTTGATATCTTTGTCCATTTAGTGTTCCAGGTACAGTCAACAGATCCAGCTTACAATCAAATGAGATGCACCCCCATATCATAACGGAACCTCCACCAAATGGAACTTCTTCCATGATGTTACGTTGGTCGTACGCCGTGCGTCTGGACCTCCATACACGAGTTCGACCATCTGTGGCATGAAGCAGGAACCGACTTTCATCGGACCAGTGTACCCGTCTCCAGGATCTCATGTTCCAGTGTCTTCTTTCGTTGCACCACCTCAGACGCTCCTCTTTGTGGTGTGCAGTGAGGAGAGGACGTCTGACAGGTCTCCTAGCTTTCATGCCAGCAGCATACAGTCTCCTTTTGACGGTAGACATTGACACTCTATTGCGCATTTCCCATTGCTGGCTGAGCACTCTGCTGTTGGTGAATGGAGATCTCCTAACAAGGCGTACTAGGGCTCGATCATCACGGGCAGTAGTCTTCTTCGGTCTTCCAGATCTAGGCCTGTCCTTCACCTCGTTAGTTTGCCCATGTTTTGCAATCAAACGACTGATTACAGTATGGTTAATGTTCAGCTGTCTGCCAATCTCTCTGCATGACATACCAGTGGTATGCATGCCTATGATTTGCCATTTCACACGATCACTTAACCTTCGTCTTGCCATAGCGGTTCACAATCAAGAGCTAATTCTCTCTGTACAAATAAACCACGGTCATGAACACAAAATTCCTAATCTTGTCGCCTAAATCTGTATGTAATGTTCTACACCTCACTCGACTTTTACATAACTGAACACGGGTGCTGTTTCCCGCCACGCACGGACATCAAGCGGCGTGAAGTCATGCATGCATGTGCATTTCGTACTTGGAATTATGTCAGCTAACGCGGGGACAAAAAGTATGGCAGCCTAGTTGTACCATCATGTTTCTACGTTCTATTGTTTTTGCTGGTGCTTAACTTTTGCACAGGTGTATATATATATAGAAGAATGGGATGAAAACATAATACCCGCGAATCTACGCGAAAGGTGTGTGCGTGCGTGCGCACGTGCGTCTCCTACTCAGTCTACTTAGGAAACCTAGGTGAAGCTGGCTTCCTAAGCGTGAATCCGGGAGGTGGCATCACAGAGAGAAACAGTTCTGGTGATTCACTGGAGAAACGAATGGAGTCAGGCGAAGTGAGGTGATGTTGTCAGGCAGGCAAGCTCGGGTAATTCACCTTTCCAGAGTATCCACCCATCATATGACATCATAATCACCTACATGATGTGTAGAATGACATCATAATGAATGATGTCATGATGCCATAGGCAGCAACACCACCCAGTCAAATTAGTTATAAAATATTCAACAGCTTCCCTGTATAGTTTTCAGCAAGTTGATAGTTAGGGCATTCGGGGATCGATCAATCCCAACACGGTGAGGTGTGGGTGGAGCTTAGCTAGTGATGGGCTAAAAATGGAAAAGTCGATTGTTTCCCTACTGGCCTTTCACCCACCACCTCATATTCACAGCTTTCACACCAGAAAATTGCTGCATCAATTCCATCACACAGTTCCTATCACCATCAGTTGCCACAGGAGATTCCATCTCCCCATGATCCATGCCCCGTTCAAGCGCTTGAGTGATCCATGTCCATGTTATGTAGCGTCAGATGACACTAAAGGACACCTTTAAAGCAAAAGTTGATGGATGATAGATGGAGGAATGACAGATGGATAGACAACTGATGGTCACCACAGCATCTGGAGCATACACCCTTAAGGTCCTTCTAACCAAATTTGGTTGAAATTTATCTAGCAGCTAAGGAGATGTGTTTTGACACTATCACGGGAAATTATTCATAAAATCTCAGATTTTCACCCAAAAAAATTTGAATCCATCAAAATTCTGAACAGTACTGGAGCCTAGCATTATATAATCCTTCCAGCAAATCTGGTTGAAATCCATCAAGCAGTTAATGAGATGTGTTCTGACAATTTCCGGTAAATTTTTCATAAAATGTAAGGTTTTCATCCCAAAACAATGACAAATCAAATTTCTGAATAGAAGTTCTGGAGCCTAGTCCCATACAATCCTTCCAGCCACATTTGGTTGGAATCTATCAAGTGGTTACGGAGATGTATTTCAACAATTTCCGGTTAATTCATCATAAAATGTATGATTTTAAACAAACAAACTGATCAATCAAAATTTTGAAAAGCTCTGGAGCCTAGTATGATAGAATGCTTGCAGACAAATGTGGTCGAAATAAGGAGATGCGCTTTGAGAATTTACAAATTTTTTTGCATAAAGTCTAAGATTTTCACCCGAAAAATTCAAAATAGAGGTTCTGGAGTCTAGTACCATACTATGCTTCCAGACAAATTCTGTTGAAATCCATCATGCGGTTGAAGAGGAGATGCGTTTCGACAATTT
Organism: Chaetoderma sp. LZ-2023a; assembly: GCA_034401795.1. NCBI lineage: Eukaryota > Metazoa > Mollusca > Caudofoveata > Chaetodermatida > Chaetodermatidae > Chaetoderma > Chaetoderma sp. LZ-2023a. The sequence continues at coordinate 893,496 of CM067364.1, forward strand.
CCCATACATTTTGCCTAAAATCAAAGCTTTTCACCCAAAAAAATTGACAAGTCAAAATTCTGAATAGAAGATCTGGCACCTAGCATGATAGAAACCTTCCAGCCAAATTAAGTCGAAATCCATCAAGCAGTTAAGGAGAAGATACGTTTTGACAATTTCTGGTAAATTAAAAATCAGCAGACACTTGTTTGAGGAACGCTAAATGTGAACAGTGTGTCTTTGATAATTCTCTGAAAAAGGGGGGGGGGGGGGGGGCGACATCTATAAGGTTCACGGCAAAGACATCACTAAAAATCTTGAAAGTCTTCACAGTTGCACTGATCATTACAATTCGAAGACAATTTTGATGAATTTTAATCTTTCAAGATCGGGCAAACATGGCCAGATTTTGCTGAAACGAAATTATGACACTTCGTCTATCCCTAAAACATCTCCTGAACAAAAAATTGTGAGTGTAGGTTTAAAGATCTTCGAGATCTGGACCGGACAAGAAAATTTTGATGAATTTTAGCTTTTCAAGGGAAATAACTCTGGCGAATATGGCCAGATTTTGTTGAAACGAAATCATGACACTGTCTATCCCTAAGACATCTGCTGAAAAACAAGAATTCCACAGAATTAAATGTCTCGCCTGTCTCCTGTTTGTCACAGTTGCCTTGACCTTGTGACCCCAACATCATCATGCTGCTTTCTAAGATTATAGGTAACCATGTATCCAACTTTAGTCGCAATAGGCTTAATCAATCCTGAAATATAAGCTGAGAAGTGTTGCTAAACGCAAAAACTTAATGTTGAAATAACAGAGTTCTGTATCAAGGTCACAGTGACCTTGACCTGTTGACCCTGTGACCCCAAAATCAACATGCTGCTTCCTATCATTACAGGCAACCATGTATCCAAGCTTAGTTGCAATAGGCGTAACCAATCCTGAAATATAAGCTGAGAAGTTTTGCTAAACTCAAAAACTTAATGTTGAAATAACAGAGCTCTGTATCAAGGTCACAGTGACCGTGACCTGTTGACCGTGTGACCCCAAAATCAACATGCTGCTTCCTATCATCATAGGTAACCATATATCCAAGTTTAGTTGCAATAAGCTTAACCTATCCTGAAATATACGCTGAAAAGTTTTGCTAAACTCAAAAACTTAATGTTGAAATAACAAAGTTCTGTATCAAGGTCACAGTGACCTTGGCCTATTGACCTTGTGACCCCAAAATCAACATGCTGCTTCCTATCATTATAGGCAACCATGTATCCAAGTTAAACGCAAAATCTTAATGTTGACGCCATCGCCGCCATCGGAAAAGTGATACCTATGTCTCGCTTTTTCTGCTTTGCAGGCAAGACAAAAATTGTGAGTGTAGGTGCAAAACTCTTTGAGATATGGCTGAGACAAGAAAATTTTGACACATTTTAGCTTTTCAAGGGAGATAACTCTGGGAAACATGGGCAGATTTTGCTGAAACAAAATCATGACACGTCGTCTATCCCCTAACACATCTGCTGAAAAAAAATTGTGAGTGTACGTTCAAAACTCTTCGAGATCGGCTCTGGACAAGAAAAATTTGACAAATTTTAGCCTTTCAAGGGAGCTAATTCTGGCAAATATGGGCAGATTTTGCCGAAATGAAATCATGACACTTCGTCCATCCCTAACACATCTGCTGAAAAAAATTTTAAGTGTAGGTTAAAAAATATTCGAGATCTGGGCAGGACAAGACATCAGACGGATGGGCGGATGGACGCCGAGCGCCATCACATAATACGACCCCACTTACGCGGGCGTATAAAAATTTAACAGATCAACAATTTGAATAGAAGTTCTGGAGCCTACCATAATAAGATCCTTCCAGCAATTTGAATAGAAGTTCTGGAGCCGGCCATAATAAGATCCTTCCAGCAATTTGAATAGAAGTTCTGGAGCCTACCATAATAAGATCCTTCCAGCAATTTGAATAGAAGTTCTGGAGCCGGCCATAATAAGATCCTTCCAGCAATTTGAATAGAAGTTCTGGAGCCTACCATAATAAGATCCTTCCAGCAAAATTTGGTTGAAATCTATTACCTGGCTAAGGAGGAGATATGCGCTTTGATCATTTCCAGTACATTTTTCATAAAATCAAAAAATTTCACCCAACTGATCGACCAATCAAAATTCTGAAGAGAAGTTCTAGAGCCTACCACCATAGGATCCTTCCAGACAAATTTCGGTAAAATCTGCCAGGCTGTTTAGTAAGAAATACGTTTTAAAGCAAAAGTTGATGTACTGCCAGGCGACGGACGGTAACCAAGGCATAGCTCACTTGGTCATTCTAGCCAGGTGAGCTAAAAAACCTAACCAAAACAACATAAAAAACATTCTAAGTCTAAAACTGTGAAAAAGTAGGCAAAATACCCCAAAACCAAATTACCCCTGCATAATACTGTATAACACTGCTGTTGATATCTGGTGAGACATTGTTGAAAAAGAATGGTCCATAAACAAGAGGCCCAAGGGCCTGTGATGCTCACCTGGACAGTTAACATTTGAATTATTTTCCTTTAAATGGACAAAATGGATAATTTTCGGAACGTTCAAGAGACTAAAGAAATTTAACAAAAAAATTGAACAAGCAAAATTTTCATTAAGTAACATCGGACCCATCAATTTTATTGAAATCAGGCTATTGATTAACCAGTAGCATTTTAAATGATTCTGGAATATCAAACAATCAGAACTTTGAATAGAAGTTATAGAACCTAACACCACAAGATCCTTCTAGCAAAATTCAGATGAAATCTGTCAAGCAGCTAAGCCTCGCTTTGACAATTTCCAGTTAATTTTTCACAAAATATAAGGTTTTCACCCCAAAAGATTTACCAAGTAAAATTCTGAATATATGTTCTGGTGAAGACTACCACCATAGAAACCTTCCAGCTAAATTTGGTTGAAATCCATCAAGCGGTTCAGAGGCGATATGTTTTTACAATTTCCAGTAAATTTGTAAGACGATGAGCCCTTGAACCCATTCTCAGGAGAGCCAAAGCCTAACACCAATTAAAACAGCAGTAGTTGAGAAGGCACTCAAAGTGCTGAAACGTGCATCCAGTCCTGATGGCATGAGCAATGAACCATTCAAATACACAAGTGACATTTTTCAAAACCAATCATGCACCTAGTCAATTCAGCTTTTATGCACCACCTTTCCATCAATGCTGTAGACCAAGGCACCCTTAGCGCGCTACCCAAGCCCAAGAAGTGACCTGGCCCAATCTGCGGCCCATTGTGCTCCTCAACAGCATCCGGAAAATCATATCCAAGACAAGATCGACGACTTCACTGGATCATGGCACAGTGGCTTCAAAACGTGGACGCAGCTGCGCAGACATTGTGTGGGCTCAACGTATGCTTGTGTCGGCAGTCATGTCCAAACACTGGGATTTCCACAAAATGGGCATTGACATGTCACGAGCCTCCGACACAATTAAGCGCTCAAAGATCCTAGATGTACTACACCCGGCCAGTTGCAATGAAGACGAGCTACGACTAGTGAGACTACTGCTTGCAGACACCAAGCTGAGAGTATGAGTCAAGTCAGTCAAGTCTGTAGAGTTTGAGACATCAATCGGCACCCTACAGGGAGATGGTCTATCCGCTGTGCTTTTCACCTACTACCTTGCTGCTGCATTGAAATCTGTGCAGGAAAATCCCACAGGACCAAACCCCTCCAATGGCCATACTGGGTATGCCACTAGAGATGGAATATGCCGACGACATGGACTTCATAGACAAGGAAGAAACCCCTTGACGAACTTCTCCCAATAGCTGCACGCAAACTAACAAGAAGCCCAAGGGGCCTGTATCGCTCACCTGGAACATAGGCATTTCAACCAGAAAGGGCATCGACTATAAGTACTGTTAATGAGTTGAACAGAATTGTAACAGGAAAACAGCGGCAATGTTTCCTTATGTATCTACTGCACAGGGCTAGGGTAATTGGAACTGAGAATTGGAATTGATGGTAATTTAATTCCTTTTGTCAGGAATTGGTAATTGAATAGGTTTTGAGGAATTGGAATTGTAATTAATTACATTACTCAAGTCATTCGTAATTGACACTTCTTTTACCAATTACCTTAGTTTACTTTTATATATGCTTAGATTTTACTCTGACTATTCATCTATTTTACTTATTTTATTCTTTTTGATCTTTATAATCCAAAGCGTATTCTGTTGAATATTTTGAAACTGATTTGATTGGGAGCTGTTGCTGCCTATTGATTAAATTTTTAATTTAGCCATCAGAAATTATATTGAAACAAACACGTCAGTCGGATCGAGTTTTGTGAGTTGTGTCAACTTTCAATTCAATCGAATTGCGAATTTTGAGCAATTCACGGAACTGGATTTCGGTTCTCCTTAAATGTAGGAGGGACATTCTTCTTATTCAGAGTTTACATGTCACATTTCAAGAAATTACCATCATGGAGTTCGACAGTGCAGCTGGGTCAAGGTCTGTTGTAAGTACTGGACAGCCGAACACAGGTAGCTGACCACATTTAGTATGGGAATGCGTTCATTGGATGAGTAGTCACCATATAACAAGTCATAGATGAACACGTATTTTCACCAGTACAGCGTTTGTTAAGTTCCAGATTTGCATAACAATTAGCCCGACATGTTAACCCTCCTATTTTTGATAAACTGTTTAGAGATTATGGTCAAAATGATAGCGTCTTGGAATATGTCTGATTTTCTTCAAATATGTTGCTGAAAGTTGTTGTAAATACATGTTGCAATGATTTTCTTGTCATTATTTGACGGATTTCTCGCACATTCTTTGACCAATGCTTTCTTGACCAGGGTGTTTGGCAGCATTCAGAGGTAACATGTGAGCTTGTCAAATTGGGAGTTATGATCAGGCAGACTGGGTTATTCTGGTGGCATGTACTTTGTGCATGTTTTTCCTTTTGAGACATTTTCATAAAACTAGTCGTCTCAGATTTTCTTTCTCTTGGTACTCAAACATAGAAACATCAAAAATATCTGTGTCCTGCTTACGTGGTCTCTTGCTAACATCTAAAATTTTGATAACTGTAGGCCCAAGTTTAAGAAATTAATTATTCGACATTGTTTAGTGTAGCGACTTGGATTAATGTGAAGCCAGTTATAATTTGTGTGCTCTCGCCTTATTAATTTTTACTGTTCATGTTTAACGTGAAAGGCATTTTTGCTGGTGTTGCCACTTGTAATAGTTTCGGCCAGCCTAACTGGTTACTCCATAGTCGATTGTACTGTGCGCACGTTTCTTAATTTGTGGCTAATGCAGTTATTTCATTCAGAGTTAAATGTGTTACCACAAGACATTAGTATTATACACCCATCTTGTGAACCACCTGGCCAAGTGGTTCATGTATTTAGACCACCAGGCATTAGTATTATATAATATACCAATCTTGTGAGCAAGAGTTTCTTTTATTGTGACCACCGGATATTAATATTATATGTACCCATCTTGTGAACCACCTGGTCAAGTGGTTCTTGTATTGTGACCACCAGGAATTCACCGTATACAGCTTGTGGATCACACTGGCTGCAGTTCTCATTATATTATTTAATCAATCAATCAATCAATCGCGTGCACATGTACAATTGACAATTAATTACGAAGTAATCTGGATATTTTTTTATTATAATATATTCACTCTTTATCTTTCCATGACTGCCTAAATTCTCTTTCACACATCAATCATATGGCCTCGTCATTCGGGATGTAGGCCGTAAACTATATCATGTTATTACGCATCTAACCCATACCACTTTTTAAGTCAACCCGTCCTATTGCCAAACCATATGGTCCAAGTACCGGTTTCTAAGGGGTTATGGAAGTTTTGCCGATTGCATAAGAATTTAAAGCTTTTGGCAAGAAATTGTTTCTATCTAGTAATTGGCAAGTCCTAAGTGTCTGCAGAAATAATGATACAATCGCCGCTAAGATTGGAGTACAACTTAATTTATTGTAGTAAATCTAGATCTGGGCAAATTCCATTTTTCATAATACTCGGTTTATAGACAGCAGCAGCACCATTTTCAAAATCAAAAGGCTGTATCCTTGCTTTGCAAAGTATTAAATCTGGTGCTTAAAATGAATATTAAGGATTGTTCAGGGTTCGATCTCTAGTTATGTCCGCTAGTCCGAGGCTACCTGATTCTCATACGGACTACTTATAGTCTGTTAGTCACAAGTCTGATCGACTAGTGCAAAATTTCTGTCAAAATTATGTTAGACTCGCAAAAACAAAATATTCCATGACATTGATAAACTAATGCATAAATTTCTTGCAAACACGCAAGCTTATATTACTTGCTTAAAATTACTGCAGAAGCTATATATGTTAAAATCTACGATAGCAGTGCCTATTCAGTCGGCAACCATTCCGGAGCATTTGCATTTAATTAACGCTCAGCTGTTTTTGGTTTCTATAACATAGGACATAAAATGAATTACTTGGTCAATTCAACCTAGAGGGATACAAGAATTGCTCATTGCCTCGTAGCCGAGTTGCATGACTTATGAATTGATCAGTAATTATGTCGAACTCATAAAATTGATTTTGACCGATACGGACATATCTAGCATATGTATATGGCTTGGAAACTACATATAATATAGCTTAACGATTAAACCAACATGAATACCTGTACACTCTACATTTAATGATTAAACAAGTATACTGATGATAGATTTTGTCGAGGAACATATACACTCCCAACATTACCGACGAATTGAAACTTCCGGTTCATTTTGTCCTAGAGGGGAGATATGAGAATTGCTATTATCTAGGAACATTGTCATCTCAAATTTAGTAATGTCTATATCAACCGATTTTTGGACAAACGTTATGATAAAATGTATTAAATTGTCACTAAGCTACCATTAGAACATCGTAAGCGCGCTTTCTAGACGATACAATTCGATATTTAATCATTTCACGGTTTGAATTGACGACTTTTTAAAGATAAAATGGCGGTAGGATTAGGCTTGCACGAATTTCTTTTGAAAATAATTGCGATTTTCTACGATGTAATTGAAAAGAATTTGGAAAAATGGTGAACAATTTGAGCAGACTATAAGATTTTAAAACTCACCATTCAGCAATAAAAAAATACAGTTATAATCCATTCACGCATGTATCCATTGTGTTTTTTCTATTCAATACACGTAAGTCCTAATCAAGACACATAGCTCTATGGTAAACAAGCTAACAATAGCGAGGTAACACATTTGTCATTTAGAAAACCAGCTAGTTACTCCGTCGAATCGCCATATAATGTTCTTTCTTTCGCTGCAGACCCCGAGTCTGTCATGAAATATCAATTATATACTTAGTTGCAGAGTGTTAGGCAATAATCACTGAATATAATTCTTTTTAATTCTTTTAGCAATTTCAGGCTGTGTACTAATTTTTCCTTTTTGATTCGGCTGTCATGCCTAATTCACGAAAATAACGCACATTCCAGATTGTTGTATTTTGAACTGTGCGTTCTGTTGAATGTAAACCGTACATTCTGAAAGCAACTATAAACAGCACAATAGGACAAGTTTACGCCGTTGCTATCGTAGCTACCGTCCTATGTATAAGGATTGCGCAGTACCTCCTCGGGTACTAATATTCACGTCTTTGTGCTACTCTGGTAATGACCTAAACTCGTCCTACAAAGGGAGGCTATAAGCAGAAGCCGAAACTTAATGTGATTTATATTTTTTCTCGACGAAATTTTATGTCAAATTTTGATGAAATGAACAATGTTTATTAAACTATACGCAATATTTAGGCGGTCCCAATTAATAGTTTCACTCCCGCGATGATGGATATAAGGTATACATTAAGCATAGACGTAGGATAGTCAGAATTTGTCACATGAATTGTGTTCTAATTTCGTGCTATTTTTGTATTATTTATTTCAACTTTTTCTAGAAATTCCAAGTCCCAATTTTCGTGACTTGTTTATACTTTTGGGAATGTGGACCTACGATTTAATCGAAAATCGTGATTTCTTTATATAAAATCGATCGCGATGTTTCAAAGTAAAAATCGTGCAAGCCTAGGTACGATAGTGATAGTCAGAACTGAGAAAATTATACCATTACACGTACTCCAATTCGGTGACTGACCATCTAACTCTTTAGATAAAATATCACAGCGCATAGTAGCTACACGGCGTATGACACCATCTAGCCTGGTTCCCAAATAAATGCCACAGGGAACCAAGCTACCGCAATTGGTAAGGTGTACTGCAGTTCTGACAGAATTAACTTCCTGGTTAGTGCGCTATAAAAACATGCGCATGCGTGTCAAGATATTGCCATGACTTGCAAAATAGTAACGCAATTTGGACACGTAATATACTAATTCTTCTTATATGCACGAAAATTTATGATCACGGCGCGTATTATTTAAGATGTGCAATGCGTTAATCCTGTATTTCGCTCACAAATTTAAAGAAAAAAATCTTATTTGACATGACTGCACATATATATTCATATGCGTAATTTGCCGATTACTGGACCTACACAACAAATCACATGCCGTGCCTGGTTCCCTGTACCATATAATATTATAGCACTAAAAGAATTGATAGCAGTTCCAAACTAATTATGCAATATCAAATCAAGCGATAAGGGTACTAAAAACCTTGGCGGGAAATGTGAGTACCATAGGATATGTATTGTGTGGTATGTAGATTTTCCAAACCCCTTTTAACGGGACTAGTGCTTTTATCTGCGGACTAGTGCTTTTATCTGCGGACTAGTGCTTTTATCTGCGGACTAGTGCTTTTATCTGTGGACTAGTCTATTTTCAAAATCACTAGTCAGACGGATTAGTGACATAAAAGTTAAGATCGACCCGTTTTTTTGCATAACATAAAATGTTAAAATTATTTTCGTTTTTAGAAATATAAATAAAATAGGGTCCTGTTTGGATTGGGAATGTGCGTGAAAAATCAATCCACATTTGAAAACAATATAAGCACCCCATGACACTTCGGTGTATCCGTAGAAATTAATTATTATGGTGAAATCAAACTGCCCAGTTTGACAGCAGCTGGCATATGTCGCCTGATGCGAAAACTGGACTAGTTTCTTTAATTTCTATAGCAGTTATCTGCATTTTTATGGACCCTGAAAAAGGTAATAGCGAAAACACATGTTTTTCACACGTCAAACAAAAAGATAGGCAAAATAATTACTTATTTCTATTGTATTTTGATAAAATCTTCAAATGTTGTGTAAAACTGATGTATCCATTGAAATAAACATGTTTTGATGATGTCACGAAAACAATGAGTGTGGGAGAACGCAAAAATGAGCAATTGTTAGAAATAGACCCCTGTTACAAATAGTAGGTGATATTTTCCTCTAGGAGTGGTAGAGGAGGTAAATCGGCCCTGACCCTGCCCATACATGCCAATTAAACACACATGCCACCCCACCCCCACCCGTAGGTTGCTATATTTAGTTATTTAGTAGTAGTTCTTGTTAGTCGTCCCAATATGTATTATTTTCTTAAATTATTCAAGTTTTAGTATTGTTTTATTATATTGGCACGTGCTATATATAATAGCAACTGTAAAAACAATAATTAATTAAGATTGTAATCTCGCAGCAGACACATACATAGTAACATATGGTAATCCACTAACCCATCATATACAAGATGACATTAACAAAGTATGTAACTGGTCACACACATGGCAGCTAACCTTCAACACAGCTAAAACCCACGTTTTACATTTTGGCAGAAACAACCCCGTCACTAAGTATTATATGACAGATTCCACCGAAATACAGACAATCGCAATGTCGGGAAGTGAAAAGGACCTGGGAGTGTATATCGATGAAAGTTTAACATTTGACATGCACATCAATGCTATAGTGTCCACCAAGGCTAACCAAATACTAGGAATCATAGAGAACATTTCGACAGATAAATCCTAGCATCTTCATTTTACTTTATAAATCCTTGGTGAGACCAATAGTAGAATATTGTAATTGCCTATGGTCGCCCAGGTTCAAAAGACAATCCCAACTAATAGAACGGGTCCAGCGTAGAGCTACAAAAATTATACCATAAATGAGAAATTACAGCTATCCAGAACGACTTACCATGCTAAACTTAATGTCATTAAAATACAGGCGTATCCGTGGGGACCTAATCGAAACATATAAAATCATACACAATCAATACAACATTGACAAAAATACCTTCTTCACACCCTCCACCAATACTCAGACCAGGGGACACAACCTTAAGTTATACACACAGCATAGCATTAAGGATGTTCGTAAATATTTCTTTTCCAACCGAGTAGTACCATACTGGAACTCACTAACAGCTGAGGCTGTAGGGGCACATACTCTTGAAGTATTTAAAATAAAAGTAGACAATCACTATAGGGAAATAATCCATAACTATGACTAGAATCTACATAAATTCAGAACAATAACAAGCCATAGGCTTATGTTCTGTGGATATGATGATGATGATGATGATGATGACATACAGTGCGATGAGCTCATTCTAGACCGCGGGCTGACGTCATATCCGCTAACACGTGACTTGGTTACGCCAGCCGCCATTTTGTATGGTGAAAACAAAAGCATGTCTACATTAAACACGTACGCCAATTTAACTCGTATTTTCCATTGAAAACTTGACAGCGCGCTTATTATATCTCATGATCATGTCATACACTTATGCAGATGAGTTTCCAAAGGAAGCAAAAGATCGGTATGTCCAGAAATTATTATTAATTGGGCTAGAAAGTTAATCGTGTCCGTACAAGCTACCTGCGGGATGCTGGCATCAAGATCCGACTGCGTGGCCAGAAATGCACTACGGAAACCTGTATAACTACGTGACCAAGACACCAGGTTTGTTGATTAAAAACTTAAATTAAAAAAATTACACCATGAATTACACATTCTTTACTAAAATTGTGTACATCAGTGGCAATTCACTACTCCCCCCCCCACCCCCCACCCCCACCCCCCCCCTCCTACAACACACCAATATTTATGAGGGGTGGGGTGGTGGTGGGTGGTTGCTTGTGGAGACAAATATTTTTTTTTTTAATTCCTCTGGCAAGACCACTCAAAGGCAGTGACGCCACCAAGGAGGTGATGGAGGGGGTCAGCAAATTCCCACCCCATCAAAATTTGCATGAAAATATTTAATATAGTTATTTTATTTAGAAAGCTAAATAAGGATGTAGTTTAGCACTCATGCATGAAATTGCTTCTCAAGAGCATCTAAAGACTAAATTTAATATTTTCCTGGGGGTGGGGTGGAGAATACCCAGCTGTTTGGGAGGGCGATATAAATTATGTCACGCCAAGCAGTTAATGAGGAGTAGCGTTTCACAATTTCTGCCAAATTTTTCCAAAAAATTAGATTTTCACCCACAACATTTACCAATCCAAATTTTGTATACATGTTCAAGTTCAAGCCTACCCCCATAGGGTCCGTCGTTTGATGTTGATGGATGGATGAGACGGATGGACGATGGACAGTTGCCAGGACATAAGCTCACTTGGCCAGGTGAACTAATAACCTAAGTGTAATTTTGAAGTTTTTTCATTTCACAAGATCTAATGGCAGATCTAATGATACAGTTTACATATGTTATGCTATAAGAGGTAAATCTCTTAAAATTAAGATATTATATACAATGTTTATTGCATTATTTCAGGAGTATTCACACATGCTGCGATGGAGAATTACAGGGCATTGGAAGCACATAACTACTTTACATCCCTGTTTGTACAAACTGTGTACCACTACATAACATTATACATACTGATTACTTGGTTCTGACGGCAGATGTAAAGCGGTCTCAGATGATGAATGAGGAGCCCAATAATCCTTGGATTGCCTTAAACAAGGCTGGCAATGTATTGACCGGACATTGCACTTGTATGGCAGGGTGAGTAAATTTATGCAATAAACAAATAATTTCATTTCGGCAGCAGAAAGTTTGATGTCAAATTAATTGCAAAATATGCAACAATGAACATAATGCTAACTCGACCTAACTATAATTTCATTCTGAAAACCCCCAAAGCCGCCCCCCCCCCCCTTGTGGGAGGGTCTGTAGTTTTATTAACCACTATAAAATATGCTTACCGTTCGAACATGCGCAGTGACAGGCGTCACAGAGGAGTGAGCATAGACTCATAGACTGGTGCCACTCTCTTACAAGGCATATGCTGGCGGGGTGCCCTACCAGTAGCCTGGTTGAGGGTATATCGAATTGGTGTACGCATATGGGGGTATGTAAGCAAGCATAAAAATCTTATTTTGGTGGCTAACTGCAGAGTAGTTGATTTAGCAAGTAGTGATTGAATGGTAAAAATGTTTTTGTGGTGTAATAACAACATAATGTTTCAGTGTCTGACACCAAAAGCTTGAGCACAATAAAAATAAGAGTAGCTCTTTGCAGGTCCAAATTGGTCACGAGAATTTTCATTTTACCCTAGAAAATGTCAATTTACAGGCTGACAGAAGACTATTTTTGAAAATTTACCACTAGAATGATTAGTCTGATTATTGAAGCAGCTGTTCCAGTGGTATATTTTCAAAAATAGTTGTCGTTTGGCAATTTCTCAACCAATTGCAAGCGTTGGTTTAAAACTCAGTCTAATTCCTCTTCATCACTGTGGTTTACCACTAAATATCAAGACAATGCATGAATCTAGTTTTAGCTATGCCCAGCTCATTTCTAGCTAATCTCCACCCACACTTTGTCCATGGGATCAATCAATCCCTGCACTATCTTAATCTCAATTTCCAGAAAATTAACCAGGGCGGTCGCTGAATATTTTGAAACTAATTTGACTGGGCGCTGTTGCTGTCATAGGCTTAGCTAGAGATGATCGGGGCATAGCACCTGCCCAGCAGTCAAGATAGGTTCAAAATATTCAACAGAACAGCATGTTTATTAAAATAGTAAAGACATACAATTCCTACAATTAGACAGAAAAAGAATACTTAATTACGTCATTCATTAGGTAATTGATTATGAAATCAGCGCACACGTGACGTTGTAGATTATAATGTCATATGATTGATCTGATTTGGCTGAAATTGTAACACAACAAAGGTTTCTGGATCAGGGATATCCTCCGAAACTACTGGGCCGAATTGCTCAAATTTTAATACAAGAAAGGGTGTGGCCATACACTAGTATTCCAAAATTTTTGACGTGATGAAAATTTCAGAAAAATCCGGAGTCTGAACATTTTTTAACAATAAAAGGGACCGACTAACCCATTGGCCAATTAGCCAAATGCTATTAAAATTGAGATCTGGCTAATAGAAAGCAAGACTGGCTAAATATTTAGCTAATGATTAAATCATATTTTCCATAATTTCAAAGTAGAGGATCATTAAAATTCACTTTGAAGAACAGTTTATGATAAATATGTAACTAGTACTTATATTATGTTTTATTGTGACAAAGTAAACCCTGAAATCATAATATCTCGGATCAAAAGCACCCATATAGGCCAGCTTTTTAATAATTTAAAACTCATTTGACTGGAAGCTGTAAAAATAAGCCATCCATATTATGCTCAAGTTCAACTACAAATGCATGTTTTTAATGCAAACTATGGGGATTTTGTTTTCTGGCGACATAACCAGTGTGTAGTCACTAGAGTCCTTCAAGATAGTCATTTCATTAATCAAATGCTTGACACACTCAAAGGTTTTTGGCAGACTGTTATATTACCAGAATTATTAACCAGAGCTCTGGAAAACATGAATGACAGCTTGCCATCTACGTCTACCACCGATGAACCACAGCTTTACTGCTCATGTCAGTTGGAGACATGTGAGGACATGATAGGGTGTGATAATCCACAATGCTCCATCAAGTGGTTTCATCTCACCTGTGTTGGTATCAAACGGATCCCAAAGGGAAACTGGTTCTGTATAACATGTAAGGCCAAAGCAAAAAGACATTGAACCTGGAATATTCTATGTTTAATTCCTGTTATCCTGTTTTTCTAATTACATCACATGTAGGCTGACGTCACAATCAAAATGGTTAATGAATGATATAACTAGGCCCATCTTGAACCTTGAATAGTCAGTCAGTTGTAAGAATTATATGTCTTTACTATTAAATAAATGTCTGATATTTTGAAACTAACTTGACTGGGAGCTGTTGCTACAATAGGCACCAACAGCTCCCACTCAAATTAGTTTCAACATATTCAACATGTTACCCGTATAATTACATTGATATTGGGATTCTGTAAATTCATGATTCAGAGTATATAAATCAATCCCAACACACGCAAAGCATGGGTGGAGCGTAGCTAGAAATGGATCCCTCAAATATGTACAATTCTTCCGCTATATTAATTGACGAATCCGATCTGTCACTCAAGTAAGCATACATGTTGGCTGACGTCACAATCAAAATGCATATATATAATGACTGGCGTAACTATGGCCGCCATGAACATTGAATAGTCTGCCAGTTGTACAAATCGTATGTCTCACTATTAAATGTATATTCTGTTGAATATTTTGACACTAATTTGACTGGGTGTTGTTGCTACCATAGGCAGTAACAGCCCTCAGTAAAAGTAGTTTCAAAATATTCAACAAGTTGCCCACATAGTTACCTTGATGTTTGGATTCTCGTCGTTGTTCTAGTACAAGAACTTAAAAGTATGAAAATCAAATGTGTTCAGGGTTGGTAAGTTTTGGACACTAGTGGTTTAAACCAGGTTTAAACCGTCCACTCAAAATCGGTTTTGGACACCTGAAAAGTGTCCAAAACTGTCCAAAACCTAAAATCCTGGTCAAAAATATTTCTCCATAAGCTTAAATTATATTTTAAGTTGATTAAAACCTGTTACTACCAGTCAATTTAGTTTCAAAAATATTCAGCACGGTGTTTTCCTTATAATTGAGACTAGACTGTGATTCAGGGATTAAAACCTGGAAGACATACAACTGAATCTACTGATAGTGCATGTATGTGTCTAAACATTAAGTGCCTGTCTACCTGCTTTAAAATTGCCAACACATATATACACTGATCATAAGATCACAGCTCATACATGTAAGTGACAGTAAGTCTGTTAAGATGTTTTTACTACTATTAGCTGACTTAGCCCTGCTAGTTAAGTTTTCTCATTGCTTTTTGATAGCTATCATGGCTATGTTTATACTACAAAATTCCTCTGATACATGTTTACACAACTAGCATACAGTGACTAACCTCTAGTCTGACAATTAATACAATTATCAGCTTATTTCATCACTATATAATTCTACTCCACTTTCTATTAGAAATCAGTTATCAAGTAAATCTTCTTAATTAAGTTCATCTGTTTAGTTCCTGTCTGGATGTTCTCTCAGTATATTAACTTTTGATGTTATTTGAAATATTTGATCAAAGATGTATTTTACGGGTGCTAGGCCTAAGGATCCAATTTGGAAGCATTTCTTAGAAGTTCAGAGTAATGGAAAATCATTTGCTAAGTGTAGAGAATGTGATTACAAACTTGTAAATAAAGTAGCAAGAATGAAAGCCCACTATCAGAAGCATGAGACACCGACTCCAGACCCCATCATCAGTGAAGAGGTAACTTCTATATCACTTAACATATATACAAGATTTGTTTGAAAACAATTTAACTGAAAGTAATTGCTATCTTAGAGCATGTAACTGCAGGAAAATCCTTTAATAAGATAGCAACTACTTTTAGTCAGATTGTATAATAGGAAAAAAAACCCCAGACCCCCCTTGCGGGTTGGTCTGTTGTTTTATTAACCACTATAAAAACATACTTACCGTTCAATCACTACTTGCTAAATCAATTATCTGCATTTTGCTATCAGAATAAGATTTTTATGCCCGCATACCCACCTCCCCATGCCTAATCCCATTCCTATGGACCCTCAACCAGGCTACTGGTTGACTGTCCTCTCCAGCCTGCCATCTAGTATAGACTGGCACCAGTCTATACTCACCTCATAGTGACGCTTGTCGCTAGGCGCGCACTAGAGCCCAAATAGGAAACAGATTCACTTTTCTAAATTTAAGTGCAAAATATTTAAAACTGATTCTCAAATCTTACCACGCGGGGTGGTTGAGGCCGGGTCGTAGTGATTGAACGGTAAGTATGTTTTTATAGTGGTTAATAAAACAACAGACCAACCCGCAAGGGGGGTCTGTGGGGGGTTGTTATTACACCACAAAAACATCCAATCACTACTTGCTAAACCCATAGATTTGGTCAGTGCCCCCTGTCCACATACGGTGGGAGGAGATTTAGAGAATCATTAACACAGGATAAAAATCACACCAATCTTACCCCAATGTTAATAACATAACATAATAGTGCATATACTCAATCACACCGTGATTTAACAAATAAGGATAAGTAGAACTTAAAGAACTAAACAAAAAACCAAAGAAGACTCACCCATTTTACAGACGCACCGTCCTAACGAAAATGGTGGGAAGTGCTGGGTATATGGTCCTCGGCTTTTTTAGTTAAAATCGTAATATTACGAAAGAATGAAGCTGCTGCACTCTGGTCTTTAAGATAAAACGAGGTAAAAGTAGATTCAGATTTCCATCCTGCCACCTGCATGACCTCATCTAATGATGAACCGGCAAAAAGAGCGAAAGAAGTAGACATGCCCCTAACGTCATGGGCTTTAATATGCGCGAGATCGATTTGATCCGGAGACGCTATTCCATAGCAAAGCTTAATTGTCTCGCAAAGCCATCTGGCAATTGTAGCCTTTGACACCGGCTTAGATAATTCTTCCGCATAGGAAACCCATAAATGGGAAGGATCTGTTCTTTTAAAATCGGTTCGCTGTTTATAGGTTCTTAACGCTCTAACCGGACACCAAAATTTGTCTGAAGGCGAAGAAGACGACAAAGATTTTAAAATAATAGGACTAGCAGGAAAACGGTTAGACTGGGTTTTAGATAGAAAATCCCTTCTCGGATATAAAACCAAACCGTCACCTGACACTATAAATCTATCCCTTTGAGCAGAAAGAGCATGAATCTCTGAACGCCTTCTAGCCGATGCAGCAGCTACCAGAAAAACCGCTTTAAGAGTTAAAAGCTTAAGACTGATAGACGATATAGGTTCAAAATGTCGACCTGCCAAGACTTGAAGAACCAAAGCCAGATTCCAGGAAGGTAAAGGCTTAGCAACCGGAGGACGAATATTACCTAGACCTCTAATAAAGCTATTAAGAATCTTAGTATCCTTGACCTCGGCATTCAGAAGACAGGGAAGGGAAGATGCCAGCGAAAATCTATATCCCCTAACCGTGTTAGCTAACAAATCCAGAGTCAAACAGATAAGATAAAAAATCTAAAACTTGTGGTATAGAAACAGAATCGGGCACGAAACCTCGGTCTGAACACCATTTACCAAAGATTTTAAGACGACCCTTGTAAACTCGACGGGTCGATTCCCTTCTGGCTGAGTCAATAATTTCCTGAGATCTTGAAGAAACCTAATCCTGGAAGCTTTCAGACTCGAGATTCTCCAAACGCATAGATTGAAGATTCCTGGACTTGGATGTACACAACGACATCTTACTTGAGATAGAAGGTCCTGGGATACAGGAAGAAGACGAGGAAAGTCTACCAGAAGATCCAGAAGGTCTACAAACCAAATCCTCTTGGGCCAAAAGGGAGCTATCAAAAGAATCTCGCAAACTTGGTCCCTGACCTTCTGCAGTACTAATGGGATCAGAATCATAGGAGGGAAGGCATAAGCGAACATCCCTGTCCAGGACTGAGACAGGGCATCTACCGCCAGAGCTTGATTGTCCGGAAAAGGAGACATGTAAGAGGAGATCTGGGCATTTAGAGAGGTCGCAAACAGATCCACTAGAGGACGACCCATGAGATTGAAAATCGCTCTGACAACCGACTTCTTTAACTGCCACTCTGTGTGGGCGAACTTGCTGGGACGTGACAGTTGATCCGCCAGAAAATTCAGACTGCCTGGGACATGGGATGACACTAGAAAAATCTGCCTCTTGCGGCACCACAATAGCAGATTCCATACTTCCAGACAAAGGAGAGACGACCTTGTACCTCCCTGCCCGTTGATATAAGCTACGACCGTCGAATTGTCCGACCGAATTGAGACTTTGAGGCCTATCACCTGATCTGACCAGGAAAGGAGCGCCTTCTTGACAGCCCACAACTCCAGAATGTTGATGTGGGCTGACGACTCCTCTGGGGACCAAAGGCCGGAAACTGACAGGGAGTCCCAGACTGCTCCCCAACCCTCCTGAGACGCATCTGTGAAAATAATTGCTTGAGGAGGTGACTTTACCAGAGGAACACCCATCAGCAACAGAGAACGGTCTCTCCAGAAATCTAGATGAGGGATTAAATGTTCTCTGACGGGAATCTGATGGTATATCGAATGGACTGACTGTTTCCACAGGGACATCAAATACATCTGAAATGGCCTCCTCATCAGCACCGCCCAAGGGATCACCTTCTCTACGCTGACCATCAGACCTATTACTCTTAAAAAGAATCTTGCTCTTACCCCTGGCGAAGACGCAATAATTTCCATTGCCACTGCTAATGCCTCTATCCTTGGCTCCGAAGGGAAAACTAACCCCCGAGCCAGATCGAAAGCAACTCCTAGATGAGTAAAGATTTGCGACGGAACTAGGCTTGATTTCTCTAGATTTAAAACCCACCCTAGATTGCAAGCCAGACTGCAAACCTCTGGAAGAATTCCTTCGAGAATTGAGGAAGACCTTGCTTTTACCAACCAATCGTCTATATAAACATGAAGATGGATAGAACGACGGTGTAAAATTCCTGCCACGGCTGACACTATGCGGGTAAAAAGGAAGGGAGCCGTGGTCAGGCCGAAGGGCATGGCGCGAAACTGCCAGACCAGATCCTTGTAGGCAAACCTCAGGAATTTTCTGAATACCAGATGGATAAGAACATGGAAGTAAGCGTCCTTTAAATCTATGGAAGACGTCCACATTCCCTGATCCAGACTGGCAATGATCTGGGAAACCGTCTCCATCTTGAATTTTGGGGTGAGAATGTTCTGATTTAACTTCTTCAGGTTTATGATTGGACGCCAGCCTCCTGATTTCTTTGTTACTAAAAAGATGGTCGAGTAGTAGCCCGGGTCTACTCTCCAACTGGGAACTTCCTCTATAGCCCTCTTTACAATCATGGCTTCCAACTCCTCTTCTAAAGCCCTCAGTTTCTCCAGATTGGAGGGAACTGGAGTCCAAACTGGGAAAAGGGAGAGAAGAGGAGGATGACGGATCCATGATGGAGCATAACCACAACGTATCTGGGATACTAGCCAGGAGTCCTGAATGAGGGCTTGCCATTTCTCCCAAAACAGAGAAAGGCGCCCTCCTACTGGCACATTGGGAACACAGCACTGAACTGCTTGCTCCAAAGGGGGAGGAAGAAGGGAAGGAATGGGATAGAGAAGAGAGAAATTTGGACCTACCCGGGAACTGTCCAAACCTTCAAACTCTCTTCCCCTGATAACCCCTAAAAGAAAATCGTCCTCTGGATCTGGACGCACAGCGAGAAGGGGTCTGACCCCTCCTGGCCCAAGACGAAGGAGACTGTCTCCCTACAGACCGTGAACGATGGGATGAAATGGAGTCGAACCGATCTTCCTCCGAAGCTCGATCTCGCTGATCATAAGAGGACACATTAGAGTTATGAATTACCCTAGAAGGATAAGCTCCAAACTGATCAGGTTTGAGACTCTTTCTTCTAGGTGAGGAGTTAGGGCTTTTAACCAAAGAGACATCTCTCTTCCCGGAGAATTTGGCCCATAAAACCTGAGCTTGAAGCTCCCTGGAGGACTTCAAGCGCTCAGATTCCGCCCTAATTAAATTAGGAGCTGACTCTCCAAACAGATCAGTCCCGAAAGGAGACGCCACCACAAGATTCTGTTTCAGTACCTCGGAAACCCTAACCTCAGAAAGCTTTCTAGACCTACGTTTGGAAGTAATGAATCCTAAAGATTTACACACTGAACTAAGAGAACCCCTGGACAAATCTGCCAAAGAACGAAAGACCGCCAAAGGAACTTGTTCTCCTCGTTCTTCCGCCTTAAGAACAGCCTCCGACAGCAGAGCAAGATAATTCGACGACTTAATCTGCGACCTACAAACTGACTCCCACTTAAACAGATCAGAAGAAAAATCCGACTTAGCCGCCTCCTTCAACTGAGATGATAAAACGTCCCAAGCAGGACCAGACAGAGACTGAGTCGAGGCTACCTTTAAAAAGTCCTCCTTAGGAATCTGAACCGGCGAGTCATACTTGGGAATCAGAGAAAATTCCGAACCAACCGAGTCATTAACGAAGAAATCTAACATGTCTACCACTAAATTGTCAATAGGAAGTACCTGAGGCGAAGATGAAGAAGGATCGTCAGAAGAAAGAGCAGAACCGAAAGAAGGAGGATCCACAGCGAATTCCTCCTCCAGAGGAAGAGAAAGCGAAGAAGCAATCCATCGGTGAGCCATGGACCAGTCTTCCGAAGAGGCTCTAACTGGGCAAAACCTCTTCCGATCCCTGGCCCTGACTGACTTAGGAGCAGAATAAATAGAAGATAGAATAGGAGGAGGAGAATAAGAAGAGGATATAAGAATTGATGAGTCTCCTGAGACCAAAGAATCACCTAACCTCGACAACACGGGAGAGGAAAGCCTACTGACCGACTCCTGAAAAGAGGAAGCATGCATAAACCCAGAATCTCTACCCAATTCCTGACTAGCCGATGATGAAGGACGAACCACTGCCGCAGCCGAAAATCTTGAAATAATAGACAAACGAGCAGACACAAACGAACGATCTAAAGAAGCATCTCTAACTACTGAAAATAAAGAAAAATCTAACCCTGAATACACTATTTGAAACTCGAGCTCAGGGGACAGAACCACCGAAACAATCGGATCAAAAGACATAGACGATGCCATAGATGAAGGAGGAGACGAAACTGACTGACCGGAAGCAAAAACTTGATCACCCTGATCATGGGAGGAAGAAGATTGAGGACCATACTGAAGCCGAGCAAAGCCCGGAGGAGGAGGAATGGAAGATTTAAACAGAGAAGAGTTAGTAACATGAGACGAGGAGAAGTCTTTCGACGAGAGAGAAGAGGAAAGGGATGAAGATCTAGACAAAACCGGATTAACCACCGCGTCACGAAAAGAAGAATCCGAATGAGAAGCTAACTCCACCTCGCCGACCCTTGGAGGAATGAAAGAATCATCACTAGAATCTACCGACTCCTGAGACAACCTTTGCAAATTTACTAGACCAGAATCATTAAAATTCCTAACATCCACCAATCTCGCTGATGCTACCGAATTTTGATCATTCGCTAACCCGGAAGCTGACTCCCAACCGGAAATTGGAATTCTATCCAGGTCTGACCGACCCGGAAGTACCCCTCTGATACCGGAAACGGAAGTACACTGACTAATGTCCACCCCGGAACCGGAAGCGCTCCTACCGGAATTCGAAAAATAAAAAGAGTCCTCAGACTCCGTATATCCGGAAGCGCTCCACGACCCGGAACCGGAAGTAGACAATAGACTTCTAGGATCCGGATGTCCTAAATAACCGGAAGACAGACCGGAAGTAGCCAAAATGGAAGCGGTAACCGGATCTTGCCGACCTGGATTACCCCCCCCCCCCCCAGAAGTCCTACCGGAAACGGAAGTCACAGAAGCCGGAACCGGATCTAGACGACCCGGATGTCTACCTAACCCGGACTTCCTGCCGGAAAAAGACTGTGAATTGGAAAATTTAAGTAAACCCGGGTCCAAATGACCCGAGTCCACCCCACCGGAACCGGTACTCGCAAGACTAGGTATCTTAGATATGGGCACTCTCGATACTACTTTGACCACCGGAATCACCGTAAAATTGGCATTCTCATGAGTACTAGCCTCATGGACGCCAGCTTCAACCGACGCCACCACTGCTTGAGGGTTATGCCCCTCACCCTCAAGTCTTACGTGGATTTTCTGTGGTGCACTCTCCGAGCACACCTTCAAGAGCTTTGGCGCTCTTGTCTTCTGCTTAGGTCTGTCTAGAGGTCAGAGGGACCGGCTTCCCCCATTTGCGGGAACGCCCGCTAGTCTTCAGGCTATCCTCGGAACTCGACGAGGTTTCCTGCCTTTTCGCCTCTCTTATCACAGAAGTTATCCTCTCATCAAGCAATTTCGTCAATACCGTGGCGAAGGATTCAAACATAGCGAAAAGCGCCATCACGGAGTCCGAGTTTCCCGATGAATTTCCCCCCTCCGTTGCTACCGATAACGGAATAGAGGTTTTAGCAAAGGACACCGCCTTAGCCTTGCTAGCAACGGAGGAAGGGGAAGGACGACCAGAGGGCAGCGATAGTTTACCCGACAAATCCTTAAAAAACATTTTTGCCACCGAAACCGGCCACCCTTTACAAATCCCACACATCGCGGTGGGTGTACAGGTCGTACACTTCGCACAAACGTGCCCTTCGAACTCAATCGCGTGATGCCGATCACACTTCGCCGATGTACATTTGGTTTTATCTGACCCTTTCGCTGACTCCTACAAACGAAAAAACGTAACAATGAAGCATTTCGCTCAAACTCGCTAATAATAGCAAACCTCAACTCAGTTCTAACGGCGGGAAATTCAAATTTCTTGACAAGAAACCTTCAAGGAATTCTACAATAACCTTATACTGCACTAGAAATAACTTCATTTTACAGGCTCTAGACATTGGACTGGACATTATTAATGATGATGATGTTTTAGGATAGGCATAACCATCAAGATACCACGAATAATACGATGTTCACGAAAACCGGTAATATCTCAATTTCGTCTATAATATACTGTACAAACACATTATACTTCTTAGACGTAACTTAGGGAGGATTGACTTCATATTAGGCATGATTATATTCCTCGATATAAATTAAATAGGTATAGCTTCACAGCGCAAAACACAAAATCTCTTTCAAATATTTTTTAGCCAACTATTCTGCTTGCAGAATAACTGAAAAGTGAATCTGTTTCCTATTTGGGCTCTAGTGCGCATGCGCAAGCGCGCCTAGCGTCACTATGAGGTGAGTATAGACTGGTGCCAGTCTATACTAGATGGCAGGCTGGAGAGGACAGTCAACCAGTAGCCTGGTTGAGGGTCCATAGGAATGGGATTAGGCATGGGGAGGTGGGTATGCGGGCATAAAAATCTTATTCTGATAGCAAAATGCAGATAATTGATTTAGCAAGTAGTGATTGAACGGTAATGGATGTTTTTGTGGTGTAATAACAACTGTTGAATATCTAGAAAATAACTTGACTAGAAGCTGTTGCTGCCTCAGGCAGCAACAGCTTCCAGGCAAATTACTGTCTAAATATTCAACAGAAAATCTGTTAACTTGTAAGGAATTCGCCATTTCTGGTCATTCATTATTATTGAAAGAGTTAACTACAGGCTGTAATTATTCAACTATGATGTCTATGCCTTTGAGTGTGGAAGATGGCTGGAGGTATTAACAATAGGCTCTGTGCAGGGATTCAGATCTAAGTTCAGATAACCTGCATGACCAGCAGTCACTTCAGTAGATGTTATGTTGTAACACCTACAAGTGAATGAGCCTTTAATTACTATTATAGTTAACTAATCCAAGTACAGCTAACCCTTTCACCGCTGAAATTACTCTACGCTACATGTAAATGGACTGAACCATAAATATGTTGAATGTTTTGAAAATAAGTTAACCTGAAGGTGTTGCTGCCTAAGGCAGCAACAGCTTCCAGTCAGATTATTTTCAAAATATTCAACAAAATATCTTTGTGTACTTTTTTTTGACAAATATAGTAGTTATAGTCACTGTTTAAACAGAGGGAATGGTAGTTTAACCCTTTCATCCATTAATCCCATTATTTTCCTTTAAAATCAAACATGCAAGAAATATGTTGAATATTTGGAAAATAATTTGACTGTAAGCTCTTGCTGCCTTTGGCAACAACAGCTTCCACTCAAATTAATTTCAAAATATTCAACAGAATATTTCTTATTCACACTTTTATAGGATAAATACAGTAATTATAGGATATAAAAATAAACACACATGAGCAGTGAATTTGACTTTGCTTTACAATATATACATGTACATGTATTTCTTATTTCAGGAACGAGTTGCGGCAGCACCCACAAAGCGTGCCAGAGAAGATTCGCCATTGTCGCCACCAATGAAGCGTCAAGCAGTTTCAGTTCAACCAGACCTTAGTCATCACTGCATCTCCATCAGCTCTTCGATGAAATCGGCAATCGACATAGAAATTGCAAGGCTGTTTTATGCATGCAACCTCCCATTTTCACTTGTTGAGCATCCTCAGTTTATAAAGGTTGTTCAATTACTACGCCCTGGATATAAACCACCTTCCTGTAAGCAAATCGGTGGCACACTGTTGGATACAGTCCACGATCAGGTGACAGAAGATATGAAGGCGATTTTGAATGGCAAGACTGCAACCTTAGTAGAGGATGGTTGGAGTAATGTGCACAATGAGCCAATTATAGCATCATGTTTGCAAGTTGAAGGAAAGAGTTTCTTTCTACATAGTTATGACACTTGTTCGATGACTAAAAGTGCTGAAAACTGTAAGGTTAAATGCCAGGAGACAATTAAGCATGCTAAGCAGAAATATAACTGCACAGTCAGGACGATAGTTACAGATAATGCGAAAAACATGGAAAAGATGCGTGACAATTTAAAGGCAGAGGATAATGATTTAGTTGTATATGGCTGTTCAGCACACTGGTTGAACTTGTTAGGACAAGATATAACACCAGATTCACTAATTAAACATATAGTTGAAATTCAGAACTATTTTAGGAATCACCACAAACGATTATCCTGGCTCTCCGATTGCCCTGGCAGTATGAAGCTGCAGCTTCCTTGTGACACAAGGTGGAAGAGTCAACTAATGTGTATAGACTCTTTCATTAGAGTTAGAGAGCGCTATTATTAGAAAGATTATGGATTATAACCTATTTAAGAATGGCAGAGACTTAGCAGAGCAGCTAAGACCTATTTCCCATGCGATTGATATTTGTCAGGGTGACTCGGCAACACTGGCTGATGCATGTAATGTTTGGATTAACCTTAAGAACAACACTTTGCTTGAACCACATAAAAAGCATGTATCTGCTCGTTTTCACAAGGCAGTCTTGCCAGGGCACCTCGTGGCATACACACTACACCCTAAGTACCAAGGAGAGCTGCTCACACCAGATCAGCTTGAAATCATAAACAAATGGGTTATAAGTAGATCCAAATTTCATAGTGACATTAATCTCTTACCAAGCCAAGAGCATGCCATTTCCTGTATCTTATTTCTCTGATGCTGCTGTCCAGGTACCTCCACTGACATGGTGGAAAGGTCTGAAACCTCTAGGTGTGTCTGCAGATTTTATAGACATGGTCCTTCAATTAATGGATGCGCCAGCCTCATCAGCATCCATTGAAAGAATCTTTAGCAATTTCAGTTACATATATACAAATATCCGGAACAGACTAGGAGTAGAGAAAGCATCAAAGCTTGTCTTTTGTTATAGGATGCTGAGAGGACTGTCTGATTTAGATTACTGACGGTTAAATGAGCATAAGCAACATGTCATACCTCTTACACATTTCATAAAACTGAATTTTCATGCCTGTAATCTTAATCTGTCAACATGCATAATATATGTAATAACTTTATATATCTTAATATACAATGTAATACAATTTGTATGTTATTATGGTGTTTTGTTTCTTTTATTGCATTATTACTAAGACTAGTAAGTAAGCATGAATAAGCATAGTACAAATATGCTGAAATTAGTTTTGGACAGTTTAGGACTGGTTTAAACGGTGTACACCGATCTTGGCCGCCGTAGGATCTTGGCCGCTAGTATACCGATCTTGGCCGCTAGTATACCGATCTTGGCCGCCTGGTCTATCTAGTATTCTATATATCTATGTTTTGTTTATACCTATGTTTGGGTGACGATATACCTTTCAGATATATCGATATACCTGTTGTTCCTATTTCTATCTTTTCTATCATCTGTTTCCTATGTTTCAGGTAGCTGAACCTTGAATGGTTAACTGACGGCTAGCTGACGGCTTAACGTAATCCGGAAACATTGGCTGTTACGATTTTGAAATCAATTCGACTGGAAACAGTCAAATTATCTTAAAAATATTAAACAGAATTCTCATAACATTGAATAAAAGGGTCTGTTTCTGATATCCATGGATACTGTCAGACTCACGGGACTGACACACGCGTCAAGAACCTGTAACAAAGGAAAACAATTATATAGAAACACTTATATAGATCGCCGGTAATATGACATTAATCATTCACATAGTTCTCATGATTATTATACTCAATCTACATAAATTTCTAAATAATGTATCAATAATAGGCGGCCAAGATCGGTATACTTATACTTGCGGCCAAGATCAGTATACTAGCGGCCAAGATCGGTATACTTATACTTGCGGCCAAGATCGGTATACTAGCGGCCAAGATCATATGGCGGCCAAGATCGGTGGTGACCGTTTAAACCCTTTAAGACAGGTTTTGGACAAAGTCTGTTCAAAATTAGTTTTGGACAGTCCAAAACCCAACCCTGACGGCAACATGTGTGTATATGCGGGTGTTAAAATTTCTTACCTGTGATGAAATGCTTGCCACACAATACAATGTTTGGCTTCGGCGCCCAGAGACTTTTGTCAGTTTTCTCTGTGTACAGCTAACACCCACTTTGTCCACCTTTCCTTATCCTTTTGTGGAGATACGTGAAAGGAAGGTTTGTCAATCATTAAATTGTGACTAAATATTACAATTATATACGCAACAGCTCTGTGGCATGTTTGAGAAAATGTTATCAGTTTCGAGCCGATAATAAAGAAACAAAGACAGGCGATTTCCGCATCAGATTCATTATGGCTAATGAAGCCGTTTTCACTATTATCATATCTGTGTTGCTATCAGCTATGGCGCGCTGCATTCTGGGAGGCGTGAAATACCTGTATGTCCGCGGTTTAACCCTCTATGCCAATTTTCCAGGATTCCCTGTTCCAATGCGGACCAATCAGATGCCTCGTTACATTCAGAGCTTCGGCTAGCATCGATCTAAAATGGATGCTATCCCGGAAACATTACAGGTTTACGGGTAGGTTAATTTATGGGCTTTGTACGATGCAAGTCAGCAAAAACGAGTAAATCAATCCCGTCCCGCGGAACAAACACTTATGTGCTTTAATTTGATGCCAATTAATAGTCGATGGCTGGAGGTTTTCTTGTGAAAATTCCGTTAAGAACAAAATTTGTGGTAACCGGCAGATGAAGTGTTCTCCCTTTCACTATTATATATAGTAGAATAGGGATATGGTGGTAGTAGTAGTGCGATATTAGTCGTTCCAGCCAAACTTATGACTCCACCACCCCCAACCCCCGTGATGTGGATTAGAGTTGTACGTTGTCACGAAAACTGGTATTAAAAGCTTATCTGTGTGTTTTATAGGATGACACCTTTTGATTCGCAAAATGCATTGTGGAGTTGGTTTTTCCTTATCCCAGTCGTCGCTGCTAAGTGGATCCCAGGGGATAGATTGTGCTATTTTCTCTTCTTCAAAGCCAAGAACTTTGTCAACATTTCCATCGTCGACACTACTTCCTGACGCCATTCCTCTTGTCTTGTGTAGTAGTTCCCGTCTATGGGATTATTAAAAGTCATATATGGAGAGTGTATTTTAAAGCCGCAAGTCTCACTCCCTGGGTTGAGATGAAATTAATACCCTATGAGGCGGAGCTTCTATGATGACGCCTATGGCGCATGCGTGATAAGTAGTAACATAGCCTACCATATGACAGCTCAACACCTGGCCATTGTACACAACCGTATTCTATATACCTAGATGACTGGTTTACTGTAGAGTAGGACAGTCCACCCTATGCATAGTAGCACCAGTATTTTCACATACTCCTTCAAAAAGATGTATTTAATTAATTTATCATTAACTGTCTGACTGCTGCAAGCCATCAGACGATAATTTCAATTGACAATAACTCTGGAACTGCTGAATATTTTGAAAACAATTTGACTGAAAGTTGTTGGTGGCTATGTTAGTAAAATTGTTTCCAAAATAGTTAGCAAAAATCCAGAGTTAACCCCCATGGAAAATGTAATCTGCAGAAATTCAGCAGTCAGACAGTTACGCCAATTTATCCAGCAATACATTTAGCTCAGTATTGCGGCATTAGCAAGTTTTATTAGATAGAGATGCATGTAGTATTCTTAATGTGGTCATTTTGAAAATGGTAATGAGGACATCTGTTACTGTCAAATGCAGCAACAGTTTTCTGCAACGCTTGTTCACACTGATATCAGAAGATTAATTGTTACAAAGCGAGTATTAGAAAGGCTAGCACACAGTTTGCAAACACTGTTGCTGAAGGCTGTTGCTGCCTAACAGCTTACACCAGCCTTATTTGCAGTTATAGGTGGCAATAAGACCCTGCTTCTTATCAAGGTAGTGCGTTTATTTCTTTATTGCTGCATGTTCTCTCCACACATGATTGGGATAATACACGTGGGATAATACACGTGGCTGCTATCAGCTGTTTACAATCATAAATCATTCAGAGAGCATTTTCCCGCAATATGATGTCACAGCTTTAGCTCCGCCCATTAAATTCAAATTTTATTCAGTACTAATGTTTATTTTAGCTCATTCTCATTTAAATGAATATTTTCCAACAATTTCTTCGAGATGACAGTACCAATGCTATACCAAGAATGTACTGTGCAAATATCTAAGAAATCTGTAAGGGTTTTATACCTTATTTTTCAAAATATGCTACCTAGATGTGAAAGGTGTTTAGATTTTGATAGATGTGACAGCAGCGCCATCTGGTGCCTTTTATAGTCAAGGTGAGCCTTTAAGACATTATAATATAGCCAGTCCTTCCAAATCATATAGCTGTTATCAATTTAATAATACATGGCAAATTTTTATATTTATTCCCGATAAAGTACATAGTTTTAGAATATCGCTTCATGAATTACCTCCCTTGAATTCCAAGCAGCTGTGACGTCATAGTGGAACAACCGCTAAGCAAAGCTAATACAGGCAACACTGTTTAACCAGGGTATGTTTTACATTCTATTGTATTTAGCAATGAATTTTGAAATAGGCAATGACCTCAATGATATTCCCGGTAGACATTAGTCAGAAGTTTATAATGGCGTCGATGCCATATTTAAATATGAATATCTCGGGCACGAAAACCCCCTTTTTAGATGGGATCTGCTTCGAGAAAATATCTCAGTGTGACTCTGTAGATACTGTATTTCTACGACACTATATCTTGCTACATCCAGTATTGGTGGGATGGCCGTCAAGCACAGATCTAGGATTTTATTATTGAGTTAGTCCAATATTGGAGGGTCTGTGAGTGAGGGCGTGTCCCCTCCAAATCGCCGTTTGGGGAGATATGGGCGGGCTGGTTCTTCTCCCTGAAACTTATGATGCTATGTGAAGTCATTTTCTGCATTCCATTTGATAAACAACATATCTATTTTGTATCCAAACTGCGCCTATAATTCAGCAGAATCCGTTATGATTTTCCAGATGTATCTTTACCCCACTCCCCCCCCCCCTCGCACGCACACATGCATGCAAACATGCACGCAAGCACGTAAGCATGCACATACACAAACCAAATGCAAAGTCCACCGGTAGATCCGAATTTGAGAATTTGCCTAAGGTATCGCAATCAATTGATTTGTTTAAGTCTTAAAACTGGAGAAAGCTAAGCCCATATTGGATACATTTTACAGGCCTATGTAATTAAATCGCCTGTAGACGTAAGCCAAACTATGTGTGACAATCTAAAACATCAATTTTAACAGCCATTGATTACAATATCATTTAGGGATATACAATTATACATTATGCCAGCAATGAGTGATCGGGGGTGGGGGGGGGGTGGTGGTGGTGGACTCCTCATAGGCTACGTGATTAACCTACTTGAACAAGCAAATAACACTGCATTCAGTTGAAAAATGTATGCCAAAAATGCCTGTGGGCGGGCCTACACACTGCCACTTATAGCTTATGTTTCCTGTCATTCTAAACATAGGCCTACACATGCGTGTGTGTCCTATATGTATGTGGGCGAGGAGGTAAATTCTGGGTATATATCTAACACTTCTTTGAATGTAATGTAGCTAATGTATGAATTTACACATAACTACACTCACTCTTCCACGCTTTTACTGGAGTAATTTGTAGGTTTACGTACTAGAGACAAATGCTGGCCCTGAGTGTGCACAATTGTCGTGTATACTGAAAAAGCACATATATGAGTGAAGATGCGCAAACAATGTGACAATAATAATTTATAACAAGTGGTTAAGATGAACTAAATTGTCATATTTAGATAGGCCTACGTACGTTTATTAACAGTTCACAAATTTACGTTGGATAGCTTACGCGTCGATGACTCAAAATTGTTTGTTTACTATTATCTTTCACTGACGTCTCCATGAACTGAAAGAGAGACGATCGATAACCGCTATGTTAGTCTTCCTATGAATTCGTTCATCAGCTACTATTTATGTGCTTCCATCACGTGGAATGCTTGTTTTATCGCCCGGTGGTAATTTTCAATAAGCCCAGTGGTAATTTGACAATTTCTCAAAATAATATGCAATGCATCAACGTTAAAATATGCAGGCCCGTTGATTCCCCAACTGGCAGCCCTCCTCTCCCTCCACCCCCCCCCCCCCCCACCTCGCCCCCACCATCCAACCATTGCTACGGTCATGTACTATCGATTATTTTTCTTCGCGTATTCAACTGTAATCTTACTAGTGGCACAGGCTTATGCATGTTAGGTAAAATCAGAAGGGTTTCTGATAAAACCTACAAACAGTTGGTCTCGAAAATGATGAGTATATGCTAAGCTTTAAAAACTCACACACTTGTACATTAAATTATCTTGTCATTTACGGGATAATTTTGTTCACGCACATTTCTATCGAGCCAAAATCGTCATTGAAGCAATCGTGTTCTCAAACATGTCTGGAAACATAAAACCGAGAAAAATTTGCCGCATTGGTTTTTCGTAGCTGTTGTGTTTGCGTGATTCTAACTACACACCCACCCTCTTGGCCTAAACCATGTAGCCTACATAGCCGCAGCAAAAATGTCAGAATTAAAGAAAATGCATTGGGATCCCATACAATTTTTGTTTTAGACAGATAAAAAAGATCTAGCTGACCTACGTGTGTCTGTTTTATGCATGCACATGTATTTAACTCAGCAACAAAAACTCATTCCACTATGTAGACTATATTATGTATGTTAAGTAAGAGCGCGCATTAGACTCTATGGTCCGTTGTTTATTTAGGGTTAAAATCAATCAACATATAACTTTCTATTATTTTTATTGGCATAAGACCTGAAAAAGTAGTTTTTATCATTGCCTGATCGGGAAAATGCAACCAAACTGTACTTATTTCCTACTGAAGTTGAACGAAGCTGTATGTATTCAACGTTACGGTATAATAGCTTGTTCCACTATTACGTCATTATTGACGCTGAAGAGCTCAAAATCAAGGGAGGCAAGTCATCACATAATTTTGTGTATTCGATCATAAGCCGACTTCGCGGCTTAATATTAGCTTATTGGTGAATGTTAGACACATACAGCTGGTTTGTTATTAATTACTATAAAATAATGCCTTAAATACTTGCAAAATTGTACATAAAAGGGATTTATCCAAATATGACCTTTAAGTGTGACGTTATTGCGCGTGATTCGCACTAGGGAAATGTCATCTTCTTCTTCTCCTTCTTCTTGTTCTTCTTCTTCTTCTTCTTCTTCTTCTTCTTCTTCTTCTTCTTCTTCTTCATGTACTGTGATGACCCGAAATCGAGTATTGTCCCACAATGTTGAGTGTTATGCGCAAGCAAATTACACAGGTGCCAAAAGTAAAAAATATTTGTATGTACAGGTTAAAAACACGTCCTCTGGTATGTTTCTTCACTCGTAACTCCACCCACGCAGTGCCGACTTGAAGGCATCTATAGAAGGTGCCAATGCTGCAGCTGCTGGTAGACTATTCCACACACGGATTGCGGATGGAAAAAAGGAGTGGAGTTTGATGTTCGTTCGAGTGTGTGGAACCAACAGTCTATGCTGGACTCGGGTTTGGCGCTTGCTTGTGGTGATGGTGTTATCACGAGGTTGTACATCGACTAGCCCATTCATGATTGTGTACATCACAGTGGCTTTGGTGACGTCCCTGCGTGATTTCAATGTGTCCACTGATGGCTTCGATACTAGAGCAGTGGCACTGCTTGTTCAACTGAAGTCACGGCATATTCTGCGAGCTGACCATCGTTGGACCATTTCAAGATCATTGATTGCAACTTGTTGATGTGGACTCCATACAGTGGATGCATATTCAAGGATCTGTTGAACAAAGCTTTTGTAGCACTGGCTATGTACTTTTGTTGGACACCCTTTAAGGTTTCTGTACACAAAGGCACTAGCTCTATTGGCTTTGGCAGCAGTCGATTGTATGTGTTTGCTCCAGCTTAATTTGTTTGTAAACGTTAGCCCTAGGTATCCTGCACTGACGAGACGTTCGAGGGTGTGACCATGTAGCCGGTAATTTGACACTATTGGTTTTCGGCATTGGGTAACTGTGAGGGAGAGACACTTCTCAACATTGAAGCCCATCTGCAATACTTGCTCCCATTCACCTAGTTTAGTTAGATCTGACTGAAGGCGGTCAGCATCAGCTGTGCTAGCGATATTTGCATACAGGAAGGTATCGTCGGCGAAAAGACAGACCACAAGGTTGATGTTGTCACATAGGTCATTGATGTATATTAGGAACAAACTGGGACCTAGAACTGAGCCCTGCAGAACGCCTGATGTCACAGCTCCAATTGCTGATGCTTAACCTTCAACTAATACGTGTTGTGTTCTGGAGTGAAGAAAATTGCCAATCCACGTTAGTGTCTTGCCACGGATGCCATAGTGCTCGAGCTTGACTAAGAGATGTTGATGTGGAACATTGTCGAAAGTCTTCGAGAAGTCCAGGAGGATGACATCGGTTTGTCCACCAGAGGCAATGGTTGATGCTAGGTTATCCACTGTCAGGATTAATTGAGTTTCACATGTTATCATTTATTGTTAAACAAAAACATTGTTTTGTGTAGCTAACAATAGAGTTGAACCCGGGAAAAACGTCATCACTTAACAAGTCCATAGCATCTAACAACAAATAATGCAAACCTCTTAACTCTTATACGCAGCACAAATAATGCCAAGTCAGATTACATTTTAATCACAGGTGATTTTAACTTTCCTAAAGTAAATTTGGATACAGGCACATCAAGCAACAAAATTGGTTACGATTTTATCAACACAATTCAAAACAGCTTTCTAACACAACACATAAATCTGCCAACTCGTTACAGAAAAAATAACACCCCACATATACTATATCGCATACTAACTAATAATGTGGATATAATAGACACAATTACCCATGGACCCCCCCCCCCCACCCCAATAGGGAAAAGTGACCACGAGGTACTGTACACAAAGCTACACACGAACCTACTAAACAAAACACCTAGGATAAACTGCCCAAAACCACTGCTAAGTAAAGGATGATATACTGACATGAGAAAAGAACTCAGAGAAACCGATTGGTCTGGCATCGACCATATAAACACTACCCAGCAGGCACATGACATTGTTTCAACGTTGAATCCACATTGAAATCACATCATGGCGTGATTTCAACGTGGATTCAATGTTGAAACAACGTCATGTGCCTGCTGGGTATATATGCATGGAATCTGTTCCACAAAATGCACTCTATATGGACTTCATGAAGGCATTCGACACAGTACCCCACAGAAGATTACTATTAAAACTGAAAGGCTACGGTATCAAGATGTGTAACTGGGTAGCTGATTTTCTAACTGGTCGTAAACAAAGAGTGTGCATAAATGGAGTAGCATCAGAATGGCAAAATGTGACAAGTGGCGTCCCACAAGGTAGCGTTATAGGTCCAGTGTTATTTGTCATATTTATTAATGATCTCCCTGACTGTGTTCAGTCAACAGCCTAATTGTATGCAGATGATAAAAAAATATACAGAGAGGTGAGGTCAGACCAGGATAGGAAGGAACTGCAGGAAGACTTAAATTCACTACAACACTTGTCCGATAAATGGCTTTTAAGATTACACCCAGATAAATGTAAAGTGTTAGAAATTGGACAAAGATATAGATCCGAGACACCTTGTAGATATGGGACTGTCTTGTGGGGAGGTCATCACCCCGCCGGACATCTTATATGTACAAGGAGTAAGCCCGAGCACGATTCATGTATGAATACCAGGTGAGCTAATAGACTATGTCACCATGTATATTAAGATGTACCGAACGTTACTAGCACTGATCATCATCTATACTTAGATGCATTACCCGCATCTTATTATTTGGATATATATTATCAGCAATGGCGCCAGCCAGTGCGCAAGTACCGCTTCGCAGATAGTGAGTCGAGTATGGTTAGCACCAGGTGGGAATCAATCAAAGAGATTAGGTAGGACAAACGGACTTGGTTAGTTACATAGCAAGCTATGTTCTCACAGGGCATGGGACCAGATAAGCCACCGTCTATAGCGTCCTTGTAAAAGGGATGTATGCATCATCAGAAAATGTATACATTATCAGCACTGGATATGTATACGTTATCAGAGTATATATATATTATCAAATTGGCAAAATGGTTAGCGCCAGACTGGAATCAGATTAGATATGACGTACGGACGTAGTGGGTTACAATGGCGGTCTGTGTTCCCATGAAAGCTTGAGAAGATAAGCCGAAAAGTAATCAGTCAGGCTAAGAGGAATGGTAACTTGTTTACCGATAACCTTAACATCCTACAAGCAAATGACTGTCGACTAATAGGTAATGCACATAACATGCACATTGTAGCGTCCTGTATGCGGTAGGTACGCAATCGAAAGTTACGATCAAAAACGTATTAATTGTAGAGGCGTAAGATACACAACTCGGAACTTGCTATCAAACCAGCATCCGTCATTCTGACATGGGAAATATACGAATCGAAACTTGCTATCAAACAAGCATCCATCATTCTGTCATAGGAAGCAGATGGAATTCTAAAATAAAGTTAGGGGAATGACAGATCCCATTACTCAAGAACCAGCCAAACCGCAGTGCTAGGAAGAAAGCACCCGCCCGGGGAGGGAGGGTCAGGGTTTTGATTGATCAAAATGATGTCATAATCCAATCGGAATCAGAGCAGCCTCCGGCGGTGCGAAACCAAGATGGAGGGAGTATAGGAACTGAAGTAGTATAAAAGGGGGACTTTAACTTTTAATCGAGAGTCCGGTCCGCCTCACACCTCGTACAAAATTCTTGCTGAATGTATTTTCAGTAGGCAAGAGTTAATTGAATAGCATAGCAGATCAGAGCGACTGAGAGTAATGCTAGTCAGTTAGGAAAACGTTGAAGTGAATTCTTAAATCGTTGTAAGTAGGAAAATTGAATCAAATAAATAAGTTTATTGTAGCTTCTGTTGTGACAGTATAAGTCACTTTAGCTCAAAGTATATTATTGTATAGTTAGAATTAAGAGAATAAAGCCATCACCTTGATACTTTACCTCAAGGCACGAGTTCGTGTTTTATATAGTGGTTACTCTGGCATCTACGGAAGACCACCGTAGCTTACCATTATCTTCGATTAGGATAGTCAGATCAGGCCTGGATACAGACAGAAATATCGTTACCTTCATCTACAAACGAGGCGAGCTTGTATCCATCACTTTCGTCGTCGGTAAGACCGGTTGTCGCAGCAACCACACATACAGGCCTTACCAAAGTCGAAGTGATCACAATTAAATAGAATCAGAAGACATCAGAAATCTTCAACCTGTATACAACCTGTATAATAATCAAGGAGAGCCTGTAGAGTTGGAATCTGTGGAGGAGGAGAAGGACATTGGTATAGTAGTAGACCGGCATGTCAACTTCAGGAACAATATGAGGATTAAGGTAAACAAGGCAACTGGCATCATGGCAACCATCCGAAGAACACATGACCGTTGATGGGCGAATTACATGCATTACAAGATCTGGTCAAAAATTCCAAATACATACTACCAGTGACCTGTCTAAAATCCGCTAGCAAATCCCAATTATGCAATCACTGAATCTTTGCCAGTCAGAGTTATGATTAATATGTATGAATGAATGAAAGCAGACATGGGCGTACGTAGGAAATTTTTTTTATCTTTAGATATATTGTGATCCAATAGAAAACTACAACTTTTCTTGCCGATCTTTATCTGGTAAAATCTAAATTTAGTCAAAATCTACGGCGACATGCTGTGTATTTGGAAATGCTGACTGCCGGCTGCAGTTTCCAGCCAAAGTAATTCTGAAGCATTCAGCAATTATCACTGATTCCCACTGACACTTCTATCAATGAAAGCATCTGTGCTGTTATTTATATCTCATACTGAATAATAACAAGGCATTGTATGTAACAAGGCATGTTTTGCTGGGTGGTTTAAGATTAGTTGGCCTGGGAGCTGCTGCTGCCTAATCGAAGCAGAGACTCTCAGTCAAGCTATTTTCAAAATCGTCCAGCATTCATTTTTCCACTACTTAACAGAATATTCCTTACATAGCAAAGCAGTACCTCTGACATGCATGAGTACGCGTACTCGTTAGTATATGTATGTATGCATGTGTGTATGTTTACGCGTTTGTCCATGTAGGGCTATATGAGTATATAGGTAAATATGTGCATATGTATATGTGTACAAAATTGTGTGTACTGTGTATATATTTGTATATATAAATATGCTATAAGTCTTGTTTCTACTTCATAGGTGATGCATGAATATCAGCCACTGAATCATATGGAGTACTGATGTCAGACAGGTCAAGATAGGGTAAT
The DNA here is from genome assembly GCA_034401795.1 of Chaetoderma sp. LZ-2023a. Classification (NCBI taxonomy): domain Eukaryota; kingdom Metazoa; phylum Mollusca; class Caudofoveata; order Chaetodermatida; family Chaetodermatidae; genus Chaetoderma; species Chaetoderma sp. LZ-2023a. The sequence goes on from CM067364.1 coordinate 930,651, forward strand.
ATTAGGTGTACACTTGGCATGTTATCATATGTGTTGCTTTATTTGTGATAACTAATCCTTCCTACCTCTCAAATCTTAACCCTGCTGCCTGCTAACCAGCTCCAAAATTCATTTTGCCCAAGTGGACTGCTCTTTTCTGTGTCATGTCTATTTTTTATAGAGCTGTCCAAGATTATCTTTGTTTTATTTGATTACCTTATCCACTGTATTATGTCAATGTTTTGTGATAACCATGTACAGCTTCTCTGTGCATATATGCTAACACTTGCAGATCTTACAAACCTTATGTGATGAATCTGACAGGGAGTTGTTGCTGGCCATACTCTCTTAACCAAATTATTACTATTTTAGCCAATTTTTTGCAATGTCAACATTCCTCCACCACCCTAGCTTGGCTCCAGCTACTATTTATGTATGCGGAAGTCAATTTATATACTTTAATACTGAATTTCCAGATTCCCAATCTCAATGGAACCTATAGAGGTGAGCTGATGAAAAATTTGAAACTCCCAAGCTAATTAACTATAGAGGTGAGCTGATGAAAATTTTGAAACTCCAAGGTAACTATAGAAGTAGGCTGGTGAGTGTTTTGAAAACTGAAGTACCTGGAAGCTGGTGTTGCCTGAGGCAGCAGCAGATTCCAGTCAACATAGACTCAAGATACTCAACAGCTGGTATATATAAGGGCTTCTAATCTGAAACCATTCATCACCACCAGATAACTCTAGCTAAGCTCCATCTACTCTTTACGTGTGCTGGAATCGATTGATATTTCATGGATCCAGAATTTCCACAAACTCAATATAAAGTAACCATGCAGGTGGGCTGGTGAATATTTTGAAAGTTGGTTTGCCTGGAAGTTGTTACTGCCTTCAGTCAAAATAAATTGTGAGATGTTCAACAGCTGACCTGTATGAATACTCTTAATCTGAGACATTATCATATTAGGACTTACAAGTTTAGTTGATCACAACAAAACCATTATATAATTACTGGTTACATATTTATCTTAAGAGGTTCTTCACAATATATTTATTTGCTTACGTGCTCAATGTTAATACTTTAATTATCCCATTATTAGTATTAATGCTCCTCTTCACCTTGATTAAGTTTACATTCAATAGCATCTTATTTACCCACCACATACATACCATTTTATTCTGTTCCTTCTGTTATCATTCTCAATAACTTAACCCTTTTACTGACAAATTCCTAAAAAGTATAATCCATCTCAATTCTCAAACCCTGTTCCTTTGTTTAATTTACCAATCCTACTGAATTATTCATTCCCGATAGCCAAAATATATGAATTTACCGCTTAAATTTTACTTCATGCTGCTTGCATATCCAAAAATTATGTTTTGCTTATGAAATTGTTCTCTGGTGGCTAACAGCAGCAGGATGGTTAATTTACCAATCCTGCTGAGTAGGCAACTATTTTGCATGACCCTATACGATGAATGAAATTTTCTTCTGGAAAACATTTCATCAACACAAAACAGATAGATAAGGTGCTATATCGTATAGATGATGTTTTGCTGTTTTTTTCGAGATTGGTTTGTCCGAGGTTGTCGCTGCCTAATGGAAGCATTAGCTTTCGGTCAAACTATTTTCAATGTCATCCAGCATCAAATTTCACTATCCAACAGAGTATTCCTTACATAACAAAGCAGTACATCACTGTGATTATGCAGACTTATTATTATTATGAGTTGACCAATCCTGCAGATTACCTTATCCACTGTAATATGTCAATGCTTTGTGATAACCTTGTATAGCTTCTCTGTCTATGTATACTAACACATGCAGACCTCACAAACATTATGTAACTATTCTGACATGGAGCTGTTGCTGTTCATACTCTCTCTTAGCCAAACTATAACTATTTTAGCCAATATTTTCTAATATCAACAATCCACCACCACTAGGTAGCCCTAGCTGAGCTTCATCTACTATTTATGTGTGTGGAAGTCAACTTATATACTTGAATACAGAATTTCCAGAATCCCAATCTCAATGGAAATTATAGAGGTGAGCTGATGAAAATTTTGAAACTCCAAAGTGACTATAGAAGTAGACTGGTGAATATTTTGAAAACTGAATTACCTGGAAGCTGTTGCTACCTGAGACGGCAACAGCTTTCAGTCAACTTAGTCTCAAGATACTCAACAGCTGGTCTATCCGAGTCCTTCTAATCTGAGACCATCCATCACCACCAGATAACTCTAGCTAACCTCCACCTACTCTATACATGTGTTGGAATCGACTGATATTTCATGGATCCAGAATTTCAACAATGTCAATATAAAGTAACCATACAGGTAAGTTGTTGATTGTTCTGAAAGTTAGTTTGCCTGTAAGTTGTTGCTGCCTAAGGCAGCACCTGCCTTCAGTCAAAATAAGTTCTGAGATGTTCAACAGCTGGCCTATATGAATACTCTTAATCTGAGATATTAGGACCCACAAGATTATCTGATCACAACAAAAACATTATATAATTAATTACTTGTTACCTTATCCACTGTATTCACTATATCATATTAATGTTTTGTGATAACCTTGTATAGCTTCTCTGTCTATGTATGCTCACACCTGCAGACCTCACAAACATTATGTAACTATTCTGACACGGAGCTGTTGCTGTTCATACTCTCCCTTAGCCAAGTTATAACTATTTTAGCCAATATTTTCCACTACAAACAGGTAACTCTAGCTGAGCTCCATTTACTATTTATGTGTGCTGAAGTCAATTTATATATTTGAATACTGAATTTCCAGAATCCCAAGTTCAATGGAAACTATCGAGGTGAGCTGATGAAAAATTTTAAAACCTCAAGCTAACTATAGAGGCAGGCTGGTCAATATTTTGAAAACTTAATTACCTAGAAGCCATTGCTGCCTACGGCATCAACGGCTTTCAGTTAACTTAGTTTCAAGATACTCAACAGCTGGCCTAGATTAATCTGAGACCATCATCACCACCAGATAACTCTAGTTAAGCTCCACCTACTCTTTACGTGTGTTGTAATCTATTGATATTTTATGGATCCAGATTTTCCAGAATCTCAAGATCAAGTAACCATACAGCATACATGTCTGTATGTGTGTATATATACTATAACTAGTGCTTCTACTTCATAGGTGATTATGAATATTACAGCCACTGAATCATAAGGACTGCTCCGCGGTTGCAACTTTTTTCGTTCAGGCTGCGCGGTCTTCGTCCGCTACGTCATCAGAAGCTTGAGGAACTTCGTCAGAAGCCTGGAGGAACTTCGTCAGAAGCTTGAGGAACTTCGTCAGAAGCTTGAGGAACTTCGTCAGAAGCTTGCGGAACTTCGTCAGAAGCTTGCAGAACTTCGTTAGAAGCTTGCGGAACTTCGTCAGAAGCTTGCGGAACTTCGTTAGAAGCTTGAGGACCTTCGTCAGAAGCTTGAGGAACGTCGTCATAAGCCTGGAGGAACTTCGTCATAAGCTTGAGGAACTTCGCCATGAGGAACTTCGTCAGAAGCTTGAGGAACTTCGTCTTGAGGAACTTCGTCAGAAGTTTGAGGAACTTCGTCAGAAGCCTGTCGCTGAAACTCTATCCACCGAGGGTCAGATGGTAGGACTCTCTTCGTCTGGAACTTCTCACGGAAGACCCACTTTTTCCATGCGCGATGAGCATCGTACTTGCGAGCCGTTTTGATGAGGTAGTCCTGGTAGTTATCTGGGAATTTCAGAAATGCTGACAGATTCTTGGCCAATCTCCTACGCCCTCTTTCATTGAAGATATGCTCAACAGCCTCCTTGCTGCCAACAGTGAACCCTTCTTGAGTACCTTTTGCATGACCGGTGTCATGGCTCTCTGCTACAGCGGCACTGACCTCCTCCCTGAAGTAGTTATTTGCCCCAGACTGGAGGCTATCCAGCATCTCTCGCTCTTCCTGGCTATGTAGGCTAAATACGGCAGCCCACTTCCCGACTGTTAGTAGATCTTTGGGGTCGACCCTCGCCTTTTGGAGAGCTAGAATAACAGGACTGTTGGTTTGGCCCACAGGTAGGTCGAGTGTCCTGCCCTGGGTGCTGTCAAACTTCCAGTAGAGTATCCGAGTCAGGAGTTCTTTTGTACTACGAGCTGGCACTCCTTCCTCTATGGTGGCCAGTATCTCCGCATCCATCGGCGGTGTAACCTTGACTCGCTCATGGATAATGTTGATGTCACGAAGCAGGCCTCGGACCCTGTCACTGTGGGACAGTGCACGTCGCGGCTGTCGTGCCGACTTGGCCTGCTGCCCAAAGATAATCTGCTGGAGAACTTTACCAAACATGGCAGCCGTTTAACCCCTCTATATACCCAGACCTTAACATGCTGCAGTATGTGCAACATCCAGATGGGGCCGTTGAACCCGCGACATCGCACTGTACTGATCCCCGGAAGGACTGCCTGACGGTCATTCGACCCAGTATACACGATGATAACCCGTTGTACGCTGCTGGAAAGTACATTGACTTTGCAATCTCGGCACAGATCCACGAGATCAAGAGCATGACACTCGAGTTCAAGCTTCAGAGCACACTAGAACAGACGGTAGAGCTCCCGCAGGTTCTGTACAGGTGGGAGATCGTACAGAGCAACAGCACTGTGGACACCACCTATGTGAATGATGAGTACCGAGTCCTAGGTCCGCTGGCTCGTGACCCAACCTTCTACGTGAAGGGAAAGGGGTACTATGCTGTGGGTGAGGGGTTCACGGCATTCGAACTACTGCTAGGTGTCGAGAAGCCTGTGGCAGTTCCACTCTTCACCCTCCTCGAGAACACACACGTGAATCCAGCTGCCATGCAGGATAGGTTGTTCCTCCGGGTGTACACTGAGCATCTCGCAGATGTGTCGATGAATGCTCCAAGACTTCATGTCTGGCATGACGAGAATGACCAGGAACTGAAGCAAACGGGATCCAAACAGCGGATCGTGCCTGTGGAGCGAGAACACCAGCAGGTCCAAGCCACAGCTAACCAAGAGGTAGAGCTGACATTGCATCGTGGTGCATCGGACTGTGTCGCTGTTGCGGTCCTCGTTCAGAAGGGAGCCGTCATCCAGGAGGTGGGTAAGCTTGACGACTTCAAACTTGTGGTTGCTGGGACCAATGTTCTTGGTGAGGTATGCGAGCTGGCTGACTGCCAACTCTACAGACAGAAAACTAAGTCATACGCACTTCTGCGACTAACCAGTGGAAGCGACGACCTCGAGTCAGCACTCAAGGGCCGTCACCACGTCGGTGGCAGGAACATCCCACCTAATCAGGGCAACTGGCTCAGCTTCAACATCGGAAACCTCATAGCTGGGACTCGCTCATTAGGTGTGACGGTACTTTACTTTGGCTATGCTAAGGTATGCGTATCGAACACATCGGGTATTCAGCTTGAGCGTGCGTAGAGCATGACCCCTGTCGTCACCGCTGCAGCTGCCACTACTACTATAAGCTCTGCTGTCTTCTGACCTGTCGATGCTTCATAGTCGAGCGTTGGCTCAGATACGGCCTCGTAGTACTCATCGAGACTCTCATCTGCCTCTTTGAGGCTCTGGTTGGCCTGAGCTCGGAGTTGTCGTCGGCGTGCCTCCCTCTGGCGCATATGCTCGAGGGCTTTGCTGTACTCAAACTTCTCCGTAGACAGCTTCTCCATCACCTGGTTATGACGCTCACGCTCGACCTCTGCCGCCTTCTTGTCGGCGAAGCTGAGTCCCCAGTTCGCTAAGGCAAACACGCCCGCATTCAAGATTGCGGAGGCCATGCTATAGACTACAGTTTAAAGCTACTATATATACGGATATGTATGAACCAGAGGCTTATGAAGATCCAGTCGAGGATATAGATGAGGAGGATTATGAAGATCCAGTCGAGGACTATGATGCAGACGACTACGATGTAGCGGAGACCACGGGTGATGAGTCCCTCAAACTAATACACAGAGCAAAAGGAATCTATCGCACTTATGTAAAAGGTTCTATCGGTCCGCTGGCAGCAGTTGGGGCTCTGATCGCTCTGTTCACAACGAAGGCGGGCGAGACGGTCCGCAAGATCGCCAACAATGCTCTCCAGGGTGTGGAGAAGATTTCTGAAGCCATACCAGCCATCGCCTCAGGAGTAGGTATGTTCTTCGGAGTCGCAGGCCCTTGGCTACCGTATGTTGCCATGGCACTTGCGGCCATCTGGGTCGCCGAACATTTAGGCCGTACTATATAAGGATGATGTCTCTGTATGACCTAGTCAAGACACTTAACTTCCAAGGGATAGTCGATAAGCTACCGCTCAACGAAGATCCAGCAGAGACAAGACGCCAGTGTACGGTGGTGTTTGAGGAGGTCTTCAGTGATAGTCGAATGCATAACGGCCGTCTGTGTAGAGTTAGCCCAGGCTGTGCATGACAGGACGGGAGTGGACATCAGTGATACCCTCACCCAGACCGTGCATGACAGGACGGGAGTGGACGTCAGTGATGAAATCCGGGGTCTTTCTTGAGGAACTCTACTATCAGCCTGGTGGATATTACCGTGAGCCCCACCAACTACTCGAGGCTGTACGTCGCAAGGGCCACAACTTCACCTTGGAGACAATTAGCCAGTGGCTCAGCTGCCAGGCGATGTGGCAGATATACAAACCTCGTCCACGGCACATCAGGTATGCCCATTTCGATGAAACTGTCCCGAATAGAGTTCACCAGGCAGATGTTCTATTCCTTCCACACGACTCGGTTGATCGTAAGACCTACAAGTATGCCCTCACCATCGTCGATGTGGCCAGCAGGTACAAGGCTGCAGCACTGCTTACAGACAAGTCAGCTGGCCAGGTGGCCCAGGCATTCCAGGGTGTCTACGAGGATCCGGAAAATCCCCTCCAGTGGCCGGAATTGTTGCAGGTGGATGAGGGTAAGGAGCTCAGAGGCGAGACTGCGGCCCTCATGCGGAAACATGGTGTGGCAATTAGACGAGGTGAAGTTGTTCACCACCGTGCCCAGGCAATCGTCGAGCGGTGGAATCGGACACTGGCAGAGAGACTGTTCCCACACCAATACGCCCAGGAAATGGCACAGGCCAGAGAGAGATCCAGGGTGTGGGTGAAAGGTTTGCCCCGGGTGGTAGAGCGATCCAATACTGAGGTAACTCGGTTAACTGGTAAGAAGCCAGTAGAGGCTATCCAACGATCCTCTGTTGCCCAACCTTCCGGAGGAGCAGACAAGGAACAGGTTTGCTTTCCATCTTATGCTCTGGTTCGGTACCTGTATGAACCTGGTGAGTTGGAAGGTGGGCGATGACGTGCAACAGATCCTAACTGGTCGCTAGATGTCCACAGACTTGACAGGTATGTCGAGATGGAGGGGCAGCCTACGCTCGGAGAGCTGTCCCAAACGCCCGTTTGTTCGGGAGGAGCTTCAGGTGGTCCCTCCAGACACACAGCTACCACCGTCGTCAGGTGCCTGAGGGATATGGTACTCGATTGGTTCGGTATGGACACCATCTGGCAACACATACCGCTTATCGTAGTAGGCTGAGAGCCAGAGTTTTTCCTGTTCATACGTCACCATGCCCTGGTTGCGCATGTGTAGGCCTCGGTTTGTAGCTCTGTCCATGCTACCGTTTAGGGCACTGAAGAACCTTTGCCAAGAGACATCGTTCTGGCGTTTAGACATACCTTTGGCTGAGCATTTCACCTTCCCCTCGAGGCTCTCCACGTAGTAGCACTTGGAACAGAGAGCGATACCACGGTTGCCTTCGAACTCGAGCTTGAACAGTCCCGGAGTCCGTCCAGACCACTTGTCCCAAGCTAGCCACTCCCGCTTATGAGCCTCATACTCTGCTCGCATCTCAGGGCGAATGACTTCGTCGAGGCTGGAGGCAGCTATTGCGATGTACGCAGAGTCTGTGTCCATCTGGAGGTACTCGAAGCTGTCACGAGGCACATAGTGATCCAGGAATTCGTAGTAGAACTCCAGCATCCGCAGCTTCGCGAGCTCATATACGGCTATCCCCACCTGGAAGGGCCGGCGAATGGTGATTTTTGCCTTGCATCTCTGTATCTCGTAGGACTCGCCGATCTCCTCGAGATCTTCGAACCATGCACTGCGGAGGGCTCTATCTACCACTCGTTCACCCTTGGTGAAGGTCGTGTTGCTGTGGCGCTCTAGAGCCTCGATGAGCTTCCCATAGGCACTGTTGCCTAGTAGCTTGAACAGATCTGCCAAGAGTGCTTTGCTCTTATCAACATCTCCTGTACGGCGAGCATCGGTAACATTGTTCACGAACCACTCAAAGGGTCTCTGGGGCTTGTAGTCTATGGTGCGGTAGACCGCTCTAATCTCCAGCCCATGGGCGAGGTACCACTTGAGTGATGGTGCATACAAGAGCTTCCTCTTGGCTGAGAGGGCGCCGACTAGTTTACTGGTTGTGGGACGTTTCCTACCTGTTTTCTCTAGGTATGTGAGCATCTCAACAGATACTGCCTCAGCCGGAATCTCTCTGTTGTAGAAGAGAGGTGGCATTTCCTCGAACTTCGCCCACAGGGCCTTAGGAACCTCTATGTCCACTTCGGCGAAACCGAACCAGTGGTCAGCCAGCAGATCCTTCTTAAATCTGGCTACGTCGCTAGCACCGGACCACTGCCGTACTGTCTCCTTACCACATGGTATCTCTTTAGCCATCGTAGACAAGTACAGAGCATTTGCGTCATAGCCGAGTAGACGTTGGCAGACACGCTCACTCTGGCGGATGCGGGTCACACCTGCCTCATGGTATCTGGTGAACACGATGCTGGGCCCTCCAACAACCGCAGCCTTCAGCATATTGTAGGCCTCCTTGCCGGTAGAGTAGAGGCTAACATCTGGCATGTGCTGAGCGGTTCCGCGTAGGAGGTACTGCAGAGACACTCCTGGGAGAGACACAGCATCCTTGAGGATGTCTATTTCTCATTCTGTGTAGAACTCCCGCATCCGCTCGAGGGCTTCGATGAATGGACTGACATCCAGGTTGTTGTAGTACCGCAACCAGTCGGCGAACGTCCGCATTCCATGGTCTCTGAATGTCTGTTTGCACTGTTTCCACTCCGATAGCCCCAGGAGGTAGCCACCTTTGAGCTTGGACCACCACGCTGGGTAGTCAGGGAGTCCGGGGTAATTAGGCTTCTCGGGGGTGTCGAACCATTCATACGGGAGCCAGCTCTTCTGCTGTGTACATCCATAGGCTTTGATCCATGCCTCGTAGGAGACTCCTGGCCCCAAGTAGTTAATCACATCGAGAAACCTAAGCTCGGGGGTCATGAGGAACATGGTCTTACTAGCTTGCTTGGCGACATTCACTGTGCCAGTGTTGGTCAGCTCATCCACGAAGTGCTTCTTGATCAGGTTTAGGTCATAACGGCCAGAGTTGAAGCCCAGCACCGGGAGTTGGTCACACCACTCGGTAATCAGTCGCTGCTGGCGTTTTGGGAGCTTGTCCATGTCTGAAGGGATGAACCGTGCCCGGACTTCTGTACGGATTCTGTGTGCTCGCCTGGTAATCTCCTCCATGAAAGCCTTGATCAGAGCTTCTGGGTCAGGATTGCAGAGGTGAGTGGGCTCACTGGCGGAGCCTTCCAAGGAGCAGCCGACTGACACAGAGATCGGTATGTGGTTACTCTCAATCGTGAGAGTCTCCATAGGATGAGTCTTGACGCCATCTAGGAGCGCCTCGAAGTCATAGACGATGAAGTACGGGTATGAGAAGGTCCGAACTCGTTTAGGGATGCTTGGGCAGCGTTTTATCCCGCACTCCCACTGTACCACAAGCGTGTATCCAGCTGCTCTCAGCTTCTCCTCTCTCCGGACTGTCTTGAGGTATTTTTGTTCGGCCACCTCACCTTGCTGGTGCTGAGGGCATCCATGCCAGAAACAGCCATGGAACTGGTAAACGGTGTTGGTAGTCGGATCATAACCATCTACGGGAGCCCCCTCGATCCAACGCTCGCCACCGTGCCCACACTCTACATGGTGTATGTGGATACCTTGGGTTTTCGCCGCATACGTGACCCAACGAGTAGCCGCTGAACTGGCTGGTTGGGGTGGATAGGCTTTCTCATGCGCAGACTGCGGTGCATCAACCTTCTCCCCAGGGCACTCTATGGTTGTTTTGCCACCTGTACAACGGTCAGCATGACGCTGAAGATGGCATGCCTGTGTAAACCTCTGCTGGCAGTGACTGCAGACTAGTGTATGTGCCAGCTTGGAGATGTTCTTTATATAGAAGGCGTGGTGATCGTACACCCCGATGGTCATAGTGTCGTGGTAGTGGGCCGCTTGCCGGATCAGGTGCCAGGTGCCCTCTTCAGTTGGTTCATACACGCGAATCCCGATCTTCGCGAAGAACTCTACATTATCCAGTTGATCCAGAGAGGTTTTTGGCACGTCAGGCAAAGGCCCATCCAGGTCATAGAACTGTCTCGCGAGCTCACGCGCGGGCTCAGTACTTCTATCGGGCCTCGCCCCCTGATGCACTGCTAGGCATCTCCAGAGACACGTGTTATCCTTGTAGGTGTCAAGTGCCGCCATACTCTTCTTCTGTCGTAGCCAGACTGGGAGCAGGCCTGTCCCGAGCAAAGGTTGGTGGTCGATGACAGCCTTGACCACAACGTTGATTGATCAGGCGAAAGCCCACTTGGTGTTGGGGCAGTGGATGTTGTCGGGGTCGAGGCGGTCTTGCTCTCTTGCCGCCACCCAGTCCTGAGCTACTCCTATCGTGTTCAGGCACGGACTCCCTGGAGCGTTCTTGTGGAAGAGCATCACCCTGCCATCCTCGATGTGTTTGATGCGATAGGTGTGGGTATACCGGAGGTAGAAGGCGTTCCGGGCAGTCTGCTGGATCTTACCCATGATCTGCCCTGTAATGTCTCCATTGAGGCCTTGGAAGAACGTCCAGCGTACTGTCCGTCTTCCTCTCTCCTCCCCTTCCATCTCACCCAGACGTTCATTGAGAATCTGCACCACCTCTCGCCTCATGCTCCGGGCTAAGGGTTCAGCCCTCGGCCCCCTCATCATTCGCTTAGCGATCCTGCGTAGGGCAGGTAGGCGCTCCAGTGGATGGTCTGCCATCTGCGTCGCTACAGCTTTAGCTCGTAAGCTAGCCGTCACCTCCTCATCCAACTGATGAAGCTCCCGCCGCCGCTGTGCTTTCTTGTGGGGATTCAAAGGATCATCTCTGGTGGCCACGGGAAACCGTCCCATCTTCACTGATCAGCTCAGTCAAGCAATGAATTCCTCGGCACGGGCCTGTCCGATCAGCTGGAGGCTACTCTAAGGCCAAATTGCCTTGCCATAGCGCGAAGCTGTGCAACAGTAATCATGGTGTATACCACTGAGTATGCTTGTCTCTAAATGGGCGTTCAGACCATGTAATGCGTGCTATACCACTGAGTATGCTTGTCTCTAAATGGACGCCATGTAATGCGTGCTTGATCAGCTCGTATACCGCTGAGTATGCTTGTCTCTAAATGGATGCCATGTAATGCGTGCTTGATCAGCTCGTATACCGCTGAGTATGCTTGTCTGGACGTTAAGACCATGTAATGCGTGCTTGATCAGCTCGTATACCACTGAGTATGCTTGTCTGGACGTTCAGACCATGTAATGCGACCTTGATCAGCTCGTATACCGCTGAGTATGCTTGTCTCTAAATGGACAGGCAGCCCCCTGTAATGTGTGCTTGATCAGCTCGTATACCGCTGAGTATGCTAGTCTCTAAATGGACGTTCAGACCATGTAATGCGTGCTTGATCAGCTCGTATGCCGCTGAGTATTCTAGTCTCTAAATGGACGTTCAGACCATGTAATGCGTGCTTGATCAGCTCGTATACCGCTGAGTATGCTTGTCTCTAAATGGACGTTCAGACCATGTAATGCGTGCTTGATCAGCTCGTATACCGCTGAGTATGCTAGTCTCTAAATGGACGTTACGACCATGTGCTAAGTAGTATAGCCGGGATTAAAATGATACAACATCCCGGAATAACGGGGGTAATCGGGAAATTCGCCTCCCGGGTGCTTTCATTATGGGGGGTGTGGCGTCGCACTACGTCGCACTACGTGCTGGCATAGTGAAGGGGGGCCCCTAGGGGCGGCAGTTTTTTAGAGGCCTGCGCTACCTGGACCTAAAAACACCTAAAAAATGCGGCCCTCAATTGTTAAGGGCCTGGGAGGCGGATTTCTCGATTTCCCCCGTTATTCAGGGACGTGGTATCATTTTAATCCCGGCTATACTACTAGTCATTCTCCAGACTTGATATCAGGAAGTACACATTCTCAAACCGTGTAACAGATGTCTGGAATGACCTACCTGAGGAAGTAGTAATGGCACCTAGTCTAAAGTGTTTTTAGTGCCAGCTGGATAAATTCTGGGCGGATCTCGATATGAAGTACAATCATGAGGCTCAGTATTCCGGTTGACACGAGTAGATAATCAGGTAGGGGTTTGGTACGGAACCGCACCAACACCCGAAATAATATGTAAAAAATTGGCTGTAAAGATTATATTCATGTAGGGGGTGTGTGCGGAATCGCACCAACCCACACTTAATAAAAGTTAAAGGAATGTAAGCGTGTATAGTATAGGTATTAGGAGTTGTGTGCGGAACCGCGCCAACCTGTAATTTATACAATTGAAAAAGATAAATAGGTCAGTGCACAGTTTATGTAGGGGTTGGGTGCGGAACTGCACAAACCCAAAAGCTTATACATAAGGATTGGAGAATTTGTAGTGTATAATTTATATAGGAGCTGAGCGCGGAATCACGCCAATCCACAATATATACAATTGTATATAATAGTAAGGTGTAAATACTTAGCATGGTACATAGTTATATGGGAGTTTGTGTGTGGAACCGCGCCAATCCACAATTTATATATAGATAAGATAGTTAATAGGAGTTGTGTGCGGAACCGCGCCAACCTGTAATTTAAACAATTTAAAAAGATAAATAAGTCAGTCCACAGTTTATGTAGGGGTTGGGTGCGGAACCGCACAAACCCATAGGCTTATACATAAAGATTGGAGAATTTGTAGTGCATAGTTTATATAGGAGCTGAGCGCGGAATCGCACCAATCCACAATATATACAATTGTATAAAACAGTAATGTGCAAATACTTAGCACGGTACATAGTTATACGTATGTATATAACTTGTATGTATTTAACATAGTTAGGTAAACAAATTTGAGGGCACAGATGTGCTATAGAAATGGAGATGGAGCAGAACATAAAGGCAGCGTATGCCTGCATTCTGAAACTAAACTAAACTAAACTAAACTAAAACAATGACTGACAAAATAATTAAAGATGTCCCCTCTTCGACTGGAAAAAAAGAGAAAAAAGTCTGGCTAAATTATGAAACAATTAAATCTGTTAAACAAAAGGCAAATGCATACAAGAAATAAAAAAATAAAAAACAAATCAAACGATTTTGAGCTCTAAAAATATGTAAGAAATTTAACAACATCTAAAATCAGACAATCTAAGAAGTTCTTTGAACGCAGGATTGCATCTGAATCCGCAAAAAATGCCAAAGCTTTTTGGAACTACATAAGAAACAAAATGACATTGAAGGAAACAGTTGAAAGCCTTAAAATAAACAACAAAATAATTACCAAATGTGACAGAGTGATTTCACTGCTGGTGAAGTGACTGCGTTACAGTGGTTGTCAGTGTTTTCATTATTTTTAAATTTTTCATATTTTTGTTGCGGTATGGTAACTTTAAGTCTAATGACGGATGTATGTGGATGCCATTTCATGCACGAGTCTGTGCAATAGCCATCTGCACTGCCGGCGTAGGAATATATCACTGATTTACAGGAAAATTATTGCAAATTGTATGGCACTGGCTGTGTTCAAGATAGGCATTGGTAGATGACTGCAAAACAACGGCATGGTGTCTGTGTGATTGGTTAAGGCAGGCACTATTTTGCCTTGTGTGTGAGATTTAGAAAAATAGTTCGCGCAGGTTGTTTGCCATAGGCAGAACCACGTGCATTCGCCATATTGTAATCCAGCTGACAACACATCTCCAATTGGTGGAGCAGCATAGGAGGGCCGTTGGGGTAAGATATATTTGTTTTATTTTATAAATATAACATTTAGATATATGAAATAATGCTTGGCTGGATGAAGAATTGCCCATTTAGATGGCTAGGATAACATGCATTTTCAATGGTATCTGATTTAGATATTTCTCCCTCCGGTCTGGTAGATTTGCGCTATCCGTTCGACAGTCAGATATTTCTTCAACAATGATCTGGAAAAAATGCTCAGCCTTATTGCATCAGCGACAACTGATGGTTCTACAGACAATCTGTCAGAATGGAACCTGAAGCTCAAAGCCTTGTTCCAGTCTGCTTTAGATCAGATGAGCAATCCAAACCAGCAGAGAATGCAGCAAAGCAAAGCTAACCCTTCTAAAGTTGACAGTCAGTGCAGCAGGTGCAAGAAAAACTGCCTCACACGATCAGTATATTGTGATGCTGGTAAACCCTGGGCCCACTATAATTGCCTCAGAATGACCAACGATGAAACCACGATGGCAGAAAACAGCGGGTCATGCTACCAGTGCCCAGATCATGCACCAAATAATGATAATCATGTCCCGCCGCCCCAACCACCATCTGCAATCACGGCAGAAGGAAATAGCAGAATACAGTACCAATGCCCCGATGTTGCTCCAAGCAATGATCATCCTGCACCAGGGCTTACGCAGCTGCCACTATTGAAGACAATGTCACACCATGTAAATGCAGGACCTGGGCGAAGCTCTGGTTCAGCTCTGATAAAACCAACTAAGAATAGTGAAACAGGACTAACATGCCAGATACCACTTGAGTCTGAGGCCTTATCACTAGGAGCTAGCACCGAAACCTCAACACACCAGAGAGAGAGAGAGAGAGAGAGAGAGAGATGTGGACACCCGTCGTAGCACCCACTAATCTCAGATCTGTTACAGCCATGACAGACAATTTGTCCATGGCACAGTCACTCCTGAGAGAAGAATTTACTGAAGCCACGTGCGAAGCCATCTGTTACCTGTGTAGGAAAGCAATTGGATCTGCACCAATCACAGTTTGCGAAAACTGCGAGTCTACCTTTCACAAGTCTTGCACTAATGAATCAGATGCAGATTGTAGTATCCATTCATCACAAGGCAAGAAGCCTGCATCGATGAACTTCAGAAAACAAATCAGATTCTACGGATGCGTCTACTGGCACAAGATACTGCCAGAAGAGCCACATACCCGCAGTTCGCATAACACGAGCAACAGTGACACGTCTGCAACCCAAGCAAATCATGCGTATCTCATGCAGTGAATACATGCACTAGAGATCAATGATCTCAGACAGCGACTGCAACGTCTTGAGGATGCACAGTTTCAGTCAACTCGTGTAAGCCATGAAACAAATTCTCAGTGTCTGCATCCAATACATACATGGGATCAACCTGCGTCACGGCTGCCACAGATTGTGCCACCACTATCCATGCCACAAAGCCAGCAAAACAACGCACCTGCCCTGCCTCAGATGGGGCCATTGCTGCCTTCACCACCATACCAGCCAACCCCTATGACGCTTAGGTCACAAAACTCTGCATATGCTGTCGTTGCTACCACAGTATCTGCCAGCACACATAGCTCCATACTATCCGCCAGTTCCTATGATTGTGCCACAACATCCTGCATTACAGCAGCCCATTCAGCTTCTGCCTCATCCAGCGCATTTACAACATCTAGCACGCTTGCACCACGGACAACTGCCCACGGCGACTAGGAACAAAACCTACTGGCCACATCATAGACCACTACACACCTCTGGTCCAGCTGCTCAGCAAAACCGCACTGGGAAATCAGTTAACCTTGAAACAGCTACCAAGTCAGACAGCCAGATGCAAAATGCTCAGGTTCACTCCTCACAAGTGACACAACTGCAATCAGGGCCAGTTACCCCAACACAGAGTATCGTGCCGCAGTTGCTACATGAGACACAACCACAAGCAAGCCAAAATACGCTAGCACAGAGCGATATAGAGCAGCTTCCGCAGGTGAGTCTCTCACAAGTAGTCCCAAACGCCACAGTAGGGCATGTACGGATGCCATATATAATGCAGCCGCATCCACCAGATGAAATACCCCCAGTGCATAGTCGTATTCATGCTGAATCAGTACTGCAACTGGAGATGAAGCCTGGCAGTCGATATAGCAGTCTCGCAGAAGTTGCGGGAGCTGACATAGTAAAGATGTCATACATAGACCTGGGAGATGACACCACAGAAATTCAGTCAGATATGTCTTTTTAGCGAGAGGCCAACAAATAATGCAACCAACCTAGCGTCGTCTGTAGCACCACTTCCTACTCCCGGCATCCGGATAGCAACATTCAACTGCAAAAATGCTGAGACAAACTTAACTAGTATTCAACAGATGCAAGATAAGGTAGACTTAATGTGCATACAAGAACACTGGCTCTTCCGCTTTCAGTTGGCGAAGCTAGATAATATGCATCCACTATTTAATGCAGAAGGCAAGGCCATTGATGATGACGACCCTATCAGCGCTGCACAAAAGCCAAGAGGATATGGAGGTGTTGCGGTTTTATGGAGAAAACACTTAATCATGCAGTGCAGCTGACCACAGATGGCAACTCTAGAATACAATGCATTACAGTAGCTGCCAAACCACAGCCACTCCTAATATGCACAATTTATATGCCCACTAGAAAAGGGACAGCATCAGACAGCGATTTCACAGATACGTTAGACAACTCTATGCAATTGTTATCAAATACCAACCATCATACAAGATCATCCTGGCTGATGACTTCAACTGCGATCTCACGAGTGACAATACTAGTAGAAGGAAGAGACTGCTTGAAGAGTTTATCGCTGAGACAAACCTGCAGTATTCAACATCAGGCCCAACATTTGAACAGGCTGGCGGCTAGGGTACATCTACTATCGATTACTTCATCTATTTGCAATCTATGTCAGACCCTATTCACCAAGTAGTGACCCTGAGAGAATTGTACATAAATAGCTCCGACCATCATCTGCTACAGATACTACTTCTGTCCCACATTGTGCATACTAAAGTCTGCAATGATTCCCTATGCAGTAGAAGAGTCGACTGGGCTAAAACACATCAAGTTAAGTATATCCAGCAGCTGACATCTGCATTGGAGGACAATGACCTGACATGTACCAGCCGATACGATACTCACAGATTATACACAAAATTGTGTGATGCCATAGTATTTGCAGCCAATGCAGTTTCTTCAAGGAAAACGGTGCATAAAAGCAAATCCTCCTAGATTATGGAACCAGGAGATAGAGGAAGCTCTCAGTGAGAAGAAAGCAGCACACCATGATTGCAAAGCAAGTGGATATCCAGAAGATCCTGGTCATGTGTCCACTGTCAAGCGCAAGAAGTCTAGCCTTAAAGTGCACCAAGTAGAGAGGAAGGCGGCAGCCTATGCAAGAGAGAAAGACCTGCATAATCTCATGGGAGCCCACTCATCTGATAGACAACTTTTCTACAAGTTGGTGAAAAAGCAAAGAAACACGCAATCCACTCTAACTGATTTAATCAAAGTCGATGATGTGGCATACAGTAGCAAAGACATCTTGACAGGATGGCACTCTCACGTCAGTAACCTAAGCTCAGTAAGAGACAAACCAAAGAATCAAAGGCTAGCTGCAGAAGTAGAGCTTGATGAACTAGTAATAACAAGTTACTGTAAATCTCAACAGAGTTACCAACCTTTACCTATCACAGAAAGAGAAGTCCAAACAGCCATGAGCACGCTCAACACCAATAAATCCCCAGACTCCAATGGCATAGCAGCAGAGCATCTCAAGTATGGAGGACTGATACTCACTTTGTTAGCGGTTGCTTGGACCTGCTGGTGGTCTCGCTCCACATGCACGATCCGCTGTTGGAACCCGTTTGCTTCAGCTCCTGGTCATTCTCGTCATGCCAGACATGAAGTCTTGGAGCATTCATCGTCGCATGTGCGAGCTGCTCAGTGTACACCCGGAGGAACAGCCTATCCTGCATGGCAGCCGGATTGACATGTGTGTTCTTGAGGAGGATTAAGAGTGGAACTGCCTCGGGCTTCTCGACACCTGCCCGTAGGTCGAATTCCATGAACCCCTCATTGCACCCAACAGCATAGTACCCCTTTCAATTCACATAGAAGGTTGGGCCACGAGCCAGCGGACCTAGGACTCGGTACTCATCGTTCATACAGGTGACATCCACGGTGCTGTTGCTCTGCACGATCTCCCACCTGTTCAGAACCTGCGGGGCTCTACCATCTGTTCTATTGTGCTCTGTAGCTTGAACTCGAGTGTCATGCTCTTGATCTCGTGGATCTGTGCCGAGATTGCAAAGTCGATGTACTTCCCAGCAGCAGACAACGGGTTCTCATCATGTATACTGGGTCGAATGACCATCAGGCAGTTCTTCCGGGGATCAGTGTCATGCGATGTCATGGGTTCAATGGCCCCATCTGGATGTTGCACATACTGCAGCATGTTTAAGGTCTGGGTATATAGAGGGGTTAAACGGCTGCCATGTTCGGTTCTCCAGCAGATTGTCTATAGGCAGCAGGACAAGTCGGCACGACAGTCAGCACGACAGCCACGGCGTGCACTGTCCCACTGTGACAGGGTCTGAGGACTGCTTCATGACATTAACATTTTCCATGAGCGAGCCAAGGTCACACCTCCGTCTGATGCGGAGATACAGGCCACCATAGAGGAAGGAGCGCCAGCTCGTAGTACAAAAAAACTCCTGACTTGGATACTCTGCCAGAAGTTTGACAGAACCCAGGGCACGGCACTCAACCTACCTCCTGTGGCCCAAACCAACAGTCCTGTTATTCTAGCTCTCCAAAGGGCGATGGTCGAACACAAAGATCTACTAACAGTCGGGAAGTGGGCTGCCGTATTTAGCCTCCATAGTCAGGATGAGCGAGATATACTTGATAGCCTCCAGTCTGGATCAAATAACTACTTCAGGGAGGAGGTCAGTGCCGCTGTAGTGGAGAGCCATGACACCGGTCATGCAGAAGGTACTCAGGAGGGGCTCACTGTTGGCCACAAGGAGGCTGTTGAGCACATCTTCAACGAAAGAGGGCGCAGGAGATTGGACAGTAATCTGCCAGCATTTCTGAAATTCCCAGATAACTACCAAGACTACCTCATCAAACCCACTCGCAAGTCAGATGCCAGCATGGAAAAAGTGGATCTTCCATGAGAAGTTCAAGAAGAAGAGAGCTCGAGACTCTGACCCTCAGTGGGTAGAGTTTAAGCGACAGGCTTCTGACGAAACTGATGAAGGTCCTGAAGCTTCTGACGAAGTTCCTCAAGCTTCTGATATGGGTCCACAAGCATTTGACGAAGTAGCGGAGACCGCAAAGTTCCTCAGCCCTCTGATGAATGAAAAAAAGTTGCGGCAGCTGTGTAGAGCAGACTAGTTTCATGGCTGGATTCAGCTTGTAGGTGATGGTCTGTGCCTTTTCCAGAGATGTCTCCTTGTTGCTGAACATGAAGTGGTACAGCTCAGCTGCCCTCTGTACACCTGCAATAAAGTCCCCTTTGGTCTCCTTGAGGATTAGGCTGTTATATATGGTCTCGAGCAGGGCACATCCACACTTGGAGCTGAAGTATAGCAACCGGGCATTGTGGCGGATGTCCCATGAGATCTCGCGGGTGTACTTCTGAAAGAAGATGAAGACAGTTATCTATGTGTGCCGGATGTGCCTGGTGATGTTGCTGAGGTAGGTGACTGTCTTCTGGTCCATTGCAGGGTCATCGATAACTAGAACAAGTGGATCTGCCAGTCAGGCTGCCAGCAGCTTCTCCATCAGTGCTTGCAGGTTCTGCGTAATGGTGATTGGGCCATTGTACCATTGATCATTACTGTCAAACACCTCAGTGGCGGAATCAGACACCAGAAGGATGTATTGAGATTGTAGATGTTCGGCCAGGAGAGCCCGCAGCAAGATGTTTTTCCCGTGTCCTGACGGGGCAATGATCAGCACCACCTGGCCAGCATCGGCCGGCCTACTGTCGAATGGTACAGACATGCGTGTGGAGGATGGTTAGCACTTGGTCGGCGGTAGCCTCATCTATATCTGGGAGACTAAACAGCAGTACTTCCTGCACCAGCTCTTTCGCCTGCAGAGCGGGGAATCCTGCACCTCCGGCGGATACGAAGGATGCGATGGAGGCGTCAAGCATTAAATCCCAGCAGCAGCTGAGAAGATAGTGTAGAGGGCCTGTGTCAGCACCCACAGTGTCTAGTACATCCAGTATCTGTATGATACACAGGGAGACATGACTATCCTGTGGTCTTACTTAGGCTCCAAATTAAAGAACCCTGTCTTCTTCACCTCTGGTAGCCGGAGGCTGTTGATAGCACCTGCACCTGTTTGGCCATCGACAGTGATACTGCTCAGGCTGAGGGTGTCTATCTTGAGCTTTCCTCCTTCCTCTCAGGCAGTTGCTTCACGATCTGTACCATTGACGTCATTGTTTAAGCACTGAGTATACAATGCGGTTAAACGTCTGCGTCCCCTGTCGAGAGAGCTAATAAGATCTTCCCAGTCTGCATCTGCCAGGTGGCTGGGTTGGTACTCAGGAATATTCATCTCTCTATTGAGATATCCTAAACATGTCCTGGCTCACGCTATGCGAGAAGTACTATGATGTCTTCCGGAGGGAGTTAAAGGACTACAAGAAGAAGACACCAGATGAGCTCGCTCAGCTCTCTGGTGCTGAGCTGACAGAGGAGCTGACAGCTGTGAAGCTCTATCTAGGATTTGGCAAGGGAGAGATCTGCTTCCTCGAATACCTTATCATGGGCGGGAGTATCATTGAGCAGCTCCTGCGAGCCAAAGGTTTCTACAAGGATCGGGAGTATCTGTCAGATGTGTTCCAGCAGTTGCAGACCGCCATGGCCTCACCGGATTCAGAGCTTAACAAGGCTCTGCGATACTACAAGCTGGAAAAAGGATGCGCTGCCGAACCCTCCAGCCCTTGGATGTGCATGTTGGCAGTTGGTATAGGGGCTGTAGGGCATGCCAAGCTGGTTCAGTGTCTCACTGTGGTCCCCCACTGCTACTGTAGAGAGTCAGGATAGTCTTATAACTGATTTGCTAGCGGCGGAGTAGGCTGATCCCGAGCACCACGATAGCTAGACCTGACACCACACATAGAGCTACCATGGGAAGCAGTGTCGTGTTGACTGGCTGCAGTGTCGGGGCGCCTGGAGCTGCCGTGTTGACTGGTTGCAGTGTCAGGGTCGGAATGACTGTATGGCTTGTACTACGCATAGGTGCGTTGATGGCAGTGTTGAAGCCGAAGTGGACACCGGGGGAACTCCCCTCGACAATTATGTTGTTATAGCCCCTGACTTGGATGTCCTTGATGTTCACGATCATGTTGCTCGGAATCAACCGTAGGTGTGTCGAAATGGTAAAGTCAAGTTTGCAACGGGCCTTCTGCAACCCCTGCTGGAACTTACCAATAAGACTACTGGGGTCTGCCACGATGATCATATCCTCAATGAGACTGATGCACATGGCCTGGACCTCCACTCCACTGAAACCATCTATGGAATGCCGCAGCTGGGTCTGTGCCATAAGGAGGCAGTAGCACAGTGCTTCCAGGGCCTGGTTGATCCGAACGATCACTGCTGGTGTGAGGCCTGAGGTGGTGTGTGGGACAAAGTACTTCCACACATCTGGATAGTCCTGCCGCAAGCCAGTGATGTGCATATTTTGCACCAGTTTTGAGTCCAGGGCTGGAGTCTGGATCGAACAAGAATGTTGCTGTCTTCCGACGGCCTACTCGTCGGGGGGGGGGGGGGGGGGGGGTCGATAGGGTAATCCTGAGTAGTCACATCTCGGGTCACTGTACATAACCCCTAGACCACTGTTGTCACCACCATGCCACCGATAGTCTGGGTGTGCGCTGAACTCTCTCTCTCTCTCTCTCTCTCTGTAGTCTGCTGGCCGCTGAGACGCTATGAGCTGTGGGTTGAAGGCGTTTATATCAGGGAGGCTTGCACCCAGCTCATGGAGGATTCGTCGCACCATGAAGTACACGTGGAATCTGAGACAGCTGGCGACGAGCACAGCTTCAGGAGTACCAGAATAGGAGTGAAGCAGGGTGGAACTTACTCCACATCCTGCCGTAGCAGACCACACGGCAAAGTTCAGCTGCTGATTCCAGTATGAGAGGCTTGGGGCAGCCATCCAAGTATGAGCTTGCTTCGCATTCTTGATGGTGATGGGGCAGTTGGTCAGCGGTCGTGGGTTGACGGAGAAGCTGGTTTGGGACCGTCCATCCGCTGTGATGGAGAACGGTGTTAGCTCTGGTATATCATCCAGTAGACCTCTCAGGCCAGTCAAGGGTGTACCTAGGATGGGCGGTTGGCTCCGGATGACTGTCGTGAGGTTCAGTTGGAAGGCCATCTATACTGGTGTTCTTAAAGCTACCGTACAGGCAGCACACTATTTGTAGTCATCTCGACTCCAGAGACCAGCGAGGCGACCTCGCCGTAACATCTCGTTTTTTAACTCCTCCATATCAACCAGCCCGCTGGAGCCTTTGAGGTATTGCTGTCGCACTTTATATGGTGGTACTCTTCATCGGTGACCTGGCCATCCTCGAGAGCTTTGCTGACCGGCCGTCGATAGTCCGTAGCATACTCTGTGCCAGTGCCATGTACTTAGCATGCTTCTCCAGCCTCCTTGTGATCTGCCGCTGCTCCACCCCCAAGCCTGTGGCCAAGACAGTGGCGTTTAGTGTCACGCCACCAAGCGCGATGGCGACGATGGCTCCACCCCTGTAGCGAGAGTGGCCACAGCTGCCACCCCAGCACTGGCTCCAATCACATACGCGCGAGTGCCCTGTAGGTGGGGCTTAGAATACACCTTCCGTATCCTCTGCGTGTCGTAAGAGGCAACTAAAGGAGGTAAGGGTGAGGTAACCCTGACAGAAACCTCGAGTGCTGAAGACGGAGGTTCCAGGCTGCACGGCGCACTCTAATAAACCATGGATCCACGCACTTAACGCTTATGATCATGTCGATAGTCACTTACAGGACTGGCGGTATGATCAGCGAACGAAAAGAAGAGGAAGACATACGCGCAAGGACGTTGTAGGCTGTCTTATATCGCTTTTCTGCCTAATGGGCATAATTCGGTCTGATGGTATCTATCTGCTGGAGTTGCCAGCCATGGATGGTACCGCCCTCATCAGCCATCAGGGAGGGGTATATATCTGGTTGCTTCTGCCACTCTGATTTTACCATAGTATACCTGGAGATTAAACATGAATCAGCTGCAGGATCTGCTCATGAGTCCTAGAAGGGTACATTTTGGAGAGCCTGGCGAACCGCGCCAGCTTGCTGGTGTCGAGACAGACGTCTTTTAGACAGAGGTCATCCAGCACTATGTCGGGTGCCAGTAGCTTTCTGAGACATGACATCTGGAACTTCACCTTATGACCAAGATAGTAGGTCCGCCACTGGATGGCTTTATTGGTCTTACACTTCTGCGCCATCTCCACTTCCCACTGTATGACATCTGGCTCATCCTCGTCTGTGAAGACACCTGGCTCATCATTGTATGTGAAGACATCTGGCTCATCATCAGATGTGAAGACATCGTCCCATTGACTCTCTGGCTCATCCTCGTCCCCGGTCTCTGCTGCATCATCCGTGGTCTCCGCTACATCTGGTTCATTGTCGTATGTGAAGACATCGTCCCGCTGACTCTCTGGCTCATCCTCATCCGCGGTCTCTGCTGCATCGTCCACAGTCTCCGCTACATCTGGCTCATCGTCCCGCTTACTCTACCGCTTGGAGGGCCTGCCAGTTTCGGGAACCTTCACTGTTCCTTGACCTCCTTGCAATGCTCGGGTTCTGTCGATACCAGCTCTCCTGCTGTAATCGCTCTCCTTCTTATTGACTGATCTGTTGTGCGAGCATCTGTACAGGGGTCATGAAGGGGCAACCCTGTAGCGGGCTCTTCATCATCTCGGCAACGGTCAGATATTCTGTTGTGATATCATGTCAGGTCAATGAGTAATAAGAGAGCTAACTCTAAATGGGCGTCCGATACCCCACCCGTGCTGGCATATATGTTAATGGAGGGGATGTCAAACAGGTGGTTTACAGATGTGAACAGGCTAGGACTGATAGCTTTCCATAGGTTGCTGTTGGCACCTGGGAGATACTCTATCACGTCCCAGCCAACTTCTACCAGTGAGCTGCTGTGTGCTGTATTTTGGATCGACTGGTCAGGTACCGGCCGTACCAGCTAAGCTAAGTCCTGGATTCGTTCCCTGAACACGCCCCCCCCCACCCCCTGGGTAGAGCTATAAGCGTATATGAGCTTAATACTTCTTTTTTTTTAAAGAGCGCG
Organism: Chaetoderma sp. LZ-2023a; assembly: GCA_034401795.1. NCBI lineage: Eukaryota > Metazoa > Mollusca > Caudofoveata > Chaetodermatida > Chaetodermatidae > Chaetoderma > Chaetoderma sp. LZ-2023a. Next base: position 955,129 of record CM067364.1, read on the forward strand.
TAATTTACGACCAAGATGACGCTTTTAGTGTACCAAGAAGGTACACTGTAATCCTTTTTAATAACTTGTTCCCGCCGAATCTGGCATTAATCAAGAGCAGAATTCGACGGGATTTCCAAATCTGTAAACCATTTCAAAATATGTTAAGAAATGGCTGAGTTATCCACGGAAAACCCCTTTTGATTATCTTCAAGGTATTGCCGTGATGTCATAACCACGTGTACGCAGAACTTCTAGAATGTTCTAGAACATTCGACTGCGTTATTATTAGCTACGCGCTGATTAGCTGTTGCTGGACCAATGATTGGCTGGAGCCTGCGCCTGTGACATCACGAGTAGTATAAAAGGGGACGAAATCCAGAGCTCGAGAGCATCCTCGGCCAGGGGCCGATTAGGTTGGATCTGTGTCAGCTACAATCAGCAAGACAGGCATTAAGCAGATCATTTCGGTCTCTGTAGGTTTCTCTCCCATAGCCAGCAGCAATCCAAACCACCGCACTAAAGCAATTTTGTATCTCCCGTTGGTGCGGGAGCATTTTTGGATGAATATTGTTCACGAATACATCAAGAACTAACTCGGAACATGAACTTGCGGTGAGGCCTTTTCTGGCCTAAAAATGTGATTCTACAGATGTAGAGACAGCGATGTTCTTTGGTGGATGACTCGTCGGATCTGCCGGCCATGCCAAAAAGTGGTTATTCAGCCGTCCCCGCACTGATGTCGTGCAAGTTTATCTAAACTTTTTGACCGCAGCAAAGTAAACTTTGCCCGGTACGTCTTCCGAGCTGGCTGACATACCCTGCACCGTTACGCTTAGTTATGTATCTTCATCTGCATTCAACAACCCCCGCTTATGATCGGGTTGTTGGCAACCTCCATCTGTACCTTCGGTGTACGGGAACTTTCGTCATAGCAGTAATGTTATTGTATCTCTTGCTGACTACTCGTTAGACATTCTATATTGTGATTACAGTCCTGAGTTCGATCCGCTCCCGTCATGGGCTGCTTGCGGGATTCCTGTTTGCGGAAACCGGCATGCGGGAACTTTCCAGCTTCCAGGGAAGGCATCAACCCACGTCAAACCAAGGGTGACGTATCAATTTCAGTAACACGATAGCCCAGGCTTAAGAATGGCTAACGATTATTCAAGTAACTATACTTGACATTTTAAATCTCCCGTTAATTACATGTTTGATAATTATATCGTATCTGTATAAATGGTCCCGATGACTAAATGGCACCGTAATGGTCTTAGGACTGCTAGTCATAATTTCTGTATCTGTTTATAATTATTCTTATTTTCTGTAAGGTGTTTTTGCTAACCGCAACTTAGTAGGTTCCTCAACCTGTACTATATATACTATTCTGATCATTTCACATTGAATTGATTGTTCTGGTTAGTTTATATATGGCAGGTGGCCATCAGTTTATATGTTTTGTTTATTTGTAGAAAAATATAGCACTGCAGTGCACGTAGGAAACACTATACAGTGTAGCTCGCCGGGTAGTGTCGGGCCATTCCGGTGTAGTATGTCGACTCGCCATGCCACAAGTGCATGACGAGTGATGACGCTGGTTAGCATCCGGTCTCGGGGTGACAGACCTTGTACGAGACTTCCCTGCGGGAAACAAAAAACGGCTCCTAAGGCCAGTGGAACTCAATCGTTCCGGTGGGGCCGGGCGACCATCATCACGAACAGTAAACACAACTGTCTCATCCCACGAGTTTGTGTCACCAGTATGCCTGTCCATAGCAATTTCGTGATCTATGAACTTACAAGATTTGATTTGGTGGCCTAAAAATATAAGTCTATACAATGATTTTACCTAAACAATTAAAAATATGCTAGATAAAACTACAATCAGAGCATACGAAAATACGAGACATAGAGACAGGTAGATGAACTTTTAAACATGAGGCTCCCGGAGGTACCACACAGACTCGTAGGTCCGCAGTGGTATCCCCGCAAGGGAGGCTCCCGTACACAAGACTTAACTTAATAGAAGAAGGTTATCACAGACGAAAAGTGATGTGCCTCACGCGGGCACTACTCCTAGTGCAAGTTTTGGGTGAGGAGTATTATCCTGGCATGGACCGTCGCCACTGGATCCTTGCGAGAGGCAAGTGCCTTGTGTGGGCCTCCATCTCGGGAAGGTGTCGCCACTGCTTAAAGCGGAAGAAGAAAGGTAGGTAAAAATGGGCCTACCCTAATATTTCAATCAAAAATGCTTTAGAAAGAAAAGACCATACCTAGTGAGATTATGACTATAGGGGTGCACACTGTTTTATGTGAAGATGGGATGGAGGATTCCCGATGTATTTCCTTGTCACCGTCTTATGTAGTTCTTGGTTTGTTGTATTAGTAGTTGCCGCTTTATTTCTGCAGGCCTTCTGCTTTGCTTAATTCCCTTTAGTTGTTTTCAGAACACGAATTATTTTAGGCCACAACTGGCTGGTATCTACCTAGCTATTAGACACAGCTGTCACGGAGAACAGATGCCCCAAGACATCAATACTAGAGACAGCGATCATACATGTTACGTAGCAGGATCTCCGGACATCCCGCCCCCGCAACCACATGGAACATTACAAGACATGGGTTACATTCACAAAAGCATTATTAGACCATTTCTCCTATCATTATGGTGGGGGTAAGGGAGATGAATACCCACCGTAAATGTCCTTCCCACAAGGGCGTGGCAGATTTAAATATCATGCCCAGACATTTTTAACAGAATTCGGTGGGAATGCGCATCTTGCCCATCACCGGGTCCTATGGAACTAATCGTTTTACATGTCATCATGTTTATATACAAGTTGCCAGTTTTGCACTATGGTGCGGGAGGATTGTCAGTAAATAAGATAATAATTAATACATGTGTTTTCGCAGGTCTTTCCTACATTGGCTTAAAGTGCTAACTACTAAGTATCCAAAGATACATGGGAAATGTATGTGACTCCGCACTCTGGCCATCACCGCTTGGCTGAGTGGAACACGAAGAGAGACAAAATCTTACTTATGAGTCTTACCGGAGTGCGGGGCGAGATTATCGCACTACCGGAAGAGAAGACTATATTACACAGTATGTAATGAAGAAAGTGTCTCTAATCATTTTGAACCTATCCTATTGAGCTGAATAGAAAAGGTTTAGTCGGTAGCATGCCGGGCTAAACAGAGTTATAGCATGAACAGCGACCTCAGTGAAAAATTGTTGGTGGCAGGAGAAAGTGTTGCATATATAAGTGTTGCCGTATAGTGTTTCCTACATGCACTGCAGTCCTATATTTTCTATGAATAAACAAAACATATGAACAGATGGCCACTGGCCATATATATACATAATCTAACCAGAACAATCAATACGGTGTCAAGTGATCAAGATATATATATAACAGTACAGGTTAACAAACCTACTATAGTGCGGTTAGCAACACATTGGGGAAAATGAGAATAATTATCAACAAATACGGAAATTATAACCAGCTGTCCTAAGACCGTTATGGTTCCTTTTAGTCATCGGGACCATTATTGCAGATACAATATAATTAACAAAACCTATATAGAGAAATAATTAAACTGTGAAGTATAGTTACTTGAATACTTGGTAGTCATTCCTAAGTTAGGCTACTGTTTTACTGAAATTGCTATGTCGATCCGTAGTCGACGTGAAATGATGTGCTCTCCGGAAGCTGGAAAGTTCCCGCAGGTTGGTTCCTGCAAGCTGTTTTCCGCAAACAAGACTTCCGCAAGAACACTCATGGCGGGAGTGCATTGCTTAGTGCTGTAGGCCTAATAGAATGTCTAACGAGCAGTCAGTAAAAGATACGATAATACTACGTGGTGAAGAAAGTTCCCATACACCGATGGCATGGATGGAAGGTGTAAACAACCCGTCACTAGCGGGACTTGTCGGAGGCAAACGAGGATACAAAACAAAGCTTCACGGTGCTGGGTACGTCAGCCAGCTCTGAAGATGCACCGGGCAGAGTTTACTTGCTGCGGTCGAAAGTTGAAAGAACCTACACGATATTAGTGCAGCGGCGATTGAAATACCACTTTTAGGCGTGGCTGGCAGATCCGGCAAGTCATCCATCAAAGAACATCCGGTCTCTACATCTGTAGACTCACATATTCTGGCTGTAAAGGCCTCACTGCAAATTTGTGTTCCGAATGTAGCTGTTAGTATTCATGAACAATTATCAGAAGTTCCAAATTACTCCTATAAATGGGGAGTTACAAAATTGTTTTAGTGTGGTGGGTTGGACAACTGCACGCTATGGGATAAAAACCCAACACATAGTGAAGGAAGACGCGTATTGTCTGTCGCGCTTGTAGTAGCTGGTATAGCTACCTGTTCGGCCCCTGGCCGAGGATGCTCTTGATCACTGGATCGCTTCTCCTTTTATACTCCTCGCGTCGTCACAGGGGCAGGCTTCATCCAATCATCGTTCGAGCAAGAGCCAATCAGCGCGCAGCTAATAATAGCACTGTCGAACGTTCTAGAACCTTCTAGAAGGTTTGCGTCCACGTGGTAATGACGTCATGGCAATATTTTGAAGATAATCATGAAGAGTTTTCCCTGGATAACTCAGCCATTTCTCAACCGATTTTGAAATGGTTTACAGATTTGAAATGCCCGTTGAATTCTGGTCTTGATTAATGCCAGATTTCACGGGAACAGGCGATCAATAAGGATTACAGGATACCATCTCGGTACACTAAAAGCGCCAACCTATCTAGGTCGTAACTACGCGCTCCATATAAACAGCGTCCTACCGTGCATGCGCATCATGCGTTTTAACGAACGTAGTCGTTTTTCAACACGCTATCTCTCCTATAGGCCTATCTACGCTTGTGGCTCTACCCAGAGGCGCGTGTTCAGGTCGATCCGAACTACACCACCCCCTCCTAGTTTGTCATCCATGGGAATTATGGACTTCCCGGGTAGGCGCGTGGCCAGAGAGGAGTAGTGACGCATTAGACATCTATTCAAGAGACAGAGCACATAGGGGTGCCAAGAGGCGGGAGGCATACTTTTAGTTTTTAATTTTGACCAGGAATTATTTTTCCAGGCCTTTCTTCTTTTTTTTGTTTTATTACTAATATTACGGTGCGTGCTATAATTGTATTTAGTAGATGATTCTAAACAATAGCTCGCATGGGTGTTCTCCTTGAGTGCGGATAATCATGATCTCCGCAAAGAACACCCAAGCTCCAACGACCCACAATTTAAGTTTGTAAATATATATAAAAATATAATAAGAAAAAGACAAGGTATATTTAGACCATGTAACATAACCTTACGAGGTATTTATTTATTAATCACACCGTATTACTTGCACACCCCGGGTAAATAAAGGGGTACGCAACACGTATCACTTAGCATTATCATTATATAAAATATCTATTTGCGGCTCGTTATTGCGGGTCCGCAATGGTCAGCTCTCGCTGGCCTCATATCCGTCCTGACGTCTGAGACAGAAAGAAAAATACTAAGAAAAATAAGATATATATAATAATAATATCATAAGAATTGGTTTATCAGGCAGCCTCAGCGTAGTTGAGACTGCATGATGGGATCGTGATGTTATTGTACTGTGGAATGTTGTATTCTTTATGTCGCACACAATGTTCTTACAACCTCAGAGTCCGCTGTGCTCATTTCGTGTGAGACACAACCCGGCACTGAAGTGTGCGGCTGTGTCGGATAACCGTAGTCATCCTAAGGACGGGATTCAACCGATCTAACATATATAATGAGAAGAAAAGTATTTTAAAAATAAAGTAATAATTAATACATTTCCACGAATCGCCTATTGATATTTCTGCTGAATTACATATGATCACACCTCTGCAGCAAAATTTCCCCATTGAGTCTGGGTCCCGCGACTGACCGTGGTGGGTCGCGGTGAATGCACTGTCATTGCTGAGATGCTTTCACTACTTTGGCACTGTCTGAAACATCCGAAGTGATGGTGGCGGAAATATGCAAGTCCATTATGTCTCTCACAGTTACCGCTGGTTCCAATATATTCGTCCGTATAGCAGCGGCGGTACTAGTGGTTGCCAATGTTGCTGATGCGGTGGTGATGGTAGCTGTCGTGGTGGCGGTTGTAGCTGTCGTGGTGGTCACTGTAGCTGTTGTGGTGACGGTGGGGAGCTGTACCATAGGCTGAAGTCGTAGTGTGGGAGCGGATACGGTGGGAGACGACATCTTCCGAAACTTAGCATACTTTAGTAGACGACTTGCGGTGATGTTAGGCACGGCCTGGATATCCTGTATGTGGGCGATCCATCTCTTTCCCGCGTATGGACGTTCCGGCGTGGTTCCCCTTCTGATTGCAGGGTCAGAAAGGCGAGGAGGTGGATGCTGAATAACATGACTCGGAGTTACACTTATTGTCACAGGCTGCGACGGTCCTGGTCTTTCGTCTATGGAAAGTTTGGGTGGAGATGGAGAGTGCAGGTAACTTGGAATGTCTATTTCCGCAGGTGTCGTAATTACCACTGAAATTGGTTGACTGGCTAACACTGTTTGAGATACTACAGTGGCGGGTGTAGTGACCATAGCCAGATGGCTAATAACCGATGCAGGTGCTGCCGAGCTGGATTCTGCGGGAGAGTTTCGCTTCTTACTCTGCTTCAGGACCATTGTGGATGAAGTGACATGTACTGGCGTAACACTTCCAGACATGGCTGCAGGCAGGATTTCACATCTGGCTGTTGGTACGTTGCTTACTGTAGCAGCGGGAAGACGATGGCTAACGGGATATCTATGAGTAGTGTTCTTTGTGCGGGACATTTTCTCGGTCTGGAGAAATTTAACTGGGAGCCAAGATTCGAAGCGGGTGGCTAAAACGGCATGATCCTTGTTCTCTTCCCCAGGAACTAACGTTACTTCCAACACATGGTGATGATAACGGAGCGCGCGTGTAACCCCATAGTGAGTTGCGGTGTAAAGATACCGGCACGTCACACAAAAGACTGACTAGAAAATATGATCCTTATTAACATGAAGGGTGCGGTCGGATTTCCTAGTGAAAGTTCTGGTACATGGCTCTCCGCTAGCTAACAATACGTTACACGCGAACCGCTTTGGAACTGGTACCGATTCTTCTTCAGATGAATCCGACAACGCTAAATCTTCAAGGAGTGACATCTTGTTCCCGCATGGTAGTTAGGTGTGGGAACTTTATTCAAAACCTAATGCCCTATCGCTTCATGGTTTATACTTTCCAGGCCAAATATAATAATGAAATAAGAAGAAGAAAAACAGCAGAATTTGGTTTGCGACACGAAGGAAGCCTAATGCTATGTTCTTCCCTGGTGTCAAGTTTTGACTGGAAGACAAAGTTTCAGAGCACGCTTCATCCTTTTATACTATTTGGTGACGTCACAGGCGGCGGATGACCACACCTAAAAGTTTTTAACAGGTGATTCGGTCATCCTTATATGAATGTTTCCTCGTTTTCCGGCCTGGACGTCATAGGATTAATTCCTCCCATATAAAGGGAGTACTTTTAATTATAGGAAGAATATGGCTCGTTAAACCTATCTTTATTTCGCACATTTAACAGCCTCCGTCAACATGAAAACGCGGTACTACTTTTTCTTGGCGGAGCCTCATCTTTTAATTAGCGTGAGGCAGTTCTCCAGGTTGGATGATTATAAACTTGCCTATTTAATTTTAGGTTGGAGCGCCCGGTGGGGTGTGTGGGAGCCAGGTGACGTCAGCGGTAATCTCCCAGACTCACATTCACCACTCCTCCATCACGCTGTGGTAGTCGCGTCTTTGGGCGGCTCTTTTGTTTAAAGCATTTAATCCAACTTACTGAAAATGCCTGTGGCTCTAAAAAGCATGTGGTTGATCGGAAACGTGTTTGCTGTCTATGGCGATGGCCATATTGCTGTTGCTGAGATGTAGTCTGTTGCAGAGGCGAGAGATAGAAATATATATGTTACATCAAGATCTTTATAATGTCCCGTATTTGCGCGAGTTCTTTAACATGCGTCTTATTAGGTGTCTGTAATAGGTAGTTCTCAGCCCGTATTGATTATAGACTGGAACCCAAGAAAGAGAATTTGAAATTCTCTCTGTAATTTTACTGTCAGATTTTTTATGCCACTTTACCAGCCCGTGCACTAATGATTTGTAGCACGGTAGAGCAGTTGTGCTCTTAATCAAAAATTTTACAGTAAAGTTGTAAGTAATTTTGATGTGTGGTTTAAACAGTTCTATTCATGCGGTAAATCAATGTTACTGATCCCGCCAAGATAGCTGTGTTTTCCGAGCAGTAGGGCTTGCCAAGCATTCTCCTCAATGGGTAGAACTAGCGCCGTCCAGGTCTAGACCAAACACATTAGTACCATTCTTAATAATGGTTAAATTACAGTACAACTCGCAAACATGTGTGCCACAGTTATTACAATTTACATTGCCGTCGTTCGGAGATTGTGAATACAGTCAACCTGAGTGTCTATGTTTCTGTCATGTTGGTGATTTGAATCTGATACACGTGACTGGTTTTCTGTGGATGGTACTTGCGCTGTGGTGAAGGTGACGTGTTTATGGCCGCCAGGTGTGGGAAGGTGGAGGGACAGGCGGCGTGAATGTCAACTTTATCGAACCCTGAAGGTATTTCACTCTGTAATGGCCGAGCCCGTGGGTGGGACAGAGTTACTTTAGAGCGTAGATGACCTGTTGGATGTTGTCGTAACTTTGATCAATCCATTGTCGAATTCAACTTTTTGGTAGCAAAATTCTACTCGTGACTGACGACAATGCGGGCAGCGTGATGGGATCTGCGGTACCATTAAACACTCTAAAAGGTATCTTCCCTTTATTAGTAGTGTCCACTATTATGCGGGGACTTGCGCATTGTGATCATATAATCAGGGTCGGGTTCCAGCATGGCGATGTGTGTGTTGCTTCCTAACTGTGGTGAGGTGGCCCATAAGATCTGTTCCTGTCCCAGCTCAACTGTGGCGGTACTTGATAATATTACCGCACAGGTATCGTATAATGACGTCGGCCGTGGTTGATGGCTTCGCTGGCACTGAGGAAATCAGAGCCAAGTAGGGCACTGCTATGAATAGATTCAATGACAACTCGCAGAATGAATTGCATCTCCTCTATTTGGATAAATAAATTAACTACACCAGCTACGGGTACATCTGCTCCCGTAGCCGTCTGTAAGTAAATATTTGTAGGCTTAAGGGGAGGCTTCTTATGAGGTGGGATGCTCTCATATAAGCGCTGGTTAAATACTGTAATAGAAGCACCGGTGTCGACGGTGGCACTGGTGGAAATGCCACTAAACAGACAGGCACATTTGTATATTACTTTGCGATGTACATGCGGAAGAGTTTCCAATGATGCGGTCCGCGATAATGGCGTTGGAGCAGCATCACTCTGTATGTATTCCGACTGTTTCCGTATTGCTTCTTGTAAGGTTGTAAATGGCTGAGTGAGGAAAGGGCCAGTTCGCCGTCGCTATTGGTGTGAAGACTGCGGTGAAGACGGAGCTGGGGTTAGCAATGGTGGTGGTGTTGTTGCCGTTTCGGTGTAGGTGGTATTAGTGTAGACGGCGGCGCATACGGGATGACAGATAAGCTCTACCTGCGCAAGCCATTTCCTGCAATGCTTCATAGGATGCTTTGGTGAAGCACAGAAGAAACAATGATGTCGCCAAGGATGTGCGTTCCTCCGTCTATGTCAGCGCTTGCGAATCCATGAGGCAGAGTGAGCTGTTTCTCCAGAGTCGCTACTGTCTGTGGATGCGGGAGATGATGCTGGATGGTGTGGTGTTCTGCATACCACCAGAGGACACCGAAAATCTAGTGTCTCGGTGGCGGGACGTGGTGCTTGCAAAAACGTTGTTTCAGCGGAGGTGCTACAACCTACTACTGCCATTTTACATAGGAAAGAAGGCTTGTCGTGTGCGGAGAAAAGAGGGGGATGTCCTTACTGCGGATGGGGGAGGCAACGTAGGCCCTAACATATGTGAAGCCATACATTTTGGTGTCGGTGTGAAAGCTGATTTCTGTGGATGATGGTTGGCCACTGAACATTGTTGCGTGAAAGCCGCAGTTGAGCCGGGAGACCGATACGGGCACCGAAGTGGCTCATTGTGATTTGGTGGCCTTAGGTGTTTGACTGTTTCTCTGGTTGCGGTGTGCTATGGTTGTGAGCAGGCGTTGTAGAGGGAGGTTGGTGAGGAAACCGCTCCCTCCAATGTCCCGGCTGACCGCATCCGAAACAGGTGTTCAGTGGCGGTGCGGTGCTGGTGGTGTTTGCTGTCCTAAACTGGGTGGTGGCGAGGTTGGTGCTGGGTGTTGTAACTAAATTGGTGAGTGCAGAGATTTGCTTGTTAATCTCTTCAATACATTCTCTCAGGTTGCCGTTGTTGTTGTTGTTTCGCTGGTTCCCACCACCGGTGGGGGGGGGGGGCATTGTAACCTCCTCCACGGGCACGGCCCCTTCCTCCAGGTGCTTGATTTTGACTGGAATTCTGCACATCTGGTGGTGGTGGTGTCTGTGTGGTTGGTGTCGATGAACTAGGGGGAGCACTAGCGGGCGGGGCGTTAGCTGCATCCTCTATCTCGTTGATAGGATGGAGTTGGCGTCGGTTATTCTTCTCCCGCTGCAGAAAGTTCTCAATGCGAACCGTTGTTGCCGTTAATTGGTCCAAAGTCCTGTGATCGCCGAGAAATAGTTTTTCTTTTAGGGCCGGTTCACCACTTAATGCATCGATGAAGGTGTCGAGATGCAAATGAATCACGCCCTTCGTATTGGTGCTCGGATATGCGCGGGTGACTAGCCTCCTGATTCGGCTAGCTAACTCAGGAAGAGTTTCTCCCGCGTGTTGTCAGAGATTTTAAAGTTGAAGACGACTGGTTTCTCCGAGGGCTGTGTCGCCAAATCATTCCGTTAGTGCTCATTCCAATTGTGTGTAGGTGGGTGTGTAATCAGTTCCCAGATCCGCAAGAACTTAGAGGGCTTTTCCGGAAAGCTTTGAGGCGAGATATTCACCCATTTGCCGATCGTTCCAGCGGTTAGTCAACTTATGATTTCGAACTGTAACTTATAATTGGTCCAGTCATTCTCCTCACTAAACTCGGGAGGGAGGATGACTTGGTCAAGACCGCGGGAAGAATGCAGCAGCTGAAAACCGGGTGGTGCGGGTATCTGGGAAGTTGATGAATATACTGAGGCTGGTCGTGGTGCAGGTGGCAGTGGTGTTGGTGTTTCTCGTCGATGCTAATGCTGAGGAGCCAGGACATGCGTACTCCAATTTAATGAGTCTGCCCCATCTGTAGAACCATATAACGGCATGCGTCTATGGATGGGAGGCGGATTGCTGTGAAGATTTCATGGTCGTTCCTTCCGAGGTGAGGACTGACGTTCCTCGTATGGTGGTGGTGCAGTCGGCTGATGGTCGTGATCCATTGCATGACTGATATACCGGCGAAATGGTGGTGCCGATTCTTCCCGACAATGCCGCGGTGTTCCCCTTAAGTATAGCGTTCCGTTAGAAGGGGGCGGTGCAGGAGGTTGTCTGTGTTGTGTATTATCACCCAGCCATACAGTTTCCGTAGATGACACGGGTGAACGATAGTAGTCTGAAGGGCTGTAGATATGCCCATAATCAGGTCTTTGTCGGAGTCGTCCACAATTCGGCCCCGTTGGTGTTGGCCTGTCGCGGACGTCCGATATGGTTCTGAACTCTGTTTCCGCCTGTGAGGCATCTCAAAAGGTGCCATCACCAACAGGCGAAAACAGGTTATAGTGCGGAGTTGTTGATTCCGCGGAATTTCTGGCATATTCAGTGAGCATGTGTGCTGAGAATCCGCCATAGAAAGTTACCTCTTGATCGAGGGAGTCCTCGCTGAACGGAGATGGTACTGAACTGAGCTCACTATATGGTGTGGGCGTGAGTTTGCTGTGTGTCATTACTAATTTTCTTCGAGTCCCACATCGGGCGCCACTTGTAGCTCGCCAGGTAGTGTCGGGCCATTCTGGTGTATTATGTCGACTCGCCACGACGCAAGTGCACGATGAGTGATGAAGCTGGTTAGCATCCGATCTCGGGGTGACGGACCATGTACGAGACTGCCCTGTGGGAAACAAAAACCGACTCCTATGGCCGGTGGAACTCAATCGTTCCGGTGGGGCCATGCGACCATCGTCACGAACATTAAACACGACTGTCTCATCCCAAGAATTTGTGTCACCAGTATGCCTGTCCATAGCAATTTCGTTATCCATGGACTTACAAGATTTGATTTGGTGACCTAAAAATATAAGTCTATACAATGAGTCTACCTAAACAATTATAAATATACTAAATAATACTACAGTAAGAGCATACGAAAAAACGAGACATAGAGACAGGTAGATGAACTTTTAAACATGGGGCTCCCGGAGGTACCACACAGACTCGTAGGTCCGCAGAGGTATCCCCGCAAGGGAGGCTCCCGTACACGAGATGTAGCTATTTAATTTAATATAAGTTATTATACCTCTAAGCTGAAAGGAAAAAGGTTATCTCGGACGAAAGGTGATGTTCCTCACGCGGGCACTACTCCTAGTGCTAGTTTGGGTGAGGAGTATTATCCTGGCGTGGACCGTCGTCGCTGAATCCTTGCGAGAGGCAAGTGCCTCGCGCGGGACTGCATCTCGGGAAGGTGTCGCCACTGCTTAAAGTGGGAGAAGAATAGGTGGCAAAAATGGGCCCACTCTAATATTTCAACCAAAATGCTTTAGAAAGAAAAGACCATACCTATTGAGAATATGACTATAGGGGTGCATACTGTTGTACATGAAGAGGGGACGGGGGATTCCTGATGGATTCCCTAATTACCGTCTTATGTGATTCTTGGTATGCTGAATTAGTAGTTGCTGCTTTATTTATGCCGGCCTTCTGCTTTGCTTAATTCACTTTTAGTTGTTTTCAGAACAAGAATTAGTTTAGGCCGCAACTGGCTGATATCTACCTAGCTAATAGACATGGCTGTCATGGGGAACAGATGCCCGAAGACATCAATACAAAGACAGCGCTCATACATGTTATGCAGCAAGATCTCCGAACTGCATAAGAATCCGGACATCCTGCCCCGTAACCACATACAACATTACAAGACATTGGTTACATTTCACGAAAGCATTATTAGACCATTGTTCTATCATTATAGTGGGGGTAAGAGAGACGAATACCCACCGTAAATGTCCTTCCCGCAAGGGCATGGCACATCTAAATAGCATGCGCAGACATTTTAACGGAATTCAGTGGGGGTACATATTTCGCCCATCACCGGGTCCTATGGAGCAAACGTTTTACCTATCGTTAGGTCTATATACAAGTTACCCAGTTTTGCACTGCGGTGCGGGAGGATTGTTCACTAAATAAAATAATAATTAATACATGTGTTTTCGCAGTGCTTTCCTACATCGGGTTAAAGTGCTAACTACTAGGTATCCAAAGATACATGGGAATGTGTGTGACACATCACCCTGGCCATTACCGCTCGGAAACCCCAATAGTTTCCCAGAGTCGGATCAGCCCATGGTGCGGATGGGGACATCCAAACAATTAAGAAGCCACAAGGCTAAGTGGAACGTGAAGAGAGACAAAAATCTTACTTATAAGTCTTACCGGAGTGCGGGGCTTGATTATCGCACTACCGGAAGAGAAGAGTATATTACACAGTATGTAATGAGGAAAGTGTCTCTAATCATTTTGTACCTATCCTATCGAGCTGAAAAGAACAAGTTTAGTCGGTAGCATGCCGGGATAAACAGAGTTATAGCACGGACAGTGACCACAGTGAAAAATTGTTGGTGGCGGGAGAAAGTGCTGCATATATAAGTGTTGCTGCATAGTGTTTCCTAACTGCACTGCAGTCCTAGATTTTCTATGAATAAACAGAACATATGAACGGATGGCCACTGGCCATATATATACATAATCTAATCAGAACAATCAATATGGTGTCAATTGATCAAGATATATATATCAGTACAGGTTAACGAACTTATTATAGTGCGGTTAGCAACACATTGAGGAAAATGAGAATAATTATCAACAAATACAGAAATTATAGCTAGCGATCCTAAGACCGTTATGGTTCCGTTTAGTCATTGGGACCGTTCTTACGGATAATATAATTAACAAAACCTATATAGAGAAATAATTAAACTGTAAAGTATAGTTACTTGAATACTTGGTAGTCATTCTCAAGTTAGGCTACCGTGTTACTGAAATTGATACGTCGATCCGTAGTCGGCGTGAAATGATGCGCTCTCCGGAAGCTGGAAAGTTCCCGCAGGTTGGTTCCCACAAGCTGTTTTCCACAAACAAGACTTCCGCAAGAACACTCATGGCGGGAGTGCATTGCTTAGTGCTGTAGGCCTAATAGAATGTCTAACGAGCAGCCAGCAAAAGATACGATACTACTACGTGGTGAAGAAAGTTCCCATACACTGATGGCACGGATGGAAGGTGTAAACAACCCGATCACAAGCGGGGGTTGTTAGAGGCAAACGAAGATACAAAACAAAGCTTTACAGTGCTGGGTACATCAGCCAGCTCTGAAGACGCACCGGGCAGAGTTTACTTGCTGCGGTCGAAAGTCGAAAGAACCTACACGATATTAGTGCGGCAGCGATTGAAATACCACTTTTAGGCGTGGCCGGCAGATCTGGCGAATCATCCATCAAAGAACATCCCGTCTCTACATCTGTGGACTCACATATTCTGGCCGTAAAGGCCTCACCGCAAATTTGTGTTCCGAATGTAGCTGTTAGCATTCATGAACAATTATCAGAAGTTCCAAATTACTCCCGTAAATGGGGAGTTACAAAATTGTTTTAGTGTGGTGGGTTGGAGAACTGCATGCTACAGGATAAAAACCTGACACATAGCGAAGGAAGGCGCGTATTGTCTGTCGCGCTTGGTAGTAGCTGGTACAGCTCCCCCTGTTCGGCCCCTGGCCGAGGATGCTCTCGATCCCTGGATCGCTTCTCCTTTTATACTCCCTGTGACGTCACAGGCGCAGGCGCCAACCTAGCATCATTCGAGCAACAGCCAATCAGCGTGTGGCTAATAATAGCGCAGCCGAATGCTCTAGAACATTCTAGAAGTTTTGTGTCCATGTGGTTATGACATCACGGCAATATTTTGAAGATAATCATGAAGAGCTTTCCATGGATAACTCAGCCATTTCTCAACAGATTTTGAAATGGTTTACAGATTTAAAAAGCGCGTTGAATTCTGGTCTTGATTAATGCCAGCTTTAATGGGAACAGGCAATCAATGAGGATTACAGGGTACCATCTCGGTACACTAAAAGCACTAGCCTATCTTGGTCCTAACTACACGCTCCATTAAAACAGCATCCTGGTGCGCGCATTCGCATCATGCGTTTTGATGAACGTAGTCGGTTTTCGACACGCTATCTCTCCAATAGGCCTATATACACTTATGGCTCTACCCAGGGGGGGGGGCGTGTTCAAGAAACGAATCCAGGACGGGCAGCGCGCACCCAGCTTAGCTGGTGCGGCCGCATCCGACCGGTCAATCCGAACTACGCCGGCAAACATGTTTGCCCCTATATAGGCCTCCCACAGTCATTGACATAGAGGTTACTCCCCTCTCCACTGTTGTGAAAAAGGATGGGACAGTTCGAAAGCTCTACAATCGGGGATCATCCTTCCTCACCTATATAGGTGAAGGTGTCTCCCTGACAAGGGTGGGTCACCGGATCGGGGTTACAGGTGCAAAGCTCCTGCTGCATCGTCCAGTCGATGGACCAGCAGAAGCTGTTAACCTCCAGGAGGGCACCCTATGGGTAAATGGTGTGTCACATGTCTCCAAAGTCAAGGGTGCTGTTAAACTGCTTCAGCGAGTCGGACTCACTAGCCCGCAAATGACTCATATAGTCCTAGAGCTACATTTCTTAGCCGGCGGCAGAGTGAAGCAGCTAGCTCCTGACCCTGAGGGGATGAAGATCACTATCGATCCGGATGGAACAGGGCTCGATCTGGCACAGATATTTCTCGAGGGGTTCACTCTGTTCAGTTTAATTCTTCATATATAGCCATGATTCTCATCATACTGCTCGTGCTGATGTCTACAGCAGTGGCACAGGGCTTTGAGACTGCCATGATATTGGATGCCAAGTGGGCCCACTTCTGGGATGACCCCCAGTACAATCCTTGGGTCGACCCATTGCGGAGAAACATTTATGACCGCTTTCACCCACGTGAAGAGATCAAGTCTATCTGCCACTTCTATGGGGTGGAGAGGGTAGGCTGTGGTTGTCTGCTGGAGACCCCTGATCAGCACCAGATTCTCTGCGTAACATGGGAACATGCCAGAGTCTGCCATGGTTCACATGCTAATCACTTTAGCCTCCTCCCAGGTGAGCATTGTCAAGGTAGATGGAAGCCCGTATGGGTGGTCCCATGATGCTGATGCGACTCTGGCAGAGGCTACGTGTTTGTCTGAGCCTACACAGAATCGAGAGAGAGAGGCCGGCCCTGTGGTTGATGGCGATCAGTGGTGTATATCACTGTGGAGGCTTGTCTCTAAATGGGCGCCCAGACCCTGGTAGTAGTAGTGTCAGAATGATACTACCTCCCTGGCAGCCGTTTGGCGATCCGTGGTGGCCCCCGCAACCTATGCCCCAGGGATGAGAGGGCGGTGGGGGCCACGGTTCGCCGAACTGCGGCCAGTTGAGGGAGGTGGTATTATTTTAATTCTGACACTACTACTAGTCACACCGGCCTCGTGGTATCTGGTGAATACGATGCTGGGACCTCCATCAACAGCACCCTTCAGCATCTCATAGGCTTCCTTGCCCAGTGAATAGAGGCTGACATTCGGCATGTGCTGAGCGGTTCCACGTAGGCAGTACTGCAGTGACACACCTTGGAGAGACACCACATCTTTGAGGATGTCTATTTCGTGTTCTTTGTAGAACTCTCGCCACCGCTCTAGGGCTTCGATGAATGGACTGACGTCCAGGTTGTTGTAGTATCACAGCCAGTTGGCGAATGACCGCATTTCATGCTCGCTGAATGTCTGGTTACACTGTTCCCACTATGTTCACGTCAAGAGGTAGCCACCCTTGAGCTTAGATGTCCATGCTGAGTAGTCAGGAAGCCCTGGATAGTTGAGCTTCTCATGTGTGTCAAACCAGCTCTTCTGCTGTGTTATGAGGAACATGGTCTGACTAGCCTTCTTGGCGACTTTCACTGTACCTGTACTGTCAGTCAGCTCATTGACAAAGTACTGATGAGGTTCAGGTCATACTACCCAGAGTTGAACCCCAGTACAGGCACTTGGTCACACCACTCATTGATCAGTCGCTGCAGGCGCTTTGGGAGCTTGTCCAGTTCTGTCGGTATGTACTGTGCCCTAACCCTTGTCCGGATTAGATATGCTCGCCGTTGGATCACCAGCATGAACTCTCTGATCAGTTCTTTGGGGTCAGGATTGCAGAGGTGACTGGGCTCACTTGTGGCACCATCTAAGGAGCAGCCAACTGACACAGAGATAGGTATGTGAGTACTCTCGATCGTGAGAGTATCCATAGGATGAGTCTTGATACCATCTAGGAGTGCTTCGAAGTCGTAAACTATGAAGTGTGGGTATAGGACAGTCCGAACTCGTTTAGGGACGCTTGGACAGCGTTTTATCCAGCACTCCCACTGTACCACAAGTGTGCATCCAGATGCTCTCAGCTTCTCCTCTCTCAGGACTGTCTTCCGGTATCTTTGTTCGGCATCCTCACCTCGCTGGTCTTGTAGACACCCATGCCAGTAACAGCCATGGAACTGGTAAACGGTGTTGGTGGTCGGATCATAACTATCTACGGGAGCACCCTCAATCCAACGCTCACCACCGTGCCCACACTCTATAAGGTGTATATGTACGCCTCTGTTTCTCGACTCATACTCGATCCAACGAGTAGCCGCTGAACTGGATGGTTGGGGCGGATAGAAGGCTTTCTCATATGCAGACTGTGGCACCTCAGCCTTCTCGCCAGGACACATGATTGTTGTTTTGCTGCCTGTACAGTGATCAGTGTGGCGTTGAAGATTGCATGCCTGTGTAAACCTCTGCTGGCAGTGACTGCAGACTAGTGTATGTGCCAGCTTGGAGATGTTCTTGATGTAGAAGGTGTGGTGGTCCCACACTCCGATGGTCATGGTGTCACGGTAGTGAGCCGCTTGCCTGATTAAGTGCCAGGTGCCCTCTTCAGTTGGTTCATATACGGGAATCCCGATCTTGGCAAAGAACTCTACCTTGTCCAGCTGATCCAGCGAGGTCTTGCGGACATCAGGTACTGTCACTGTCTTGCTGTAGAACTGTGTGGCAAGCTCTCATGCAGGAGCTGTACTTCTATCAGCTCTCGCTCCTCGGTGGACTGCTAAACATCTCCAGAGGCACATGTTCCCTGTAGGGGTCATACTCTTCTTCTGTCATAACCAGTCTAGGAGGGGGCCTGTCCCAAGCAGAGGTTGATGGTCGATGAGCGCCCTGACCTCAACGTTGATTGATCAAACGAAAGCCCACTTGGTGTTGGGTCAATCGATATTGTCTGTGTCGAGGCGGGCTTGCTCTCTTGCTGCCACCCAGTCCTGAGCTGCTCCTATTGTGTTCAGCCATGTGCTCCCTGGAGAATTCTTGTGGAAGAGCATCACCCTACTGTCTTCGATGTGACGGATGCGATAGGTATGGGTGTAGCGGAGGTAGAAGGCATTCTGGACAGTCTGCTGGATCTTTTGCATGATCTGGCCTGTGAGGTCTCCTTCTAGACCTCTGAAGAATGTCCAGCATACCGACCGCCATCCTCTATCCTCTGTCCTCCTTTCGCCGAGACGCTGGTCGAGAATGTGTTCGCCTTCTTGCCTCATGCTTCGGGCTAAGGGTTCAGACCTCGGCCCCCTCATCACTCACTTAGTGATCCTGCATAGGGGAGGTAAGCGCTCCAGTGGATGGTCCACCATCTGCCTCGCTACAGTCTGCCAGTCAGCTCCTCCTCCAATTTACGAAGCTCGCGGATCCGCTGTGGTTTCTTGTGGGAATTCCAAGGATCATCTTTGGTAAGCACTGGAAACCTTCCCATCTTCATTGCTCAGGAGAGTCGCTTCTGCCACTCCTTGGCACGGGCCTGTCCGATCATCTGGAGCAGGTTGGCTTTCTTGGCCTTAGTGGCTACTCTAAGGCTGAATTGCTTTGCAACATCGCGAAGCTGTGCAACAGTAATCATGGTGTATATCACTGTGGATGCCTGTCTCTAAATGGGCGTTCAGACCCTATTATGTGTGGTTGATCACAAGGCAATCAGCACCTGGAACCTGTGTGTGGTCCATCGTGCTGATGTGATACTGGATGCTTGTCTCTAAATGGCCGTTCAGACCCTATTATGTGTGGTTGACCACAAACCTGTGGGTGGTCCATCGTGTCGATGTGATACCAACGGAGTGTTTGTGTGAGATGTGGTCTATATTCATGAGAGCTGATGTGATAGGTGGCAGTAGTGTGCGCATTGAGAGGTTGGTTGGCGAGGGATCACTGCATTTCTTGTTCCCACTCTTGTTCCAACTCGATAGCAGCATCCCCCATCAAAACTGCAAACCCTTTCTAAATAATTCATATACTTGAAGAGTTTGTCTTTTGCTATCACAGTCATCGGATAACATCCGCGACACGTAAGGCGTGTTAGTAGAACTGACGAGCAGAATGTTGGGATCCCTGAGCTTCTCCATTTCTCAAGATTTCGACCTGCATAGTTGCCCATATCACGCAATGGTACTGGTACTTTTTCTCGTCACGCCACACAGCCTACATCATGCATGCATGACCATAGCTCTTCAGGCCAGCCCATTGTGCGTAATATTGTTTGTAGATTCAAGATTCAAGATTCAAGATTATTTATTCAATAATTCCAAGGTAAACGAATTCACAAATCATACCAGGTTGTCCGCCCAAGGCAGTGCCTATTGTTATGGTGGACACCTTACACACATATATACAGGTATATATAAATTAGACAAGACAGTACTTACACAAACAATTATAAATTCAGACATTACATTTACTACTTCCTTATTAACCCTTTGGCCCTTGATCCACATAAACAGTTTAAATTTCAAAGAGAAAATATGTCAATTCGTGGGTCAAGAGGAGACCACCCCTTCCCACTCCCCCAGCGCCCTACCAACCCCCCCCCCCCCCTCCCACCAACCCCCCCCCCCCCGAGTTCACCACCGGTTCAATTATATTGTCAGTCATTACATTGGAAAGAAAAACTCCTGGAGTGGGCCTCTCTCAGTCCGCAGACCAACATATAATACTGTAACAGGGTGTGTGTAAGAGTTAGTCACTTGGGTTATTATTATTATTATTATTATTATTATTATTATTATTATTATTATTATTATTATTATTATTATTATTTAGCGATACATATGGGTAGTAAATAAGGACAAGACAGTTACGTAGCAGACAAGCACAGAACATAGTCAAGTTCAATAATATACATGGATGTCTATGATTATAGATAGAACAATAAACATTTATATATTTTGGGGGAGGGATACTTTTACTTATAGTGATGATATACTGTTTACGGGATGCTGGCTAATGGGGAGCATCCTTGGACAAGGGAAGGGGGATGGAGGGGATGGGTGCTCATTCTCCTGCTCGTCCTGTAGTTTGTTACTATGGTACTTGAAATTATTATTGGATATAATAGCAAGTGGAGTCATTTAGTCATAATTCTAGTAGTAGTAGTAGTAGTAGTAGTAGTAGTAGTAGTAGTAGTAGTAGTAGTAGTAGTAGTAGTAGTAGTAGTAGTAGTAGTAGTAGTAGTAGTAGTAGTAGCATTCTTTACCTTGTTTTGTAGACGAGTCGGGCCATTTTTTAGCTGTACTGCATGAGTTCGATAATACTAGTATGTGTTAATCAAGTGGTTTTTTATTGTTTTCTTGCAGAATTTTGTTGATAGAATTTTCTCACGTGTTTCCTGTTTTATGTTGTTCCATAGTTTAGTGGCTGCAAATGATATTCGGTGTTTTCCTATGTCTGTCCATGTGTATTGCTCATGTAGTTTATGTCTGCTTCTAGTGTTATGTTGGTGGATGTTAATATTGTTTATAAAGAAGGGGGCTATAGATTTGGGGAAAGTGTCGTGGTGGAAGTTTTTGACAATAGTTAGCATTTGAGATTTTCCTATGTCGGTGAGCGTAAGCAATTTTTCTGCTTTGAACATGTTTTGGCCCTCTGCTGGCCTAGAAAATAGTTTGATGCTTTTTTTTTGGAGACTTTGAATTTTGGATATTCTGTTTTTGTAGGTGTTAGTCCAAACAGCGTTGCGGTAAGTGAGGTGCGGGAGGATCAAGGTGCTGTACAGTGTTTTAACCGTGGCCTGTGTCATATATGGTTTTAGTCTTTGGATGACACCTATTCCTCTTGCTACTTTTGCAGTAATTGTTTCGATTTGTTTGGCCCAGGTCAAGTTTTTATCTAAATATACTCCTAGGAACTTTGCATAACGGGCCTCTTCAATTTCCTTATTGCTAATGTACAATTTTGGAACCTCTTTATTTATTAATTCTCTAGATTTTGAAAATAACATATAGTTTGTTTTATCCACATTTAGTGATAATTTATTTAGTGAAAACCAGTTAGTAATTTCTTCCATTTCCTTATTTACATTTTTATATAATGTAGCTATGTCTTCATCAGAGCAAAAGGCATTGGTGTCATCAGCAAATAATATTAGTGACATATGTTTGCATATGTTAGGCAGATCGTTCATATACAAGAGGAACAGCAGAGGGCCAAGGATGGACCCTTGAGGGACACCGCAAGTTAGTCTCCTATTTTCAGAGCAAGTTGCATTGAATTGCACGCATTGCGTTCTGTCACTTAGATAACTTTCAAACCAGATGAGTGCACTTCCTCGGATTCCATAATAGGCAAGTTTTTCTAGTAGGATTTTATGATTGATAGTGTCGAAAGCTTTTGAAAGATCCAAAAAATGCCTATTATGTGCTTTTTCTTTTCAATTGATTCTATTATTTTTTCTGTCATTTCAATTAGTGCTAGCATTGTTGAATGTTTTTCACGGACTCTGTATTGTGATGTATAGAGGATTGACTTTTTATCTAAGTAGCTGATAAGCCGATTGTGCATAAGTCGTTCCATTAATTTGGAGAAAAGTGGAAGTATTGAGACAGGTCTATAGTTTGTGAAATTAGATGAATCCTTTGCTTTGTATATAGGTGTTACTCGTGCTGCTTTTAATTTTGATGGAAATATGCCTTGAGTGAAAGATAAGTTACAGATTAGGTTAAGGGGTATTAGTAGCGCTAACGTGCGGTGTTTGAAAATACTCCACTTGAAACCATCCAAGCCAGCACTTTTTGCAGGATTTAGTTTGCTAAGAATGATAAAAATGTCTTCATTTGTGACCGGGTTAGCGAAGAAAGAGGATTGATAGTCGCCTGTGAGATAATCACTATATTTATTAGAGGATGTTGAATTGATTTTATCTGAAAGTGTTGGACCTATATTAACAAAATAGTCATTGAATCCTGTTGAAATTTCTAAATCATCAGTTATTATCTTGTTATTATAAAGAAATTGTGTTTGTTGCGCTTTGCGGTTATTTTTATTCAAAAGTGATTTAATTATTTTCCATGTTTCATTTATGTCATTCTTGCATAGTTCAAATTTGTTATGGTAGTAAGCTTTTTTTGCTGTTTTGATTATTTGGTCCAACTTGTTTCTGTATTTCCTAATATTGTAGATGAGCGTTGACACGTAATTGAGTGTTTTGAGTGTTTACATGTAATGTATGGTTGTGCGTTCACACGTGGTATACCATTATCGATGCTGTGTCTAATTGGGTGTTAACACATAGCAGGTGGGCTAAATAAACTGCTATTCTTGACTTTGGCCCAGTCGAGGGGCTGTGGTCTGCAATTATGGGGGTCTTCTGAAAGGCCTATGGTCTGATAGACGGGATTTACTCAACGCAACAGCAAAACAAAATCACGGTTTTAAATAACGTTTCATTAATTTGTTTTCTTGTAGCCATGCGACAAACTCTGATAATTTAAAAAATAAAGATGGAACTTGAAACGGATACGGACGATGTTGATGCGATGACTGAATTAGATGATTATTCTGGAACACTGACAGAGGCGATGGTTTTATCAAGAACGAGAGCCAGTGATCTGGAAAATGTAAAAAAGATCAACTGTTGGTAAGACTTCAAGATTCAGGATTCTTTATTTTGGATACCTTCACTTTAACTTAAGGATACACACTTTCTTGTGTCATTAGCAAGCTTGGTCGATACTTTACAAGCGAGAATATTGAAAGATTTCGAAACATCATGTCAAATATAAATTGGAACCAGGTGATTAATTGCGAACTGTTACTCTGTGAGGGTCCAACGAATCACCCATAACGACCCATAACAACCCATAACGACTTCACGACCCATAACGACTCAATTTATGAATACACTTTCTTTAGATCTGTCACCAGACTTTTGTAGATCATTCAGAGAAAGTGAACATGTGGGAAAATGTGGACTCTAGAATGCAGATCGCTAGTCTTTTTCAGGGACATGATACATATACCGGTAGCCTACAGTTGTCATTGCATGTGTTTGCGGTCTCTGAATGCTCTTGTTATAGTTGGGAAACTATGTCAATATGTGCGTGTGTGTATGCATAATGCGTGCGTGCGTATGTGCATTATTGATACATTACTGTCTGTCTATGACGTCTCAGCATAACTATGATGATACATGCGTGGATATAAACAAACAAGGAAGAATTTTAATGGATATTCATATTTTAATGAATAACAAATCAATAAAACCGTGAATGCAAAATACAAATTAAGTGGTAAATTATAGCACAATGACAAGTAGTACATCTAGAGCAAAATAGTGAATACAAAGTGTATTATAGCATGAGTTTAGCACAATTATATTATAATACTCTTAAGTGAGAGAGGGGGAGAGGGAGGGTCGGGGGGGGGGAGGAGGAGAGGGAGATGAAGCCACAAAATAGTGAATATAAAGTGTATTATAGCATGAGTTTAGCACAATTATATTATAATACTCTTAAGTGAGGGAGAGGGAGGGTCATGGGGGGGGGGGAGAGGGAGATGAAGCCGGAGAGGTAGAGACCATGCACGTACATACACATGCAAGCAGTTTTAACTATAAATTAATACTCAATACTCATTCAAAATGGCTTCTGTCATGGTCTTGAGAAATGTAACCCTTATGTCAACAGCGCCTCAAAGCGCCCAGGTTGCAGCTCATATCAATTAACCAGTTAATTGCCAAGATTTTTCACTAAAATCATATTGTTTCAGGGTCTGAAATAAGGAGAGTCAATTTGATCTGCCCAAAAAACCGGAAGTTGACTAACCTGAAGGGGGTTCCGGAAAAATTTTAAATCTAGATGCTCTCAGAGGCCGTCTCCTGCATTTCTGGAGAAAAATATAGGTTTTCGGTTGGATGTGAAATTGTTCTATTTTTACCCATTTTGTCCTGAAAAAGTCAAATAGACTAAGACATTTTCAGGAGAAAATGCATAAAGATAGAACAATTTCATAGTCAACTGTAGGACCCAGAAAATGAGGACTTAACCACTTATACTCGGTCCTCCATTTAGAAAGGGTTGCCCCTTTGGGCACTTTTCGCTCAGATGCCATTTTAGCAACACATCAACTGCTGTCACAGTCATGTACAATTAAATGTAAAAAAATTTTCACTTTAGAACACATTTGTCAAAGAAGGCGTGTGATAGTTTTCCTGATAAATGTTCACTTGCAGGTCGAGATTATTTTTGAAATTTTCCATTGAAATGGCTTATTCAGTAACTGAGACAGTCATTCCCGTGGTAAATTTTCAAAAATAATCTCTTGACCTGAAAATGGCCAGTAACTATTTTTAATTAAAATTTTTAGGCAAATTTGACCATTAAATGGTTAATTGTAGAACGCGAATATAATGGTAACGCACGTGTTGTAAGTGTCTTCTACAGTGCGATTATTTATGAACTTGCTTTCTTCACTTCTATTGTGAGAAAACTCGCCCGCTATTTCATTGGTTTTCTATATACAGCTACCAAGGAAATCGCGAGGAAGAATTAGCTTCTTCAGTATCGAAGGCGTGAACGAACGCGTCTCAAACTTCTGTGAAAATCTCTCACGTAATGTCATTGGATTTTCTAGATATAATTATGTCCAACAACCAATGAAATCGCGAGACCAAATTCTCTTCTCATGACAGAAGGTGTCTAAGAACACATCACTAACTCGTGCGCAGTGGCCGATTTTGTAGATCCGCCATTGCTAATTTTGCATCGACTCGATCATGTTCAGACTAGCGAAATGACAAGATTTTGAGTGGTATCATTTATCAGATGTTCTATGCAATTTTATCTGTCATTTATTCGCCGTATGACTTAATTTTCAAGTCACTCACGGTCTATATCCCTCATTAGAAATCAGAAAATTTGCCAGTATAAAAGGTTTACACTATTCCCGGGACAATTAGCTATTGTAAGACCACCCTCTAGGATGAATTTGCCGGTATGACGCGTTTTGACAGATCACGAATACTGGTAACCAAGGTGAATATCGTTTTCACTTAGAAATGTGCAAATGACGCACAAACGCACGCTCGATCGATCTATCGTATTTGAGTGCGATACCAACATTGTTCACTTGTTCTCTTTTTCCAAAATTTGCAAATTTTCCCCAAAATTCATGTTCAGTAAAATATTTGTACCCATCCAGATTTGATCGGACATGACCGATGTCCGACCGTTATTTCATACCCTGTTGTTTGCAGGCCAAGGAAATACTGTTTTTTTGTAAATTCACAACTGAATATTACAAAATCGTTTTCTGGCCTCAAGACAACCACAGAGCACGTGTTTGACCAGGTTGACGCCCAAAGGGGAAATTGTTACGAAAGTTTGAGGTTTTTATTAGCCAGCATCCATTTGCAGGCCAAGAGAATAGTATTTTTGAAAATTTACCACTGGAATGGCTGGTTCGGTTACATTCGGGACATTCTTAAGACCATTGTAGTGGGAGTTTCTTGCCGTCTTGACCATTACAGTTTAAGGCGACACAAGAATTATAAACAGGCCAAGACAAGACTATTTTTTTGGAAATCTACAACCGGAGTGACTGGCTCGATAATCTTGAACAAATGTCAGTTATACCTTACGTGGTCTGGCTTTTTCAGCCCTTGGACGTCTAACCTGGCCCGGTTTCCTAGCAGCCCTTGGTGAGACTGCAGGAATTTCAAATTCAACATTAGTTGCTTTAATATAATTACTTGTAACTGTTTTTGCAGTTAGGAACTTAAGGAAGTGTTTATCTTTTTCTTCCTTAGTTTTGGATGACCATACAGCACTTGGAACAAGAAATCGCTTATATGCTGCTGTCAGCATATAATTGCCTGTGCCATGCAAAGCTCGCCTTAGATCATTCATATGTAGCTGTTATAATGTCTGCAATTTTGTCTACTAATACAGGTAGTTTCTGTGGTTTCCACCCTGTCGCTAATTTCAGGATGTTGTTTAGGGACTCGGAATTATTATTGGTCCACAGATCGTTACCATCAGTGCTAGCCTGCATTGGTACACACACATTGTCCCATATAAGGCCTCTGAGTCGCTTCTTGAAATAACTTTCAAATGAAGGATATTTGTCAAAATATGGAGCTATATTATGAATGCGCTCATCAAAGATGCACGAATCATTGCTCTTGGCAACACCATGCTGTCCAAATAATAACTCAGTGATGGTATGCCTATCTTTGGTAGAGCAACCAACCTTGTCCATTAGATAACGTTTAACATTATCTTTCAAGTGTTTAGTGCATAAAAAATGCTTAGCATTTGGAAAGCAGCTGTGTATGGCTTTACTAAGTGATTTTTCTTCATCACTTCCTAGTCGAATGCCCAGCAAATCAAGATCAGTACCGAGAACAGCCTTAACATGTGAAAGAAATAAATGATATGATTCATAAATGCTATCCCAGTGAAGAAAGATTGGACCTAACATAATAGGTGACTGTCCTGACTCTCTTGAAACAACTGTCTTACTTTTGTAAACAGTCGTGGTAACGAAAGAGGCTCCCAAATTAAATGTCCTGTCTATACCAATTACGCTAGCATTGTTACCTATAACATTTCTTTTCATGTCTTGAAGCTGCTCAGTTGAATACATTATAACGCTTGGAGGTTTACCTTTGGTACATATAACTAGTTGTACATATGGATGCGTATTAACGTTGCCAATTACTTCCAATACTTCGTCAGCAAGGTTTTGTCGATGCGCGTAATTGTCATTCTATTTAGATTCGCGATATTTTTTGTCCCTAATTTGCCGAAATGTTTTTGGTGCGTCAATTGAATCATTTTTGGCCATTTCCTGATATACTGTCATGGGTGGTTTGCTGATTGCTTCCTTACCTGCACATTCTAAGATGGCAGGACGGGTACGCTCGTATGGGGCATCCTTCTTTGAATTACAGTGCGGTCAATGGCATGTTATTATGCCACAGTATTCAACGATCGCGAAATTCTTTTTGTCGTCATATTGCTCTGGAAGCTGTTCAAAAATGGTTACACGTTTCTTATAATTGTTATCACCTTTCAACTTAGTATAATACTGATGCATCTTTATTATGCTTGAGGATGCTGGCTGAGGATCTATTGGTAACCATGTTGTTTTACTGTCAACCCTGTGTTGTGTACAATAAACACCATTTTTCAGCACAACTAGCTTCAATTGCTCGTTGGCTAGAACAAAGTGAGAATTGGCCGTTGTACCTTTTGCCCCATCCCACACACCACAATCATCCTCAAAGTCACGCTTATCACCTTTCTGTCTCTTATCAGTGTTGTTACTGTTGCCCACAACTACAAACACGTTTTCTTTCTTTCCTCGGGGTATTACAGGTTCTGAACAATTCGTTTCACAAATAATCGTAAACAATTTACCGACTGCAAGGAATTTCCCCGGTACATTTAGCGGTTTAAGTGCTTCTATTGCTGTAAAGCTCGGATTACCATCCGCATTATCTGACCTATTCACTAGACCTACGGAATCTTTGAGTTCTGATGTTTCACTCTCAGAGGAATCAAGTTGACGAAGAGGTGGAGATGGTGGCGATTCTGGACTGGAGATTGTATTCTTGAACGCGTTTCTCTGGGGGATAATAATAATAATAATAATAATAATAAAATTTCATGTCCAGATGCCTAACATGGCGCACTCATAGGTTAAAAGTGTTCAGATCAATAGCTCCTAAGGTGGCAAAATGTATCACCAAAAGTATTGGCTCCCATATAGTTCCAAATATTCGGCGCATAAGACTCGAATTTCAGAGCACATTAAATTACTTTCTATATGGTTATGGATCGACACACCTACATGAATGGACGATCATAAGGACACACACAGACACACACGGATACAATATATTTATGTATTGTTCTGGTTTATAGGAATTAATCTGTCCTTGCGCATCGCTAGCTAAGCTCCACCAATACTTGTTCGCGTTGGGATCGATCGGTTCTTGAACTCACTGACTATAAATTTTCAGAAACCTATATAGGTTTGCTGTTGGGTATTTTGAAACTGGTTTGACCGGGTGCCGTTGCGGCCTATGGCGACACAGGCGCCCAGCGGGATTAGTTTCAAAATACTCAAAATCATGTTTCTTAATTAGGAAAAACATACAATTCGTACATGTCGGACTATTAAGCGTTTTAAGACGCTGTAAATCGAGTGATACATGCTGTATTTGATAATGACGTCATCATACACGCCTCGGAGTTGTGTATGGCGAAATATGATGGATGGATAAACTGGAAAGGTGCATCGTGATATTACTACACCGAACTAATCTTTATCTTTGGAAAGGGGTGTGGGTGTGGGGGGGGGGGGTTGCAACTGGAATGACTGGCTCGATAACCGACTCGATAACCGAGCCAATCATTCCAGTGGTAAATTTTCGGAGACGGTCTTCTCTTGGTCGGCAAATTAACGTTTTCTTTGAAAATTAAAATTTGTGTTAAATGGTTAACCGTTCTAATGTATGTATATATATATATATATATATATATATTAACACTTTAATTTTTTCAAGAAAATTTCAATTATATATAAATGTAACTATTGCATTCCAACATATTGCATAAATGTTCTATAGCCCCATACCGCCTGTGTAATATAGTGTAGGGAAATAATCATATCTAAGTCTATGACTTGTGACTCAATCCCATTGATTTCAATACAAACGTGTGGAACACTGAAGGCTTGATTCATTTGCCGACAGATCAACGGTCAATGGGTAGGCCTACGGCAGGTGATTTTTTAAGGTGCGAAAACAGATAGTCACATAAAGGATTTCAATACAAATGTGTGAGCACATGTGTTAGGCAATCATGACGGAATGATTTTATTGGAGTTAATCCCTTTTAACAATTGTAATTCACACCGGTAAGTGTAATTCCAAACAATAATAGGCCCCTATTATAAAATCATATTCCTATTCGCTGACAAATACTTTATAGAATCACGCAATAGTAGATTCATTGGAACTGATGTCAAGGTGAAGATCCGAAGAAAAATATCCGAATAACATTAAATTAATTAATTAATTAATGAAGCTAGCACCCTTTCTGCGCGCGTAACACTTTAATGGCCAAGCTGGCCAAAATGGCATCGCCTTAGGGAATGCCCATTTGCAGGACAAGAAAAGACTGCTTTTGAACATTTACCACTGGAATGACTGCCTCGATAATCAAGCCGTTTGTGCGCGTGTGTGTGTGTTCGTATGTACGTATATATGTATGTGCGGATGGGCGTGCGTGTGTAAATGGGTGCGTGCGTTAGTCTTGGTGTTTGTTTGCGTACCACCCACATCCCCCACCCCGTGCCCCCGGCAGTTGACCTTCTGCAGCCGATCCCGAGGACAGCCATGGTAATTAATTATAATCAGATATAGGCTTAACGGGAACATTGAAAAATAAGATTTATACTTTTCAATCATGATCGGGAAGTGTTCAACCATATAATTTTCAGGGTGGGGGGGGGGGGGTTGGGTGGGGTGGGGGGGGGGATAAAATGAACACGGGTCTATGATTGTGATGATTGTTTTGTCGTGGCTGTGTATGTGGGTGACGTTTATAAATATTTACATATACTACACAAAAATGCATGACGTCACCAGTTTGTGTGTACCTATTAACGAATCTGTAGTTCTAAGTAAGTTTTCATATGTCGTTATGGGTTCGTTATGGGTCGTTATGGGTGATTCGTTGGACCGCTCTGTGAAGATGCCTACAACACATTCCACACTATATGTACTAATGCCTATGAATCTGCTTTCCCACTAAAAGAATTAAGAAAATTCAAGCAAAATCCTACTAAACCCTGGCTAACACGAGGACTGATAGCTGCTTGTCACAAGTTGAATAAGCTATATCCACCGTTTATTAAAAACCTGACAACATACAATAATACTCAGTTTAAGAAATATAGAAATAAACTGAACCAAATTATTAGGATAGCTAATTTAATTTATTACCATTATAAATTTGATGAACACAAAAATAACAAAGGAAATATGGAAATTAATTAAGTCACTATTAAATAAACAAAAGAGTAAATCAGAAACATCACCGTTTATCTGCAATAATGCTATCATAACAGACAAAAATGATATAGCAGATAAATTCAATGAATATTTCATTAACATTGGACCTAAATTGTCAGAAAAAATCCAAGCTAGTTCAGAACTTCATATACAGGACTATCTGACAGGGAGCTACCAAAACTCAATGTTCCTATCCCCAACAGACAGAGAAGAAATCTATAAAATTCTAATGTGAATTAACCCAAGTAAAAGTGCAGGTATTGATAATTTTAAATGGAAAATCTTTAAAGAGTGTATCACAGAAATACTAACCCCACTAAATCACATCTGCAATCTCTCACTCTCCCAGGGGTGTATTCCCATCTCGTTTAGAAATAGCACGTGTATCACCTATTTATAAAGCTAAAGATCCATCTGACTTTACTAACTATAGACCCGTCTCAGTACTCCCGCTTTTCTCAAAACTTCTGGAAAGGTTATACTATAATAGAATCTTTAACTATTTAAACAAAAATTCAATCATCTACCATGCTTGCCATTGTGGACATGATAGAGAAAATCTCTAAGTCGCTAGAAAAAAAAGAACACTAGGTATATTCTTGGATCTTTCCAAAGCATTTGACACCATTGACTATGCAATACTATTAAAAAACCCATTGCATTATGGCATAAGAGGCATCGCTTTGAATTGGATTCAGAATTACTTTAATGATAGGACACAATGTGTGCAATTTAATGGATGTATCTCAGGAAATAAAAAAATTAGTCTGCAGTGTCCCGCAAGGTTCAATTCTTGGACCCCTGCTGTTCTTATTATACATGAATGATCTACCTAATGCCAGTAACCTACTTTCACTAATTTTATTCGCGGATGATACCAATGTTTTTGGCCACCATAAAGATATAGACACCCTATACAAAATTACAAACAGTGAAATGGAAAAAATTATAAATTGGTTTAAAGCTAATAAATTATACCTGAATGTCAGCAAAACCAAAATTCTATTATTTACAAGATATAATCAAGTAAACGAAGAGCTTGCTCTCCAAAAACTCCACATAGATAATCAAGAAATACAGGAAACTGAATACCGTTAAATCCCGTGTATATTGCGCTATCGTGCATAGTGCGTGCGCACCCCTAAATTTAACCAAAATCGGCCTGAAAAAACGTTGTTTTCATGTATAGTGTGCAGTAAGATTGAGAGACGTGTGAACGAAAACTGGTAACAAAAAAATCAATGACTTACTGCGTGTTAAATACAT
Source organism: Chaetoderma sp. LZ-2023a (assembly GCA_034401795.1). Taxonomy (NCBI): domain Eukaryota; kingdom Metazoa; phylum Mollusca; class Caudofoveata; order Chaetodermatida; family Chaetodermatidae; genus Chaetoderma; species Chaetoderma sp. LZ-2023a. The sequence goes on from CM067364.1 coordinate 987,127, forward strand.
TTTCCTTATAAAATCTCGTTTGTGGCGTGCGTTACTCTGTTGTTTAATCATGGGAATATCATTCGCCTACACTTTTAGCAAATATTTTGTATTAAACTATTGAATGATATAAAAATACAAATATAATTTCCATCAGAACAGGTTAGAATTTGATTTGAGCAGAGCTCATTAACATAAATGGTCGTTAGAACATAAAAAATCAGATATTTATTTTGTTTCAATTCATAAAATATGAGTTTTGTGCGCTGATACTTGAGAATAAAATGCATTTTAATTTAAAAAACTCAAATCCATTTTGGGTCACACTAACAGTGCCGTTAATTACTTTGATAACTATATCAAAGGCGAGCCCAAGAGATTTTGTTCAATCATATACGCAGTAGATGAGTGGTTTCAAGACTCGGTTCACAGGCAGTGTAGTCAGGTGGTGGGGTGGGGTGGGTGGATTAACGTGGTCAGAAGTACAATATAAACAAAGGTGATAGAGCTGACTGCCTGCCGTTTACAAAATCGACAGTGATCAATTGTGGGTATTGTTTGAGTGGGGGTGGGGTTTATATAATATGTTATAGTATATCATCATCATAATATATTATAATATAGTGCTATAATCTAGTTTATTCCACGCATTGTTTATTAAATAAATTGAATTATCTTCAATTTGAAATGATTTTCTATTCTCATCCTTTCGTTTCTACAGTTACTTCATCATACGTTGACGGCTGTGACCGTTAACCTTAACCTGTCAATCATAATCATCCTGCCCGCCGATTGGTCAAAACATTGTGCCGTTTAGTACATATAAAACATTCCTTTCTATATCTATGTAAATGCTAGATCACCTTGAAAAACATCGGCTCTAGCATTCTTTTTTTAACACATTTATGTCCGTATCTGTGTAGCAATCTATGGATTTTAAACATCTCTATCCCCTGTTTAAGACTATATGCTCGGCCTCAACGTGGCCCAGGGGTGTAACCCACTGGGTGTCAATCCAGACATTTGGAGGGGCTAACCAGAGCATTATGCACAACGCTAATGAAATTACACTTGGAGATCGAATCAATCGAAATGGTGCTCGCCCTGTGAGGATCCGCCAGGCAGGTGCAGCGCCGGGCTCCATGCCTCGAAGGAGCCCACCCTCAGCTACTGGAGGTCCCATCAACTCGTCTTGTGGAGCCAGGGGACGAGGATGGAGAGCTACTGGCCAACGGAAAGAGAAGACCAAACCCAAAGAGAACCCCAGTATCAACATCATGCACTGGAATGCAGAAGGGGTTACCAACAAGAAATCAGAGCTCGAACAGTTCCTGTACGAAAACAACATTGATATCTGCTGCATTCAAGAGACACACCTGCAAGAAGGAAAACCATTTAAGATCAGAGGTTACCAGATTTTCCGGTGTGATCGAAGAGGAAGAAAGAAAGGTGGGGTGATGACCTTGGTCCGAAACGGCGTGAACGCCAGCCAGATCAAAACCTTTATGGAAGAGGCAGAATATATCAAGATCAAGGTAACAACCAGCAACTCTGTGATTGAAATTGTCAATTATTACTGCCCTAATGACAAGAATCTCTCACTTGACACAATCCAGGTCCCGGACTGCCACTTCCTCATTGCGGGAGACTTTAATAGCCAGTCCCAGAGCTGGGGATACAGAACACTTGATAAACGAGGAGAAGACATTGAAGCATGGCAAGATGAAAAGCACCTTTTACTTGTCAATGATCCCACAGATCAGCCTACCTTCTACTCGCGCCGATGGCACTCGACAACAGCGCCTGACTTGGCATTTTGTACAGAAGACATTCACAGAAACCTCAGTAGAGTGGTCGGATCGCAGTTAGGAGGAAGCGACCACCGCCCAGTCCTCCTCTCTCTTTCTGGAAGTATTTCGACCAGTTCACCTCAACATCCAAGGTGGAACTACAAAAAGGCAAATTGGAGTCTGTTCGGCATTCGTTCCAATGAGCTTACCCATAATATAGCAGTAGAAGGGAGAAACATCAACAATGTGGTCAAGGAATTTAATTCAAGTATCCTCAAGGCTGCCAATGAAGCGATTCCTCGAGGGTTCAGGAAAAACTACCGCCCCTACTGGACAACAGAACTGCAAGCAGCACATGATAAACTAGACAAGGCCAGAGAAGATGCAGAGGGTAATCCCTGTCATGAAAACCACTTCACGCTACAACACACTAAAGCCAGGTATCTAAAGACCAAGCTGGAGGCCAAAAGAAGAAGCTGGAGGGAAAAGACGGCAGGGTTTAATTTAGAGAGAGACACCACAAAACTATGGCGACTGACTAAAGCACTCAATGATGAGGGTGTCAGGGGAGAGAAGATTACTCTTGAAGAAGATGGACAAACACTGACAGGAAAGATGGCAGCAGATGCCTTTGCGAAGGCATATGCAAAAGAAAGCAACATTTCTATACCACGAATGCGTCAAAGGGAGGTTAGAAAAGAGCAAAAGGAAAGAACAGACACCAACACTCACGATGCAATGAAAGTTGACATTAGTTTAACAGAACTGAAGAAGGCTATCCGCCAACTGAAAAAGAAGAAATCTCCTGGGCCAGATGGCATTACGAATGAAATGATCCAACACCTTGGTAATGCATCTCTTCGCAAGTTGCTAGACATCTTTAATCTCAGTTAGACCAATGGAGAGGTTCCTCAGTGCTGGAAGGAAGCCAGAATGACTCCTATTCTGAAAAAAGGAAAGAACAAGACGAAAGTGCTGAGCTACCGTCCTATCAGTCTTACAAGCTGCATATGCAAGACCATGGAGCGCATCATCAACCAGCGGTTGCAGTGGTACCTGGAGTCAGAGAACATTATAGTTTCAGAGCAGGCCGGATTCAGAAGATACAGGAGCACAGAAGATCAAACAACACATCTTGCACAGGTCATAGAGGACACTTTTCAAGCCAAGAAGGTGATGCTAGCTGCCTTTATCGATCTGCAGAAAGCATTTGACAAGGTGTGGAAGGATGGCCTCCTCGTGAAGCTCCGGCGCACAGGCATCGGTGGCAACATGTTCCGATGGACAAAGTCATACCTACACAATAGCAGAGCTAGGGTGCTGGTGGATGGACAATCTGGACAGAATGTATTGCTGAGACAAGGGGTGCCACAAGGCGGAGTATTATCACCTACTCTGTTCATACTCTTCATCAATGACATTGTAGCAGAGCTGCCCAATGGTATCCAAGCAGCCCTCTATGCAGATGACCTCGTAATCTGGTGCACCGAGGAGTACACAACGACTGCCACGTACAGAATGCAGCTCGCCTTGGACAGAATTACAGCTTGGGCCAATCGCTGGTGTATTACCATCAACAAAGAAAAATCATCAGCCATGCTATTCACACTGTCCACCAAAACCAAGGTTGGCAATCTGACACTGGGCGGTACTCCACTCGAATACGAGGACCAGCAGACATACCTGGGAGTCACATATGACAGAAGATTAACATGGAAGGAGCACATCCAGAATGCAGAGGCAAAGGCCAGAAGAAAGCTAAACATCATGAGGAAGCTGGCAGGAACAAAGTGGGGTGCCAATGAAAGGATCCTCAAGACCATCTACCTAGGTGCCGTACGACCACACCTTGAGTATGGATCCAGCTCAGGATGACAACAGCTAAATCTCATCAACAGAACCTCGACAGAGTACAAAACCAGGCACTGCGCATCATCACTGGTGGAATGAGATCAACACCAATAGAAAAAATGGAGCAGACAGCAGGCATTCCCCCACTTAGCAAAGGAAGGGAATGCAAAGCACTGATCCAAGCTGCAAAGTTCAAATCGTTCAATAACCACCCGATGAAGATCAGGCAAGCACAGCTGTCATCAGGAAGACTTAAAAGATCAAGTTTTGTGAAAGAGACAAAAGCACTTCAAAGGAAACACCAAGAGATGTTGCCAGCACAAATAGAAGATCCAAACCACACCCTTGATCCTCCACCCTGGGAAAACAAACTAGAGAGCATAGCTATTCGCACCACAGTACCTCATCTCACAACCAAAAATGAACACAGTGATGTGAGCAAGAAGGCCCTGACCCTAGCCATGCTGGAAGAAATGTACCCTCAGGAGACATGGATAAGGATCTACACAGATGGATCAGCCAAAGATGCAATTAGGAGCGGAGGTGCCGGACTGCACATACAGTATCCAAACGGACAACATGAGTCAGCTGCAATACCGACAGGCAAACACTGCACAAACTACAGAGCTGAAGTCGAAGCACTGGTTCATGCAGCTAATACCATCAGCAGAACAGCAGACCCTATTGCACAGATTGTCTTTTTATCTGATGCCCGCTCCGTCCTTGAGGCTATCACCAAAGGTAAGCTGCCACAACTTGAAGAAGCACTACAAACCATCAAATGCTTTCGGATAGCACTGCAGTGGATCCCCTCACACTGTGGAGTCCAAGGAAATGAGGAAGCAGACAAGATGGCAAAGGTGGGTGCAGAAGAGAATCAGACAGAAAACATGGTTACCCATACAGAGATGAAGACTATCATTAAGTCCCTCTATAGAACACCTCAATCAGAAGATGCCTACCATCATCTCGAGGCCAGAGCAAGTGACCATTTTTCGTCTCAGAACTGGACACAACAGACTAAACCAACACATGTACAGGCGGTTCCACCTTACGACATCGCCCGCTTGTCCTTGTGGAGAAGCAGAACAGACCACAGAGCACATACTTCAATGTTGCAGTACGTATCAGCTGCTGAGAGAAGAGATCTGGCCTTTGTCAACCTCTATTCTTGAAAAGCTGTATGGGCCTGTGGAAGAACTGCAGAAAACCACAGATTTCATCTTGAGAACGGCTCTCCAAGTGTGATACCAGCGATCGAAAAGAAGAAGAAACATCTCTATGTTCAACTTGGGAAGACAAAATCATATTTCAGCCCTGAATTTTGCGATTCTGATGAAAGATTCTGGGGGAAAAAATGTGACAAATATTTATTCTTGTGTATAGTGCGCAGTAGCTTTTTATAACATGTAATTTGAGCAAAGTAGTGTGCAATATACACGGAATTTAACGGTATGTTAAATTCCTAGGAGTCAATTTGGATAAACAACTAAGCTGGGAGAAGCATATAGAGACAATCATATCCAAGGTGGCGAGGAATATTGGTATCATGCGCATACTCAAATCATATTTCCCACCTGATATTCTAAAAACTCTATATAGCACATTAATACTTCCGCACATCACATACTGCAATGCTATCTGTAGCAACACACATCAAACTAAATTTAAAAAAATTTAAATCACTACAAAAGCAATCTGTTAAACTATTCTCACAAGCAGCAAAGGGCCAAGATACCTTTAAACCAAATAGAATTCTAAAACTTGAAGACATTGGAAAGGTCCAATTATTTACTATTTTAAGAGATTACCACAATGGCAGCTTACCCACATCATTATCCAATATTTTTACACCCAATACAGACATACATACTCACAACACACGAACAAGTTCTAACCTACATGTCGCATATCACCGAACAGAGGCAGCTACACGCACACCATCCCATCAAGCAATATAATTATGGAATAACACAGGTGCAGACACACGTGCTCAAATTATTACAACAAAGTCATTCAAAAAGTACATAAAAAACTAAATTATTGAGAGCTACTAGAAGCCAGATTACTAAAACACACACCAGAAATCCTTAATGACAAAAAAGGAGTAATTTCCTATTATGTAATGAATGTTCTGTTGGATACTTTGGGACAAATTTGAACTGCCACTGTTGCTGCCTGTGACAGTAACAGACTACAGTTGAATCGGTTGCAAAATACTCAATGATTTCACTGTTCACTGTGCACCTGACTGAAATTAAGATATTGAAATCTTAAAGGTTAAAGGTTTAACCACCGCCATGGCAGCCATGTTCCAAGACAGCGGAACCTGTCTATAGCGGCAACTTGCTTTCTGGATCCAGGAGGTGATCGTCCTTTAAAGCAGATCGACATAAGAACCCAGGTCCTGAAAAGTCGCTGCCCTGTTGTATTACAAGCCACTACCTATATTCCTAAATGTATGAAATAACCAATTTTTAGTGACATTATTTATTTTTTAATGTTGTATAAATGTGGTCTCTGTAGACAGGTTCTTCCACTGTGGCGCACCCGGCCACCAGGACAACAAGTATGTAGAAATATGTACCGTAATTTCTCCACTAAAGGCCGCCCTCGAATATAGGATGCTGTCCCAAATTTGACCAAAATCCGCCAAAAAAACTTATAATCAAGTATAAGACGCTGTTAAATTTAGAAAAAACGTACCTTTAAAAATCGAAAATTGGTATAAAAAATAACCATCACTCAGCGCTTTGTTTAATGCATGACTAAAATTATCATAGTGGAAGAGAAATTATTAAATGGGACCGCCTAAATATCGTGTATCTTCAATAAAGATTGTTTATTACATCAAAATCAATCTAAATTTGGCATAAAATGTCTCCTTGAAAACATAGAAATCGCGTGATAGAAACAGATTGTAATGGCTCTTTTGCGTTTGGAGGCGCTGTGTGATCTTATGCACTAACAGGAGTTGGTTATCTGGCTCTTTTGTGATTGGAGGCGCTGTGTAATCTTATGCGTTAACGGGAGTTGGTTCTAAAATGGGTATGCGAATATTCAGATGGTCACTAGTTGTAATGACTCTTTTGCGTTTGGAGGCGCTGTGTTATCTTATGCGCTAATGGGAGTTGGTTATCTGGCTCTTGTGATTGGAGGCGCTGTGTAATCTTATGCGCTAACGGGAGTTGGTTATCAAACGGGTACGGGAACATTCAGTTCCTATCGCGCGATGATGATATATAGCAATTTCCGAGTCCAGAATATTTAGATCCAAGTACTCACTCTAATTAGAATAAAGATCTTTTGCGATTGGATGCGAATCACGTGATTTATACACGTATCTTTTCTCGACGCCATTTTATGTCAAATTCTGGATTAATTTTGATGTAATAAGTGATATGTATTAAAGAATAAGCAATATTTAGGCGGCCCAATTTAATAATTTCACTTCCGCTTGATGTTTTTTTAGTATACATTATACATAGTCGTCAGGCGGCGCGAATTGTCTAGGGTAACATTTAGTTCAATTTTCGTGGTATAATCTGTGAATTTTTAAGAAAAATTTTGATCCAAAAATGTGCGGACGGAATGTTCTCGATTATAGGACGCACCCCCCTTTCTAGTAAATGTATTTTGACAAAAAAACCTGCGTCCTTTAGTCGGATTTTTATTGTACATGTACATGTAATAATACATGATAGTAATAATGATAATGATAATAATAATTAAAATAATAATAATAATACATGTAAATAATAGTAATGGTAATGTCGTTGTTACTGTTATTATTAAATATAATGATAATAGTAATGCGACAATAATAATAATAATAATAATAATAAAAATAATAATAATGGTGGTGACAGAAATAATTACACATGATGATGATGATGATGATGATGATAATAATAACAATAATACATGTAAATAATAGTAATGGTGTTAATAATATTTTTTGTTGTTATTGTTGTTACTAATAATTGTAATTTCACTGAATAGTAATAATACTCCGCAAGATGGTCAGTCCACTCCCTCCACCGCCCCCCCCCCCCCCCCCCATCTCAACCCCCCTTTATGTAAAACGCTATGTCATAAGTCATGTCTCCACACTTAATTTGTTTAAATGTATTGTATCGTACTCTATGTCCTTTGTAATATAAAATATCCATGTAAATGTATATAAATGTTATATGTATAAACATAATATTACAAATTTATGTTATATGTCAAGGGTCCACCGCATCATAGGCCTTGCCTTTGATGGATGCCTGTATTGAATTGTTGAACTATTTACCGATATGGAAATAAAGAATCTTGAATCTTGATAGGCACTACTGAACTATTATAGGCACTTACTTTCTCCACTTACAACCCCATCCATTCCAGTCCCAGCCTACCTACCCATCCACATTCCTACCGTGCCAAACCTGTACCCCTATGCCCATCAAACACCCCATAACATCTTGTAACAAGCCAGTAAAGAAAATCAGCAATCATTATTAGCTCACCTGGCCAGAATGGCCAATTGAGCTTATGCCATGGCGACCGTCCGGCATCCATCCGTCCGTCTGTCCGTCCAGCCGTCAACTTTTTCCTTTAAACGACTTCTCAATAACCACTGGGCCGATTTCAATTATATTTGGCAGGAAGTATCCTTAGGGCATAGGGATACAAGTTTGTTCAAACAAAGCCGATCAGCCAATTTGGCCGGTGGCCATCTTGGATTTTGGCCGATTTTAGGAAATGGCTTTAAAAATCTTCTCCGAAACCGCTAGGTGGATTGATTCAAAACTCACAAAATATCATATAGAGCAAGAGCTGAACCAAGTTTGTTCGAAGGAACTTGATTGGCCAAATGGTTCGGCAGCCATCTTGGATGACTTAGTTTTTGTAAAAACGACTTATTCTGCAGACCCGCTGAACGGATCGGGCTGAAATTTTGGGGATATGATTATGGACTAAGGGCCATTAAAGTTTGTTCATGGGAAGTTGATAGGTAAAAAACATGGCCGCCGTGGACCAATAAAATTTTAGCGTGTTTGGCTGCCATATTCAATTTTTTTATTTGATGGATTGTGAAGCCGAAATTGGTTTTCTTAACGCCGCTTATTTGTCAGTCAGCTATCGTATAGCGATAACCCTATCCGTCTTCTGTATGTCCATCCATCCATCTGTTTGTCCGTCACCAACAATGACGGCTCATTTTGTTATTTCTTGACGGATTGACACCAAACTTGGTCACACTGTTAGTGACGGCATCTAATCTCTGTGTTGTGAAAATGAAACTGATAGGATGTCAAATGCCAGCGTTATCACTCCTTAAATATTTGCAGTCTCACTTTCATAGGGCAAATGGTTTGTTCCCACCGTCTTATCACCATGTCAGATTTTATTGCCAAACTAGATATTAAATTCCAATTAACAGATTAACCTTTCCAATACTGCAGAAATATTTAAGATATGTATTATGTGCTCTGACATCTAGGCTCTTAAAAATATTTGAAATGTATTTGATTGAAATTTGTTGGTGCCTTTGGCAGCAATGAAAGTTGTTGCTGCCTAAGGCAGCAATGACTTTCAGTCAAATTATTTTCTAAATCAACTCCAACTCACCCTACCCCTGCTGCTAACTCGGTGATTCAGCCAGATGTGCATGTGTTAAATGGATTGTGTGGTGGTGGGGAATAACCTGCTATAAAGACCACCTACCTGCCTTTAGAGACCATTTTCTTCAAATTGTATTTAAACCTCTAGTAAGCATCTGACTGAGTTTTTGCAGACGACATTCCAAAGGTTATATCTCTGAACGTGATAAATATTTTGAAAACAATTGGACTGAAAGTTGTTGGTGGCTAAGCCACCAACAACTTTCAGTCGAATTGTTTTCAAAATATTCAACAAGTCAAGAGCTTTTGAAAATTGAAATTATTGGCTGCACTGGCTTGCAGCAGTGAGACAGTTAAGAAACCAGCTGTTGTTAGCACTGATATCATCTATTTTCACGTAGACATTGTTCAAAATCACTAATGCAAAAAAAAAACAGTCCAGAGATTGTTGTAAATATCTCGAAAACTAAATCATTTGACTGAAAGTCATTGGAAGTGACACCGATAGATGTAAAACTTAAGTAAGATTAGTTTGATATGCCAATGTTCCAGGTGAGCGATACAGGCCCATTGGGCCTCTTGTTATGTGATTGTTGTGGTGAATTGGTGCACCGAACCTGTTCCGAATTAACAACAACGGATTATGAAATTTTAGAAAACAATACAGGGCCATGGTGGTGTATTATCTGCAACAAAACTCAATTTCCATTCACTCACCATGACAACGACACTGAATTTAAACTCAACATATTAGGTCCAAGCATACTTATAAATCCATTTAACCTAAACTCATCACAGGAATTCACTCTCTGAGACCTATACTGATGATCCAGAAATTACTCTCCCACAACCTAAATGTAACTATATACTACAAAGTGAATTTAACAAAAACTTGATCCAAAACAAATACCATCTCCTTTTCGACTATGCACATCAATATAAGATCATTAGCAAAATTTTTGGATTAATTAAGCAATTTTTTAGACACTAGCGCAATTGAATTTAACATTATTGGAATCACTGAGACGTGGGTTAAAACTAACTCGGCATTCAGCTTAATTGATATGCAAACCTACAAATTCCTGGAAAACCACAGGGCTAATAAATCAGGAGGTATGGTAGGCATCTACATAAAAGGAAAATATATGGTGTTATAAAAGAGAAGAACTGACAATAATGGAAGACTTTTTTTAATCAATCTTTATTGAAATACCTATGGAAAAAGCTAAGAACAAAATTGTCGGTGTCATTTACAGTTCTCCAGAAAGTGATAAAGAAAAATTCATAGAAACATTAGAAAAATGCTTTAAACCATACAAAAGGAGAATAAAACCGTTTATATATTGGGTGGTTACCGTACAATATTGATTTACTTAGAGAAAATGAAACGACTACTCAAGATTTTATAAATTTATTAAGAACATTTAGATACTATCCATTCATCACAAAACTGACACGAATAACTGAAAAGAGGGCCTCTGTCATTGACAGTATTCTCTCAAATAACACTGCAAATCCCAATACCCAATCTGGTATCTTTGTTGAAGACATGAATTCAGACCACCTACCAATATACTACATGGAAAATGAACAATTTAGAACACAGTTATTCGAAAAAGAGGAAACAACATGTAGAGATTTTAGAAATGAGACCATAGAAAGGTTTAGAAACAGTTTGGTGAACATAAATTGGAATCAGGTGACCAACTGCGACTCATGTAAAGATGCCTACAACACATTCCACTATATATGAAGCTGCATTTCCACTAAAAACAGTTAAGAAATTTAAGCAAAATCTGACTCAACCTTGGCTAACAAGAGGATTGATAGCTGCCTGTCATAAGAAGAACAAGCTGTATTTAACCTTTATTAAGCACCCGACTGTACAATGATACTCAGTTTAAGAAATATAGAAATAAACTGAACCAAATTATTAGGACAGCAAAAATAAACTATTACCATTATAAATTTGATGAACAAAAAGATAATATAAAAGAAACATGGAAATTAATTAAATCACTATTGAATAAACAAAAAAGCAGCGTGGAAACACCGCGGTTCATTAGTAATAACACAATTATAACAGATAAAAATGAGATAGTAGACAAATTCAATGAATACTTTATTAATATTGGACCTAACCTATCACAAAAAAATTCAATCCAGTTCAGCCAAAAATATATAAGACTATTTGTCAGGCAGCTACCAATACTCAATGTTCCTAAAACCAACAAATGAAGAAGAAATTTATAAAATCTTGATGCAAATTACAGCCCTCAAAATTTGGCGCGAATGATCGTTTCGTTTGCGTGTCGGTTACGTGAAGTAAAATTACCGTGAACGAAAAATTGGTCGCGTAAGTGACAAAGCCCAGAACGGTAGTTATCTCTGATAGTGGAAAACAGAAAAGTTTCAACAACTTTTTGATATGAAGCATGCTATTTACAAGGGAATTTAGCATTTTCAAACATCTAAAAGATCGATAACATCTGTCTGTCAAATTCTATAAATAAGCGACAGCACGCATGTGTCAGAGACAAACTTCTGTTGTATTGCCGCTAGCATTACTACATAGACCGGGAACTAGTCTCGCTACAAGTTATGCATCAACAACGGACTGTTCAATTATAAACCGTTGCATGTAAGTACGTGCAACTGTCGGCTGGCATGTTCCCGATGTATTATTTTATATACGCGATTGGATCCCGATATAACATAGGAAGACATGCCTTTTTGAGTGAGTCTCACAGTATATTCTCCTTGAGTTTCAGTTGGCTTGTAGAGACAGCTGTTTAAGAATTTATCTGTTAAATTAAACTGTTACATTCATAGATCCTCGCTACTGTGTCAGCGTGTATTTGTCCATGACACACAATAATTCAGGCCTCGAAATTCGAAGGGATTCTCGTAATATTCCCGAAATTGAAAAATATGGGAATCCAACTGGATTCTCGTAAATAAACGCTTCCAAAACGTAAACATTCCATTCTTACAGAATGCCACGATCCTGGTTACTAATTTCAACAATAAAAATTATGTCACGAATCAGCCTAGAGGGGGGTCTGCTAATACACCGGTAATGGGAAATGTCTCGCGTGACAGTCATAGTTAATAACAATCGATAATGCGCACTCGTAGTTTCTGATTGGCTCGCGGGATATCCGATTTCAATAGGCATGAATGAAAATTACTATCGTAGTAAAATTTTGATCACGTGCCTCATTGTCATTCATAACGAATTAATCACATGATTTATTTCAACCAATCTCTGTGCGACTCTCGCGATTAATATTGATGGCTAATGGCGAACGAAAAATATAGTCACTGTGCCGCTTTTAAACGCAGTAAAGCAATATGTTAGTGCCCACTTTGACGGGTTATATGACCCAATATATTATTATTGGAAGGTTCTGACAGTAATACCACCCGATATTTAAGTGGTTCATAGCTTTGGAGCGACCGAGAAAACAGGACTATATGTCAGGAAAACCGGTGCGTAGTAACTCTTATTTTCAAGTAAATCGCATTTGCACTAAATTATCAGTTTAAAACGTACAAGTTAAGAAGGGTCAAGCTATCTACTAAATGCCTTAGAGCTGGTTACGCTTTTTATTGAGGCGGACTTGCGGGTTATTGTTTTATATTAGAAATGTACGCTGCTTGTACAAGTACAAATATTTGTTAACTGTTACAAAAAAATCTACCCGTCACAGGTACAATTTTATAAACATTTCAACCCCTGTTGTTTTTGGGGCAATTAAGACGGTAGTTCTTTGATACAGGTGGAATTCTTTACAAATTAAAGCATGTTCTTTTAAATATTTTGAAAATAATATGACTGAAAGCCATTGCTTTCAAGGTGGTGGAGGGCGGGTTGGAGAGGGTTGCTCGACTAGGTAAGCCACAACAATGTAAGATATTCAATTCTTTGTTTTTGTAGTGGGGTTTGTGGGTGGGGTGGGAGGAGGGTGTTAAGATATTTATAAATATTGGGTCATTAGTCCCTAATTGTTATAGTGGGTTTGGAATTTTGAAATATATGTTTGGAAAAAGTATGGAATTTTATTGTGCCCTGAAATTGTTGCAAGCTGGAAAGATGTTACCAATGAGTGTTGTCATACAAATACTGATATTTTATCAGAGAAAATGTACATTTGCAGACCAAAGGAGTATTGTTTTTGGAGACTTAACACTGAATGACTGGCTCGGTTATTGAGGTTGTAATTTCAGGGGTAAATTTTCCAAAATATTCTTCTTGGTCTGGAAATGGAACGAATGAATGGACATAAAACAAAAACTCAATCTGCTTTTTGACAAATTTACTTGAGAAATATTACAGTACTTATAGCACAATGTATGAATCCACTTTTAGTTATTCCCCACCCATCTCTAGCTAAGCTATGCGCCAAGCTTTGTCCCAGAATCTCAATTTCATGGTAACTATACAGCTAACTTGGTGAATACTTTGAAACAAACTTCCCCTCAAAACAATCAACAGAATGTTTATTAAATTGCAAAGACATACAATTAATACTTACTGACAGACTACTACGAGAGTTAGTATTGTCTGTCAATTATAATAGTGCTGATGACATCAACCTATATGTGATGTAATTGATTATGAGGTCAATAGTTGAGTAACTAAACATATTTTATCTGTAAATTAGGTAATTGGTGGATAAGTCCATGCTGTAATCAATATGCTAATGATAATTCAGCAACATGCACTTTAAATTCATTATTAACGTAATATACAGATGAAATATGTTCAGATAAAGCAGGTTTGGATAAAAAAATGGCGTAACCAATTTGCGCAACCAATTGGTTACGCAAACTGATTTTGCGCAACCGAACAATTGGTTACGCGGACATGAAAACACGGGACCCAAAAATGGGTCTCGCAAATATTTGAAATTTTGAGGGCTGAAATTAACCCGACTAAAAGTGCAGGTATTGACAACTTTAAATGGAAAATCTTTAAACACTGTATAACAGAAATACTCACCCCACTAAATCACATCTGCAATCTCTCACTCTCACAAGGTATATTCCCATCACGACTAGAAATAACACGAGTAACACCTATTTATAAAGCTAAAGATCCTCTGATTTTACTAATTACAGACCAGTCTCGGTGCTTCCACTTTTTTCGAAACTCCTGGAAAGATTACAGTATATTACAACAGAATTGCTAATTATCTAAATAGATATTCAATCATCTACAAATCTCAGTATGGTGTCAGAGAAAAACACTACTATGCTTGCCATTGTGGACATGATAGAAAAAATATCTGAGTCCTTGGAAAATAAAGAACATACACTCAGGGGTTTTTTCCTGGATCTTTCTAAAGCATTCGACACTATTGACTATGAAATCTTATTGAAAAAATTATCACATTACAGTATAAGAGTCATCGCTTTGGATTGGATTCAAAATTATTTGACTGACATGATTCAATGTGTTCAATTTAATGGTGCTATTTCAGGAAACAAAAAATTAGTCTGCGGTGTACCTCAGGGTTCAATCCTTGGATCCCTGCTGTTCTTACTATGCATGAATGATTTACCAAATGCCACTAACCAACTTTCATTAATACTATTTGCAGATGATACCAATGTCTTTGGTAGACATAAGGATATACCGTTAAAACTCGACTAAAGGATGCAGTTTTTTTGGTCAAAACACATGTACTGGAAAGGGGTGTGCGTACTATAATCGAGAACATTCCTTCCGCACATTTTTGGGTCGAAATTTTTCTTAAAAAGTCACAGATTATACCACGGAAATTGAACTAAATGTTACCCTAGCCAATTCGCGCCGCCTGACGACTATGGTTAATGTATACTCCAAAAACACCAAGCGGAAGTGAAATTATTAAATTGGGGCGCCTAAATATTGCTTATTCTTTAATACATATCACTTATTACATCAAAATTAATCCAGAATTTGACATAAAATGGCGTCGAGAAAAGATACGTGTATAAATCACGTGATTCGCCTCCAATCGCAAAAGATCTTTATTCTAATTAGAGCGAGTACTCGGATATAAATATTCTGGACTCGGAACTCGGAAATTGCTATATATCATCATTGCGCGATAGGAACTGAATGTTCCCGTACCTGTTTGATAACCAACTCCCGTTAGCGCATAAGATTACACAGCGCCTCCAATCACAAAAGAGCCAGATAACC
Source organism: Chaetoderma sp. LZ-2023a (assembly GCA_034401795.1). Taxonomy (NCBI): domain Eukaryota; kingdom Metazoa; phylum Mollusca; class Caudofoveata; order Chaetodermatida; family Chaetodermatidae; genus Chaetoderma; species Chaetoderma sp. LZ-2023a. Next base: position 1,002,549 of record CM067364.1, read on the forward strand.
AACTCCCGTTAGCGCATAAGATCACACAGCGCCTCCAAACGCAAAAGAGCCATTACAATCTGTTTCTATCACACGATTTCGATGTTTTCAAGGAGACATTTTATGCCAAAATTAGATTGATTTTGATGTAATAAGCAATCTTTATCGAAGATACACGATATTTAGGCGGTCCTATTTAATAATTTCTCTAACATCATGATAATTTTTAGTCATGCATTAAACATGACCGGATTGATGGTTATTTTTTATACCAATTTTCGATTTTTTAAAGGTACGTTTTTTCTAAATCTAACAGCGTCTTATACTTGAATACAAGAGTTTTTTGGGCGGATTTTGGTCAAATTTGGGACAGCGTCCTATATTCGAGGGCGGCCTTTAGTCGAGAAATTACGGTAAATACTCTTTGCAAAAATGTAAATAATTAAATGGAAAAAAATTATAAATTGGTTAATAATCAAAAAATTATCTATAAATATTAGCAAAACTAACTTTATACTATTTGCAAGATCTAGCCAACTTGAAGAAGCTGCTCTCCCAAAACTGTACATAGACAATCAAGAAATAGAGGAGGCCGAGTATGTTAAATTCCTAGGAGTCTATTTGGACAAACATTTAATCTGGGAGAAGCACATAGAGATAATCACGTCCAAGGTAGCAAGGAATATTGGTATCATGCACAGACTCAAGTCATATCTTCCATCTCATATCTTAAAAACTCTGTATAACACATTGATACTTCCACACATAACCTACTGCAATGCTATATGGAGCAATACATATAAAAAAACCTAAAATCACCACAAAAGCAATCTATCAAACTATTTTCGCAAACAGCAGGGGAACAAGATACCTTCAAAAGTAACAAAATCCTAAAATTCGAAGACATTGGAAGGGTTCAATTATATGCAATTCTAAAGGACTACCACAATGGCAACCTACCCTCATCTCTATCCAATCTTGTTTCAATAAATGCAGACATACATACGCACAACAGAAGAACCCACATCATTATCCAATATTTGCCCTGTAGGTGGGGCCTAGAATACACCTTCCGTATCCTCTGCATGTCGTAAGAGGCAACAAAAGGAGGTACGGGTGAGGTAACCCTGACCTCGAGTGCTGAAGACGGAGGTTCCAGGCCGCACGGCGCACTCTAATAAACCATGAATCCACGCACTTAACGCATATGATCATGTCGATAGTCACTTACAGGACTGGCGGTATGATCAGCGAACGAAAAGAAGAATTATCCGATATTTTTACACCCAATACAGACATACATACTCACAACACAAGAACAAGTTCCAACTTACATGTCACATACCATCGAACAGAGGCAGCTACACGAACACCATCCTACCAAGCAATACAATTATGGAATAATAATACAGACATATGTACACAAATTCTCACGTTAAAATCATCCAAAAAATTCATTAAAATCATAATTATTGACAACTACTAGAAACCACACCACTAACCACCACCACCATGGCCATTACACAGCACAGCTCTGGAACGACTTGGCATGCTTCCAGAGTGAGCTGAGGTGTCCTGTTGGGCACAGTGATGGAAGACATTGCTTCCCAAAGTGGCGATTCCTTCCAATCCGATTGTGCTCGGAGTGCTCAGCGGAGCACTTCTCATTAATTAACATGTTAACTTACTGTCTTGATCTGGAGGCATGCCAACTTCTTTTAGCATTATTAATCCTATTATGAGCTGTGCTGGAGTCTACCTATTCAAGGCACCTGTTCACCGGAACAAAACATCAAATGTAAAATTGTATAGGAATAATAATAATAATAATAATAATAATAATATGGTTATAATAGATGAGCTCCCACCCCATCCCTCTCCCACCCTCCATCCCTTTATGTTCATGAATGTAATTGTCCTGTTTTAAAGTTGTATCCTACATGTATGGACCTACTGTTCATATAGTATCACGTAATATCTGTTTGTTACTGTTCATATAGTATCACGTAATATCTGTTTGTTACTGTTCATATAGTATCACGTAATATCTGTTTGTTACTGTTCATATAGTATCACGTAATATCTGTTTGTTACTGTTCATATAGTATCACATAATATCTGTTTGTTTATGTTACATCCTATTATATATGTCAAATGCAATTAATGTTTATATGTCAGGAGTCTACCACTTCATAGGCTTGCCTTTGGTGGACTGCCTGTTGTAATCTCTGATACTGATGACTAAATACGAAAATAAATAATCTTGAATCTTGAAACATCCCACATGGGGGACTACGATGGACTCGCTATGCCCACTGCTATATTGACGACAACGGTGCACTAAAAATGTGGTCCGATAGTGCTCGACTAGGAACATGTTTGAATCGAAAATTGGTTGTTATCACAGAAACAACCTAGTCAACCTTTAGCGATCATAATTTCATAACATCAATATACATATAGACATATACAGGCAGAGAATTAAATCCCACTGGTGTAAAAATCTAGCTGTCAAAAATGGCGATTTGGTGGTTGGTGAATTTCTGGAAGGACCAATCCACTACCAGGAAAATCTTTGCGTACTGCCTCACAAGCTGGCAGACTTGAGAAGATACAGGAAATTGCCTGTGGCAATTTTTATGACAGAAACAACAAAAACAGAGCAAATGATCATTAGATATATTCTCCAGAACGCATTTGTTAATCAATTTCATCTGGTCAAGTATAACAGTATAGTTGTACAAGCAAACACAGGTCGAGAAATAATAGCCTATATCTATTATAAGTATACAATATAAGATAGGCCGTCGATTTGCATTACCGTATTCCGCTTAATAGTAGCCTATGCTCTAATAGAAGCCCACCCCCTAACTTTGACATATGAGCTCCAATGCTTTCTTAGCAGATTCAAAACGGCAAAACTCTGTATTAGAAGCCCACCCCCAAACTCAGCAGACTGTATAGGAAAATCTTTCTTAAGAGCAAATTTGTAAGAATAGCGTGTATAATAATAACAATCGTGTCACAGGGTGTGTCTACTTCAGACCGATCTCTGCCCTGATACATTCCTGGCCCCTCTAGAAGTAAATACAGGCCTCAGATTTGTAAATCTCGACCGCCTATTAGATTAATACTAGTAGTAGGCCACGTATGGGTCAAGATATAATAAAGTTTATTCCACACTTTTGTTGTCAAAATGCACGTAAAACAGTCTTGGTGTGATTAAATACCTTCCTTATAAATATATTTTAAGACCAAATTTATGTACCAAACACCAAGCACGGGAGGAAATGTGCATCAATTTTATAACGCCGATCAACATTAAATGATCTAAATTGAATTATTACGAACAACAATATAGCCGGCTTCTTAAGTTGGCGAGCCAGCGGTTCTTGAGATGGGAGGCATCGTGTTCTCGCGAGATATTATACGCTAACAGGAGTTTATCAAACGGGTACCCATTTTTTAAGATCAGGATAATACTCAGTTCCTATTGCGCAATGATAATATATAGATATTCCCGAGTTCCGAGTCCCCGATTTCAGAATATTTATTTCTCCTTCGATCAATACTCACCATTCTGTTACTTCTGATATACAGCTGGCCCTGACAGCTGGCTCTAGGACTATAGACTTAGAAAGCTTTACCGACTCCTTGGAACCGTGTACTCGGCTCCCAACTGCCGAGTACCCGTCTACCATACAGCTCATTCTTGTTTGCATAGCAACAAGAGCTATACATGCTTTTCTCAGTGGAGAGATTAAGGAATAAATCTAAGTCTTTTTGTCTGTGATTGTGATAGCTAGTGATTCTCTTGCAAAGATAATTGGATAATATGGATACCGCCGAGGATAACCAGGTCGTATATTTCCTTATTATTCCATAGTTAAAAGACTTAGGTTTCTAAATTTTGTTGTGTCGCATGTTCCAATTTCTGACCCCATAGAATCTGGTACGTGTGTTAACAACGAGATATGTCGGATGATCGCCTTCTTTAAACCCCAACAGGCGATCGGCAGATATGAAAATAGGTGTTTGCTACAGTATTTATAACACGAATATCAGCTGACGTCGTTCTCCGTAAGATCCGAGCGGGTGACGTCACACCCGTGGTGCTCGGATGTTTATGTGAAGAAAATCTTTTCATTAATTCGCGCATCTTGTTCTGGGTGCTGCGTACTAAAAATGGTACCAGAAAACTTTGGAATGGTCAAGTTTTGCGTGTTATCGCGATCTGTTTGCAACGATCGGTGGTTTCAAAATTCTTGATTAGATGTGTGGTCTGCGGTTTTACTGTGTGCTACAGCAGTTGTTATTACACCACAAAAACATCCATTACCGTTCAATCACTACTTGCTAAATCAATTATCTGCATTTTGCTATCAGAATAAGATTTTTATGCCTGTATACACACCTCCCCATGCCTAATCCTATTCCTATGGACCCTCAACCAGGCTACTGGTTGAGTCCCATCTCCAGCCTACCATCAGGTATAGACTGGCACCAGTCTATACTCACCTCATAGTGACGCTTGTCGCTAAGCACGCTCGCGCATGCGCATTAGAGCCCGAATAGGAAACAGATTCACTTTTCAATTATTCTGCAGCAGAATAGTTGTCTAAAAATATTTATATAAGTTTTTGTGTTTTGCGCTGTGTCAGTGATACCTTTTGACTTTATATCTCGGAAGAATATGCCCAATATGAAGTCAATCCTCCCTAAGTTACGTCTAGGAAGTATAATTGTGTTTATATGGTATATTATAGACGAATTTTATATATTACCGGTTTTCGCGAAGATCGTTTTGCTTCGTGGTATCTTGATTATTATGCCTATCCTTAATCATCATCATCATTAATAATGTCCAGTCCATTTCTAGAGCCTGTAACGTATTGTCAGATAAGGCAAAATGTTCATCGTCAAAATGTGATCGTCATCACTATATCGAGTTCGCCGGGCACATCTGTGCGAAGTCTACATCCTGTACACCCTATTCTATGTGTGGAATTTGTAAAGGGTGGCCGTTTTCGGTAACGAGAGCATTTTTATTTTATCTTTAAAGATTTGTCTGTCACAATCGCTGCCCTCTGGTCGTCCTTCCCCTTCCTCCGTTGCTAGCAAGGCAAAGGCGGTGTCCTTTGCTCAATCCTCTGTTCCGTTATCAGTAGCAACGGAGGGGGGGAAACTCATCGGGGAAATTCGGACGCCGTGATGGCACTTTTTGTGAGATTTGAATCGTTTGTCACAGTGTTGACAAAATCGCTCGATGAACGAATTTCTTCTGCGATAAAAGAGGCCAGAAAGCAGGAAAGCTCGTCAAGTTCGGAGGATAGCCCGAAGGCTAGCGGGTGTTCCCGCAAATGGTGGAAGACGGTCCCTCTGACCTCTAGGCAGGTGTTGGTATCACCGAAGCAGAAGACAAGAGCATCCAGGCTCTTGAAGGTGTGCTCGGAGAGTGCATCATATAAAATCCACTTAAGACTTGAGGGTGACGGGCATAACCCTCAAGCCGTGGTGGCGTCGGCTGAAACCGGCATCCATGAGGCCAGTCCTTATGATAATGCCAATTTTATGGTGGTTCCGGTAGTTACAGTTGTCTCTAGAGCGCCCGTTTCTAAGAGGTCGATACCTAGTCTTGCTAGTTCCGGTTCCGTTGTGGTGGACTCGGGTCCTTTGGACTCGGGTTTACTTCCGTTTTCCGCATCTCAGTCTTTTTCCGTCCGAACTTCCGGTCTAGCAAGACATCCGGGTCTTCAAGATCCGGTTCCTTCTTCGGTGGTTTCTGTTTCTGATAGGACTTCCGGTTTAGTGGGTAATCCAAGTCGGTAAGATCCGGTTACCACTTCCGTTTCGGCCACTTCCGGTCTGTCTTCCGTTTATGTAGGACATCCGGGTCCTAGAGATCTGGTACCTACTTCTGTTTCCTGTTCTATTAGCGCTTCCGGCCATTCCGGATATCCGCAGTCTGAGGTTTGGACGCTAGTCAGTACACTTTCGCTTCCGGTCTTAGGGGTGTACTTCTGGGTCGTCCAGACCTGGATAGACTTCCGATTTCCATGTCCGGTTTCAGGAGAGCTTGCGGAAGAATGCATATCCGGGTCTGTTGGACCCGGCATTGCATTGTTCATCAATTTCCGGTTCCGTTTTTTCAGTTTCCTCTTCCGGTTATTCTGTACATCAGGGTTGTAGGATATTGATCAGTTTCCGGTAGTCTACTTCCGGTTTTATCCATTTCCTTTTCCTTTTTTCCACATCCGGATTTCGTACAGCCGGGGATAGGGTCATTTCCGGTTTTACCTGGCATTTCATTGTTCATCCATTTCCGGTTTTTCAGCTTCCTCTTCCGGTAATTCTGTACATCCGGGTTGTAGGATTTTGATCAGTGTCCGGTAGTATACTTCCGGTTTATGCATTTCCGTTTCCCTTTTTCCACATCCGCTTTCCTAAAATCTAGTCATCTTCTTGCCTAAGAATTAGTCTTATTTCCTTATTTGTTTAATATTGGGAATGTTTAAGGGCTGAAAATATTCATACCAAATCATTGCCAGTCTTGTAGTCTCTCTTGGAATTGTAGTCTATTCAGACATTTATTCGCTTATCAGTGGCAATTTTCAACGTAATTAAAGACTCTCCTGACTGGTTACCGTATGGGATTTTGTTGCAGATTATTTTCTATGCGCATTTCATCAGCCGATAAGTCAGTGTGTATTCTACGGATTATTTCGAGATACGATTTTTGCTTTCATCCAACTTTAGATGGCCAGTTGTCTTCGGGCCATTCAGCCTTTTTTCTCGCTCCTTTTACCTCTTATGTTGGCAGGTTGACATATTTATTTAACCAAAGGGAGTTTATTTGTGGATGGGATAACCCTGATTTTTAAGTAAATCGTAGCATAATTTTGTCAGTCGCTGAAAATAATTAGATTCAGTAAAGGTTTCATAGGATCATTATGAGTACAGGATTAATGTCTACAAGTACATTATTCGCTTAGAAAAGATAATCGGTCGGATAAGGGGGCAGGAAGGAGGAATATGAGTCGGATTCTTCTTCTGCGTTGACATAGTTTCGGTGAGTTCGTTTTGTTTTCATTTTTTCCAGATTTTGTTTGGCTTTCCTTTTATAGCGTAATTTTTGCTCTATTTTGACTGGGTTGCTGCGGGCCTTCGGACGGTGGCTCGGGGGCGGGGCTCTGGATTTGCTGGGTATTTTCGGGGCAGTTTGGCTGAGGGTTGTTGGTGATGCCACCAGCAATGTTCGGTCGGATTATTCCCGGACTATTCGGTGAGTCTGGGGTTTTTGCTCGTTGAGGTTGTTGTCTGGGGGCTGGCGGCGGGCCGGTTGGAGTGGGGTTGGGGTTGCGCTGGAGGGGGAGAGCGGGCGAGAATCTTTGGATTTAAGCATCCACCAACTATTTTCGGTCAAAATGTTTTCTAAATCTTTGCAAGTCCAGAGATATTACAGTTGTAATATGGTGTATGCAAAATTCAGTATTCAATCAGTTAATATCTAGTATCAGTGTTCAATCTTTCCTTTTATTGGGATTTCTAACACAATGTCATTTGTTATTACAAAGATGAAATTATTGGTGCTAAGACTATGAATATAAGAATCAATAAATTTATTAAAATCTTTTAAGTTTTCTGCCTCTTGGCATAAATATCGAATTGTTTAGGATATCTAATTTATCAGCAAGCCCGAGTGGCTAGGCAACCATTGATGTATTCAATACAATTTTTGTTAAATCTCCATTATTAATCGATTTTTAAATTAGATAGTCTAATGTTGGCCATAGTTCTCTTATCAGGACCTTGTCATGTATTCTATTCATAGAATTGTGATGACGGTCATCACTAGTAACTTTCCCGTAGTTCATGTAGATCTCAGGCACATGATTTGGCTATATCTTGACTCTTAGCACTCCCATAGACTTACTATGGGGTTTTGGTTTGCCACAATCTCTGGTTAAATCTCTGTAAATAAAATTATCTATAATTTGTGCAGAGTCTTTAGCATTATTAATAAGTTAGACTATACTGATATGACCCTTTTTGGTCTCCATTCAGAGTAAGCGGTATTATTAAAATATCCATAATAAACGTGAGTTACCTATTTAGTGAGGACTAAGCATTATGATATAGCCCAAGATTTTTGGTTGGAGCATCATGGCATATGTAATCTATGTGTTTTCTATGGGCAGTCCTCTTTAGCATATAGTAAGTTTGAAACTTATTTAAGGGTGGCCCTTATTAAAAGGGCTAGATATTCTTGGATCTAGAATCCTTCTATGTAGTCTCTTCTTCCAAAATGGTCTTCTGTTCCTTATTATTAGAAGCTATTAGCTTTAGAGGGGTTGTTGTTTGTCTATGATTGTCAAGGAGTCTATAGAAGAGGCTATTCATTGGAAAGTAGATCCAGGCTTCTGTGCATTGGTTGGATTGTCTGTTAGGCTTCTAAATCTCGATTTGTTCAGTCATTGCCATGGGGTTTTTCTTTCATTTTTAGAAGGAGGAATGAGGTTTAGTCTTATGGATTGTCCTCTAGTAGATCTGTTCGCGGCCTCTCTGAATGCTCAGATCTTCTCTTACATGTCTCCTTTTCCGGACAGTCAAGCACTGGGGGTGGATGCTCTGTCTCAGTAGTGGACAGGAATGTTCGCCTATGCCTTCTCTCAAACGATTTTGATTCAGTTAGTGTTGAAGAGGGTCAAGGATCAGGTTTGCGAAATTCTTCTGATAGCTCCCTTTTGGCCAAAGAGGATTTGGTTTTTAGACCTTCTAGATTTTCTGGTAGATTTCCCTCTTCTTCTTCCAGTATACCAGGATCTTCTATCTCAAGTAAGAGGTCTTTGTGTGCATCCAAATCCAATAAATTTTAGTCTGTGTGTCTGGAGAATCTCGAGTCTGAAGTCCTCGAGAATAAGGTTTCTTCTGATCTCAGGAAATGATTGTCTCTGCCAGAAGGGGTTCGTTCGACCCATCGAGGTTACAAGGGTCGATTAAAAAATTTAGGTGAATGATGTTCAGACCAAGGTTTCGTGCCCGATTCTGTTTCTATACCCAAATTATTAGATTTTTATCTTATCTGTTTGGTTATTTTCATTTGTCAGTTATTACGTTCAGGGAGTATAGATTTTCTCTGGTGTCATCCCTTCCTTGTCTACTGTATGCCGAGGTCAAGGATACTAAGACTTTTAATAGCTTTATTAGGGGTCTAAGTAATATTCGTCCTCCGATTGCTAAGCCTTTACCTTCCTGGAGTTTGGCTTTGGTTCTTCAAGTTTTGGCAGGTCGCCATTTTTTAACCTATTTCTTCTACCAGTAGTAAGCTTGGTTTTGTTTTTAATTGTCAAAGCTGTTTTTTCTTGTTGCTATAGCCTCTGCTAGAAGGCGTTCAAGAGATTCATGCTCTTTCTGCTGAAAAGGAGAGATTTATAGTTTCAGGAGACGGCTTGGTTTTATATCCCAGAAGGAATTTTTTATCTAAAACTCAAACTAACCGCTATCCTACTAGTCCGATCATTTAAAAATCTTTTTCGTCTGTCGCCATCCGGAAAATTTTGGTGTCCTATTAGGGCATTAGGAACTTTCAATCAGCGATCAGATGTTATAAGAGTCGATCCATCTCATTTATGTTTTTCCTACGAGGAAGAGTTATCTAAGCCGGTCTCAAATTCTTCGATTGTCAGAGGGATTTTTGAGAGAATAATTAAGCTTTGTTATGAGATAGCCTCACCGGATCAAATTAATCTCTCCCTTATTAAAGCCGATGACGTTGGAGGTATGGCTACTTCTTTCGCTCTTTTTTAGGGTTCGTCTTTAGATGAGATCATGCAGGTGGCAGGAGGGAAATGTGAATACACCTTTACATCCTTTTATCTCAAAGACCAGAGTGCAGCAGATTCCTTCTTTCGTAACATTTCCTCTTTTAACTAAAAAAGCTGAAGACTATTTACCAAGCACTTCCCACCATTTTCGTTAGGGCTCTGCATCTGTGAGAAATGGTGAGAGTCTTCTGTTGGTTTTTATTTATTTCTTTAATTTCAAGTTGTTCTTATTTGCTAATCATGGTGTGATTGAGCTAAATGCACTATTAGGTTATGTTATTAGCATTTGGATAAGATTGGTTTAATTTTATCCTTGTTTGTTAACTAAAAAAGCCGAAGATTATTTACCAAGCACTTCCCACCATTTTCGTTAGGACTATGCGTCTGTGAGAAATGGTGAGAGTCTTCTTTTGGTTTTTAGTTATTTCTTTAAGTCCAAGTTGTTCTTATTTGCTAATCACGGTGTGATTGAGCTAAATGCACTATTAGGTTATGTTGTTAACATTTGGATAAGATTCGTTTAATTTTATCCTTGTTTGTTAACTAAAAAAGCCGAAGACTATTTACCAAGCACTTCCCAACATTTTCGTTAAACTCTGCATCGGTGAGAAATGGTGAGAGTCTTCTTTTGGTTTTTATTTATTTCTTTAAGTTCAAGTTGTTCTTATTTGCTAATCACGGTGTGATTGAGCTAAATGCACTATTATGTTATGTTATTAACATTGGGATAAGATTGGTTTGATTTTTATCCTGGTTTATTGATTCTCTAATCTCCTCCCACCTTATGTGGACAGGGGCACTGACCAAATCTACGGGTTTAGCAAGTAGTGATTGAAGGGTAATGGATGTTTTTGTGGTGTAATAACAACCCCCCCACAGACCCCCCTTGCGGGTTGGTCTGTTGTTTTATTAACCACTATGAAAACACACTTACCGTTCAATCACTACGACCCGGCCTCAACCACCCCGCGTGGTAAGATTTGAGAATCAGACTTGAAATATTTTGCACTTAAATTTAGAAAAGTGAATCTGTTTACTATTCGGGCTCTAATGCGCATGCGCGAGCGCGCTTAGCGACAAGCGTCACTATGAGGTGAGTATAGACTGGTGCCAGTCTATGCCTGATGGTAGGCTGGAGATGGGACTCAACCAGTAGCCTGGTTGAGGGTCCATAGGAATAGGATTAGGCATGGGGAGGTGTGTATGCAGGCATAAAAATCTTATTCTGATAGCAAAATGCAGATAATTGATTTAGCAAGTAGTGATTGAACGGTAAGTATGTTTTTATAGTGGTTAATAAAACAACAGACCAACCCGCAAGGGGGGTCTGTGGGGGGGGGGGGGAGCGTTTGTTTACATTTTGTTGTTTCTTCACATATCGTTTTGGCTTTCGTTAGGAGTATAATTTATATTGATTGGTAAATATACCCCGAATGCTATGCGATATGATTCCTGGTTCCGTTAGACATCCTGGAGGATCAATTATGGGTGTATTTATGCCCGCTTCATTCTTGTCGTCATAATCAATGCGATCTTTGCTGTAACGTTGTGGGGTGGGGTGCGGGAGGGGTTACAGTTAATTTATGGTCAAATTATTTGAAAATTAATTGTCTGCCTTCCATCCGTGTCTCGTTCCGCTTGCTTATTGTAGGTTTGTGCTTATTTATAGGCCAAGCCAGCCCCGCCATCATGTGACGAGTGCCATAAGTTCGTCCGGGTCCTATTTAAGGACCATGTCTGCTTTAGATGTACTCCATGTAACCTTGATAGTAGGTGTAATGTGTGTGCAGTGTGGTCCGCGGATATGATGTTTAGTTCCTTGCCCAGAAGGATGTGGCTGGGTCTGACGCGGGGTCAGGCGGTTCGAAGTTAAATTGTGGAGCGTCCGGTTCGGCCGGTGGTAGCGCTCCACGTCCCCAGCTGTAGGTGGCAGAGATGGCACCGCCGGCGTGGTTCGGTCCGGCTATGCAGGGTTTTCTGCATAGCGTTCTGCCCACGCTGGTGTCGTCCCTGCTGCCGAAGGTTGGGGGGCAGTTTCTCCCCATGCTTGGTACGGACTCTGTTCTTGGACAGGGTTCTGGACTGGTCACCGAGGGAGCCGTCTTGTATGGCCCCTTGGCAGTCCCGTCGGGCTCCGGCCTGACGGGTTCTGTCTCTCTGCGACCACCTCCGGGTGGTCCAGTAGCGGTGGCCGGTCCGTCAGGCATGGGAGCCATCCGCCAGGACGGCTCCACGGTTTCCTCGTCTAGTGACGACTCTTCGGAGTCTGAAGACGAGGAGGCTGAGAAGGAGAGGTTGCTGCGTTGCCTGTGATGCCACGGGTGGAGAATATGGAGGTCGATTCCATCCTGGACGGAACCGTCCTCCATCTGTCTGGCTTGGCGCAAGCCAGGGAAGCGGCTCCGCCCGTGGTTGAGGCCAATCTGGTACCAGGCACCGGTCCCGTGACGGTTCCTTTGACGGCAGCCGACACAGTGACGGGTGTGCCGGGCCAGGCGTGGTACTCACCTATCTCGCGTGGTCCGGCGGTCAGACGTGGGGTGCCGTTGGCACCCGTGTCTGGCCACGGTTCCGCGTCTGCTATGGGTCCGCACGGTTTTCTGGACTGTTGTGTTTCATGGGGTGGCGGCGGAGCCGTTTGGTACCGGAGTGCCTGGCGTGTCAGCCGCGGCTCCTTGCTGGGAGGCCGTGGCTGGCAGGCCCGTGAACGCGTCAACGGGTGACGTGTTCACGGGTGTGTCTTCCTCGGAAGTAGACTGGTCGGATGCTCTGGCTTGGTTAGCCAGGGTTGACCCGTCTGTGGTTTCGGCCACAGCTGAGGACGATGCGCCCCGTCCGTCGGTTGCATCGATTAGGACGGGGATCTTGCCCGCGGCCCGGATCCAGTCTGTTGGACTGGATCCACGGTTCATCGAGTTGCTTGAGGCTATTTATAGTAAGCAGCTCAAGACCAAGGGCCAGCTCCCTGCAGCCTCCAGGGAGGTGCGGGCGAGGTGTCGTATTCCCCCCCGTGGTATAGTGTGGTACCATTGGTCACCGAGGATGACTGATGGGTTCTGGGTGTTCAGAGTGCTGGAGCGGGTGGCCCCGGTCCGGCACTTGTGGACAAGTCCCAGAAACACCATGATGAAGTCTTGTCCCTATGCGATGAGGGTGTGAGGGCCGCTATGAGTGCTGTCAACCATTCGTATCGCCTTCTTCAGTCGGTGTGGGCTAAAGCAGGGCCAGGCCACCCTGTGCCACCTGTGGCGCTTTCGTGCGTCAATGACAGCTTGGTGCTGTCTATGGACGCGCTGGCAAGGGTGCAGGTGCGTGTGACAAAGTCCAGGAGGCAAATGGTTCTTGACCATATGCGTCTGGCTACGGCAGTCAGGGAGCATCTTCTTGGGACACCCCTGACAGGGCCTAGCATCTTTGGTGGCCAGGCGCGGGCCATCCTAGAGGATACTGCCAGCATTGCACAGAATCGGTTGGCGGTAAACCTACAGCTGGAGCTAGTGCGGCAGGCGCATGCACTAGGGGCTGTAGGGAAACCGTTAGCTGTGCAATCTTCAAAGAAGCAGAAGAAGCAGAAAGGCAAGGCGAAAGCTAAGCCTACTGCGACTTCTGCTTCATCTGGTTTTTCTCAGCCGCCGCCTGAGGGTACGAGAGCTCCCTTCGTATCCGCCTGGACCGCACCTGTGCGACAGGAACAGCGGTGCCAGTTAGACCTGCCGAGCCAAGACCGAAATGGTTATCTCTCTCTCTCATTAAGAAAGGGGGGGGGGTGAGGGAGCGGACCACGAGCCGGACAACCCCGTTAGACGTCGAGGCGTCTATGGTGGGTGGAAGGCTCATGCATTTCGTCGAGGCCTGGCGAGGTGTGACGTCAGACAGTCTGGTCCTGGGATGGTTATCCCAGGGTTACATGCCGGAGTGGTGGGACTTTCCGCCGCAGAATCTGTCTTTGGCACCTGTCTGGACACCCGTACCAAGGGAACCAGACAAGTTAGAAGCTGTTCAAAACGAAGTGTCGGGTTTGCTTCTGAAGGGAGCAATAAAACCAGCGAACCAGAACACTCCAGGCTTCTATTCAAATATGTTCCTTGTCCCCAAGAGCACAGGGGGATGGAGACCCGTACTCAATCTCAGGCCATTAAATTGGTTTATCCATACGCCTCAGTTCCAGATGGAAACGCCGAGGTCGGTAATGGCGGAATTGAGGAAAGGAATGTGGTGTGTGTCGATCGATCTGAAAGATGCATATTTCCACATTCCAATGAACAGGAGTTGTCACAGGTTTCTGAGATTTGCGTTTCAGAATCAAGTATGGGAGTTTATTGTTCTCCCGTTTGGCCTGTCGACAGCTCCAAGGGTTTTCACAAGAGTGGTCCTTGCGGTGACAGCGTTTCTCAGAAAAGAGAATGTGGCGCTACACACCTACATAGACGACTGGCTGATCAAAGGAGACTCGGCAGCCAGGTTGAACGTGGATACTGCTCTGTACTTTCAGATCTAGGCTGGATAGTCAACAAGGAGAAATCCGAGTTGACACCCACGCAACATTTCGTTTATTTGGGGATGCGATTCGATCTCGAGGAGGGCAGGGTTTACCCGTCAGAGCCCAGAGTGGTGTCTGTTAACCATCCTCAAGAGTTTTCGAGTGGGAAACCACATTCAGGTGAGGCGGTTTCTTCAGATGCTGGGCATGATGGTCTCCATGGAGCAGGTGATCCCGTACGCTGCTCTAATGCGAAGACCTATCCAGTTGTATCTGATGTCTCTGTGGAAACAGAGAACAGAACCCCTGTCAAAACTGGTGCCAGTTTTGGAGCCGATAATGTCGCATCTTGTATGGTGGGAAAAGCGTCAGAATCTCCTAGGAGGGGTTTCGCTGCACCTACCCCACCCCAGCTGTCCGTGTACACGGATGCATCGCTGGAGGGGTGGGGGGGCCTGCCTGGGAGAACACCAGGTCTCGGGCACATGGACTCTCCAGGAGAGCCAGCTGCATATCAATCTGTTGGAAATGATGGCAGTGGAACTGGCGTTGGAAGAGTTTCTTCCGATGATCAGGGGCAAGGTGATATTGATACGGTCGGACAATTCGACGGTAGTATCATACATAAATCGCCAAGGCGGGACCAGGTCACCCACACTGTGTATCAAAGTGTGGCACTTGATTCAATGGTGCAGGAATTACTCGGTTGTTTTGAAAGCAGCTCACATTCCTGGGCGATTGAACATTCTGGCGGATGCTTTGTCTTTCAGACAGAGAATTCTGCCAACAGAATGGTCCCTCAACCCTCCAGTTCTACGAAGGATCTTCGAGCATTGGGGCAAACCCAACGTGGACTTGTTCGCCACAAGGGAAAATGCTCAAATCATGACTTATGTCTCGCCGATTCCAGATCCAAATGCCGTCGATACAGACGCTCTGGCGATAAGCTGGAGAGGGATGCACACTTACGCGTACCCACCCACCATTCTTCTGCCGAAGGTATTGGTGAAGATCAGGGAGGAACCATGTCTGGTCCTGCTAATAGCGCTGTATTGGCCCAGCAGGGCGTGGTTCACGGATCTGCTAGATCTGCTGGTGGAAAACCCAGTGCAGTTGCCCGAGATTCCGAACATAATCTCCCTGGCCAAGGGACGCTTCCTACACGAGCGTCCCGAAATGTTCAAACTGACTGCGTGGATGTTATCAAACAACGTTCCACGTCGGAAGGCTTTTCTCGACAAGCTGCTGATTTCATCGCGGCTGTGAGAAGGAGGTCAACCTTCAAGTCATATAACAACAAGGTTAACAGATTTGCAGACTGGTGTGAAGAAAAGGGTATTGATACCTTTCAATCCACTATTCAGCAAATAGCAGACTTTCTCTGTGAGCTGTTCTTTTCAGGACTAGCTCCCGTCACAATTGCTGGATACAAGTCAGCTTTGGCATCAGTTATCCCTTGTCTAGCCAACAGGGATAGTCCAGAGGTGGCCCAGTTAAATGTGATGGTGAAGGGAATGAGCAATCTCCGACCGAGACAACCGGTAGTCATTCCAGCCTGGAGTCTATCTTTAGTGCTTAATGTTCTGGCCAAGCACCCTTTCGAACCGTTGCGTTCGGCTAGTCTAAAGCATTTGACTCTAAAGGCGGTTTTTCTATTGGCAGTTTCCTCAGCTAGAAGGAGCAGTGAGATCCATGCGCTTTTGGCAGAGAGGGACCGATTTATTGTCTCCGGAGAGGGTCTGCGTCTTTTGCCAAGAGCAGTGTTTATGTCAAAGAATCAATCTTTGAGATATCCCGGCAAACCGATCATAATACCGAAGTTAACAAGGTTTGATCGTGATGACACTGTCTGGTGCCCGGTCCGTGCTTTGACTAAGTACAGGAAACAGACTGACTCGTTACGGTCGAACGATAGACATCTGTGGATCTGCCATAAGAAGCCTTATGGTGCCGCATCCATGGATACTATCTCTCGTTGGATAGTCGAATGCATTCAGACTACTCATGAGATGGCGACTGGGCACCAGGTGCAAGGCGCAAGGGCACATGATGTTAGAGGAATAGCCGCCTCGACCGCCCTTTACAGTGGTGTTCCGTTAGAGGACATCATGGCCGTTGCACAATGGCACTGTGAGCCCTCATTTACGGATTACTATATGAGGGATGTGTCAGACTCAGCCAATCCACTCGCTTTAGCTGTTTTGAGACGATAGTTAAGTGACCACACTGCTCTTCACCCTTTTTTCACTTTGGTAAGAAAAGAATCTAAAGCAGGCATGGTCGAGCGAGAGGATGACAACCAGATTGTGTCACTGATGGCCGGACCAGTGAATGGTTGGAGGCGGTACGTCTGGAGTCCATTTATCATAAGGTAATTCAATAGTGAGAGTTTTTTGTATTATGTCTATATATCATGTTCATTCATCTTATATATTCATGCTCATTCCCAGGCTAATACATGTGGATATGCAAGGAGCAGTTAACCCTCTTGGCATATTTGTGTTTCAGGCGAGATACATGTTCGTGAGTTCTCTCCCTTTTCTTAGGAGAAAAAAAGGGGGGGGGGCCAGTGATGCGAATGTGATTCGGTTCCGTTAACTTGACGGTCCTTTTAGGTCTCCGTTAGTCAAGTTTTAAGTCTAAATCTTTCTCCAAGGGGCAAAAGTAGCATTGATGGCTTGCCCCTTCCCACCAGGTTACTGATCAAATCTGGTGTATATCAGAAGTAACAGAATTGTGAATATTGATCAAAGGAGAATGAAGGAAATGTCAATTTCCCTTTCTCCGAGATCTAACAATACTCACCATTCTGTTACGGACCCAGCCCCACGGAGGCAAGCCATGGATTTCTCTTGTTTGGTGGCTATGCAAACAATATGAGCTCTATGGTAGATGGGTACTCGGCAGTTGGGAGCCGAGTACCCGGTTCCAAGGAGTCGGTAACGTTTTCTAAGTCTATAGTCCTAGAGCCAGCTGTCAGGGCCAGCTGTATATCAGAAGTAACAGAATGGTGAGTATTGTTAGATCTCGGAGAAAGGGAAATTGACATTTCCTTCAATCCGAGTACTCGCTCTAAAATAAGGTCTTCAATTGGAGGCGAATCATGTGATTTGTATTTTTTCGCGACGCCATTTTATATCAAATTGTGGATTAATTTTGATGTAATAAACAAGCTTTAATAAAGGATACGCAATATTTAGGCGCTCAAATCAAATAATTTCACTTCCCCGGTGATGTTTTGAGGTATACATTAAACGTAGGCGGTGGGAATTTTTACGGAAGAAAATACGTTGAATTTCCGTGGTATCAATTTTAGAACTGTTTTAGGAAAACTCTGTAATATAAGCCCACCCCCTTTCTCAGAGATGTTTGGTTGGAAATTGAACACCTCTTGTCCTAATAGAAGCCTAGGCTATGATTAAGCGAAATATGGTACTCAGTAGGGCTGCGCGGTTTGGCTTACAGCCATATCGGTTTCGATATGACTTTTCATATCGGTTTTAACCGAATATCGGTTTTATGGACATGAAACAAAAAATTTAAATGATAAAAAATAGCATGAAAACAGAATGTATTTTCACGCCCTGATACAGTCGTAACGTTTTACGCCTTTAAAGCTTAATATACCTTATAATATCCATCACTGCGGGAGTGAAATTATTAATTAGACCACCTAAATATTAAGCACAGTTAAATAACCATCGTTTATTTTGTCAAAAGTAATCATAAATCAGTAAAACAGGTTGCGAAAAGACGTAGCCTAATCACGTGATTGTAATTAATTATGATGTAATTATCTCCCTTTCTTCTTTCATTTCCAATTCGGCCCGAGGACGAAATCATGCTTTGAAGAAAATATTAACTGTAATATTGCGAAGCGAATTTCATAAGTTAATATGATATTGTGTATAGAAAACGGTTTGAGTAATAGTTTTATTTAAAATTATGTCCTAATCAGCAAAATGTATTCAGCATTATATTTATTGGCGAGATTTTTATGCATTCGGGCGATTTAGTTTTGGGACGACTTTGCATTATGTTAATTAGCCGGTAACGTAAATAAAATGGATGCCGTTGTTTAGAAATGTTTTCCCCGATACAAATTTCAATGACAAATTCCCGCGTTAGTATTGTGTTTTATATTGCAAATTTATCTGAGACTATCAGAGAAAAGACGAGTGGATATTTATTAAATTAATTCGCTGCTTGATTTCTCTCGCCGTACAGCGAGTTACATGGAGTAGCATCAATATGCGCAATTGGGGCCACGTCTAATTATTAGTTGCCCCGAACGTAGCTTAATGGAAAGTCTGGCCATTATTATTCATTACGCTTTTCATGCTCGTTAGTATCTTTTATTTTTAACAATCCTGATATGAAAAACCGAAAATATGTTCATATTCGGTTTTTCGATATTTATTTTTTATAATCGGTTATGAAACCGTCAGTGCGGGATATCGGTTTTAAATATGGTATCGGTATATCGCGCAGCCCTAGTACTCAGAATGTAAAAAATAACCACAGCCATGACAGTCACTAAAAGGCGTTACACCACACTGTCAGAGATGACACTCACTATCAGGGATCACACTCCTCACGATCATGGATGACACTTACTCTCAGGGATGACACTTTCTCCTTCGATCAATACTTACCATTCTATTACTTCTGATACAAGCTATCTTGGATAGCTGGCCATAGGACTCTAGACTTAGTAAGCTTTACCGGCTCCTGGAACTGAGTACCCGGCTCCCAACAACCGAGTACTCATTTGCCATGAAGCTCATTCTTGTTTGCATAGCAACAAGAGCTACATGCTTTTTGCAGTTGGAAGTGTCTTAGCTTTTCTTAAAGTTTTCTAAGTCATTTTTTCTGTGATTGTGATAGCTTTGTGTTTATCATGGAAGGAGCTGATGATATCCAGGTTGTATATTTCCATGTTATTCCATAGTTAAAAATTTTGTCTGTGTCGCATGTTCCAATTTCTGATCCCGAATCTGGGACGTGTGTTAACAACGAAATATGCCAGATTGGTCGCCTTCTTTTAACCCCAGCAGGCGATCGGCAGATATGAAATAAGGTGTTGGCTATACAGTGTTTTAACACGAAAATCGGCTGACATCGTTCTCCGTATGATCCAAGCGGGTGACGTCACATCCGAGTTGTCTCAGATTTTTATGTGAAGAGAATGTTTCATTAATTCGTGCATCTGATTCTGGGTGCTGCGCACTGTATTGGTACCAGAAAAACTTTGGAATTTTCAAGTTTTGCGTGTTATCACAATCTGTTTGCAATGATTGCCTCCTCCCTGGTTTCAAAATTCTTGATTAAGATGTGTGGTCTGCGGTTTGATTATGAATAGTAGCAGGTGTAGTATTTGCAGTAGGTGTGGTAGTAGTAGTAGTAGTAGTAGGAGCAGTAGTAGTAGCAGCCTTAGCGGTGGTAGCAGTAGTAGTAGTAGTAGCAGTAGAAGTAGTAGGAGTAGTAGTACTGGTAGTAGTAACAGTAGTAGTTGTAGCAGTAGTAGCAGCTGTAGTGGTAGTTCTGTAAATGTTATTGAATATATATATTTTGTATAATAAAGTATGCATTTAAATACCTAAAATTCATCCGGTGTTATATATACATTAACCCTTTGAACCAGAAGATTTGTTTATAGTATGCGAAATATCTGTTTGAATATTTTGAAACCAACTTTACAAAAAACTGTTACTGCCTATGGCAGCAACAGGTTCAGGTAAATTTGTATCAAAATATCCAACAGATTACCTCTACGGTTGTTTTGAAATTGAAATACTGGGATGGTAGCATTGAAATGGTTAATAAAATTGATGTATGAACAATGAATTCATTTATAAATGGCTCACCAATTATTTAACATATTCATATTAGTTCATGTATTTGGTTTGGAATGTGTATAATTTCTGGCATGTGTTTTGAAAACATCGCCACTGGAAACTGTTGCTGTATAAAACAGCAACAGCATTCAGTAGCACAGTTTAGAAACACACACCTAAACTTTTGACTTGTCATATTCCTAGTGAAAACAATTGTGCCTCAAGCTACCTGCTTAGGGCAACAATAGCTGTCAGCAGTGCTGTGCCCAAAAAGCACAAAATCTTGCTTAAATTATAATAGCAGTATAAAGTTATAAGAACAGGCATCTACATGAATATAAACAATGAATCTTCCTAAATATTTCTCTATCAATTTATCTGTCAAATGCTATCCATGAATAAGTGTTAGATTTAATGTTAAATTTTGTCTATAATATGCTATGCTCTTAGTAAAATCTTGCACTCACCTTTGGATTGAACCATGAAAGCAGGAATATATTACTGGAAATTTATTTTAAACATATAGAAGTTGCAACGGCAGAAAGTTAACTTGAATCAAAACAGTGATGCATTTCTGAGAATGTCATCCGGTTTTGTTCGAGCTAACTGACCACTGCTTCAATTTCAAATTCTCATTTTCATTGGCTAATGCATTCATGATCAAGTCCAGCACTGATTTCAAAATGGGTTTTGATTGCATAGCCTTTCCATACTATCTAAACAGTTAATTTTGGTAATATCTCTACATTTTTATGTTTTGACAGGTAAGTAAGTCATTATGTTGGCAAACTGTGATGTCTGGGATTTAGCTTTGTTTGAAAGAGGTGTTAAACTCACCCATATGGCAAGCTGATTATGCCCAGACCTATAGCTGACACTAAACAATAGTAGGCATTAATTGCTACTAATGGTAGCCATTAATTGCTACTAATGCAAGAGCTCCAGCTATGGTTCTGACATCTGACACTTGTCCCCCTATATGATTTTGAAGGCTTATTAGTGAGCTGTAATTAACTAGAGCTGCCTATTTTGAAAATGTTTATTCTGGGGGCCATTGTTGTGGATGACAGAAATAACTCACAGTTCAACTATCTTCAAATTACCAGCACCTTAACCATTCAGTTCTTGTAATTTCTATATTTAATCTCATAGCTATTTCTTTGGACATTCAGAACTAAGTGGTTCATTTATAGAAACTTTCTCCACTTAATGTCAACAAAGACCTGTCAGGACTTATTCCAATAACATTTCATTCCTTCATGCATTCCTTCCTTCATTCAATAATTCATTCATTCATTCTTTCCTTCATTTGTCCATTATTTATTTATTCATTCACTCCCATTATTTATTTATTTATTTATTTATTTATTTATTTATTTATTTATTTATTTATTTATTTATTTATTTATTTTAACCAAAAATCCTTAAACTTCATTAATACAAAGAATTAAAATAAAATCAGCAGCTTACATCACATACCAAATATTTCATGAAGCATGGGTATACAATAAAATTACTATAGGTACATTATATATATTTACAATTAATATATTTCAAAATAACACATAAAATGGCTGGCAGGTATATATATCAAGAACTACTTATTTCTATAGCTTTGAGCTATTACAATGGATATCATTAGTGAACCGTTTCTATACTTAATCCTTTCTGACACTTCTTATAACAATCTGCCTAGAATTTTGAAGCAATTTTTATGAAAGATATTTCTGCAGTAAATGCTTTCATTCAAACTGCCCAAAATAACATGCATGACTGGAGGTGATTTCTTTACAGTGTGTTTGTTCAAAAGGTTCAATAATCAGATGGTTAAGAAAATACATTAAAATTTGCCAAATATTTCCTATTAAAATTACATGGCTATATGTACATGACAAGAATTACTCGAGGGCTGTTTTGAAGCCAGCTTTGTAGTTGTTTATTGCAGCAACAACTTTTACTGTTTGAGGTAGAACCAGTAGGTGTCCCCACAAAACATTAATAACTTATTTTTGGAGTGTTGTTGAAACCATTTGAAGAAATTTGTTGCTGTCTAAAACAGCAACAAATTTCAAGCAAATTGTTTCTCCAAGCCAACCTGCCCCACCATACTATCATGCATGAATGACGGCCTGGTGCTGTCCATGGACGCATTGGCAAGGGTGCAGGAGTGAGGGACAAAGTCTAGGACGCAGATGGTCCTTGACCATATGCGTCCAGCTACCGCCGTTAGGGAGCGTCTTCTTGGGACGCCCTTTACTGGCCCTAGCATCTTTGGTGGCCAAGCGCGGGCCATCGTAGAAGACACTGCCAGCATCGCGCGGAATCGGTTAGCGGTGAATCTGCAGCTGGAACTAGTGCGAGAGGCGCATGCACTAGGGGCTGTGGCCAAGCCGCTAACCCGGCAACCTAAGAAGCAGAAGAAGCATAAAAGCAAGGCGAAAGCCAGGCCTAGTGCTGCTTCTGCTTCTACTGGATCTTCTCAGCCGCCTCCGGCGAAGAAGGCCAAGAAGGTTGTGGAGGCTCCTACCCACCCCAATGTTGTCACTGACCGCCCGAGAGGCAGGAAGGGCAAGGGAAAGGGGAAAGGTAAGTCTTCAAAGGGCAGAAAGAAGGGAGCGGATCATACCTGAGGGTACAAGGGCTCCCTTCATATCTGCCTAGACCGCACCTGTGTGACAGGAACCGCGGTGCCAGTTAGACTGGTCAAGCCAAGACCAAAAAACCTCTCTCTCGTCAAGAGAGGGGGGGGGGGGTGAGTGGATCGCGAGCCAGACACCCGCATTAGGGATCAATGCGTCTATAGTGAGTGGAAAGCTCATGCGTTTTGTCGAGGCTTAGCGAGGTGTGACGTCAGACAGTCTGGTCCTAGGATGGTTATCCTAGGGGTACATGCCGGAGTGGTGGGATTTTCCACGACAAAATCTGTCTTTGGCACCAGTCTGGACTCCCGCACCAAGGGAGCCAGACAAGTTAGAAGCCATTCAAAATGAAGTGTCAGGTTTGCTTCTGAAGGGAGCAATAAAACCAGCAAACCAGAACACTCCAGGCTTCTATTCAAACATGTTCCTTGTTCCCAAAAGCACAGGGGGGGGGGAGACCCATTCTCAATCTCAGGCCATTGAATTGGTTTATCCATACGCCTCGGTTTCAGATGGAAACTCCGATGTCGGTAATGGCAGGATTGAGGAAGGGAATGTGGTGTGTATCGATTGATCTGAAAGATGCATATTTCCACATTCCAATGAACGGGAGTTGTCACAGGTTTCTGAGATTTGCATTTCAGAATCAGGTGTGGGAGTTTGTAGTCCTCCAATTTGGCCTGTCGACAGCTCCACGGGTTTTCACCAGAGTGGTCCTTGCGGTGACCGTTTCTCAGAAGAGAGAACGTGGCGCTTCACACATACATAGACGATTGGCTTATCAAGGCAGACACGCCAGCCAAGTTAGAGGTGGATACTGCTCTGACTCTGATCATGGATGACACTCACAATCAGGGATGACACTCACTATCGGGGATGATACTCACTATCATGGATGACACTCACTCTCAGGAATGAACTCACTCTCGCGAATGACACACCTTACTATCAGGGATGACACCCACTCTCAGGGATGACACCCACTCTCAGGGATGACATTCACTCTCAGGGATGACACTCACTATCAGGGATGACACCCACTCTCAGGGATGACATTCACTCTCAGGGAAGACACTCACTATCAGGGATGACACTCACTATCAGGGATGACACTCACTATTAGGGATGAGTATCAGGGATGACACTCACTAAGAGGGATGAGACTCACTGTTAGAGATGACACATCCTCACTATCAGCGATAACACTATCAGGGATGACACACACTCAGGGATGACACTCACTCTCAGGGAAGACACTCAGTCTCAGGGAAGACACTCACTATCAGGGATGACACTCACTCAGGGATGACACTCACTCTCAGGGAAGAAACTCACTCTCAGGGATGACACTCACTCTCAGAGAAGACACTCACTATCAGGGATGATACTCACTATCAGGGATGACACTTACTATCAGGGATGACACTCACTATCATGGATGACACTCACTATCAGGGATGAGTATCAGGGAAGACACTCACTAGGAGGGATCAGACTCCACGGCATAATTTAGAATTTGATATTTGCATAGTATGTATTGCTATGCAAACTATAAATTGTATAGCTATCGGCAAAAATGTATAGCAATCAACTCTTTCACCGATAAATTCCCTGTATTTCAATCTTAAAGCAAACAAATAGGAAAGCTGTTGAATATTTTGAAATTAATATGACTGGAAGCCATTGCTGCCTTAGGCAGAAATGACTTCCAGTCATATTAATTTCAAAATATTCAACAAAATATGGTATAGATTGTAAAGAATGTACTTTTTCAGGGATTTGTTGTTAAAAGGGTTAATGATAGAAATTCAAAAGTCAATGATAAATTGCAATCGTGTACAAAATTTGCGTAACAGATACAGCTATGCATGTTGCAGAATGTATAGCAACAGCTTAAATATGTGTAGCAAATTGAGATGCGATACCAGATAAATTATACCCCGAGACTCACTGTTAGTGATGACACATCCTAACTATCAGGGATGACACTCACTATCACGGATGACACACACTCTGGGATGATACTCACTAAGAGGGATGACACTCACTATCAGGGATGACACTCACTATCAGGGATGAGTATCAGAGATGACACTCACTAAGAGGCATGAGACTCACTGTTAGAAATGACACACCCTCACTATCTGGGATGACACTCACTATCAGGGATGACACACACTCAGGGATGATGCTCACTAAGAGGGATGATCCTCACTGTTAGAGATGACACTCACTATAAGGGATGACACTCACTATCAGGGATGACACTCACTATCATGGATGAGTATCAGGGATGACACTCACTAAGAGGGATGAGACTCACTGTTAGAGATGACATTCACTATCAGGGATGACACTCACTATCAGGGATGAGTATCAGGGATGACACTCACTAAGAGGGATGAGATTCACTGTTAGAGATGACACATCCTCACTATCAGGAATGAGTATCAAGGATGACACTCACTATCAGGGATGACACTCACTATCAGGAATGACACTCACTGTCAGGGATGACACATACTCAGGGATGACACTCACTAAGAGGGATGAGACTCACTGTTAAAGATGACACTCACTATCAGGGATGACATTCACTATCAGGGATGACACTCACTATCAGGGATGAGTATCAGGGATGACACTCACTAAGAGGGATGAGATTCACTGTTAGAGATGACACATCCTCACTATCAAGGATGACACTCACTATCGGGGATAACACTCACTAACAGGGATGACACTCACTATCAGAGATGACACTCACTATCAGGGATGAGTATCAGAGATGGCACTCACTAAGAGGGATGAGATTCACTGTTAGAGATGACACTCACTATCAGGGATGACACTCACTAAGAGGGATGAGATTCACTGTTAGAGATGACATTCACTATCAGGGATGACACTCACTAAGAGGGATGAGATTCACTGTTAGAGATGACATTCATTATCAGGGATGAGTATCAGGGATGACACTCACTAAGAGGGATGAGATTCACTGTTAGAGATGACATTCACTATCAGGGCTGAGTATCAGGGATGACACTCACTAAGAGGGATGAGATTCACTGTTAGAGATAACACATCCTCACTATCAGGGATGAGTATCAGGGATGACACTCACTAAGAGGGATGACACTCACTAAGAGGGATGACACTCACTATCAGGGATGACACTCACTAAGAGGGATGAGACTCACTGTTAGAGATGACATTCACTATCAGGGATGACACTCACTATCAGGGATGAGTATCAGGGATGACACTCACTAAGAGGGATGAGATTCACTGTTAGAGATGACATTCACTATCGGGGATGACACTCACTATCAGGGATGAGTATCAGGGATGACACTCAATAAGAGGGATGAGACTCACTGTTAGAGATGACATTTACTATCAGGGATGACACTCACTATCAGGGATGAGTATCAGAGATGGCACTCACTAAGAGTGATGAGATTCACTGTTAGAGATGACATTCACTATCAGGAATGAGTATCAGAGATGACACTCACTAAGAGGGATGAGACTCACTGTTAGAGATGACATTCACTATCAGGGATGACACTCACTATCACGGATGACACTCACTGTCAGGGATGACACTCACTAAGAGGGATGACACTCACTAAGAGGGATGACACTCACTGTTAGAGATGAGACTCACTGTTAGAGATGACATTCACTATCAGGGATGACACTCACTATCAGGGATGAGTATCAGGGATGACACTCACTAAGAGGGATGAGACTCACTGTTAGAGATGACATTCACTATCAGGGATGACACTCACTATCAGGGATGACACTCAGTATCAGGGATGACACTCATTATCATGGATGACACTCACTAAGAGGGATGAGACTCACTGTTAGAGATGACATTCACTATCAGGGATGACATTCACTATCAGGGATGATACTCACTATCAGGGATGACACTCACCCTCCTTTCTTATAATGAGATGGCATGGCACAATCACCGTGGCATCCAAAGGTCGAGGTCAGTTTGATAATGACAAATCTCAAGGGTCTTCTCAACAGTAACGTTTTGCTTTTACCTCAACTTAGCAGTTCAGATCTCGTGTTATGTTTATCATGCTGCGCCCAAACTTAGACATGTGATAATGAGAGGGGATGAGACAATTACTTTGGGGTCAAAAGGTAAAAGTTCATGGTCATTGATAATTATGTTCATAAGCCTTCAATATTTATTTTATGTTTAAAATCAAGCGTCATAGTTCATTGCAATGTCTTAAAGTCGGGCTGGGTAGTTGCATTACCTATGGGGAAAATATGTTTTGTCAATTGATAATGGATTAAAACCAAATTTAGCAGATGTGTTCCTTCATTCAAATATGTATTTGAACTATGAATATAAAGAAGCCACACCTTAAACAATGACCATATCTCTGGATCATTAAGACTAAACTATTGAATCCTATGGTGAAAATACATTTGTTTCATAAATTGTTGATGGATTAAAACCAAATTTAGCAGATATGGAACATATCTATTTGCACCATGAATATGAAGAGACAATGACTTGAAACAAGGGCCACAACTCTCATTCTTTAAGGCGTTTTAAAGTATTGAAGCATATGGGGAAAATACATCTCTGTTATGTTTCGTAAATTGGTAATGGACTAAAGCAAGATTTGTTAGAATTGTTCCTTTAGTACACGCCAATAAAATGGCAATAATGTCAGGGATAACTGCCCCATGGCAGAAATTTTCCTTTAGTACACTAATGATGTGACAATAGAGTTAGTGATGGCTGCCCCATTGATCAATGGTACTTTGCTTTTGGTGAATAATGCCAATATTCTTCTATTTCCTCATCAAACCCTTTGACTGTGACCATTGCCCCTTTTGATAAATGTCAGTGTTATGACACTTGAACCATTGGCCAATAGTGTAAGGGATGGCTTCCCCACTTAGCCATCGGTACTTTTCCCATTGGTCAATAATGTGAAGGACATTAGTATTTTTACATTTCCAGTTCAAATTGTTGCCAGTGACCATTACCCATGGGTAAATGGCATCTCTTGGTAGACTTGAGATGTCACAATAGTGTCAGGGATGACTGCCCCATGATGTCAGGGATGACTGCCCCATGATGTCAGGGATGACTGCCACATGATGTCAGGGATGACTGCCACATGATGTCAGGGATGACTGCCCCATGATGTCAGGGATGACTGCCCCATGATGTCAGGGATGACTGCCCCATGATGTCAGGGATGACTGCCCCATGATGTCAGGGATGACTGCCACATGATGTCAGGGATGACTGCCACATGATGTCAGGGATGACTGCCCCATGATGTCAGGGATGACTGCCCCATGATGTCAGGGATGACTGCCCCATGATGTCAGGGATGACTGCCCCATGATGTCAGGGATGACTGCCACATGATGTCAGGGATGACTGCCACATGATGTCAGGGATGACTGCACTGCCACATGATGTCAGGGATGACTGCCCCATGATGGCAGGGATGACTGCCCCATGATGTCAGGGATGACTGCCACATGATGTCAGGGATGACTGCCCCATGATGTCAGGGATGACTGCCCCATGATGTCAGGGATGACTGCCACATGATGTCAGGGATGACTGCCCCATGATGTCAGGGATGACTGCCACATGATGTCAGGGATGACTGCCCCATGATGTCAGGGATGACTACCCCCATAATGTCAGGGATGACTGCCACATGATGTCAGGGATGACTGCCACATGATGTCAGGGATGACTGCACTGCCACATGATGTCAGGGATGACTGCCCCATGTTGTCAGGGATGACTGCCACATGATGTCAGGGATGACTGCCACATGATGTCAGGGATGACTGCCCCATGATGTCAGGGATGACTGCTACATAATGTCAGGGATGACTGCACTGCCACATGATGTCAGGGATGACTGCACTGCCACATGATGTCAGGGATGACTGCCCCATGATGTCAGGGATGACTGCCCCATGATGTCAGGGATGACTGCCACGTGATGTCAGGGATGACTGCCACATTGGCCAATGATACGTTTCCTAGGCTTGCACGATTACTTGATTAAATAAAAAATCGCTATTATGTGTTAAATCGTGAATTTAATATAGTAAAAATTTGCCCTGTAGGTGGGGCTTAGAATACACCTTCCGTATCCTCTGCGTGTCGTAAGAGGCGACTAAAGGAGGCAAGGGTGAGGTAACCCTGACAGAAACCTCGAGTGCTGAAGACGGAGGTTCCAGGCCACACGGCGCACTCTAATAAACCATGGATCCACGCACTTAACGCTTATGATCATGTCGATAGTCACTTACAGGACTGGCGGTATGATTAGCGAACGAAAAGAAGAAGATATAGTAAAAATTAAATAATCTGATAATCGTGAATATTTTCTATTATATAAAATATTTCAAAACCTAACTTTCAATTGTGGTCATGAAAAATTACATATTGTTTAGTGAATGTATGTCCATTTTCAGGGCAAGAGAAGACTATTTTTGAAAATGTATTACTCGAATAACTGGCTCGAGAATAGAGGCAGGCATTCCAGTGATACATTTTCAAAAATAGTCTTCTCTTGCCCTGCAAATGGACCTTTTTAAACACCTGCAGTTTTCGTCATTGATATTCTTTTATAGTTATGTCTTGGTAATTTGTATCCAAGCTGATTAATCGAGTAATCACAATTATTTTAGTAATCGATCGTGATCCCTCAACGCAATAATCGCACAAGCCTAACATCTCCTGTTGGTCAAGCATGTCAAGGACACCAATATTTTTGCATTACAGGCTCAAATCTTTGCTGTGACCATTTCCCCATTGGTAAATTATGGCATCTGTTGGTACAATTGAAGCATTTGATAATAGTGTCGGGGATGGCTGCTCATTGATCAATGGTACTTTTGCCATTGGTTAATATTGTCAGGGATGCTAATATTCTTACATTTCCGTATTCAGCTTTTTAGTGCGGAGGCCTAAGGTAATCACTGCATCCATCTGTCTGTCCGTCCATCTGTCTGTCCACAATATCTCATAAGCAGCATATCATATAGAACCACTTCAGATATTTTATTGTAACTTATACAATTGTATATGCCTCAGTTGCGATACGCAGATGTGCCTTTTGAAGAATTCACCTATATAGGTCCAAGATTTAGGTGAAAATGGGCTTTTTAATGCAAAAACTCACGATTTTTGTCGATTAATGCTCTTGTAAACAGTGTAAGTAATAATTACCTCTTCTACTTAGCAATGATTTGCAGTGATTATAGATTATGACATCACAACATGCCCAATGACGTATTTAATCACATGACGTATTGATATAGTAGATAATGAAGCAAAATCACTAATTATGTCATACCCGAGCAAACTGATGTCATGTTAGCAAACAGTCCAGTGACGTAACGGATATCCTGTTATTCACCCAAGATGTGTCTATTACGTCAGAATGTGTATAGGATATGTACTCCAGCTATCCCTCTATCCTTCTACCGATCAAATAGTAACAATGATGGTCAAGGATATAAATTGTCTAGCGGAAAATTGTGAGAGAGAAAGGCTGTAATGACCTTGCAAGATTGACAAATTGTGTGACAGGGTCAAAGGTCAAAATGAATATTCTCCGGGATGGAAGTACATGGTTTGGCTCGGTATCAAGTGACCTTCCTTCCTTACCACCTCAAAGCCCCGATAAAGAGTTATAGGTTTATTCTAAACAAGATATAGTGACCTTATTTACTGGATAAGAGGGCAAGTGGTCTCGCTCTCAAAACCCTAAAAGAGAGCGGATTATCTGATGCTTAGATCCATTAAGATATTCTTAGCTGCAAACATTATCACAAGCCCAATAATGAAAGCGTTGATTGTAGAAAAATTCAACAGAGAATGTGTTTGTTTTTTAGAACTTATATTGTCATGGAAACACACGCATGCTCTACATACATTCAATTTGATCGATATATCGTTTCATTCCAAACAAACTGATATTAAAATAAATGGAATATATGAAATTAAACTGATAATAACAAGAGTGAGACAGAAATGGACAATACGGCCTATAAACAAGCTTCATCCTACGATGATTATTGTAGTAGTGGTGTTATTTGTTATGCTATAAACAAGCTTCATCCTATGATGATTATTGGAGTAGTGTTATTTGTTATGTTATAAACAAGCTTCATCCTACGATGATTATTGGAGTAGTGTTATTTGTTATGTTATAAACAAGCTTCATCCTACGATGATTATTGTAGTAGTGTTATTTGTTATGCTATAAACAATCTTCATCCTACGATGATTATTGTAGTAGTGTTATTTGTTATGCTATAAACAAGCTTCATCCTACGATGATTATTGTAGTAGTGTTATTTGTTATGCTATAAACAAGCTTCATCCTACGATGATTATTGGAGTAGTGTTATTTGTTATGCTATAAACAAGCTTCATCCTACGATGATTATTGTAGTAGTGTTATTTGTTATGCTATAAACAAGCTTCATCCTACGATGATTATTGTAGTAGTGTTATTTGTCATGTTATAAACAAGCTTCATCCTATGATGATTGTTGGAGTAGTGTTATTTGTTATGCTATAAACAAGCTTCATCCTACGATGATTATTGTAGTAGTGTTATTTGTTATGTTATAAACAAGCTTCATCCTACGATGATTATTGGAGTAGTGTTATTTGTTATGTTATAAACAAGCTTCATCCTACGATGATTATTGGAGTAGTGTTATTTGTTATGCTGAATACATAACCCATTGACTGCCAGATCCTTCGAACAATGAATACGATGCACACGTGTTCCGATCAATATTACGGAACCAGTTCAACCCGCAATTATTACATCCATTAAGTAGCAACAACATTTCACTAAATCAATATCAAAATATTCAATAGAGCTCTATCGTGTGGATTATCCATAGATCAGTATAAAGGGAACCAAACGGTTAAAGTATGGTTTATGCTCAAATGTGTGTCCCCTGTGACTAATATATGCAATGTTAGTTTATCTCTATTATTATTAACCATGGAATTATGAACATTCTAATACCTCTTTCTGGCGATGATGATAAATGTCCATGGGATGCAGAGATTGAGAATTGTCATGAAGATATCAACATTGTGCACAATCCAGTCTAAATTAAGCAAAAATTAATTTCCAGGTCTTGAAGCCTATATGTGATACACACTCTAGGATCATTTATAGCATATCTATATGTCACTCATGGAACATCCTGACACCAGAGAAAGGGCCCATCACAAAGTTCCTCATCTGATGCATGTTTCTGATGATGGCTTAGTACACTAAAAAGCTATCCTGAGATGCATCGTTCAACAATAGTTCATTCATTCTTACAGTCATAACTTTGGCAATCTCTCATCCCATCCCCTATGCACCATGTCAGGTCATACCGACCCAAACAGGCAAACACGTGACGTCATACATCCTCATGATGTCACTACTCTGTCACAACAGTATATAGAACCGCTTCAGATATTCTGTTGAAACTTGGTATATGCCTCACTTAAAATACACACATGTGCCCTTTGAAGGATTCACCTTTATAGGTCCAAGATTTTGGGCAAAAACAGGCTTTTTAATGCAAAAACTCATGATTTCTAGCTCACCTGGCCTGAAAGACCAAGTGAGCTTATGCCGTGGCGACCGGCAGTCGTCCGTCCATCCGTAAACTTTTGCTTTAAAACGCTACTCCTCCTTAACCAATAGCTGAATCTTAGCTAAATTTTGGTCAAAGGATACTATTGTGCTCGGATCCGGAGCTTCCATTTGGAATTTTGATTCATAAATTTTTTGGCTCAAAATCTTAGATTTTATTAAAAATTTACCGGAAATTGTAAAATTGCTTCTTCTCCTCACCATTTTGGGCTGAAAGCATCCTATGGTCTTAGGCTCTAGAACATCCATTGAGAATTTTGTTGCGTAAATATTTTGAGTGAAAATCCGAGATTTTATTAAAAAATTTACCGCAAATTATCAAATTGCTTCTTCTTACCCGTTTGACCGATTTCAATAAAATTTGGCTGAAAGGATCCTATGCAGTATGGTCATAGGTTATAGAACTTGCATTCATAATTTTGATTCGTGAATATTTTGGGTCAAAATCTTAGCTTTTATTAAAAATTTACCGGAAATTGTCAAATTTCTTCTCCTTACCATTTTGACCAATTTGAACCAAATTGGGCAGAAAGAATCCTATGGTCATAGGCTCTAGAACTTACATTCAGAATTTTGTTGCGTAAATATTTTGGGTGGAAATCCTAGATTTTATTAAAAATTTACCACAAATTGTCAAATCTCTACTTCTTACCATTTTTACAGATTTCAACCAAATTTGACTGAAAGGATTCTATTGTGATAGGCTCTAGTACTTCTTTTCAGAATTTTGATTCATGAATTTTTTGCGTGAAAATCTTAGATTTTATGAAAAATTTACCAGAAATTGTCAAAACACTGCTTCTCCTTAGTTGCTTGACATATTTCAAACAAATTTTGCTAGAGTGACCCTATCAAGGTAGACTAGAATTTCTATTCAGAATTTTGATTGGTAAATCTTTCGGGTGGCATTTTGGATTTTCCAAAAATTATCCATCATATCTGTTTAAATGCAAATGGTTCAAATGCTAATGGTCCAGGTGAGCGCCGCAGGCCCTTGGGCCTCTTGTTGTCAATGCTCTGGTAAACAGCATATCATATAGATTCGCTTAACATAATTTAATGAAACTTGGTATGTAGCTTCTTTATGATGGTTAGATCTGTCTTTTGAAGGCTTCATCTTTATATTTTTAATACTATGAAGGCTTTGAATAAAATTGCTACCTACTAGATAGAGAAAGATATTTTCAGGAATTGCGGGGCCCTCTTGAGTGAAATGTTTTCTAGTTTACTCTGACTGTTGTGACATTGTCTTATTGGTAAATGACATCTGTTAATACACTTGAACAAATTGAGAGTTGTGTCAGGGATGGCTGCTCCATTGATCAATGATACTTTTTCTGTTGGTCAACAGTGTCAAGGATGCCAATATTCTTGTATTTCCTCTAAATCTTTGCCTGTGAGCATTGCCCCATTTGTAATTGGCATTTGTTATGTGTGTCCTGTCAGCCAATGGACATTTCTCGGGTCGTCAATAGTGTCAGGCATACTCTGTTATTCCCGCACAAATTATAGTGTCAGGCATACTCTGTTATTCCCGTACAAATTATAGTGTCAGGCATACTCTGTTATTCCCGCACAAATTATAGTGTCAGGCATACCCTGTTATTCCCACACAAATTATAGTGTCAGGCATACTCTGTTATTCCCGCACAAATTATAGTGTCAGGCATACTCTGTTATTCCCGCACAAATTATATTGTCAGGCATACTCTGTCATTCCCGCACAAATTATAGTGTCAGGCATACTCTGTTATTCCCGCACAAATTATAGTGTTAGGCATACTGTTATTCCCGCACAAATTATAGTGTCAGGCATACTCTGTTATTCCCGCACAAATTATAGTGGCAGGCATACTCTGTTATTCCCGCACAAATTATAGTGGCAGGCATACTCTGTTATTCCCACACAAATTATAGTGTCGGGCATACTCTGTTATTCCCACACAAATTATAGTGTCAGGCATACTCTGTTATTCCCGCACAAATTTCCATATTTCCGTCCCTTTGTTTTCTATGACACCTTGACCTATTGATCATTGAATTTAGTTAGTACGCTTTTCCTCATTGACAACTGCTTTTTGCTCAGTATTATAAAGGACACTTGATTTGTGGGTCATTAGTGCCGTGGATGATTGTCTCATTTGTCAATAATGCCAAGGACCCTTGCCCCATTTGTGCATGACATCAGTTACGCTTGCCACATTGACCAACAGTGCTTGGTTCATTGGTCAATAACATCTGTAACATTGACCTCATTGGTAAATAATGTCAGGAACTCATGTTGGTCATTAGCATCAGTTATGCGTGTCTCCTTAAGAAATGATGCTTGTCCAATTGGTTACGTGTCAGTGACACTTGCATTGTTAGTCATTAGTGGTAAGGATGATTACCTCACAGGTCAATGCTGATAAGGACCTGATAATTGCCCCATCCCACTATGGCCCTTGGGCCTCTTGTTATACCCAGCCTTGTATTATGTTCTCTAGAGATTGTGTTTTCATTTCAGGAGTGCCGGTTTGATTGATATCAGCATTTTGACCAAAATGCCACATTTAGAAGTTTGCAGTCTTAGGTCAGTATGTATAGGCTAAGACCTGTCTTATTATTAGCTCACCTGGCTCTCCGAAACCACTTGGGAAATCTTCATCTAGGCCAAGAGGTAAGCCAAGTTTGTTCAAGAGGACTTGATTGACCAAATGGTTCGGCGACCATCTTGGATGACCTGGTTTTCATGAAAAGACCCCTCCAGAACCGCTGAAGGGATCAGGCCGAAATTTGGGCCATTCAAATTTGTTCAAGGGAAGTTGATCCATCAAAAAAACATGGGCACCAGGGGGCAATCAAAATGTAGTGTTTGGCGGCCATATTGCACTTGCAAAAATGTCCACAAACTCATTTAAAAGAATGCTAACCCACCCACCAACAATTTTGATAAAAATTGATGGTGCTCAAGGTGAGCGACACAGGCCCCTTGGGCCTCTTGTATATATATATATTTATGTGTGTGTGTCTTTGTGTGTGTGCATGCGTGCGTGCATGCAGTGGCAGGGTGTTCTGTACAATGGGTACTAGAGTTTGGTATCTATCCTGGGCAGTAGAGCTTGCCATCTATCCTGGGCACTGGAGCTTGCCATCTATCCTGGGCACTGGAGCTTGCCATATATCCTGGGCACTAGAGCTTGCCCTCTATCCTGGCCACTAGAGCTTGCTATCTATCCTGGGCACTGGAGCTTGCCATCTATCCTGGGAACTGGAGCTTACCATCTATCCTGGGCACTAGAGCTTGCCATCTATCCTGGGCACTGGAGCTTGCCATCTATCCTGGGCACTGGAGCTTGCCATCTATCCTGGGCACTAGAGCTTGCCATCTATCCTGGGCACTGGAGCTTGCCGTCTATCCTGGGCACTGGAGCTTGCCATCTATCCTGGGCACTAGAGCTTGTCATCTATCCTGGGCACTAGAGCTTGTCATCTATCCTGGGCACTGGAGCTTGCCATCAAGCCTCTGAACCTAAAAGCACTATAATCACAGCATTTTTGTCAAAAATATCAACAATTTGACTGACAACCGACAGCTTGACATATATACTACAGTACTTGTGAGTCCCAACTATAAACAGTTTCTATCAGATTGGCAATGTCCATTATTACATAATGACCATTATTACATAACATTAGTGACCATTATTAGCTCATCTGGCTAAGAAAGGCCAAGTGAGCTTATTTCACGGCGTCTGTCTGTTCGGCATCTGGCCGCTTATTTCATGGCATCTGTCTGTCCGGCATCTGGCTGCATATTTCATGGCATCTGTCTGTCAGGCATCTGGCTGCTTGTTTCATGGCATCTGTCTCTCCGGCATCTGGCTGCTTATTTCATGGCATCTGTCTGTCCGGCATCTGGCCGCCATCCGTCAACTTTTCCCTTAACCCTTTGACACTCATATCAGCTAAAAATGGTCTCTGCAATAGTCTTAAGAAATGTCCATTTGCAGAC
This sequence comes from Chaetoderma sp. LZ-2023a, assembly GCA_034401795.1. Taxonomy (NCBI): domain Eukaryota; kingdom Metazoa; phylum Mollusca; class Caudofoveata; order Chaetodermatida; family Chaetodermatidae; genus Chaetoderma; species Chaetoderma sp. LZ-2023a. Next base: position 1,039,006 of record CM067364.1, read on the forward strand.
CAAGAGAAGACTACCTTTTTAAATCTTTCAATGGAATGACTGGCTCGATAACTGAGCCTGTCATTCCGGTGATAGATTTTCGCAAATAATCTCTTGGTCTGCAAATGGATATTTTCTATGAGAAAATTTAAATTTTCTTGAAGAAATTTAAGGGTTAAATGACTTCTGAAGAACCACTGGGGTAGTTTCAATTATATTTCGCTCCAAGCATCCTTCGCGCATAGAGATCTAAGTTTGCTCAAATGAAGTCGATCGGACAATTTGACTGGCGGCCAAATTGGATTTGGGCTGATTTTTAGAAATGTCTTTAAAAATCTCTGATACCGCTTGGGGGATCAAATCAAAACTCATGACAGATCACATAGGGAACCAGCTGAACCAAGTTTGTTTAAGGGAACTTGATTGGCCGAATGCTTCAGCGGCCATTTTGGATGACTGAGATTTTGCACAAACAGCTTCTTCAGCGCCGCTAAATGGATCGGGCTGAAATTTGGGAAATATGATTAGGGACTAAGTAAGGCCCATTAAACTTTGTTCAACAGAAGTTGATAGTCAAAATCACATCAAAATGTAACGTGTTTGGCAGCCATATTGAATCTTCGTATTTGATGGATTTTGACAGTGAAATTGGATTTATGTTGGATTTTTGGTATGCTGATTTCAAATTTGCCATTTTTTAAACTGTCTGATAAACAGTTTGGCGATCATCTTGGATTTTTCCCACCCTACATTCTCAGAGAACCACTGAGCTGATTTCAGTTATATTTGGCAGAAAGTATCCTTATGGCATAGAGTTTGGTCAAGTGAATTTGACTACCATCCATCCTGGATTCTTCTTGAAAACTGCTGGCCCAATTTTAACCAAATTTGGTATGACACATCCTTGTTCTTGTTGCAGTTCTGGTCTAACAATAGGGTTCTACTTATAAATGATGACCTGTCTAGTTGAAATCTCCAGGGGAGTGATATAGGCCCCCTTGAGTCTCTTGTTGCACTTCAAATATAGCTTATGTCATGATGATTGTCCGTCGTCCATCCATCTGACATCCATTCGACATCCATTCAAGACAAGAAAAGACAATTTCTGAGAATTTACTAATGGAATGACTACCTCGATTATGCAACATAGAGGTATCGACCAAATATTTCACTTCTAAATTCTCAAAAATAATCTATTGTCATGCAAATGAACATTTCTCTTGCCCACAGCAGAAGTAACTTTTGACCCTCTCAGTGACTATTAACGGCTTAAGATCTGAACATACACATTTTAACATATCTCTACATATTAGCTTGCCTATGTTTTACAGTGTGAACCAGGTCAGTTCATTGACTCATTTCTCCAGCTGTCCACAGCTACAGGAGCTATATATTCGCAAAAATAACATTAGCGATCTACGCGAAATCTGCCACCTCAAATGTCTGAAGAAGTTACGGGTACTCTGGCTCTCCGATAACCCATGTGCAGGAGCAGATAACTATCGTATGACTGTACTGCGAAACCTACCACATCTTCACAAATTGGACAATAAAGGTATGTAGTTTGTGGATAGAGACTTATCTGCTTAGTTGAATCTACTGAGCTATGATAAGTCACTCTTTAACTCTTGAATTTGCTTTAAAAAATTTAATTTTACCAATAAAAATGTCCATTTGCTGACCAAGTGAAGACAATTAAAAAAAAGTTTCCACTGGAGTGACTGTCTCGGTTATCGAGCCAGTCATTCCAGTGGTAAATTTTCAAAAAATAGTCTTCTCATGGTCTGCAAATGGACATTTCTCAAGACCACTACAGAAGCCGTTTTTGACTGATGAGTGTTAAAGGGTTAATGGGCAAGATCAATCAAGAATATCAACATTATGACTGCTAAGTGATTATTCATTAGCATGTGCGGATTATATCAACATATGAATATTCATTAGCAGGTGCGGATTATATCAACATATGAATATTCATTAGCAGGCAATGATTATATCAACATATGAATATTCATTAGCAGGCGCGGATTATATCAACATGAATATTCATTAGCAGGCACGGATTATATCAACATATGAATATTCATTAGCAGGCACGGATTATATCAACATATGAATATTCATTAGCAGGCACGGATTATATCAACATATGAATATTCATTAGCAGGCACGGATTATATCAACATGAATATTCATTAGCAGGCGCGGATTATATCAACATATGAATATTCATTAGCAGGCACGGATTATATCAACATATGAATATTCATTAGCAGGCACGGATTATATCAACATGAATATTCATTAGCAGGCACGGATTATATCAACATATGAATATTCATTAGCAGGCGCGGATTATATCAAAATATGAATATTCATTAGCAGGCACAGATTATATCAACATATGAATATTCATTAGCAGGCGCGGATTATATCAACATATGAATATTCATTAGCAGGTGCAGATTATATCAACATATGAATATTCATTAGCAGGCACGGATTATATCAACATATGAATGTTCATTAGCAGGCGCGGATTATATCAACATATGAATATTCATTAGCAGGCGCGGATTATATCAACATATGAATATTCATTTGCTGCCACTGACAATATCAACATGTGAATATTCATTAGCAGGCACGGATTATATCAACATATGAATATTCATTAGCAGGCATGGATTATATCAACATATGAATATTCATTAGCAGGCACGGATTATATCAACATATGAATATTCATTTGCTGCCACTGACAATATCAACATGAGTATTCATTAGCAGGCATGGATTATATCAACATATGAATATTCCTTAGCTGCCACTGATAATATCAACATGAATATTCATTAGCAGGCACGGATTATATCAACATATGAATATTCATTTGCTGCCACTGACAATATCAACATGAATATTCATTAGCAGGCACGGATTATATCAACATATGAATATTCATTTGTTCAACTTAGCAGTTCATGTCTTATGTTTGCTTAATCTTCATGGACTCAAAGTTGTACTTCCATATAATAAGAGGACACAATACAATTACCTTTGGGCTAAAAGGTCAAAGGTCAATATAATTGTGATATTGGTAAAAGACTTTAACATTAACATTTTGCATTTAGCTCAACTTAACAGTTCATATCTCATGTGTGGTTAATCATACTGGACCCAAACCTGCTGCCTTATAATGGCATATCCTTTGGGGTCAACAGATCAAAGGTCATTGACATGATTGTGGCTTTCTACAGCAAAAACTGTAAGTTTGACTACTTGTACATGGTACATGTAGTAGAGCGTGATTGAGCCAAACTTAATCATGGCACAGAATTACAAGATACTGCCCAAGTTTGATGACAAAGTGCCTTGTGAAACGTGGAGGAATGAAATTAAAATGTGGACATTAGTTACTGATTTGGATCCCAAAAAAACCAGTCATTGGCTCTTGTTGCCCTATCATTGACTGGAAGATCGATAGAAACTGCTTGAGACCTGAAGGCTCTAAATAATGAAGTTGGAATGGATATACTGTTAAATGCCTCGGATGGTGTCTATAAAAAAGATATTATTAATAGTGCCTATGAAGCATAGTTACACAAACTTTCAAAGTTTCAAAAAAATTGACGCTGATTATGAGTGATTACATTAATGAATTTGAACACAGATACAATAGAACTAAAAAACATGACATGTCATTACCTGATGCAGTATTAGCCTTTAAACTCTTAGATAATTCACATTTCCAGAGTATCCATCCATCATCTGACCTCGTATGACGTCATAATCAGCCCAGCACATGTATGATGACGTCACAATCATTACGTCGCAAAGGGTTCCATATAGACCGTCATCAAATCTTAAATAGTCCGACACATTGTATGAATTGTATGTCTTTGTAATTCTTTGCTATTTAATAAACAGGATGTTGAATATTTTGAAACTAATTTGTCTGGACGCTGTTGCTGCTTTAGTACACAATTCATCCTGAAAAATCAGTGATTATTAAAAAATGTATCGCAAAGAAACGAAGTCAGTTAACTCCATCCTGGACTCTTGGGAACAATATTGTGACAGTTCCGAGCATGACCACTCATCTTGGTCTAATCCGCAATGACCAAACAAAGCAAGAGACAAAGTTAAATGTTCAAGAAAGAATCTCATATGCCCTCAGAACCGTCTATAGTCTCACTGGCGCTGGACTCCATGGCTACAATAGCCTGATGCCAAAGATCTTCAAATTATTTCTACTTTATGTCATACCACGTCTTCTATATGGCTTAGAAATCTTCATGCTGGACAAGACACAGAAGTATCTATTAGATAGTTTCTACATTGTACAATGCTTAGAACTATCCTATCATTACCGCAGCGTACTTCAAAGTGCATTCTATATCTATTGCTTGGTATCAAGCCTATTGAAGCTGAAGTTCATGTACGCCAGCTAACTCTACTAGCAAACATTATACGTAGTGATAATATAGCATTGATTAATGTTGCACGACAATAAATTGCAATGAAGTCCAGTTCCTCTAACTCTTGGTTTATTTGCTTGCAGCAATTTCTCAAAATATATGGACTACCAAGCATAGAGCAACTTCTAGTCACAATTCCATCTAAAGACATGTGGAAGCAGCAACTATTAACTTCTATTAACCTTTATTGGCATAATAACATTCTGGCTGAATGTAAATTTAGAAGTACAATGATCAACTGCAACATTCAATCCCTTTCTTCCAGCAACCCTCATCCATCAATAAATCTGGTAGAAAGTGACTCCAAGGATTCTAAGCATTGTGCCATTAAACTAAGATTTCTTACCTGGATATCCTTGAATTTGTAGATTGACTTAAGCTACCTTGGATTATCTTGAAACAGCTTGCACACAGGCAAGAACAGGTTCTGTCGTCATGTAGAGGTGACCTTGACCTGGTAAATTGGTGGGAAATTTAAAACGTCTAAAAAAGCAAACAGTACATTCATTGCATTGATCATTACCAGCTATGGATATATAGAATATGATCGTTTGGAAACACTGACGGTACTGTTAGATAGAATGCTTAACATCAGTAACCTTAAATGGAAACAGAACTGTATTTTCAGGTATGTATTCTATTGGTTTCCAGAGATTTATTCAGAGTTACCAGTTTTGGTTTAGCTTTTTCCGTTCTATAGAAATAATGCAGTGATCATGACTTTTTAAATGGTACATTAACAATCTGGCTAAAATTGTATTTGTTATTACATGTAGCTCAACTCCCATGAAGGTGATTTTGGTTTTCAAAAATATATATTTCTATATAATCTCTGTGTGACGGCATTTATGTGTAGTATGTGCATGCATTTTATGTTAATGTCTAACCTGTTTCAAAAGCTAGGATTAGCTTAGATTTTCTTGAATTTCTAGCTAGCTGGGACTTTCTGGAATAAAATCCAAGCTATGTGGGATTTTCTTGAACGTTCAAGCAAGCTTGGATTTTCTTGAACCTTCAAGCTGGCTTGGATTTTCTTGAATGCTCAAGCTAGCTGGCTTTTTCTTGGATTTTAAGTGGCCAATACCAGCAAGCTAGCTTGGATTATCATTTTTATTATTATCTTCTTGATTGTTCAAGTTAGCTCAGATTTTCTTGAATATTAAAGTTAGCTCAGATTTTCTTGAATATTCAAGTTAGCTCAGATTTTCTTGAATATTAAAGTTAGCTCAGATTTTCTTGAATATTCAAGTTAGCTCAGATTTTCTTGAATGTTCAAGCTACATGTATCTGGAATTTTCTTGGATTTTACTTTAACTAGGCCTTTTGTGGATTTTCTTGAATGATCTGGAATTTTATGTGGCCAATAACAGCAAGCTAATCCAAGCTATTCCAAGTTATTAAAAACTTGGATTAGCTGGTTAATCATCATCCACAGAACTTAGCAAGCTTTTTTTGGCCTGTGTTAACTGCTTGGCGGATTTCAACTTATTTTAGCTGGAAGGACCCTAAGTCCCTAGGCTTCAGAACCTATATACAGAATGATTGCTAACTTTTTGGTGAAAAAATTTACTGGTCAAAATGCTAATCCTAATTAACCGCTTGTGACAGATTTCAACTTACTTTGGCTGAAAGGACCCTATCGAGGTAAGCTTCAGAACTTCTACGGGTGTACAGAAATTAGATTGGTGAATTTTTTTGGGTGAAAATCCTACTCCTCATTAACCGCATGGCGGATTTCAACTTACTTTGGCTGAAAGGACCTATGATGCTAGGCTTCAGAACTTGTATACAAAATTTTGATTGGTCAAGTTTATTGGTGAAAACCTTAGATTTTATGAAAAATTTATCGGAAATTGTCAAGGCGCTACTCATTATTAACCGCTTGACAGATTTCAACCCTAGTTGGCTGGACAGACCCTGTCATGGTAAGCTCCAGAACATCTGTTCAGAATTTTAATGGGTCAATTTTTTTTAAATCAAATTTTATGAAAAATATTAAATTGTCAAAATGCATCTCCTCCATAACTGCTTGGTGGATTTTATCCCAATTTGAATGAAAGGATTCTATAGTGGTAGGCTCTAGAATGACTACTGGTGGCTATGTGGATTTTCCAGAACCATTGAAAACTTAATTAGTGGCCTGATTTCAGCGAAACTTGGGTGCAATGATCATATCACAGTAGGCTTCAATATATCAAACGAGAATTTTAATTGGTCAATTTCTTTGGTGGCCATCTTTGATTTTTTGAAATTATGCATCATGTCTACCGGTATTTAAATGCAAATGGTTCAAATGTTAATGGTCCAGGTGAGCGTTACAGGCTCTTAGGCCTCTTGTTTATAAGGGTATTGATAAGCCTATAGTTATTTTATGTTTGAAGTCAAGCTTCATAGTTCATTGGAAAATCGTAAAGTCGAGCTTCATGGTTGCATTGCGTGATTGCGTATTCTGATCTCAAATTTGTCATTTTCAAAACCGATGGATAAACGGGTTGGTGGCCATTTTGGATCTTTTTCCCGCCAAAAACTCCCATACTAAAGCAAAGGGAAATTTTTTATGTTGGCCGATTTCAAGTATATTTAGCAGGAAGCATCCCTAGGGCATAGGGATCCAAGTTTGTATAAAGGAAGCCGATCGGCCAATTTGGACTATTTCAAGCAAACTCGGTTGGGAGGACCCTAGAGTGGTATAATTCAGTTCTTTTATACAGAATTTTGATTGGTCTATTTTTTTGGCACCTATCTTGAATTTTGCAAAAAATGTCAGGAAATCGTTTAAAACGCTACTCCTCATTAACTTCTTGGGCAATTTCAACCAGACTTGGCTGGAATGATACTAGCTTGGTAGGTTTCAGAACAGATATACAGAATTTTGATTGGTAAATTTTTCTGCCGGCCATCTTGCATTTTCTGAAAATTTTGTAAAATCAGTTAAAATGCTACTCCTCATTTTAAACCGCTTGAAAGATTTCAAGTAAACTCAGTTGGGCGGACCCTAGAGTAGTATGCTTCAGAACTTGTATACAGAATTTTGAATGGTATATTTCTCCTTCGATCAGTACTTACCATTACATTACTTATTGAATAACAGCTCATCTGAAGCTGTGCCCTAAGAATCTTCAGATTTAGAAAGCTCTACCGGCTTCTGGAACCGGGAACCTGCCCCCAACAAACGGGTACCCAACAAATGGGTACCCGCCACTACAAGTCAACATTCTTGTTTGCATAGCAACAAGGATAACAAACTCTTTGCTCAGAAATTTTCTAAGTTTTACAGTGGTTAATTTTACTGTGCTTCTGGGCCTTTCTTCCTCTGGATTATAATGGAGAGCGCCACCAAACCTCAGGTTGTATATTTCTATTACTTTTCTAGTTATATGGAGACTTATATCTCTGAAATCTTGTGTGTGTTCTATGTCCCATTTTCTGACACCGGAACTGGGACATATGATTGCAATGAAATATGTCAGATAAGATTGCCTCCTTTAAACCCCCATGGCAATCAGGCAGTAATATGAAATATTAGGCGTTTGTCTGCAGTTTTTTAACACTAAAATCAGCTTACGTCATTCAACTGTGTGGTCCAAGCAGGTAACGTCGCACCCTTTTACTGCTCGGATTATTTGCTGAAGAAAATGTTTCATTAATTCCCACATTATATTCTTGGTAGCTGCGTGCGCTTTTGTACCTGAAACTTTTGAATTATCGTTGATTTCAAAATTCTTGATTAAGATGTGTGTTCTGCGGCTTTACTGTGTCCTATAGCAGTAGTGTTCATTCATTGTGTTGTTCCTTCTCATATCATTTGTCATTTGTTTGTGTAGTATAATTGCGGAATTGATTCTTAAATTTACCGCGGATGTATCCGATATGGTTCCTGGTTCCGTTTATACATCCTGCAGGATCATTTTATGGGTGTATTATTGGCCCGTTCTCATTCTTATCACCAGCTTACGCGATCTTGGATGTAATGTTTTCGGGTGTTGGGTGCTGGAGTGTTTATCTTATAAATTATTGTCAAAATATTTGAGCTATTTGTATGGTGGAAAAAGCATCAGAATCTCCTAGTAGGAGTTTCACTTCACCTACCAGCTGTCCGTGTACACGGATGCATCGCTGGAGGGGTGGGGGTGCCTACCTGGGAGAACACCAGGTTTCGGGCACATGGACTCTCCAAGAGAGTCGGCTGCATATCATTCTGTTTCAAATGATGGCAGTGGAAGTGGCACTGGAGAAATTTCTTCCAGAAGTCAGGGGAAAGATGATATTGATATGGTCGGACAATTAAACAATAGTATCATACATAAATCGCCAAGGAGGGATCAAGTCACCCACACTTTGTATGAAAGTGTGACACTTGATTCAATGGTGCAGGAATTACTCGGTTGTTTTGAAAGCAGTTCACATTCCTGGGTGATTGAACATTCTGGCGGATGCTTTGTCTCGCAGACAGTGAATTCTGCCAACAGAATGGTCTCTCAACCCTCCAGTTCTACAAAGGAGCTTCGAGTATTGGGGCAAACCAAACACGGACTTGTTCGCCCGCCACAAAGGAAAATGCTCAAATCATGACTTATGTCTCGCCGATTCCAGATCCAAATGCCGTCGATACAGATGCTCTGGCGATAAGCTGGAGAGGGATGCATGCTTACGTGTACCCACCCACCATCCTTCTACCAAAGGTCTGGTTGAACGTGATGGTGAAGGGAATGAGCAATCTCCAACCGAGACAACCGGTAGTCATTCCACCATGGAGTCTGTCTTTGGTGCTTAATGTGCTAGCCAAGCACCCTTTTGCACCTTGGGTTCAGCTAGTATAAAGCATCTGACTCTAAAGGCGGTCTTTCTATTGGCAGCTTCCACAGCAAGAAGGCGCAGTGAGATCCATGCACTTTCAGCAGAGGGACTGATTTATTTTCTCTGGAGAGGGTCTGCGACTGCTGCCAAGAGCAGAGTTTATGTCAAAGAATCAATCTTTGAAATATCCCGGCAAACCAATCATAATACCAAAGCTAACTAGGCTTGATTGTGATGCCAGTGCCTGGTGTCCAGTCCATGCTTTGATCAAGTACAAAAAACGAACAGACTACGGTCAAATAATAGACATCTGTGGATCTGCCATAAGAAGCCTTATGGCGCTGTATCCATGGATTCTATCTCTCGTTGGGTAGTCAAATGCATTCAGACTACCCCTGAGATTGCGACTGGGCACCAGATGCAATGTGCTAGGGCTCATGATGTTAGAGGAATAGCCACCTCGACTGCCCTATTCAATGGTGTCCCGTTAGAGGACGTCATGGCCATTGCACAATGGCACTGTGAGTCCTCGTTCATGGATTACTATATGAGGGACATGTCAGACTCAGCCAATCCACTTGCTTTAGCTGTTTTGAAATGAGTCTAGTGGCCACACTGTTCATCTCCTTTTGGTAACCTTGAAAAAGCAGTAAGAACAGACATGGTCAATCGAGAGGAGTTCAACCCATTGTCACGGTTGGTCGAAAGTGTGATGGCTGGTGGTGTTTGATCTGGAATCCAAAATTCATGAGGTAATTCAAGTCTGACTGTTTTTTGTGTTATGTGTATATATCATGTTCATTCATCTTATATATTCATGCTCATTGCCAGGCTTATGTGTGTCAAGAGCTGTTAACCCTCTTGGCACACTTGTGTTTCAGGAGAGATGCATGTTTGTTCCCTCTTTGGAGAAAGGGGGGGGGGGCGGTGATGCAAATGTGATTCGGTCTCAAACTTGTCGGCCCTTCTAGGTCTCCGTGTGACAAGTTAAGTCCAAGTTCTTTCTCTAGGGGCAAAAGAGGCTTTGTATGTTTTTTCTCCATTTATAAACATATTCTCTATTTACTGACTAAATCTGGTGTTATCAATAAGTAATGTAATGGTAAGTATTGATCGAGGGAGAATGAAGGACTCCTAGATCGAACAATACTTACCATTATGGACCCAACCTCCCAGCCCCACGGAGGCAAGCCATGAGTTGTCTCTTGTTTGGTAGCTATGCAAACAATATGTCGGCTTATGGTGGCGGGTACCAGTTTGTTGGGGGTGGGTTCCCAGTTCCCATTGTACTAACATACGTCCACTCACATAGCTACGCTGTTTTAGGCCAGACCTGTGATTTCTCGCTATGCGAAGTAACATTACACTAGTGGGTTGGAGGGAGCCAATCAGATTTCTGCCTTCTTCGCGCGATAGGCGAGAGTTCGCCTGGTGACCTAATTTACAATCACAAAAACAACGGCGATCGCAATGCTGTTGATCTGGAAAGAGACATTTGCAAAAGTTTGCAATAGTTTTTGCTCTAAACAAGTTATCTGAGGAACAGAAAATGTGTAGATTGGTTTTCGATAACAAAAACCGGTAGTTTGGTTTACGCACATGTGTAAATTTGTCTACTTACTGATTTCTTATCGAGCAATCTCATTGGCGCAAGTTGACTGACCCCAGTTCATTAATATGTATGAAGCTTCGTGAACTTAGCACAAATAACAAAGGCGTGCGAGCACGGTAATCGATACGGGAACGTAGTGGGAGGGCGAGGAGCATGTAATAGGATGATGCCCAGTTCCAGGAGCCGGTAGAGCTTTCTAAATCTGAAGATTCTTAGGGCACAGCTTCAGATGAGCTGCTATTCAATAAGTAATGTAATAGTAAGTATTGTTAGATCTCAGAGAAAGGGAAATTGAAATTTCCTTCATTCTTTGGCGTCCATTCTCAATTTTCTGAAAAATGCCGGGAAATCATTTAAACCGCTACTCCTCATTAACAGCTTGGGAAATTTCAACCAGACTTGGCTGGAAGGTTACTAGGCTGGTTAGTTTCAAAACATGTATACAGAATTTTGATTGGTCTATTTCTAGCTCACCTGTCTCGAAGGGCCAAGTGAGCTTATTCCATGGCGGGCGTCCATCAGATCGCATCTCATTTATGCTTTGACCGATATCAACCAAATTTGGCTGGTAGGATCCTATGGTGGTAGGCTCTAGATCTTCACTACAGAATTTTGATTGGTCAATTTTTCTGGTGGCCATCTTGTGTTTTCCGAAATCATTAAAAATACTCTTACTCCTCCAATATAAATAGCCCGACTTCAACGAAACTTGGGTGGGCTAATTCTATTCTGATAGGCTTCATCACTTCTAACGAGAATTCTGATTGGTCAATATTTCTGGTGGCCATCTTGGATTATCTGAAAATTTCTGGAAATCAGTTAAAAGCCTACTCATTAACCACTGGGCTGATTTCAAGCAAACTCGGTTGGGAGGACCCGTGCCTAGCACGCTTCAGAACTTGTATAGAGAATTTTGATTGGTCTATATTTTTTGGTGGTCATCTTGAATATTTAAAAAATAGCGGGAAATCGTTTAAAACCCTACTCATTAACTGCTTGGGAAATTTCAACCAGACTTGGCTGAAAGGATACTACTACTACTACTACTACTACTACTACTACTACTACTACTACTACTACTACTACTACTACTACTACTACTAGGCTGCTGGTAGGTTTCAGACCATGTATACAGAATTTTGATTGGTTAATTTTTGTGTCGGCCATCTTGGACTTTCTGGAAATTTCTGGAAATCATTTAAAAGCCAACTCCTCATTAACCACTTGGCCGATTTCAAGCAAACATGGTTGGAAGGCCATAGAGTGGTATGCTTCAGAACTTGTATGCAGAATTTTGATTGATCAATTTTTTCCTGGGCATCTTGAATTTTCTGGAAAATGGTGGGAAATTGTTTAAAATGGTACTCCTCATTAACTACTTGGGCAATTTCAACCGGAGTTGGCTATAAGGACACTAACCTGGTAGGTTTCAGAATATGGGTACGTAATTTTTAATGATCATTTTTTTTGGTACAGAGTTTGTATACAGGGCTTTGGTTGGCCAATTTGTTTGGTGGCCATTTTAAATTTTCCGAAAAAGGGCTGGAAATCCTCATTAACCATTTGTTCCTGTTGTCATCTTGTTTTCCAAAATGACATCTCAGGAACTGCTGTATGGATTAGGCTGAAACTCATTGGATGTAATTTCATCAATAACAAAGGGTGATTAAAGTTTGTTCAAGAGAACGTGATCGTTGGTAAAACATGGTTGTCATGGACCAATCAAAATTTTGAGATTGATGGCCGTATTGGATTTTTGTATTGGCTCAATGGAACCTAAGGGTTCAATCTGATTGTGTGGTCAGCGTTCCTCATTAATTTCCCGCTAAATATTGATTGTACTGAATTCCCAGTTTTGTATTTAATGTCCTGTTACTGCTGAATTTAATATATTGTCTGTTCAAATGCTAATGGTTCAAATGCTACTGGTCCATGTGAGCGGTAACGCCCTTGGGCCTCTTGTTTACAGGTGTAACAGATGTGTTCTTGTATTGTTTACAGGTGTAACAGAAGATGTGTTCTTGTATTGTTTACAGGTGTAACAGAAGATGTGTTCTTGTATTGTTTACAGGTGTAACAGAAGATGTGTTCTTGTATTGTTTACAGGTGTAACAGAAGATGTGTTCATGTATTGTTTACAGGTGTAACAGAATATGCGTTCTTGTATTGTTTACAGGTGTAACAGAAGATGTGTTCTTGTATTGTTTACAGGTGTAACAGAAGATGTGTTCTTGTATTGTTTACAGGTGTAACAGAAGATGCGTTCTTGTATTGTTTACAGGTGTAACAGAAGATGCGTTCTTGTATTGTGTAACAGAAGATGTGTTCATGTATTGTTTACAGGTGTAACAGAAGATGTGTTCTTGTATTGTGTAACAGAAGATGTGTTCATGTATTGTTTACAGGTGTAACAGAAGATGCGTTCATGTATTGTTTACAGGTGTAACAGAAGATGTGTTCTTGTATTGTTTACAGGTGTAACAGAAGATGTGTTCTTGTATTGTTTACAGGTGTAACAGGAGATGTGTTCTTGTATTGTTAACAGGTGTAACAGAAGATGTGTTCTTGTATTGTTTACAAGTGTAACAGAAGATGTGTTCATGTATTGTTTACAGGTGTAACAGAAGATGCGTTCATGTATTGTTTACAGGTGTAACAGAATATGTGTTCTTGTATTGTTTACAGGTGTAACAGAAGATGTGTTCATGTATTGTTTACAGGTGTAACAGAAGATGCGTTCATGTATTGTTTACAGGTGTAACAGAAGATGCGTTCTTGTATTGTTTACAGGTGTAACAGAAGATGTGTTCCTGTATTGTTCACAGGTGTAACAGAAGATGCGTTCATGTATTGTTTACAGGTGTAACAGAAGATGTGTTCTTGTATTATTTACAGGTGTAACAGAAGATGTGTTCTTGTATTGTTTACAGGTGTAACAGAAGATGTGTTCTTGTATTGTTTACAGGTGTAACAGAAGATGTGTTCTTGTATTGTTTACAGGTGTAACAGGAGATGTGTTCTTGTATTGTTAACAGGTGTAACAGAAGATGTGTTCTTGTATTGTTTACAGGTGTAACAGAAGATGTGTTCATGTATTGTTTACAGGTGTAACAGAAGATGCGTTCATGTATTGTTTACAGGTGTAACAGAAGATGTGTTCTTGTATTGTTTACAGGTGTAACAGAAGATGCGTTCATGTATTGTTTACAGGTGTAACAGAAGATGCGTTCTTGTATTGTTTACAGGTGTAACAGAAGATGTGTTCTTGTATTGTTTACAGGTGTAACAGAAGATGTGTTCTTGTATTGTTTACAGGTGTAACAGAAGATGTGTTCATGTATTGTTTACAGGTGTAACAGTAGATGTGTTCATGTATTGTTTACAGGTGTAACAGAAGATGTGTTCATGTATTGTTTACAGGTGTAACAGAAGATGCGTTCATGTATTGTTTACAGGTGTAACAGAAGATGTGTTCTTGTATTGTTAACAGGTGTAACAGAAGATGTGTTCTTGTATTGTTTACAGGTGTAACAGAAGATGCGTTCATGTATTGTTTACAGGTGTAACAGAAGATGTGTTCTTGTATTGTTAACAGGTGTAACAGAAGATGTGTTCTTGTATTGTTTACAGGTGTAACAGAAGATGTGTTCATGTATTGTTTACAGGTGTAACAGAAGATGCGTTCATGTATTGTTTACAGGTGTAACAGAAGATGCGTTCTTGTATTGTTTACAGGTGTAACAGAAGATGCGTTCTTGTATTGTTTACAGGTGTAACAGAAGATGCGTTCTTGTATTGTTTACAGGTGTAACAGAAGATGCGTTCTTGTATTGTTTACAGGTGTAACAGAAGATGTGTTCTTGTATTGTTTACAGGTGTAACAGAAGATGCGTTCTTGTATTGTTTACAGGTGTAACAGAAGATGCGTTCTTGTATTGTTTACAGGTGTAACAGAAGATGTGTTCATGTATTGTTTACAGGTGTAACAGAAGATGTGTTCTTGTATTGTTTACAGGTGTAACAGAAGATGTGTTCTTGTATTGTTTACAGGTGTAACAGAAGATGTGTTCATGTATTGTTTACAGGTGTAACAGAAGATGTGTTCTTGTATTGTTTACAGGTGTAACAGGAGATGTGTTCTTGTATTGTGTAACAGAAGATGTGTTCATGTATTGTTTACAGGTGTAATAGAAGATGCGTTCATGTATTGTTTACAGGTGAAACACAAGATGTGTTCTTGTATTGTTTACTGGTGTAACAGAAGATGTGTTCTTGTATTGTTAACAGGTGTAACAGAAGATGTGTTCTTGTATTGTTTACAGGTGTAACAGAAGATGTGTTCATGTATTGTTTACAGGTGTAACAGAAGATGCGTTCATGTGTTGTTTACAGGTGTAACAGAAGATGCGTTCTTGTATTGTTTACAGGTGTAACAGAAGATGTGTTCTTGTATTGTTTACAGGTGTAACAGAAGATGTGTTCTTGTATTGTTTACAGGTGTAACAGAAGATGTGTTCATGTATTGTTTACAGGTGTAACAGAAGATGCGTTCATGTATTGTTTACAGGTGTAACAGAAGATGCGTTCTTGTATTGTTTACAGGTGTAACAGAAGATGTGTTCCTGTATTGTTCACAGGTGTAACAGAAGATGCGTTCATGTATTGTTTACAGGTGTAACAGAAGATGTGTTCTTGTATTATTTACAGGTGTAACAGAAGATGTGTTCTTGTATTGTTTACAGGTGTAACAGAAGATGTGTTCTTGTATTGTTTACAGGTGAAACAGAAGATGTGTTCATGTATTGTTTACAGGTGTAACAGAAGATGTGTTCTTGTATTGTGTAACAGAAGATGTGTTCATGTATTGTTTACAGGTGTACCAGAAGATGTGTTCTTGTATTGTGTAACAGAAGATGTGTTCTTGTATTGTTTACAGGTGGAACAGAAGATGCGTTCTTGTATTGTTTACAGGTGTAACAGAAGATGTGTTCTTGTATTGTTTACAGGTGTAACAGGAGATGTGTTCTTGTATTGTTTACAGGTGTAACAGAAGATGTGTTCTTGTATTGTTTACAGGTGTAACAGAAGAGGTGTTCTTGTATTGTTTACAGGTGTAACAGAAGATGTGTTCTTGTATTGTTTACAGGTGTAACAGAAGATGTGTTCTTGTATTGTTTACAGGTGTAATAGAAGATGTGTTCTTGTATTGTTTACAGGTGTAACAGAAGATGTGTTCTTGTATTGTTTACAGGTGTAACAGAAGACGTGTTCTTGTATTGTTTACAGGTGTAACAGAAGATGTGTTCTTGTATTGTTTACAGGTGTAACAGAAGATGTGTTCTTGTATTGTTTACAGGTGTAACAGAAGACGTGTTCTTGTATTGTTTACAGGTATTACAGAAAGTTTGTTCATGTATTGTTTACAGGTGTTACTGAAGATGTGTTCATGTATTGTTTACAGGTGTTACAGAAGATGAAGTAACTGCTGCTGTGGATCAGGGAGAGTTGCTTGACCTTCCAGCAGATAATATGGCACCAATGTCAGAACTGATGTCCATGAAGGCAGTGCCTGAGCAGCTGAGTAAGAAGGAGCGTATGCGGGACGCTATCACATTGTCACTTGATGAGACAAAGTAAGACAACACAACATTCAAAACAATACAAATTCTCGGTTTTGATGATTGATATTATTGCAATATAGCCTTCGTCTTAATAGTATCAAGATAACCCCGCCAAAATCGGTCCATGGTCGACTATGAACTACAATGATTTTCAGCGAACCAACAATGTTAACCGTAATGATAATGTATGTTTTGTTAATTGCCTCTCAATACACCCATGATCATCACCATCATGCCAATGTCCATGGTTGATCAGGGTTCCATTTACCCAAACATAACTGAAAGGCTTATACCGTGGTGACCATTTGTCTCTCGTCCATCCATCAACTTTTTCTTTAAACAACTTCTTCTCCAGAACCACTGGGCCGATTTCAATTCTATGTGGCAGGAAGCATCCTGAGGGCAGAGAGATCCAATTTTATTCAAACGAGGCCAATTGGCCTATTTGGCCAGTGGCCATCTTGGATGTTGGCCGATTTTTTTTAAATGTCTTAAAGTCTTCTCCGAAACCACTTTGGGGATCGATGCAAAACTCATGAAATATTATCGATGGCAAGAGCTAAACCAAGTCTGTTCAAGAGAACATGATTGGCGAAATAGTTTGGTGGCCATCTTGGATGACCTAGTTTTCGCGCAAATGACCTCCAGAACCGCTGAATAGATTGCGCCAAAATTAGGGCGATATAATTAGGGATTAAGGCCCATTAAAGTTAGTTAAAAAAAACATGTCCGCCATGGACCAATCAAAATGTAGCGTGTTTGGCGGCCATTTTGGATTTTTTTTTATTTGATGGATTTTGAAATTGATTTTATAAAGGTTTTTAGGGATTCTGATTTCAAATTTGCCATTTGTCGGATAAACAGTTTGACAGCCATCTAGGATAATTGGATACTAAAGCAATGAGAAATTTCAAATGTCCTCTTCTCGAGAGTATCCTTAGGGCATAGAGATACATGTTTCTTCAAACGAAGCCTATTAGGCCAGTGGGCATCTTGGATTTTGGCCAATTTTTACAAATGTCTAAAAATCTACTCCAAAACCGCTTGGGGGATCGATACAAAACCGATTAAATATCATCTAGGCCAAGAGGTGTTCAAACCAAGTTTGTTTAAAGTTCTCATCTATTCATAAAATATACATATCCTAGCTAAATTTAGGACTATTTGTTACTTTATGGACACTTTAACCAACTAGGAGTATAGCTGCCATTTTAGATAGCTATTTGCAGGCGCCATTATTTTAGCTTCTATTGTCTTTGCCTGGTTGCAATTGTTCGTATAAAACCATTCTCGTAATGCTAATGCTATTCATTCTTCTGTTGCCTTCCACAGTGAGTGTATAGTAAGCATAGCGTAGTACACCTCCCTACTACCCCTAGCAAGAAATATCCCAATGTCTGTCTTGTAATTATACACATGTATAGGAATGTTCTTTTAATGTAGGCTTCCACTACTCACCATGCGCCTCTCTTGATCTATCTCCGCCACTAGATAACATAGCAATTTAATCATACAGACATGATATGCTGATAAACTAACTTCTTTACAATCAAGACATTCTGTCAAATATTTTGAAATTATTAGCACAGATGTTGCTGCCAGAAGCAATGGCTTCCGTAAAATTATTTTTGGCAAATTCTGCAACTTTCCTGTATGGCTGCCTTGAAATTAAGATATGTTTCAAGGAAATAATTAGCCGTTTGGTAAAATAGGGTTAGAAAATGACAACGGGCAGACCAAAAGAAGACTATCTTGTAGAATTACATGTAGTGCTAAAATCGATCCAGACATTCCAGTAGTAATTTTCAAAAATAGCCTCTTTGTCTCCAAATGTCCATTTCTTAAGACTACTGCAGATGCCATTTTGGTAGACTTGACCAGTACAGGATTAAAGCTTATAGAACACATATAAGAAATGCTTTATGATGTACATGTATTGGTATATTTTGTTGAACATTTTAACACTAGCTTCATTGGAAGTTGATGATCTATGTCAGAAATATATTTCAGGCAAGTTAATTTCAACATACACAACAGCTTATCGATGGATCTGTATAATTGATTTGAAATGATAAACTGAAATCTCTAGTGTTAAATGGATAAGACTTGGAACTCGTGAATGTACACATCCTATCTTTGCCCATTTTCCTTTTACACATGAATTGTTAATTGCTGTTTATTCTAATAATAGTGAAGGATGTTGCTGACTAAGACACATTTCAACAGTACTATTCTCAAAATTAATAAGCTGATATGATCATCATTTTGCTTATTCTCTACTTAGTACATATAAACTTTTGACAATTAACAATTGGCTATGTACTTTCCTCAAAGGTGCTTTTAAGGGCTTGTGCTTAAGCCCTTTGGAAACAGGGAGGGCTTGTGATTGTGCTTAAATCCTTTTTAAGTGACGGGGCTTCTGCTTAAGCCCTTTCTAATGGGCTTCACCCTATGTCTGATGGCCACACACTACAGAGCGTGAAATACCTGGGTTGTGATACAACATCTGATCTGCGGTGGGGAAAATACATAAATGACAACTATACCATCGAATTCCTCAGATGTACCATACTTTCATGTATATTATACACCCTAATAGATAACATGCAGAGCAAAATTTGACAAGATATGAGCAGAAAAAGCTGTATACATGTATATAGCATGCAGTTATAGTTCAGAAAAATCACAAACCATATTTTGTCAATGAATGAGAACTGGTAACTCTGCTGCTAAATACAAAATAATAATAGCTTATCGGCTAAAGATGTGGTTATTTTTATTAAATTAATATTAACTAGTTTATTCCATACTTTAACCGTAATAGAACGCATAAAACCATATTTGAGCGTGAAATACATTCAATCTATAGGGGAATCTCCATTTATGATCTCGCGAGATCTACATACTAACGAGAGTGAGATATCATCGTCATCATATAATTATCATAATGTAACCAAGTCATCCCAAGCGAAATCGACCAAGTGAACAAAAAAATGCCAATAAATATATTTTGCCGAATGCCTTTGCTGATTTGGAAATAGTGAAATTATTGCTCACATTGTTTTTAAAACATCTGTACATAATATCATATTAATTTGCGATATTGACATTCGCGACAATATTGACATTCGCGACAATATTGACATTCGCGACTTTACAATATCTTTTATTTGGCAGGCCGCTTTCCAGTCATGATGTAATTAAGTGGAAGGCCTCCAATCACAAAAGAAGCGATCTAACCTCATTTTATTTCTTGCAGAGAGGGGAACAATCTGCCAATTGGGACAGTGTTAGTCATGACTAATGAAGCATTCAAGGCATAAGTGTCATCACGAAACTAAATTGACACCCAGTTTTTAATCCTTCTTAATGCTATGCGCACCCAAATGTCAAAATAATCAACATGTTGATGGCGATTAAGCGCCAGAAACAGAATATATGATGAAATGTGCGGTTAACCCTAAGGAACCTAGGAGCTGTCTAGACGGCGCGCAAAAAGCGTACAAATAAACCTACGAGCCGTCTGGACGGTTTTCAACAAGTTGACGTGGAAAACTACGCGCCGTCTGGACGGCTTTAAGAGCACCAGTTTTCGATCGCTAAATACACAAGCATTACCGGCGTTTTATCCAATCAAACAGAGCGTTACATTACGTCAGATGATTGAATTTTATAAATCCACTGTTGATTGGTCAATTCAGTTTGTTTACAAATTTCTATGGGAAAATATAAATAGTTTTCTGTGAATGAAATTCCTAGCATAAAATCGTCAACGATAGCATGTCGATTCCTTTATTTAACCGAGTACTCGATTCCCTGATGGCCGGAATCGCTTAGTGAGAATGTCTAACCTAATTTATAATTGCGTCGGTAAAATATTACATACAGCTGAAGTAGCTACACTGACGCCTACAAGATTTAAAGTGTGCATCCTTACATAGCTTGCCCATTAATACCATTATATCACACCCGTCATTTAGCTTCTAGGGAGATATTGTCGTGCGTCTACGGTCTAATTTCTGTTCCTCAATCATCTATCATGATACCGCATGTTACGGGGCCGCTACTGGGTCAATACGGGCCCGTAACATGCATTATTAAAGTAATGCGAGTCATGAGACATATTAGCTTGCTATTGCCATTTGAAATCACCTTTGTTGACTGTTCCAGTTTTATTTCCGTTTTCTATTGTTCTTTCATCTTGTAAATGTTTCTCCTCTTTTTTCTTCAGGATCATATGGCGAATAGGACAGTTATCTGGTTGAGATTTCATGAAAATGATGATTCTGTAATTCTATCTTCTGCACTATTTTATTAACCCCTACCTACCATTCTGTCAAAATTTTAAATTTTCAAATTAAATTAAAAGAACTGGTGTTCTTGTATCAACAGATTTGGTGGAAGATGTTGCTGTCGTAGAGAGCAACATCATCTACTAAACCAAAGTTGTTAAAAAATGTACACCAGTTTCCATTAGCAGAAGTAGAACAGTACCAGTTTTCCAGGCTATTGGCACATTAAAAGATAGAATATTGACGTAAGAGTGGTAAGGGTTAAATCTGATGCGCTTGATGTAAATCTACTGTACCATTTTATTTCGAATCACTTATTAAATAAGCTGCCATTGTAAACTACATGTACATGTATGTCAAATACAGTTACTTCTATGTAAGAGTGTCATATTACTTAGTAAGACTGGTGATTAAATTGTTGAATATTTTGAGATCGATTGGACTAGAAGATGTTGCTGCATTAGGTGACAACATGTTCCAGTGGTAAAGCTTGTGTATTAAAGGGTTGAATACTGTATTATTTGTAAGCTATCAGCGTAAATATCAAATAAAGTTTACTCGAAGTGAGAGGGAGAGAGAGAGAGAGAGAGAGAGAGAGAGAGAGAGAGAGAGAGAATCTCATCTTAGGTAATCAGACTGGACTATGTATAGTAGATTTGTTGAATATATCGAGTCCAATTTGATTGGAAACTGGTGTTGTTTTGGACAACAATAGATTCCAATTAAATTTGTCAAAATATACTCAACAGATTGTTTCTTTAGATTGCAGGTACTTTTGATCTTTATTGCTATTCATTCCTGGATTATTACCCTTGCCCTAAGGGGAAAGAGGGTATTATGTGTGTGCATGCGTCCAGTATTGCATCTAAAAAACTACTGATCCAATTCGTTTAAAATTTTAACACAACAAACCAATATAACCTAAACAAGGGTTTCCAGACTTTGGCTGTGATTTGTGTGATCATACATAAAGATTTAACAAATTTGGATATGACAAAAACGGTAGGGTGGTCTCGGCGGTGGTTTACAATCTCTGATTACTCCTGTTCATAATGTTATTTGTCAAGCATCAAGTCTTCGACAATGATGGTAAGTGAGTGATAACTAGATTGCTTGGTCGATGACGCATTATAGCAAATCCCCATGCTCACTACATTGACCTCTTTACCCATCACATCCCTGGGGGCGTATCCTCTGCACTCCATAATCACATACCAAATTTGTTTGAATTAGTTTCATTACACAGAGACTGGAGTGGATTGATTTGAAAAATCTGGATGTCATCAGAGGAAGTGATCTGTGAGAGCAGGAGTTAAATTTAACATGAGCCAGAGGCTAGTAGAAATTGACCAGGGTTAATACAATGACCAGCCCAATGGCAACAATTTCATTTGTCAACCCTTTAATTGTCATGGTGGCCAATGAATGCCTCTTAAGAAATGTTGATTAGCAGAGCAAGACTTTGAAAATTTACCACTAGAATGCTCGGTAATTGAGCCAGTCATTCCAGTTGTAAAATTTCAAAAATAGTCTTCCCTTGGGCTGTATAGAAAATTTGAAGGGCTAAAGTAGAATCTAGTAATCACTAGTCCTATCTGAACGTAGTAGCTCATTTGGCTTAATTTCAATTCATGGAGAGGGTGTCAACTGGTGTGCGAGAGTGGTCTATGAAAAATCCAGAAATCTAGATAAATCTGGAAGACTCCAATCTCTGCTTACAATAAATTTCTTGACCTTTTAACCTTCTCCAACCCAAAGAAATAAATGTCAGGCAATCCACAATTATATGGGCAACCCACACACCAAATTTCTTTGAATTCCACAAACAGTGTGGGAGTAAAATATGACAGACATTTTTTCTGGATATTTGAACTTTGGACTCCACCCCCTGACCTTCAGTGGGCAGCGCCAAATCTAAATGTTGTCTTGCAAAGCGCAATCATATGGGTAACCGCCATACCAAATTTGGTTGAAATCGACCCAACTGTTTGGGAGGAGATAGCATGATGGACATACAGATAAGTGGATGGAGGCAATTATATCCCCATTTTTTCAAAAACATGGAGATAATGAATGGACTCGAGGAGACAAGGTAGGTATGGGGATAATGAATGGACTCAAAGAGACAAGGTTGGTAGGTAAAATTAATTCAGTCATCATACTAAAATGTAATTTTCTTTCGGATTGAGAAATTAGGCTACAACCATCATTTGCCATGCCACATTGTTTTCAGGACTTGTCACGAAAGGGTTAAACATAGTAAAAACTGGAATTGACAAAAGGAAGGACAGAGCAGAAATTTAAGATTTTCTAATGGAAAATTTTTTAGCTATGCCCCGCCCATCTCTACATAAGCTCCATCGATGATTTGCGCGTGTTGGGATCAGTTTATATACTTTGAATCCTGAGTTCCAAATTTCATGGTAACCATAGATACCGCTAACTTGGTGAATATTTCGAAACCAATTTCAAGTACTTTGATTTGACTGAAAGCTGTTGCTGCCCAACTCACCAGGTCAGCAAAGGCAAACTAATTCTAAAATATTCACCAGCTTTCCTTTATAAATTTTACTTTTTTCCCATTAAAATGAGATATGGGCAATTCATCTCTTACCTTGATCTTGTGCACATTACATTGTGTAGATTTCACTCTGCTGTCGCCGCTACTCACATAACAAATTCAGTTGACGTTTTGCTCCTCCCCCATCAGCCTCTTCCGACCCGAGCAGTGTCACAGCCTAATGTATTAGGTTGTCTCACATTCTACACCAATAGGGCCATGATATGGTAAATCACCAGATTTGGTTATATTCCTTTAACTTTAACCCCCCCCCCCCCCTCCCCACCCCTCTGGGAATGGAGCCTAGTGTAAATGGTGTCTCCCAATCCACAAGCATATTGGTAATTTACACAATAATTTTGATTGAATTCTACCAAAAGCTTTCTGAGGAGATGGATGGACAGACAGACAGATGGAGGCGATTGTAATATCCCTGCAGTTTTTTCAAAATGTGTGGGTATAATTAAGAGATTAAATTAAATTTATTGATATTTGATTCAAATCCCACCCAATCTCAAATGATACATAGAGCTTATGTGAGATGCACATTATCTGAGCCCTCAGGAATATGGTTGATAACAGTCGGCAGTCGATCCAGAACAGCCGCCGGCATAGCTGTCAGTCATTGATGTGTGTAATAGCTGATCATGTTTCGAACATACATCATCATGTATTAGTTCAAATATACTGTTTCCATACAAAAATTAGATTATAGAGTAACACAGGTCATCAAATTTTTATTTTTATAAAATCCATGTTAGTAAATCCATTAGGCGTAGCAGGAAAAACTGAGTCCGTTTAGAGTTTAGAAGCCATCGCCCATCAGTCACCTGCAAAAAATAGGAAGGATAAGTTAGAAATATCCAAATTCTAGAAGTGTTATATTAAGACTAACAATCAAATTTTTTCATGAAAATTTAAATTTTCTCATAGACAATGCCCATATGCAGACCAAGAGCAAGTCATTCCAGTGATACATTTTCAAAAATAATCTTACTTTGGTCGGAAAACTTACATTTTCCTCGACAACTGCAGCAGTTTTGGTCTGACTCAAATATTAAATGGTTAACAATATACATGTACGGCGCAAGGTCATAGGGATATATAGTCCGAGTCTGCTCTGACTCAACCCGTCCCAGTGACAGATATTTCGACAGACTGTCACAGACTGACAGTCTGTCCAAATATCTGTCACAGGGGCAGGTTGAGTCAGAGCAGACTCAGACTAAGGGATATACTGGTAAACATTATGACCTGACAACGGGTGTTATGGTCATAAACCACCCTCAGATTTTAGCGCATAAATGAAATGAATAATATAATAAATGGTGGGCATATATCGTCCAAGGAGGGAGTATGACTACTAGTTACTGGAGTAACCGTTTCAATCGACAAGAGCGAATAATAAATTTGCTACGAATGTTTCAAAATTCTGTTGAATATTTTGAAACTAATTAAACTGGCTAAGGCAGCACCAGCTTCACATTGGATTCAAAATATTCAGCATCTTACATTTATAATGACTGTAAATGTGGAGTTCTGGAATTTCGGGTTCAAATGTGACAATTGTTTTTGGTTTTGGGCACACAAGTTTATTTCAGGGCCCCGGTTCTCTATATCTTTGATCAGAGGATACTGGCCACACAGTAAATGGTGATAGAATGTTTGTAACCAGGGCAATAGTGAAATATTTGTTTTCTAAGGAATTATTAGTAAGTTCCAGTCACCAATGATTATTAGTAAATAATGTGCTGTTACTTGTAAGTTTTCAGTTACTCAATGACTAATTTAACCGAGGAAGTTATAGATTGTGTTAAGAGAGCAGCTGAACCAATAATATATAAATCAATTTCGTTTACCTCTGGTTGCGAAATCACAATCAGGTTATAGATAAACAATCCGATAATCTCAATCATCGATGCGTGTCTTTGTTTACAATTTCCGAGATAACTTACTATTCAAATTACCGTCAGTAATTAGGGCGAGTTGAGATGCGAAAGTTGTCAAATATATCGGCATCCCACTTCCCGATTGGCAATATCGTTAATCTAGTCATCTGTCTACTTTTTAGTTTGTGGCGTACAAGAAATATGCATAGATTGACATATTTGAACACAACTATTTTGCAAAACAGCTGATCGCGTCGCCATCTTGCCGGAAAAATTAATATTCATGTATTCCCGACCAATCAGACGCATCAATCTTATAGTACGTGATACGGTGTTGCCAATAACGGGTAATGAGCTTGGTACTCGTATATTAGATACGGGTACAATTCTACAAATTCCTGTCATTCTCTCTCGATCTTTCACGATAAACGATTCCTATTTGGGACGCCGCTACGAAAAAATGTCCGATGCTATAGAATCTTAGTGTAAAACATTCGCGTTCGCTTTTTAAACGGCTAAGTGCACCCAGCAATGCTACATAGCATAAAATTTGCCATTTATTCACTGTCAACGCTGAGAAACCCTGGTATGTGTTCGATTATGTATAAAGGAATTATTCAACATTGAATGAGGCCTACCCCCAAAATCATGACCGGAATTTCTCGAAATTTTACGGTACCATGACATAATATAATTGTCATTTTCACATCTTATCGGATGAAAACCTTCACGAAACTTTGGTATCTGTTAGTTTTAATACCATTGTGATTAAATTTATCAATGGCATTTGTAAAATTAAAAAAAACTTCGATAAACTTTGCAAAAATAGACCAATGTATTTATCCTATAAAGTGTGGCCATTTTGAGAGGCACGTTGACTAACTAAAATATATTTTATTCATACAAATTTTATATGTACTTAAAGGTATTTTATTGCCCTTTCTAATGATATATAGTTTTATATATAGTGATCTGTTACTTTGCCAAAAATAGTTAATATAGTTGGCATGGTAGCACTACGCCGCTATCACTCCACTACCGCTAACAGGCTAGGTTTCTAAGCAAGTTTCTAGCTTTTGGCTGTAGGGTTTCTAGCACTTTTTTGTAAATTCTTGGTAGGGCCCAGAGGGTTAAAATACCCATCATAAATGTGAATTATTTCCCCTGAACCCATTGAGAATGTCCTGCGAATAGTGTGCTTTTAATTGTAAATATCCATATAAACCGATTTGAATTGGAGCATGGAAGGGGTGGGGCAAGATGTAGATTGAAATGACAGATTGGCCAACAACAGGACCAAGTGTCATACGCATCATGTGATACAATATCACAAAAGTACATAAATGTCAGATATACACTGAGTTTATCGCAATTTTCCTCACTTAGTTTGGTGAGTATACCTTAATTGCCATCCCTTTGATTAAGAATTCATTATCAGATTATACTTTATAGCATGATATTTGGTAACGTTCTCCACTATAATAATCATTCCCTGATTTTACTCTCCTTTAGGTAGCTGTCAGTAATTTCATTAGTTGTCATATGGCTCATTTCATTTCTTTTACATTATTGCGCATATCTTCCTTTTCTTTAGCTAATATAAGGTTATTTGCTTGCTTTTAGTTAAAACTCTATTCAGAGTATGTTCCTTTTTGCCAATTCGGTGTAGATATTTTTGGAAAAGCATATCATTTTCTTCCGTTTCTTAACTACTACTGGTAGCTTTCAGATATTATCGTATCTGTCAGATTTTATGCATCGGTCATTGTCAATTCGCCATTGATCTATTGCATTCCTTATATGTCCATGATGTCGTGCTAACTATTTGTATCTCTCGATATAGTATATATCTTAAATATAGTTTAGTCTTGTTTTTATCCCATGTAGTCTTTCTCGGTCAGGAATGAGCTAGCTTCGAGCTAGTTCATCTTGTTTCGCTGATGCCAGTAGTTTCAGCTAGTAGAAAGTCAGAGATATCAGCTGAATCTGTTACATTACATTTGACTGGCAACACTCATTCTTTATCCTAGATTGGAATTTATTTCTAAATCTCAGTCAGTCAAACATCTTGGCAGGCCTATTGTAATTCACAAACTTTATAACGTCTCCAAATGACTATCTCGTGTCCTGTTAGGGCCATCAACACTTATAAGATTCATACTTCTACAAGCGTTCTGACGATCTCCTCTGGGTCACTTATCCAGAGGGTGTAGATCATCCAGCTTCTCTCAAATCTATTTCTCAGTGGATGCTAGAAACTATTAAAATTTGCCATGAATTAGCATCCCCTGGTGTCAGCTCTATCATGGGTGTTAAAACCCGCGATATCAGAGGAATGGCTACTTCATGTGCTGCTGTAAGATTCTACACATTCATACCGCTGACCCCCATCCTGCTGCTGTAAGATTCTACGCACTCATACTGCTGGCCCCCTCTCATAATAGCTATTTCACGTACACAGTCATTCTGCTGCTGTAAGATTCTACACATTCATACCACTGCCCCCCCCCCCCCTCTCATAATGATTACTTAACGTGCACAGTCATCCTGCTGCTCTAAGATTCTACGCACTCATACCACTGTCCCCCTCTCATAATAGCTACTTCACGTACACAGTCATTCTGCTGCTGTAAGATTCTACACATTCATACCACTGGCCCCTCTCATAATAGCTATTTCATGTACACAGTCATTTTGCTGGTGTAAGATTCTACGCACTCATACCACTGGCCCCTCTCATAATAGCTATTTCATGTACACAGTCATTTTGCTGGTGTAAGATTCTACACATTCATACCACTGCCCCCCCCCCCCCCTCTCATAATGATTACTTAACGTGCACAGTCATCCTGCTGCTCTAAGATTCTACGCACTCATACCACTGTCCCCCTCATAATGATTACTTGATGTGCACAGTCATCCTGCTGATCTAAGATTCTATGCACTCGTACCACTGCCCCCCTCTCATAATGATTACTTGACGTGCAGTCATCCTGCTGCTTTAGGATTCTATGCACTCATACCACTGCCCCCCTCTCATAATAGCTATTTCACGTACACAGTCATTCTGCTGCTGTTAGATTCTACGCACTCATACCACTGCCCCCCCCCCTCATAATGATTACTTGACGTGCACAGTCATCCTGCTGCTCTACGATTCCACGCACTCATACCACTGCCCCCCTCTCATAATAGCTACTTCACGTACACAGTCATTCTGCTGCTGTAAGATTCTACACATTCATACCACTGGCCCGTCTCATAATAGCTATTTCACGTACACAGTCATTTTGCTGCTGTAAGATTCTACGCAGTCATGCCACTGCCCCCCTCTCATAATGATTACTTGACGTGCACAGTCATCCTGCTGCTCTAAGATTCTACGCACTCATACCACTGCCCCCCTCATAATGATTACTTGACGTGCACAGTCATCCTGCTGCTCTAAGATTCTATGCACTCGTACCACTGCCACCCTCTCATAATGATTACTTGACGTGCAGTCATCCTGCTGCTCTAAGATTCTATGCACTCATACCGCTGGCCCCCCTCTCATAATTATTTGCACCGCATGATCCTGTACTTGAATTAAAAGCTTTGGCAGCTGTCATTTGATTACAGTCAGATTTGTTTACCTGTGTCATAAGTGACGGATGCTCGTAAATAATATGAGGATTCAAGACATCACATACTAGAGAGCTCCACACCTAAGTTACACGTTTCATTATCTGCGAGTTTAGTTACGATGTCATTTGTGAAACTGACGTAGACGCGGGACTAGTTTTATAAAAGTATATTGCAAACAATTGGTAATTAAGTGGCATCAGACCAATACTGTCATGAGACCAATGTTGTCATGAAACGATTGTTATCATGAAATGGTTGTTGCTATGAAACCAATCTTTTTTCTTTTAAATACGTAGGCGATGATTTGGCTTGAATTAGAGTTAAAAGCCTGATGTCTGCTATGTGTGGTAGTCAAAGTCTGTATAGCCTGAGCCATGTTGGGACGGCTCCTTTTATACTTTTTAGAGGGAGCCTAGTGGCTCCGAGAAGGCATTTGATTGGTCCAAATGACGTTAATGGCAATCTTGATTCTGATTGGTGGAGACATTATAAACAATGAGCTGCCACTAGCGGTTTTAGAAGGACTATTTGGTGCAGCTTTGAACCCACTGAGCCACCGGTATTTGGTGGTTTCAGTATTGTAGACTATTTAACCCTGACCATTCTGATGTCAATATTCTATCTTTTGCTGTGTCAATAACAAAGAAACCGGTGTATAATTTTCAACAATTTTGGTGGAAGATGTTGCTGTCTTCAACAGCACCATCTCCCACCAAATTTGTTGAAAAATGAATACCAGTTCATCTTTTAATTTAATTTGAAAATTTAAAGTTTTGACATCAGAGTGGTAAGGGTTAAGGAAGGGTGGACGATGCTTTTAAGACTCAGACTTTGTGACGGTTCGCTCCCTGTTGAAGCTCATCAGAGTACTTACACATAGCCAGTGGTCACCATATGTGGTGAGAGTGCTAGATCTAGTTGAGCGGTACTAGAGGGGTTAGGTCAAAGAGTTAATAGCAAAAAATATGACATATGTGAAATAATTTTGAACAAGTTTTTTTTGTTTTTCTCATCGGACCCTGACGATGAGTTCACCTCAACATGGATACAAGCTAAAGAAAGCCACTGGATACACCACTTCCATTGTATGGTTCCCTTTGGCATCAACCAGGTGGGCTAAGAATGCAATTCTAAAGGTCTCCCACTTTTAATGTATTTATTAAACCCATGAAACCAATTCTTATATGAAACCAATGCTGACATGGGACCAATGCTGACATGGGACCAATGTTTCCATAACAGAATCAAACAATCTTCTGTTTTTTATTTACAGTAAAATTCGTGCTGAGCTAGGATTGAAGTTACTCCCAGCAGACAAAATGACACACATAAAAACCATTCCAAGCTCGTCATCAGTTAACAGCTCATCGGTGAGTTCATGCAACACTACTCCTATCCTCAATCCTGTTGCTATCTCAGGGAATATTTTGTTGGAAAAAAATTGTGTAGCAGTAACTGCTAAACAAATCGAATAATGTATAGAAGTTCATAGCACTTGCATAGCAAACAAACTGTGTTGAAACTGGTTGCTGTTCCAACGGGGAAACGTTTCAAAACATGTTTGCATGATCAAAAACGGCTTTTTTCGTCTACTCACGCTATGACCAAGTGAATTCGAAAACAACTGAAAAGCATAATTTTCCGATTTCGCAAAACGTTTTCCCTATGGAATGCAGGACTGGTTCCAATGTAGCAGCCATTTATACATATACTATACCGGGAGCTAGTCAGTATTTTCAAGCCGAGCTTATTAAGATGATTTTTATAATGTATTGGCACTTCGATCGTGTTGTTCAAGCCACGAACAGAATAAATATGGAATGTAGTCGTTCTAATATGGTTTCGAAATAATCTAGATGGAGATCAGTGTTAAAATGTGTAATATAACCAGGGTTCGAAATTAGCGAAAGGTTGATGGAAGGGCTACCAGACTTGGCAAATCAGTAGTCCGTTTAAAAAATTAGTAGTTCGTAAGGCGTGTAATATGCGACGCATTGTTTACACAAATTGCACAAATGTGACATGAACAGATGGTTGAATAATTAATATTGGACTTCTGAGAATTGAGGATAGTGTATCAGTCTTCAGGTCTACAGTAGCCAGTATTGTCATTTGTCAGTATAACATCTGTCAGATTCAGAATATGCATGTACTGGCTCTGGCCAAGGTCAGGGAGTATAGGAAGCCTAAAATAATAGATATTGGCAGATTACATTGATTGGAAGCTGTTGCTGCTTAAGACAGCAACACATCTCAGTCAAATTATTTTCTAAAAAATCAATAATGTACCTCCCATGAATACTGTGATTTCATTGACTAGGGTTAACATATATTTTGTAACTTACCAACATATCCCTTTCAACTGGTAGGCTAAACAAAGTACACATCATTCAATACAATGTAAGAAGGCTGAATAGTATTGGTGCTTAACTGGAAGCTGTTGCAGGCTATGGCAGCTGTGAGAAACAGGTCCCACTTAAAAACTTGCAACATATTCAACAGCTTATTAAGATGTAATTGAGTTTTTGCGATACTACTATGACGTCAGTTGAATTTTTTTATTTAAAAATTACTAATGGTTGTTTTCTCTGGCTTAAATAGTGAATGATGAAAAGTTTTACTGTGGTCAGTGTGTATCAATCGGCCCACGTGTTACTAGTTTTACTATGAATACTACGAATGCTATATATATATATACTACTACATCATTCTTAAAATTACCATGTAAAACATTGTTTATTTTCTTTACTGTCGGTAGTTTCCTTGCGATTCATTGGTTGCTTTCTATATAGTTATATTTATTAACCAATAATCTTGCGAGAAAGTATGTTCCCGACTTTTGAGAAGAGTACTCGAGAACACTCTCGCGCATGCGTCGATCTTGGCGACATGCCATTCTAAATCTGTCACTTGCACCAATCAAGTGCGATATGCCGCCGTGGCATGGCTAACTACACTGTGTCAGCCTTGATTTGGGAATGCGCTAACAGGAGTTTAGCATTCGCGATGATATAACTCAGTTTCCGAGACAAACATTGTCTAAATCGACCAGAATCAGCCTAGATAAACTTGTATTTTTAAAGTTTATCATAACACTATCTAATGACGAGGCAATGATCAATAGCCATACCCCCCTATAGGAGAATTTAGATTTACAAGAGAGTGTTACGAGCAATCTGTCGACGACTGAATACCCCGTGATACATATTGCGAGTTTCCGACTGGTGTCCAAACTCAAAACTGAAGTCTGTAACAGTTTATTATTATACCAGAAGAAGGAAGCCGCTAATGCATGCGCGCATTGCTAGCTTTTAGAATTTTGATCTATAGAGCGATTACTGAACTGGCGTCACTGGCAGTCATTTGTCCCGTAGTGAAGGAAGGTATAAGGATATGCACTCTATAGCTATATATGTCTATGGGCTCTATCAGAAATCAGTCTCCAACGCATGCGCATCTCGCTTCCTTACTAAATTTGACAAGCGTTTTGCGACTTTTAAAGACTTTATCAAAAATATTTCAAAATTAAGTGAATTGACTGAATTTTACATCAAATTTATGTATCGCAGCAAATAGCTAAGCAAAGTTGTGAATGTGTAGCAACGGTACTCATTTGTATCGCATTTTGCGATGTGATACCGCTCAAAATATTCCCTGTATCTCCAGTTGAAAGTATCACTTGCCAAACTTTGCATGAACACTTAGCAGTGTATTCGGAGAGCAATATTTAGTTCAGTGGAAATTGAATGCATGTACAACCAAACCTGTCCTATAAAGGGCACCCTGGGGACCAGACAGGAGGTCTTTTTACAGAGGGTCAAATGTATTGGTTCATTGGCCTTGGGAGTCAGTAAGACTGGCCTTTGTATAGAGGTGACCTTTATCTAGTGTTGACTTTTATATAGAGGTGTACTTTCTATATAGAGGTGTACTTTCTATTGCTTCAATGTGTACTTCATGTATGTGCAGTTTGTGACTCAGCTGGACAACTGAGCCTATGCCATGACCAGCGTCCATTTGTCATCATCTTTTCCTCTAAATATCTTCCAAATTTGTCAGAAATCATCCCTACCTCAGCGATCAAAGATGTTCAAACGAAGTTGATTGGTCACTGAACATCTTTGACCTCTATTTCACCGCGCAGACTCCATCATCACAGAAACATCAGACAAAAAAGAAGAACATCGTCACTTCCAACAGTCTCTCCTAGCTAACGGTTACACTTCATGGATGAGAAAACCACCTCCCCCACCTCGTAATAAACCACCAATGTCGAAAAACTTCCACTAGTCGGACTTCCGTACATCCAAGGCCTAGCAGAACACAACATCAAAGACACGATTGTCAGGGCCAAACTCCCAACAGAGCACGCCCCTGTAATGCACAGAAACCCATTTATCGCATGCAAAACAAAAAACTGTACCACCTGCCACAGGATGGAGAAAAACAGATACTTCAAAAGCTCCCACACGGGCCTATCCTACAAGGCCAAAATCATAGGTAACTGCCAAACTAGAAACATCGTCTACATCCTAACTTGTAGCAAATGCAACAAACAATATGTGGGAGAATCCCTGCGCACCTTTAAGATCCGAATTCAGGAACACCTGAGATCTATATCAAACCTCCACAAAAGTGAGAGATACGACACCCCAGTCGCCAGGCATTTCAACAAACCTGGACACTCACGAACAGACGTCCAGTTCAGAATCATACAGGTTCTCTCATCAGACCCCGATGATGAAACCATGGAGGAGAAAAAAGGAATGCCATTGGATACACCAGCTCCACATGATGGAACCTATAGGCATCAATCTAGCAGGTTAGGGAACACCCTTTACCTGGACCAACACGCCCACTATAGGCGGACACCCCAGTACGTTATTTCATTTTTTTAAATAGGTGCTCCCACAGCTCATCTTTTAAATCAGAAAAGGTAAACCACACACTTTATAGCGACGTCACCACTTTCGCCGCTGACAACAAACCCCATGACGTCATACCCATTGTCATCACTTCAGCATCTTTTAAAGATGCCTTCAATATTACGGCATCCCAATATGTGTACAAGCGCAATTCCTCTGTCTCCCTCAATTTTTATGAAACAACAACAAAGACAGATACTCACCAGGCCCTGAGTCATCCTCTTTATTTTTCATTCATTTTATTTACAAATTTTCATACATCATTGAAAAAATACATTATACATAATAATACATATCTATATCGATTTTGTATTAAACTTGACACTTATCCTTGGATTTCCTAATACTCCCAAGACCAATAGAGGACAACCAACATTACTTCTATTTTAAGATATCAAACGCCCATAAAACAGATGCTATATCAGAAAAAAGTGGAGCACAAAAATGCCCACTCCCAGTTGACAAAACTTCGCCTCTGATGAGTTCCGCTCAAGGAATGAAACGCCATAAAGTCTGAATCAAAAACAGTGATGACTACACATGATCATTACCCACAAAACAGGCCCAAAAAATTCCCTCCACTAAAGGAGTAAGAGACTCACGAACTTGACCGACAGAGACCCTTAAGACATTCATCACCAAAACAAACTCAACCGTTAAAAAACCTGAGCCGCCAAAAAAGTTTTTTCCAAAACCGCCAAAACGGACACAACCGGTAAAAAATCCACAACTGCCAAAAAAGTTGTAAAAACCTCCAAAATGGGAGAACCGCCAAAAAAATCACAACCGGCAAAAAATACTCACCCGCCAAAAACGGCCACAACCGCCAAAAATGACACAACCAGTAAAAAAAACCTCACAACCGGTAAACTTGACCCCAAGCGGTAAAATTAAGGTCAACCGGCAAAAATGTCTGACCAAACCTCCAATGAGAAAACCGCCAGTCTGGTTTTTCTCTGCCCATATATGGTCAAGATTCACTCAATCCACAGGCTCACCCAGGAACGGTATAAAAGGGACACAAATTCCAGTCCAGATCATTCAGTCTTTTGGTCTCACATTTGCGACCAAGCGTCAGGCTAAATTACCTACGAGATTGGTTTCCCGATCTGATTACGTAGTTATCATCATGTAATGATTAAGTTATTGGCATCAGTGTAATAAGGGTTAGTGTCCAAAATAGATAGCTTTGTACATTGCAATGTACATCTGTCTGTGTACATCTGTCTGTGTACATCTGTCTGTGTACATCTGTGGGTACATATTATATTACACAGACTCTTAGACAATTGTTGTACAGTCAGATAGTTTTCAAGGAAATAGTTTAGACTAACATTTTAGGCTTTAGACAGTTTTGGACATTCTAAGATGTCCAAAACAGATAGCTATAAACATTGCCATGTACATAGATGTGTACACATACACATGACATATATAACACATATTCTTACACAATTGTTGTAGATATATAAGCTTTCAAGGAAATATGTAGACAGATTTGAGGTTTTAGACAGGTTTGGACATTTTAAGGTGTCCAAAACCTATTTTATTATATATATGTATACTAAACTGCTGGAATGATCCTATGGTGGTAGCCTCTAGAACTGCTATTCAGAATTCTGATTTGTCAATTTTCTGGTGGCTGTCATGGGTTTGTTGAAAATTTTCAGGACCCATTTAAAAAGCTACTCCACCTTAATCAATTGCTTGATTTCAACAAAACTTGGTTGGAATGATCATATGGTAGTAGCACTGTTCATTCTAGGAGGGGCCACGGGGGTCATAGTCCCCTGTTATTTTGAAATGACCCATTTTTTTCCATTACAGGTCAAATGTCCCCATATTTTTTATGGATATTCAACTGTAAAATAACGCAACTCTTTCAAACTTATGTCATCTATGACAAATTTTTGGCATTGTAAGAAAATCGTGTTAAATATTTTGAAACTAATTTGAATGGAAGCTGTTGCTACCAGTATGGATGATTTGAAATTGAGATACTAAGATGTAAATGATGAGTTTTAATCAGATTGGTCTGTCCCTCATATTATTCTAATGTCCCAACCTTTTGGCTGGGTAGGGTCCTTGGGCCCCACTATTCAAGATCCTAAAATGAACACTGCTAGTAGGCTTCAACCTATCAAACGAGAGCTTTGATTGCTCAATTTTTTGGGTGGCCTTGAATGTTTCGAAGATTATCCCTCATGTCTATTTAAATCAGAATCATTCAAATGCTAATGGTCCAGTGAGCATCACATGCACTTGGGCCTCTTGTTTAGATTGATCCAGGCTAACATCACCCAATCTACTCCCTAGCTTATTGACACACACACACACACACACACACACACACACACACACACACACACACACACACACCCTAATATCTACCCAGCCATTTTACCCGTAAGTATGCGATGCCAAGAAGACCTGTTTGTTCTCTACCAGGATCGCATACAGTACACCGCAAAAATAACTTACGAAAAACATGTTTTTTAATGCGCCAAAAGGAAAACAAAAATGTGCCCTTTTTTCAACGCCTAGTAAAACAAAATGCTATATAGAACGCGTTGTCTAGACATTTTCTGACGAGCCTAAACTCTTGTTTTGATGCGTCTAATTTGTCTTGACTCATTTATTTTTTCTGACGAACCTACTGAAATCTTTAAATGCGCTAATAATTTTAAATTTAGGTGCTATATATTTGACACGTGTTTTAAAATGTTATGCGCTGGAAATACGATGACACAAACTATTTATCTTGCGTGTGGTCATCCTGGCATTTACTACTAGTGAAGAGATCTCCGTACATGCGTAATTCCTTCTCTTTATAACCCAAACGTAATGCATATGCGATATCGTGGTGAGCGCAGTTTGGCTAGTATGAAAATGCGATTTAAACGTTAATACACTATATCGAAGACGTTTGGGAATTCCCCGATGAAGTGTGGTCTGAACCTATACGATTGCTTTCGCAGTTTCTTTTTTATAAACAACCAAAGCACCGGGATGTACCAAATAGCGAGATCGCTAAAGAATTACGAAAATACGGTTTAAAATGTTAATACCATATATTCAGACAAAGGAAATTCCTGGAAAATCAGTAAACAACAAATAAATATGTAAGTTAATAGCGTGCTAATAAGCCTCACATGCGGCTTTATTCTGGGAAAGGTGCTACAGGTATTAGAAGTCAATGTATGGAATTGTATATGACTGAAATTTAGTGATAATTTAATATTTAGTAATAGGTTTTGGAGTATTTCTTATATGCGGAGTAGACAAAAATAGGCTGTGTCACGTTAACGTAATTAATACGCGAATGCGATGACAGTAACAGCCTGAATTATAAACTCTTCGAGAAAATTTATGCTAGCCACGTGCCTAAATAGTTTGAACTCATTGAAATCTTCTTCAAAACGTGTCTCAATGTCTTTTTTCGACGCATCCATGGTGCGCTAAATCTTCCTTTCCTAATGCATCAAAATCTTATAATTGACGCAGCGCAGAAACTGTCCTGTTTTTTGCCATCTTTTGGTGCTATGGTCCCGTTTTTTTTGCGTTTTCTAGTAAAGTGATTTTTGCGGTGTACTGTATGTATAAGCATGTTTAATATGAACATTTACCTAATTCTAAGACTTACTATAGGCACGCCCTACAGGTACAGGAAGCATTTAGGCTTTGCGGTTCAGTCTTGAGGCTATATACTTATGACTTCCACATTTGGCCTTACCATGCGAATCTTGTTCTAACAAGTACTTATGGCTTCACCATTTGCGTTTCTAGTTCATCAAATTTGGCTATAATGGTAGGTTCAACCGATCTCCCTAGCTTGTAACAATCCAATATTTGTTCAATTGCAACTGTTCCAGCTGAGCACCACAGGCGCTTGACTCTGTTGCAGGCACTTGGACCTATTGCAGGCACTTGGACCTGTTGTAGGCGCTTGGACCTGTTGTAAACGCATGGACCTGTTGTAGACGCTTGGACATGTTGCAGGCGCTTGGACCTGTTGCAGGAACTTGGACCTATTGTAGGCACTTGGATCTGTTGCAGGCACTTGAACCTGTTGTAGGCACTTGAACCT
This sequence comes from Chaetoderma sp. LZ-2023a, assembly GCA_034401795.1. NCBI lineage: Eukaryota > Metazoa > Mollusca > Caudofoveata > Chaetodermatida > Chaetodermatidae > Chaetoderma > Chaetoderma sp. LZ-2023a. The sequence goes on from CM067364.1 coordinate 1,076,876, forward strand.
GTGATAGGCACTTGGGCATGTTGTAGGCACATGTACCTGTTGTAGGCACTTGGATCTGTTACAGGCGCTTGGACCTGTTGTAGGCACTTGGACCTGTTTCAAGCATTTGGACCTGTTGCAGGCACTTGGACTTGTTGTAGGCACTTGGACCTGTTGTAGGCACTTGTACCTGTTGTAGGCACTTGGGCCTGTTGCAGGCACTTGGACCTGTTGTAGGCACTTGGACCTGTTGTAGGCACTTGGACCTGTTGTAGGCACTTGAATCTGTTGCAGGCACTTGGACCTGTTGCAGGCACTTGGACCGGTTTCAGGCACTTGGACCTGTTTCAGGCACTTGGACCTGTTGCAGGCACTTGGACTTGTTGTAGGCACTTGTACCTATTGTAGGCACTTAAACCTGTTGTAGGCACTTGGACCTGTTGTAGGCACTTGAATCTGTTGCAGGCACTTGTACCTATTACAGGCACTTGGACCTGTTGCAGGCACTTTGATCTGTTGCAGGCACTTGGACCTGTTTAGGCACTTGTACCTGTTATAGGCACTTGGACCTGGTGTAGGCACTTGGACCTGGTGTAGACACTTGGACCTGTTGTAGGCACTTGGACCTGTTGTAGGCACTTGGACCTGGTGTAGGCACTTGGACCTGGTGTAGGCACTTGGACCTGGTGTAGACACTTGGACCTGTTTTAGGCGCTTGGACCTGTTGCAGGCACATGGACCTGTTGTAGGCACTTGGATCTGTTGCAAGCACATGGACCTGTTGTAGGCACTTGGACCTGGTGTAGGCACTTGGACCTGGTGTAGACACTTGGACCTGTTGTAGGCACTTGGACCTGTTGTAGGCACTTGGACATGTTGTAGGCACTTGGATCTGTTGCAAGCACATGGACCTGTTGTAGGCACTTGGACCTGGTGTAGGCATTTGGACATGTTGCAAGCATGTGGGCCTGTTCTCTTGAAAAATGTCTGCGGTCTTGGTTTTCAAATGTTGGGTAGATTTGAAATGACCTGTATAATAATGTTAACCAAATTTCATTCTTGTATCACAATTTTTTAGATTCTGTTAGTTATTTGCCCCAATATCTTGAGTAATATCCATTTGCAGGCTTTTAGAAAATTTACCATTGGAAGGACTGGCTAGTCATTCCAGTCATAAATTTTCAAAAGGTTTTCTCCTTGGCTGCAAAAGGACATTTATGAAGGAAAAAATTTGAATTTTCTTGAGCATTCCTGAGCAAAAAGATTTACTTACATGTTTCAGCCTCGACTCTAAATCTGGCGGCAAGTAAAATGTAAACTGCTATTTCACGTACACTTATTTTATATGTTATAATTAGTTTTAAGTGTCACTTTTCACAGATCAGTTGATGACACAGTGCAAGTGATGGTTGGCACACATATCAATGTTCTTGATGTCTCTGTTGTATTCGTCACTGTTCTGTTAAACCTTATATACCTTGGATGACCTCTACTATTTTCCTACACAGACCTCTACAGTTTTCAAATTCAAATTTGTTTATTTTGCAGCATAATAGTCAGACATTTGCATTTAAATACTTTTTTCAAGATTTTGCATTTGAACATTTCACTATTTCCATCTGCATTTAGATACTTTTGTTAAAGTTTAAAATTTCAATATATATATATATATATATATATATATATATATATATATATATATATATATATATATATATATATATATATATATATATACACACACAGCAGGATTTTCCAAGCAAAGTAAATTAATAAAAATATTCCCAAACCTTATTTAATCATAAAGAATTTGTATCTGCTTTGTGGTCCTGAAACCTTTTGGAAGCTGATATTTCAGTAGTCAAAGTCAATTGGGGGGGGGGGGGAAATGAATAGAATAGGTGAATGATAAGGTAGGGTGTATCATAGCAATAAAAGGGGATTTGTGAATTTAAACTATACAAATCGGTGTTTAACCATTTAATGGAATAAATCAGTCAACAATGTAGAAAATTTTTTATGTTCATTTGAAAACAAGTTGACTGAAAGGTATTTATTCCTACTTGAGAAATTACTTTCAGTGCCATCATTTTGTGTATAATTTATTTAAACTTCCGCTGATATTTATTACCGTAATAAATAAGTTGCTATCAAATCTGCTTTATTGACTACCGTACTTTCTCGACTAAAGGCCGCCCTCGAATATAGGACGCTGTCCCAAATTTGACCAAAATCCGGCCAAAAAACTCTTGTATTCAAGTATAAGACGCTGTTAAATTTAGAAAAAACGTACCTTTAAAAAATCGAAAATTGGTATCAATAATAACCATCACGCCGCGTCATGTTTAATGCATGACTAAAAATTATCATGATGTTAGAGAAATTATTAAATAGGACCGCCTAAATATCGTGTATCTTCAATAAAGATTGTTTATTACATCAAAATCAATCTAATTTTGGCATAAAATGTCTCCTTGAAAACATCGAAATCGCGTGATAGAAACAGATTGTAATGGCTCTTTTGCGTTTGGAGGCGCTGTGTGATCTTATGCGCTAACGGGAGTTGGTTATCTGGCTCTTTTGTGATTGGAGGTGCTGTGTAATCTTATGCGCTAACGGGAGTTGGTTATCAAACAGGTACAGGAACATTCAGTTCCTATCGCGCAATGATGATATATAGCAATTTCTGAGTTCCGAGTCCAGAGTATTTATATCCGAGTACTCGCTCTAATTAGAATAAAGATCTTTTGCGATTGGAGGCGAATCACGTGATTTATACACGTATCTTTTCTCGATGCCATTTTATGTCAAATTCTGGATTAATTTTGATGTAATAAGTGATATGTATTAAAGAATAAGCAATATTTAGGCACCCCAATTTAATAATTTCACTTCCGCTTGGTGTTTTTGGAGTATACATTAAACATAGTCGTCAGGCGGCGCAAATTGGCTAGGGTAACATTTAGAATGTGCGGAAGGAATGTTCTCAATTATAGTACGCACCCCCCTTTCTAGTACATGTGTTTTTACCCAAAAACTGCGTCCTTTAGTCGAATTTTAACGGTATAATATCCAATACAACATCTAACCATCTAACGCAGCAAACACTTCCAGTCAAATTATTTTCAAAATTTTCAACAGCTGTCCTATCCTAAGAAATCACCTGCCTTAAGGTCCCTTCTGTTAAGTATTTTGAAAACAATTTGCTTGGAGTGAGCCTCAGGTAGGCTAACTTTTCAAAATCTGAGAAAAGAAGATGAAGGTCACAGTTTAAAATTGTGCCATCTACCTGGAAGAAACATGATTTTGCAAGAACCATATTTAGAAACTGAATAGGAGGGTTTACCTTCACTAAAACAGACAATGTTCAACATGTACCTCATACAAAATATGATATTTCTTCTGAGTTAGTGCTTAATTCCATGTTATATAATTCACAGTAATCCCTCAGATGTGCCAATAAGAGAGTTATCTGGTATATAGACCACTTTCTTCAATTTACAAATGCAATTTAAAAGCAATACATTTGACCCTCTACGTAATAAGAGATCACGCATTAACTCTAACCCTCAAAGTTGTTCGAGATTTTGAATTTTCTCACAGAAAATGTCCATTTGCAGACCAAGAGAATTTTTTGAAAATTTATCACTAACGACTGGCTCCGTTACCGAGCTAGTCATTCCAGGTGGTCAGAATTTGAGTGTTAAAGGTTTAAGTGAGAAGCTCTATTCTCCTTTGGATGGTCTGTTAATATGAGTTTGACTCTATATGGGTATATGTAACTTTTGAACAGTTGGAACTGTTTCAATTTTCGATTTTACTGAAAGATGCAGCTGCCTGGTACATGTTATAATACAGTGTACTACTGTTTAACCCATTTCCTCTCAGCAATCATGAGAGTTATATCTGATATGGCTATTGTAGTAATGAAAAGCATTTGAAAGTATTTAAATTACTTTTAGAAAAGTATTTGCACTTGCATTAGCATTTGAACCAATGTGAAGTATTTGCATTTAAATACTTCTGAAAATATTTGACTCCAGGTCTGATAATAGTATATGTACAAAGTCAGAATGTGTAGTCCATCAAAGGCTAAGCCTATAATCGGATGGACCCCCCCCCCCCCACCCCCCACACATTAACCCTTACCACTCTGATGTCAATATTCTATCTCTTACTGTGTAAATAATGTACCGTAGCAAAGAAACTGGTGTACATTTTTCAACAATTTTGGTTTACGATGTTGCTGTCTACGACAGCACCATCATCCACCAAATTTGTTGAAAAATGAACACAAGTTCATTTAATATAATTTCAAAATTTAATGTTCTACCATCAGAGTGCTAAGGGTTAAATAGACAGTCACAGTATTTAACATTGACAGACACATGCACAGGCACACAAGGCAATATATTATTAAGAATAACATCTATTATTTATATATAATTACTTTTATAGGATTGTTATATCGCAGTCACCTGGTAGAAATCTATTGTCAATGGCAGTAACTACATAGGGATGGACCGGAGGGGGAGGGGGGGGGTGGTGGTGTGTACTCATCACGGGATATCAGTATGGTGGTATTTATGCTATAGCGAGGGCATAATGATATTCTGTTTCTGGTGCGCTTTTTAATGTTTATGGCGAGACTGGAATTAGATGTCACGGTGCTGCGAGGGTACTGTAGTTTTCTTACAACTATGACTGTGAATGCTCTCAATTATTCAGATTTCAATTAAAATGTGAAACAAGAGGCTCAAGGGCCTGTGACGCTCACCTGGACCATTAGCATTTGACACATTTACATTTAAATAGACATGATGTTTTCGAAAAATTGAAGACGGCCACCAAAGAAATTGACCAATCAAAATTCTTGTTTGGTATATTGAAGCCTACCACCATAGGATCATTCATTAATTAAGGAGTAGCATTTTTAATGGTTCTGGAAAATTTTTAACAATACAAAATGACCTCCAAATAATTTACCCACCGTAATTCAGAATAGAGGTTCTAGAACCTACCACAATAGAATCCTTCCAGCCAAATTAAGTTGAAATCCATGAAGCGGTTAATGAGGAGTAGCGTTTTGACAATTCCCATTAAATTTTTCTTAATATCTAAGATATGTTCATAGGGTCCATCCATCTAGGGTTGACATCCATTAGGCGGTTAGTGATGAGTAGTGTCTCAACAATTTTCTGTGAGTTCTTCATAAAATCAGATTTTCACAAAAAAAACTTGACTAATCAAAATTCTGTATACAAGATCTGAAGCCTAAAGCCAAATTAGGCTGAAATCTGCCAAGCTGTTAATTGAGTAGCGTTTTGACAATTTCTGGTAAATTTTTCAGCACCAAACAATTGACCAATTAAAATTATGTATACAAGTTCTCACCCGTACCTCCATAGGATACTTCTAAGTCAAATTTGGTTGAAATCTGTCAAAAAGCTACGGAGATTTTCACCCAAAATATTGACCAAACAAAATTCTGAATAGAAGTTCTAGAGCCTACTACTATAGGATCCTTCCAGGCAAATTTAGTTTGTCAAGAAGCTAAAGAGTATCAATTTAACAATTTCCGGTAAATTTCTCATAAAATATCTAAGCATTTCACCCAAAGATGTGATTAATTAAAATTCTGAAAACAAGTTCTGGATTCTACACCAATAGTGTCACTCTAGTCAAATTTGGTTGAAATATATGTCGAGCAACCAAGGAGAAGTAACATTTTGACCATTTCCATTAAATTTTTCATAAAATCTAAGGTTTTCACCCAAAAATTTTACAAATCAAAATTCTGAATGGATGATCTAGAGCCTATCACCATCAAATTCTTTCAGCTAAATTTGGTTGAAATTGGTCAAAATGTTAAAGAGAAGAAGCAATTTGACAATTTCCATTTAAAATAAAATCTAAGATTTGACCCCAAAAAATTGCGAATCAAAATTCTGTATGACAGTTTTAGAGCCTATCACAACAGGGTCCTTTCAACCAAATTTGGTTGAAATCGCTCAGAACGGTAAGGAGAATCAATTTAACAATTTCCGGTACATTTTTCATAAAATCTAAGATTTTCACCCAAAACATTGATGAATCAAAATTCTGAATGGATGTTCTGGAGCCTACGACCATAGGGGCCTTCCAGCCAAATTTGGTTGAAATCGACCAAGTGAGGAGGCGTATTTTAAGTCAAAGGTTGATGGGCGGACGGTCACCACGGTATAAGCTCACTTGGCCAGGTGATCTAACAATAAAGAATTATTGATTTATTGTGCAAGCTTATGATTTCAGAATGGAGAAATGCCCCTTTAATAGCTATTTTTTATTACTATCCTAGATGTGTGGCGTTCTGTAAGTAAAACAAATACAAAGTTCACAAGCAACATACAAGATGTTTTGACAGTGAATTGTGAATTCCCGTTTAATGTCAATTTTGCGCTTTTTCTGCCACATTTATTAAATTAAATGTACACATAAGAAATTCATGATCAGCACCCCATCTTGAAAATAAGTCTAAAACATTTTGTCTCTGTGTAGACCTAATAATTTGCCATCCTTGGCCCCCTAAGTAGCAAAAATGAACCAAATTTGTTCAAGACAACCTGATTGGTCAATTTGCTTGTTGGCCATCTTGGATGACCTAGTTTTCACAGAGCGTCTTGAATCGCTGAAGTGGCGCCACAATTTAGTAAATATGATTAAGGACTGAGGGTTATTCAAGTTTGCTCAAGAGTTGGTATGTTAAAAACATGGCTACCAGCAACCAATCAGAATTGAGCTTTTTGGCGTTTCCATATTTAAATTTTTTATTTGATGGATTTTGGGGTCAAAATTGGTTTTACATAGGTATGTTAAGAGGTTAGGTAAAAAATTAATCATATTACAACCAAATAATAACCCATTCGAGAAAGAAATTCTGTTAACCCTTAAACAGTCATATCAGCCAAAAATGGCTTGTGCAGTGGTCTTGAGAAATGTCCATTTGCAGACCAAGAGATGACTATTTTTTAGAATTCACCATTCACCACTGGTATGACTGGCTCGATAACACAGCTAGTCATTTCAATGGTCAATTAAAAAAAATAGTCTTCTCAGATATTTTCTATGAGAAAAGTGAAATTTAAAAAAACAAATTTGATGGTTAAAAGGGTTAAGCAACTTATAGAGCGTGCAGTATCAGGTAGCTGACCGTCAAGGCCCTTGGGCGTGCAGTATCAATATTAGGTAGCTGACCGTCAAGGCCCTTGGGCGTGCAGTATCAGTATTAGGTAGCTGACCGTCAAGGCCCTTGGGCGTGCAGTATCAGTATTAGGTAGCTGACCGTCAAGGCCCTTGGGCGTGCAGTATCAGGTAGCTGACCGTCAAGGCCCTTGGGCGTGCAGTATCAGTATCAGGTAGCTGACCGTCAAGGCCCTTGAGCGTGCAGTATCAGTATTATGTAGCTGACCGTCAAGGCCCTTGGGCGTGCAGTATCAGTATCAGGTAGCTGACCGTCAAGGCCCTTGGGCATGCAGTATCAGGTAGCTGACCGTCAAGGCCCTTGGGCCTATATTAGATTATGGGCTTTGTCTGCCCATCTGTATGTACCTGCCCGACTGCCTGTAGCGCCATGTCCATAACATTTATAGTAAATGCTTGTTGGTGTTAATGATCAAGAATTGATCTCACCCAGTATAGCGTAATAGATCACCCAGTATAGCATAATATTTAATTGCACGATATATGTTGATATTGTCTAGAGCAGCTGCAAGTCTACTTATACAGGTCATACATCAAGTCTAGTTGATACAAGTCAAGTGATAGTTATATTTAAATCCATCAAGCATGTCTATTTTCTGTTTCAGAATATTCTCAAAGCCATACTACTACTCGTGAAAGAGCTGGATAAAGACGCATTACAAACTCTTGCCAATGATGTCAAACAGAGAATAGAGTCTTGTACATAATGTAATGCCTAACTTTGACATTCCTGTAATGCCTAACTTCGGCATTCATGTAATGCCTGTCTTCCAATGGTTGGTTTTCACGGTAGCCATGGATGTTCGCTGCCATCAGGAATGTCCCCGTACTCATTTTAGAACCGGCTATTAATGGCTCTAGTTTCATGGCATATGATGTTAAAATGCTGCTAATGGTTTGTCCAATAGTGGTGACAGAAACCCACATGTAGTAACAGACTCCACATGTACTAACAGACTCTTATTCAGAATAACTTTACACCGACTTAGAATGGCTTACAGATTCTATAACCATCAATGCACTCAGGACTGTGTATAAGTTCTATAATCTTGGATGCACTCAGGATGGCTTACAGGTTCTATAAATCTGATTGTCATGAGAACGGCTTACAGACTCTATAAACTTGGATGCTATGATGTAACTCAGTTCCTATGCAACTGGGCATGATATGGTCGCATGTAATAGGTCATCCGACAGAAGACTTAATGACAGTTATAACCTAATTTGATTGACAAGGATTTCTTGACCTATGACTATATATTGTTAACTAGTATGACAGGTCATCAACATAAATCTTTGAACGAAACTCCAAGATATTAGCTTTCTGATCCAGCTCAATAGTATGGATCGGATTTCAATCAGGAAATGAAGAAATGACTCATGAATGAAAGGTTATAATGAAAGCAATCTGTCAAGTGGACTTAAGTCCTAACGAGTAACATGAGATTAAGTTAGGAGATGATTCAGTTATAGTTGTTAAGAATCAGTTAAGGGAAGGTTTTATAGTTGTTAAGAATCAGTCAAGGGAAGGTTTGGGAGTGTAGAGGTATGAGTGTATAAGAATCGACTCGAATCAGCTTAGAGGTCTGAGAGTGTATAAGAATCGGCTCGGAGGGTTGGGAGTGTATAAGAATCGGCTCAGAGGCTTGGGAGTGTATAAGAATTGGCTGAGGTAGGGAGTTCAGTGATCAGCAAAATGGCGGTTTCTACTTCCGGGGAAATTGCAAAATTAGCGTTTTAATCATTTTTAAATAGAGAGCTGAATTAATTTCTCTTATTTATCTGTTGATATTGTTGTGTTATTTTGACTTTTTAAGAATAAAATTTGCCCCACACGAAATATTCCCAATGAAATAAATACAATTTATCCAGCAGTGTGCCACGGTACCATTCTTTTTACAAGATATCCGGTATTGTATGACAAAAATACCCCGGTTCCTCAATGCCTACAATTGCAAATGATATATCATTTTGTAATGCATTCTCTGTACTTTTAGAAACTGTAATTGAAATGTCAACTATCAATGATTTTGTCATCCATATAATTGATTATTGAAAGACAGAGGTGAATAATCTTCAGAAAACAGCCTTATAAGTACCAATATAGCTTGTAAATCTACAAAGAATGCATTCCCATGAAAAAGCTATTAAGAGTCTACATTTCAATAAGTTTCTAATAGTACAGAGAATCCCCTAAAAAATGATGCATCAGTTGTGAGGATGGGCATTGAGGAACAAGTGGTTTTTAGCTCACCTGGCCAGAATGGTCAAGTGAGCTTATGCGATGGCGACCGTCCGTCGTCTGTCGTCCGTCAACTTTTTCTTTAAATGACTTCTTCTCAAGAACCACTGGGCCGATTTCAATTATATTTGGCAGGAACCATCCCTAGGGCATAGAGATTGAATTTGTTCAAATGAAGCCGATCGGCCAAAATCCAAGATGGCCGGCAGCCAAAATGGCCGATTTTTAGAAATACTTTAAAAAATCTCCGAAACCGCTGGAGGAATTGATTCAAAACTCATAACACATCATCTATTGCAACGGTAGACCCAAGTTTGTTCAAGGCAACCTGATTGGCCGATTTGCCTGGCGGCCTCTTGGATGACCTAGTTTTCGCGAAAACGACTTCTCCCGAACCGCTGAAGGGATAGACCTGAAATTTGGTAAATATGCTTAGGGACCAAGGTACAGTCAAGTTTGTTCAAGGGAAGTTCGTACGTTAAAAAACATGGCCGCCATCAACCAATCAAAATTTTGCGTTTCTTGGTCATATTGGCTTTTTTGTATTTGATGTATTTTGATGGCGAAAATTGCTTTATATATGCTTATCAGTGTGGCGAGTTCAAATATGCCACATTCGAGACTGTCGGATAACCGGTTTCGCTGCCATCTTGGTTTGTTTTCCCGCAATAGGCTCCCATAGTAAAGCAATGGGGAATTCTTTAAACGACTTTGTCTCAAGAACCACTGGGCCAATTTCAATTATATTTTGGAGGAAGCATTCATAGGGCATAGAGATCTAAGTTTGTTCAAACGAAGCTGATCGGTCAAAATCCAAGATGGCCGCCAGCCAAAATGGCTTATTTTTAGGAACACTAAAAAATCTCTGAAACCGCTGGAGGAATTGATTCAAAACTCATAACACATCATCTGTGACAATGGTAGACCCAAGTTTGTTCAAGGCAACCTGATTGGCCAATTTGCTTGGCGGCCATCTTGGATGACCTAGTTTTCGCGAAAACGACTTCTCCCGAACCGCTGAAGGGATAGAGCTGAAATTTTGTAAATACGCTTAGGGACCAAGGGCCTTTAAAGTTTGTTCAAGAGAAGTTTGTTAGTTAAAAAACATGGCTGCCATCAACCAATCAAAATTTAGCGTTTCTTGGTCATATTGGCTTTTTTGTATTTTGATGGCGAAAATTGCTTTATATATGCTTATCAGTGTGGCCAGTTCAAATATCCCACTTTCGAGACTGTCGGATAAACAGTTTTCCTGCCCTCTTGGTTTGTTTTCCCGCCATAGTCTCCCATAGTAAAGCAAATGGTCCCATACTAAAGCAATGGGAAATTTAAAATGTCTTCGCGAGAACTACTGGGCCGATTTCAATTATATATGGCAGGAAGCATCCTTAGGGCATAGAGATTCCATTTTGTTCAAACTAAGCCGATCGGCCAATTTGGCTGGCGGCCATCTTGGATTTTGGTTGATTTTTAGATATGTATTTTAAAATCTCCAAAACCGTTCGAGGGATCAATTCAGACCATGAAATATGATCTATGAGCTGACCCAAGTTTGTTCAAGGGAACTTGATTGACTAAATGGTTCAGCGGTCATCTTGGATGACCTTGTTTTCGCAAAAACGACTCCTTCCCCAGAACTATTGAATCGTTCATGCCAAAATTTGTAATATATGATTAAGGACTAAGGGCCATTAAAGTTTGTTCAAGAGAAGTTGATCCGTCAAAATAACTTGCCGATTTAAAATGTCTTTAAAAATCTTCTCCAAAACCGCTTGGGGGATCAATTCAAAACGCATGAAATATCATCTAGGGCAAGAGCTGCACCAAGTTTGTTCAAGAGAACTTGATTGGCCAAATGGTTTGGTGGCCATCTTGGATAACCAAATTTTTGCCAAAATGACTCCAGAACCACCGAGCGGATTGGGGCGAAATTTGGGAGATATGATTAGACACTGAGTGTCATTAAAGTTTTTTTAAGGGAAGGTGCTACGTCAGAAACATGGCTGCAGTGGACCAATCAAAATGTAGCATGTTTGGCGGCCATATTAGACTTGCAAAAATGTCCACAAACTCATTTAGAAGACTACTCCTAAACCACCCACCAACAATTGTGACAAAAATGCATAATGCTCCAGGTGAGCGACACAGGCCTCTTGTTTTTACAATCTGGTGTATCGTGGCCAAAAAGTACCTGGTTTAATGTAATAATTAAATATGCAAATTTATGCAAATTAACTAATAATTTATAAACAACTATTAAAATCCACATCACTGGCTCTGCTTTATTAAGTGACAATTGTGTTCCAAATTTCATGGCAATAACTGCATTAGTTTAGAAATCATGGGGATATATGTTTTGTAAACAGGATTATTATGCTTATATGGTACCATTTTAAGACAATATGGCTAGTGTTAATCCAATGACCTAATATATACATGTATGAATCCCCTAATTTGGCAAACTTCACACAAGCATAGCATTGCAATGAATAGGCCGATTGTCGAATGGTTTTTAGTAATCAATTTGTTAAGCTGCCTTCTATTAGAAACAATATAATATAACTACTTCGAATTTCACTCTGAACTCCCTATCAGAGGAGGTTTGAGCATGCATGTATAATTACCATAATAAAAATGTTTTAAAGTTTCTGGTTTTTTTGTTGTCGAAATCCAATACACAGGCATACAGATGTCTAAATTGCAGCTTTGTTCAGTTTTAGTATCTCGTATAAAAAGTATCTTCAGTAAATTAACCCGTTAACATTTAAAATGGCTGGAAATCGTTTAAAACGCAACTCCTCATTAACTGCTTGGGCGAATTCAACCAGACTTGACTGGAAGGACCCTAGGGAAGTAGGCTACAGAAACTGTATACCAAATTTTGACTGTTTAATTGTTTTGGGTGGCCATCTTGGATTTTTCGAACAAGAGGCCCAAGGGCCTTTGACGCTCACCTGGACAATCTTACATTTTATTAAGAATTTACTGGAAATTGTCAAAGTGAGGTTTAGCTTCTTGAGAGATTTCAACTGATTTGGCTACACTCTAGAACAATATTCAGAATTTTACTTGGTCAATTTTTTGGGTGAAAATCTTACTTTATGAAAAATTGTCAAAGCGCATCTCTTTAACTGCTTGATGGATTTTAACCAAATTTGGCCGGAAGTATCTTACGGTGGTAAGTTCTAGAACTTCTATTCAAAATTCCGATTGATCCTATTGTGGTAGGCTCAAGAACATATATTCAGAATTTTGATTAGTGAATTTTTTGAGTGAAAATCTTAGATTTAAAAAAAATGTGCCAGCAATTGTAAAAATGCATCTCTTCCTTAGCTTCCCTATTGTGCTAGGATCCAGAACATCTATTCAGAATTTGATTGGTCAATTTTGGCATTGAATATCTTAGGTTTTATGAAAGATTTACTGGAAACTGTCAAAACACATCTCCTTAACCGCTTCATGGATTTGAACCAAATTTAGCTGCAATGTTTCTATACCACCAAATAAACTTGGCTGAAAGGACCCTAGAGTAATATGCTTCAGAACTTGTACACAGAATTTTGATTGGTAAATTTTTTCGCCGGCCATCTTTTTCCAAAAAAGGCCGTAAATTGTTTAAAACGCTACTCATTAACTGCTGCGGCAATTTCAACCAGACTTGGCTGGAATGATACTAGGCTGATAGGTTTCAGAACATGTACATGTATATACAGAATTTTGATTGGTCAGTTTTTCCGGTGGCCATCTTGGATTTTCCAAAAATCTCTGGAAATAAGTTAAAAGCCTACTCCTCCTCATTAATCACTTGGCCAATTTCAATCAAATTCAGCTGGAAGGACCCTAGAGTAGTATGTTTCAGAACATGTATACAGAATTTTGATTGGTGAATATTTTCGGCAACCATCTTGAACGTTCCGAAAAATGGCCGCAAATTGGTTAAAATGTTACTCCTCATTAACCGTTTGGGTGATTTTAACCAGACTTGGCTGAAAGGACCCTATGGCATTAGGCTTTAGAACTTGTATATAGAATTTTGATTGGTAAATTTTTCTGGTGGCCATCTTAGATTTTCCAGAAATCCTTTCAAACACTACTCGTCCTTAATCACTGGCCTGATTTCAATGAAACTTGGGTGGAATGATCCTATGGTAATCAAGAGTTCTAAAGAGAATTTTGATTGGTTGATTTTTAGGCAGGCATCTTGGATTTTCGAAACATTTTCCAGCAGCGTTTAAATCGCTACTACTACTTAATCAATGGCTAGATTTCAACCAAACTTGGGTGTAACGATGCTATGACAATAGGCTTCAGATCAAAATGGAATTTTGATCGGTCAATTTCTTTGGTGGCCATCTTGGATTTACGGAAAATTATCCATGCCTTTAAATGCAAACGGTTCAAATGCTAATGGTCCAGGTGAGCGTCGCAGGCCCTTGGTCCTCTTCTTTCAAATGACAATTTAATCAGATGTTTATGTTGCTTAACCCTTACCACTCATGTCAAAATATTACATTTTCAAATTAAGATAAAAGATGAGCTAAAATTTGAATAAGGCCGCTTATAAAAAGCCTAAGAATGTTAATCTGACACGATAGATGCCATGTTTTCAAAATATGATCCAAAATTGGTTAAATTGATCTGGGACTATTCTGTCTGATTTCGATATGGTTGAGTGATCACTCAGTACTATGATTGATCAGTCAACTTCCATATATGGCATTATACATGCGTCTCGGCGCGAAAATTTCCGCCAAAGAAGTTGTCAGTGAATAGCAAGATTAGTGTGTGTGCAGGCGTGAAACCTGCGAGATGTGTCTGGTTCTTCAAATGTGAAATTTTTAAAGTTTTATTATTATTATTTTATGTGAGCGGTAGGGTTTCCTTTTAAGAGGAACAAGCCAAGTTATAATGCCAAGTAGTTGAATATGAACGTTTTATATTAAGTTGAATTAGTAGTGATAGTCCTAGGTGCCGTAATTGATTCCTATGGAGAAGGCGTGAAATCTACAGAGAACTGAGGTAATCGATCGGTCGATCATTTTCACCTGATCTGCGATCACATTTCAATAAACACTCAGCTATCAAACACCTCTCCACGCCCTAGGGACAACTCACTTAGCTCATCTACCATCACGCCTGCCGGCTCCGGGTTCAAATCAGCCAGGGGGAACCACTTATCCTCCTGAACTTGCCATTGAACCTTCTTCAGTAGTCATTCATCTGCTCATGAGTCTTCTAATCTTATGACCCATCGTCGAACGCTTCGACGATAATCTTCAGTCTATTCCGGGATCGCTTTCCACCCATAAAAGCTGCACACATAAAGATCCATCATCGAACATTCTCAATCACCATAGAGATGTGTCGAACCCGTTCTTTACATCTACGCATCAGTTATCAGAACACTGATGTAATATAGTTATCTTCTTCGAATTACATTTCGGGACTCGATTCTTAACAGCAGTCATCCGAGAATAGTCTTCAATGAATCACCTCTGGATCTCCATTTCATTTAACGTCATTGTGCATTAACGCCCACATTAGGCGTTGCTCATATATGTTTCTTGGATATTGAGATCGCCCTATAAGGTCATTCTGAGGTCAAGAAGTCATCATATTGGATCTTCGAAAGATGATGTTACCATATTGAGTCAATTTGAAAAAGAGACCGCCATCTTGGGTCTCTTGATTCTGTCAATCCACCATCTTGAATTCAGTTGAGTCATAATTGCATTGACTTAACTTCGGTTTAGTTAAGCAATTCGGATCAAATGAATTGATTAACCGTAGATCCTCCCGATATTTAACCCCTAGACAACAACTTTCCAATTTGAATCGTTTAATTGAGCATTACAGGGAGGCTCGCTCCGTGACATGTTAATTTTTCAACAAATTTGGTTGAAGATGTTGCTGTCTATGAGAGCAACATCATCCACCAAAATTGTTGGAAAATGTACATCAGTTTCTTTGCTATCGACACAGTAAAAGATAGAATATTGACATTAGAGTACTAAGGGTTAACCCTTACCACTCTGATGCCAATATTCTATCTTTTACCCTGTCGATAGCAAAGAAATTTGTGTACATTTTCCAACAATTTTGGTGGATGATTTTGCTGTCTTCGATAGCATCATCTCCCACCAAATTTGTTGAAAAATGTACACCAGTTCATCCTTTAATTTAATTTGAAAATTAAAAAATCTGACATCTGTGTGGTAAGGTTTAAATGTATTCTGTATCATATTAATTAATCTACTTTCTTTTGAAAATGTTTTGTTCTTTTCATGATTTGAACTTTGCTTGTTTGGACCATTTGCCTTTTGGTCAGACTTGGTGTGCCAGGAGTCATTGTACTGCAGGTCACTAACAGGCAGTGAGGCTTTATGGTTCAGTCTTAGTTATCCTTTCCCGAAACTATGCTTGCCAGTTGGTATAATTTAATAAACAATTCTCTTGGTCTGCGAATTTTGGACATAGGACATTTTATATGCTAATGGATGGATTTCATCTGTCACTCAAGTGTATGATGTCATAATCAATTATGTCATATGCAGGCTGACATCACAATCAAAATGCGTAATAAATGACATCGAGCTCCGTCATGAATACTGAATAGTCTAAGTGTACGAATTGTAGGTGTTTACTATTTAATTAACATCGTGTTGAATATTTTGAAACTAATTTGACTTGTCATTGTTGCGGCCAGAGGCAGCAAAAGCACCCCGTCAAATTAGTTTCAAAATATTCAACAACCTACCTGTATATATGCTGTTGTAGCAACATCATAGCATGCGTTGAGTCATGTGTATTCAGAACCTTTATGCTGTTGCTCTAGCAGAATATCGACACTAATAATTTTTCAACTGTCAATTTATGTATTGGTGTCTAGAATTGCCTATAGGCGTGCCATTTTGCGCTGGGGATTGTGGTCCTGCTGGCTGTTTCACTCACATTAGCGTAGGTCTAATGCTGTGTCTCGCGAGATCGAGAAAATAATTCTCAGCACGAAGCCACAGCTCTATTTTTAGATTGCTGGAATCTGGAATAGAGTTTGTGCGCTTAAAGTTGTTATTACACCACCAACATCTATACCATTCAATCACTCCTCGCTAAATCCAACCCACCATCATTTAGCTCCAGAAAAAACTCAACCGTAACCTATCCTATACCTCAGAAGCCACAAATCTCTCATTCTCTTCATAGCTAGTGAATAAATTACCTCCCTTATTGTTATGCTAATCAGACTGGCTTCAGTCTATTTGTGTAGAGGGCAATAAAAAGCCATGGCGCATGCGCACACACTCCTGCTTGATCAACGAGAACTTCACTTGCTTAATTTCTGCTGTCTTGAACAGGTTAACTTGTATAGTTGCAGTCAGAAGTCTTATTAGAATCAGAATAGCCAAGCGTCGTTCATCTGTCCGTCAACTTTTTCTTTAAACGACATCTCAAGAACCACAGGGCTGATTTCAATTATATTTGGCAAGAAGCATCCTTAAGGCATAGATTCAAGTTTGTTCAAACGAAACTGATTGGCCAAATTGGCCGGCGGCCATCTTGGATTTTGGCCGATTTTTAGGTCACCTGGCGAGAATGGCCAAGTGAGCTAATGACATGGCAACCATCCATTTGTCCATCCATCCATCAATTTTTGCTTAAAAACGCTGCTCATTAACCGCTTGGCAGATTTCAACCTAATTTGGCTGGAAGGACCCTATGGGAGGAGGCTTCAGAAATATTTTGGCAGCAATCTCTGATTTTCTGAATGTTTTCCGGAACCATTTAAAAATGGTACTCCTTCAATCAATAGTCCAATTTCTACAAAACTGGAATGATCCTATGACGGTAGGCTTCAACATATTAAAACGAGTCTTAATTGGTCAATTTTTTGGTGGCCATCTTGGACTTTCCAAAAATAAATGCAAATAGTTTAAATGCCAACGGTCCAGTTGAGCGCCACATGTCCTTGGGCCGCTTGGTATAAATGTCTTTAAAAATCTCTGAAACTGCTTGGGGGATCGATTCAAACCTCAGGAAATATTACCTAGGGCAAGAGCTGAACCAAGTCTGTTCAAGGGAACTTTATTGGCTACATAGTTTGTGGGCCATCTTGGATGACCTAGTTTTCGAGAAAGCGACTTCTACAGAACCACTGGGGTGGGGTGTGGGGTAATGGTTAGGGACTAAGAGCCATTAAAGTTTGTTCAAGGGAAGTTGATGAGTAAAAGAACATGGCCGCTGTGGGCAAATCAAAACATAGTGTTTGGCGGCCATTTCAGATTTTTTTTTAATGGTTATTGAAGCCGAAATCAAATTTATATAGATTTTTGGTCATTCTAATTTATAATTTGCCATTTTCGAAACTGTTGGATAAATGGTTTGGTGGCCATTTTGAATCATTTTCACGCCAAAAGCTCCC
The DNA here is from genome assembly GCA_034401795.1 of Chaetoderma sp. LZ-2023a. Taxonomy (NCBI): domain Eukaryota; kingdom Metazoa; phylum Mollusca; class Caudofoveata; order Chaetodermatida; family Chaetodermatidae; genus Chaetoderma; species Chaetoderma sp. LZ-2023a. The sequence goes on from CM067364.1 coordinate 1,094,755, forward strand.
ATACTAAAGCAATGGGAAATTTAAAATGTCTTCTCAAGAACAACTTGGCCAATTTTAATTATATTTGGCACGAACAATCCTTGGACATAGAGATTCAAGTTTGTTCAAACGAAGCAGATTGGCCAATTTAGCCGGTGGCCATCTTGGATTTTGGCTGATTTGGGCATCGATTCAAAACTCATGAAATATGATCTAGGGAAGAGCTGAACCAAGTTTGATCACGGTAACTTGATTGGGCAAATAGTTTGTCATCCATCTTGGATGACCAAGTTTTGACAGCTATGATTAGGGATTAAGGGTCATTGACGTTTGTTCAAGGGAAGTTGATCCATCAAAAAACATGTCCGCGGTGACCCAATCAAAATATAGCGCGTTTGGCGGTCATATACTGGATATTTTTTATTTGATGGATTTTGAGGCCGAAATTAGTTTTATATATATATATATATATATGTCGTTGGGTATTCAGATTTCAAATTTGTCATTTTCAAAACTTTCGGATAAACGGATTGGCGGCCATCTAGGTCCATTTTCTCGCCAAAAGCTCCCATACTAAAGCAATGGGAAATTTTAAATGACCTCTTGAGAACTACTGGATCAGGCCGAAATTTGGCATATATGATTAGGGACTAAGGGTCATTAAACTTTGTTCAATAGAAGTTGATAAGTAAAAAATGGCCGCCATGAACCAATCAAAATGTAGCATGTTTGTGGCCATATTGGATATTTTTATTTGGTGGATTTTAAAGCCGAAATTGGTTTTATATAGTTTTTCGGTATTCTGATTTCAAATTTGCCATTTTCGAAACTGTCGGATATATGATTTGTGAGAAATCTTGGATCTTTTTTAAATGTCTTGAGAACCACTGGGGCGATTTCAAGTATATTTGACAGGAAGCAGCATCCTTACGACATAGGGATACAAGTTTCTTCAAAGTGGCGGGTAACCATCTTGGATTTTGGCCGACTTTTAGAAACGTCTTTAAAAATCTCCGAAACCGCTTGGGGTATCGATGCAAACCCTATAAAATATGATCTAGGGCAAAAGCTGAACCAAGTTTGTTCAAGAGAACTTGATTTGCCAAATGATTCAGTGGCCATCTTGGATGACCTAGTTTTCGAGAAAACAACTTCAGAACCGCTGAACAGATTGGGCCAAAATTTGGCAGATAAGATTAGGGCCGAAACGCCATTAAAATTTGTTCATGGAAAGATGATATGTAAACATGATGCCCAATGGGCTTGTGTCGCTCACCTGGAGCACCATCAATTTTTGTCAAAATTGTTGGTGAGCAGTTTAGTAGTCGTTTAAATGAGTTCGTGGACATTTTTGCAAGTGCAATATGGCCGCCAAACATGCTACATTTTGATTGGGCCACGGCGCCCAGGTGGTTTTTTTGACGGATCAACTTCTCTTGAACAACCTTAATGGCCCTTAGTCCTTAATCATACCGCCAAAATTTCGGCCTGATCCCTTTAGCGGTTTTGGAGGAGTTTTTTCGCCAAACCATTTGGTCAATCGAGTCCTCTTGATCAAACCTGCCTTACCTCTTGGCCTAGATGAAGATTCCCCAAGCGGTTTTGGAGATTTTAAAAGCCATTTCCTAAAATCGGCCGTAATCCAAAATGGCCACCGGGCAAATTGGCCGATCGGGTTCATTTGAACAAACTTGGATCCCTAAGGATGCTTCCTGCCAAACATAATTGAAATCGGCCTAGCAGTTCTCGAGAAGACATTTAAAATTTCCCATTGCTTTAGCATGGGAGCTTTTGACGAGAAAATTATCCAAGATGACCGTCAAACTGTTTATCCGACAATTTCAAAAATTGCAAATTTGAGCTCAGAATACCCAAAAACATATATAGAACCAATTTTGGCCTCAAAATCCATCAAATAAAAAAATCCATTATGGCCGCCAAACAGACTACATTTTGACTGGCCCACGGCGGCCATGCTTTTTGACGGAGCAATTTCCCTTGAACAAACTTTAATGGCCCTTAGTCCCTGATCATATCTCCCAAATTTTGGCCTGATACCTTCAGCGGTTCTGGAGAAGTCTTTTTCGGGAAAACTAGGTCATCCAAGATGGCCGCCGATCCATTCTGTCAATCAAGTCATCTTGAGCAAACTTGGCTTACGTCTTTCCCTAGATGAAGTTTCATAAGTTCTGAATCGATTTTTAAAGACATTTCCTAAAATCGGCCGAAATCCAAGATGGCCACCGGCCAAATTAGTCGATCGACTTCATTTGATCAAACTTGGATCCCTATGCCCTAAGGTTGCTTCCTGCTAAATATAATTGAAATCGGCCTACCAGTTCTCCAGAGGAAGACATTTTAAATTTCCCATTGCTTTAGTATGGGCGCCTTTGGTGGGAAAATAATCCAAGATGGACACCAAACCGACAGTTTCAAAAATGGCAAATTTGAGCTGAGAATACCCAAAACCATATATAGAACCAATTTTGGCCTCAAAATTCATCAAATAAAAAAATCCAATATGGCCACCAAACATGCTACATTTTGATTGGCCCACGGCAGCCATGTTTATTGACGGATTAACTTCCCTTGAACAAACTTTAATGGCCCTTAGTCCCTGATCATATCTCCCAAATTTTGGCCTGATCCCTTGAGCGGTTCTGGAGGTCGTTTTTGGGAAAACTAGGTCATCCAAGATGGCCACCGAACCATTTGGTCAATCAAGTCTTCTTGAACAAACTTGGCTTATCTCTTTCCCTAGATGTTGTTTCATGAGTTTTGAATCGATTCCTCAAGTGGTTTCGGAGAAGATCTTTAAAGACGTTTCCTAAAATCTGCCAAAATCCAAGATGGCCGATTGGCTCTATTTGAACAAACTTGGATCCCTATGCCCTAAGGATGCTTCCTGTCAAATATAATTGAAATCGACCCAGTGGTTCTTGAGACGGACGGATGGACACACGACGGACGGTCGCCACGGCATAAGCTCACTTGGCCTTTCAGGCCAAGTGAGATAAAAACCAACTCCAGAACCGCTGAACGGATCGGGCCGAAATTTGGGCGATATCACCAAACAGCCCGAGACCTCGATGTCGAGAACACCAGAACCAGTCCACACACAACCACTGTGATCAACTGTGATAGCAAAACCACCCGAGCTCTAACTTCCCTAAACAGAACTCCGGGTGGCAACACAAAAATTGATAAACCAGGACCCTGAATGCGTGACTTCTACTCGAATATAGCATCACAACAGGACCTGCATAGCAACATTCCCCAGTTTTGTTAAATACATATAGGCACTATAAGTTGTAATACATTTTTTCGGTGGCCATTTTGGGTTTTCAAATATTTAGAAATAAAAATACTTCAAAATATATCCTCCTCCAAATATGATCTGATTTTGACACTTACCACTCTGGCGTCAAAATTTTAAATTTTCAAATCAAATTAAAAGATAAACTGATATTCATTTTTCGACAAATTTGGTGGGACATCGGCCACCAAAGTCGTTGAAAAATATACACCAGTTTCTTTGCTATTAACACGGTAAAAGATAGAATATTTACATCAGAGTGGTACAGGTTAATCAAACTTGGTTTAAGCAAGAACCATAACTCGTTGATGGATTAAAAACAAATTTAGCAGATATGTTCCATCAGGCAATATCTACTTGCCTATGAATATGAAGACGTCATGACTTGAAATAAGGACCATAACTCAGGCTTTAAGTTGTATTTAAGTATTGAACCCTATTGGGAAAATAATCTGTGTCACGTTTCGTAAATTGTTAATGGATTAAAACAAGATTTGGCAGAAATATTCTTTTAGTACATATTAATGATTTGACAATTGGTGTCAGGGATGGCTGCCCTATTGATCAATGGTACTTTTCCCGTTGGTCAGTCATGCCAATATTCTTGCATTTTCTCATCCAAATTCTTTACGGTGACCATTGTCTCGTTCGTAAATGACATCTGCTGCATCAATAATGTCAGGCATGGCTGGCCCATTTATCAATGGTACTTTTCCCATTGGTCAATAGTGTCAAGGATACCAATATTTTTGTATAATTCGTAGTAAGGATGATTGCCTCATTTACCGGTAAGTGAAGCCAATCTGTCAATTTGGCCAGTGACTGTTTTGGATTTTGATCGATTTTTTAGAAACCTCCAAATTGGGGGGGGGGGGGGCGGGGGGGGGGGGGGGGGGGGGATGAATTGGAACGCGTGAAAGGTCATCTAGTGCAAGAGTGGAAACAACTTTGTTCATGGGAACATGATTGGCCAAATACTTCAACGGCCATCTAAGCTGGATAACCAAATTTTTATGCAAACAAGTTCTCCTGAACTGCTGAACGGATCAAGCTGAAATTTGGGATGTATAGTTAGGGCTATTCTAACTTGTCCAATGGAGGGCTGTATGTTACAATTTTAAAATACATGGCCGCCATCAACCAATCAGATTTCAGCATTTTGGCAGCCAGATGAAATTGATTTTGATTGGTATGATTTCAAATTTTCCACTTTCGAAACTGTCGAATAAATGGTTTGCCGGCGATTTTGGATCACTTACCACAAAAGATTCTCATACTAAAGCAATAGGAATTTAAAATGTCTTCTCAAGAAGCACTGGACTGATTTTAACCAAATTTAGTAAGGCTAAATGGTACAATGTATAGATGTCAATTTGAATGCAGCACAGTATCAGCCCACTAATCATCCTGGTGGCAGCACACTACCAAAGATTTGCTTCGGTCGACCCAGCCAGGAAGTAGCATGACAGCAACATGGTTGATATAAAGAATGGCAGCATAGTTTGGAATTGAATTTGTATTTATTAGCTTCAGAATAAATGATATTTACATCGACATTATGATAGCAGCATGTGCCGTAGAACAAGACAGGTGGAGTAAGTGATGGACTCATTCTACAGAAGAGGACAGATGGAGTCAGTGATGGATTCATTCTATAGAACAGAACAGGTGGAGTCAGTGATGGACTTGTGCTGTAGAACAGGACAGGTGGAGTCAGTGATGGACTCGTGCTACAGAACAGAACAGGTGGAGCCAGTGATGGACTCATTCTACAGAACAGAACAGGTGGAGTCAGTGATGGACTCATTCTACAGAACAGAACAGGTGGAGTCAGTGATGGACTCATTCTACAGAACAGGACAGGTGGAGTCAGTGATGGACTCATTCTACAGAACAAGACAGGTGGAGTCAGTGATGGACTCATGCTGCAGAACAGGACAGGTGGAGTCAGTGATGGACTCGTGCTGTAGAACAGGACAGGTGGAGTCAGTGACGGACTCATTCTACAGAACACGACAGGTGGAATCAGTAATGGACTCATTCTACAGAACAGGACAGGTGGAGTCAGTGATGGACTTGTGCTGCAGAACAGGACAGGTGGAGTCAGTGATGGACTCATGCTACAGAACAGGACAGGTGGAGTCAGTGATGGACTCATTCTACAGAACAGGACAGGTGGAGTCAGTGATGGACTTGTGCTACAGAACAGAACAGGTGGAGTCAGTGATGGACTCAGTCTACAGAACAGGACAGGTGGAGTCAGTGATGGACTCATTCTACAGAACAGGACAGGTGGAGTCAGTGATGGACTCGTGCTACAGAACAGGACAGGTGGAGTCAGTGATGGACTCATTCTACAGAACAGAACAGGTGGAGTCAGTGATGGACTCATTCTACAGAATAGGACAGGTGGAGTCAGTGATGGACTCATTCTATAGAACAGAACAGGTGGAGTCAGTGATGGACTCATTCTACAGAACAGAACAGGTGGAGTCAGTGATGGACTCATTCTACAGAACAGGACAGGTGGAGTCAGTGATGGACTCGTGCTACAGAACCGGACAGGTGGAGTCAGTGATGGACTCATGCTACAGAACAGAACAGGTGGAGTCAGTGATGGACTCATTCTACAGGACAGGTGGAGTCAGTGATGGACTCATGCTACAGAACAGGACAGGTGGAGTCAGTGATGGACTCATTCTATTGAACAGAACAGGTGGAGTCAGTGATGGACTCATTCTACAGAACAGGACAGGTGGAGTCAGTGATGGACTCATGCTACAGAACAGGACAGGTGGAGTCAGTGATGGACTCATTCTACAGAACAGGACAGATGGAGTCAGTGATGGACTCATTCTATAGAACAGAACAGGTGGAGTCAGTGATGGACTCATTCTACAGAACAGGACAGGTCGAGTCAGTGATGGACTCATTCTACAGAACAGGACAGGTGGAGTCAGTGATGGACTCGTGCTACAGAACAGGACAGGTGGAGTCAGTGATGGACTCATTCTACAGAACAGGACAGGTGGAGTCAGTGATGGACTCATGCTACAAACAGGACAGATGGAGTCAGTGATGGACTTGTGCTACAGAACAGAACAGGTGGAATCAGTGATCGACTCATGCTACAGAACAGAACAGGTGGAGTCAGTGATGGACTCGTGCTGCAGAACAGGACAGGTGGAATCAGTGATCGACTCATGCTACAAACAGGACAGATGGAGTCAGTGATGGACTTGTGCTACAGAACAGAACAGGTGGAATCAGTGATCGACTCATGCTACAGAACAGAACAGGTGGAGTCAGTGATGGACTCATGCTACAGAACAGGACAGGTGGAGTCAGTGATGGATTCATTCTACAGAACAGAACAGGTGGAATCAGTGATGGACTAGTGCTGCAGAACAGGACAGGTGGAATCAGTGATCGACTCAGTCTACAGAACAGAACAGGTGGCGTCAGTGATGGACTCATTCTACAGAACAGAACAGGTGGAGTCAGTGATGGATTCATTCTACAGAACAGAACAGGTGGAGTCAGTGATGGACTCATGCTACAAACAGGACAGGGGGAGTCAGTGATGGACTTGTGCTACAGAACAGAACAGGTGGCATCAGTGATGGACTCATTCTACAGAAGAGAACAGGTGGAGTCAGTGATGGACTCGTGCTGCAGAACAGGACAGGTGGAATCAGTGATCGACTCATGCTACAGAACAGAACAGGTGGAGTGAGTGATGGACTCATGCTACAGAACAGAACAGGTGGAGTCAGTGATGGATTCATCCTACAGAACAGAACAGGTGGAATCAGTGATGGATTCATTCTACAGAACAGGACAGGTGGAGTCAGTGATGGACTCATGCTACAGAACAGGACAGGTGGAGTCAGTGATCGACTCGTGCTGCTAATACTGGTTTTCTTGGCAGTAGAATGACAGCAGTGCATGCTGCAATTTACGAACAGATCATCTGTTCATCAGATGTGCCATCCAGGAATGTTCAGCTCGATCGATCTAGATGAAAATGAACCATCTTTAGCTCTGAATGAACATGGGTGATCTCCATGAGACCCCAGAAGGACTAATGACATCATCAAACAGTCACCGCAGGAATGAACAGTCACCGTAGGAATGGGCCTTTCCAGTTTATCCATCCATCATATGACATCATAATCAACTACGTGATGTGTAGGATGATGTCATAATCGATGATGTCATGAATGACGTAGATAAGTATGTCATGAATGTTTAACTGAAGACAGACTAAGCATTGTTGTACGAATTGTATGTCTATTATTTAACAGCACCTAGTATAATTAGTTTCAAAATATTCAACAGCTTACCTGTATAGTTTTCTGGAAATTGATAGTCAGGAAGTTCAGGGATTGATCAATTCAAACATAGGTGAAGCGTGTGTGGAGCTTAACCAGAGATGGGCGGGGAATAGCTAAAACTGGAAAGGTTCATTATGACATCATAGTCACCGCAGGAATGATGACATCATCAAACAGTCTGCAGGCATGATGACATAATAGTCACCACACGAATGGTGATATCATACAGTCACCGCAGGAATGGTGACATCATACAGTCAACGCAGGAATGATGACATCAGTCACCGCAGGAATGATGACATCATACAGTCACCACAGGAATGATGACATCAGTCACCGCAGGAATGATGACATCATACAGTCACCGCAGAAATGATGACATCATACAGTCACCGCAAGAATGATGACATCATACAGTCACCGCAGGAATGATGACATCAGTCAACGCAGGAATGAAGACATCATACAGTCACCGCAGGAATGATGACATCATACAGTCACTGCAGGAATGGTGACATCAGTCACCGTAGGAATGGTGACATCATACAGTCACTGCAGGAATGATGACATCAGTCACCGCAGGAATGATGACATCAGTCACTGCAGGAATGATGACATCATACAGTCATCGCAGGAATGATGGCATCATACAGTCATCGCAGGAATGATGACATCATACAGTCACCGCAGGAATGATGACATCATACAGTCACCGCAGGAATGAAGTATTGTAGAGAGATGTCATCATGCAGCATCAAGAAATGACTACTGCGACCATGTTCAAGATCTGAAATATGAAGAGTTGAAAATTACAAGAGGCCCAAGGGCCTGTGACGCTCACCTGGACTATTAGCATTTGATCCATTTGCATTTAAATAAACATGGATAATTTTTAATAATAGACCATCCAGATTCTCATTTAACATTTTGAAGCATACCGTCATAGAATCGTTTGACCCAAGTTTTGCTGAAATCGGACTATTTATTAAGGAGTACCATTTTTAAATGGTTCCGGAAGATGGCTACCAAAACAGTGACCTATCAAAATTCGGAATATAATTTCTAGAGACTACACTATAGGATCCTTCCAGCTAAATTTGTTTTAAATTGCCCAAAGGGTTAATGAGGAATAGCGTCTTAAACGAATTCCCATTTTCCGGAGACTCCAAGATAGCCACTAGAAAAATTGACCAATCAGAATTCTGTATACATGTTCTGAATCCTACCACCATAGGGGCCTTCCAGCCAAGTCTGATTGAAATCACCCAAGCAGTTAATGGGGAGTAGTGTTTTAAACGATTTCCAGCAATTGTTAAAAGAATCCAAGATGGCCTCCGGAACAATTGACCAATCAAAATTCTGTATACAAGCTCTGAAACCTACCACCATAGTATCCTACCAGCCAAGTCTGGTTGAAACTGTCCAAGCAGTTAATGAGGAGTTAAACTATTTCCAGCCATCTTTCTGGAAAATTCAAGATAGCCACCGAAAATACTGACCCTTAAAAATTCTGTATATCAGTTCTGAAGCATACCACTCTAGGGCACTTCCAACCGAGTTTGCTTGAAATCGGCCAAGTGGCTAATGAGGAGGCGGCTTTTAACTGATTTTCGGAAAATCCAAGATGGCCGCTGGAAAATTGACCAATCAAAATTTTGTATACAAGTTCCGAAACCTACCATGCTAGGATCCTCCCAGCCAGGTTTGATTAAAATCGGTCAAGCGGTCAAGAGTAGGCTTTTAAAGAAAAAGTTGACGGACAGACGAACAGCCTTCAGGTCAGGTGAGCTAAGTTTCATTGAGCTTATGCCATGGCAACTATCCATCATCCATTCGTCGCCCACTTTTCTTTTAAGGGAAATTGTCTCAAGAACCACTGGGCAGAAATCAACCAAATTTTAAAGGATTAGCATCATTGGGCCATAAGGAAGCAAGTTTGTTCAAAAGAAACAGAACAGCCAATTTGGACAGCGGTAATCTTGGACTTTGGCCCATTTTTCAAAATTACTTTGAAAATCTTCGAAACTACAGATAGGATCAGACCAAAATTTGGGAAATATGATAAGGGACTTAAGGGCCATTCAAGCATTCAGTGGAACAATAGGCCCAAAGGCCTGTAACGCACACCTAGACCATTAGCATTTGAATCATTTGCATTTAAAAACACATGATGGATAATTTTCGGAAAATCCAAAATGTTTATAAGAGACGTTACTACATTAAACAATATGTCCGCCAACGATCAATCAGAATTCAGCATCTTGGTGGTCATACTTGAATTTTTTATTTGATTGATTTTGAAGCCGAAATTGGTTTTACATAGGTTTTTGAGTATGCTGATTTCAAATTTGCAACTTTCAAAACTGTTGAATTGGTGGCAATCTTGGATTGTTTTCCTGTCAAAACCTCCCATAATAAAGCAATAGGAAATTTAACATGTCTTCTTGAGAACCACAAATATGGTGGGAGACATGTTTGGGCCATATGGATCCAAGTTTGTTCAAACAAGCCGATTGGTTAGTTTGGCTGGTGGCCACCTTGGAATTTGTCGGATTTTATTAAACATCTTTTAAAATCTTCTCTGGAAACCACTGGGAATTGATTTGAAACTCATGAAACATCTTGGACAACAGCTGAACCAAGTTTGTTGAGAACTTGATTGTCCAAATGCTTAGGCGGCCATCTTGAATGACTTAATTTTCATGGCAACAACTTCTCCCGAACCACTAAAGCTGCCATTGACCAGATCAAATTTCAGCATTTTGGCAGCCATATTGGAATTTTTTATTTGATTGATTTTGAAGCTGAAACCGGTTTTATATAGGTTTTTTGGGTATGCCGATTCCAAATTAGCCACATTCGAAACTGTCAGCTAAGATAAAGTGGTTTGCCGGCCTTCTTGGATTGTTTTCCCATGAAATACTCCCATACTAAAGACAATAAGAAATTTAAAATGTCTTCTCGAGAACCACTAGGCGAATTTCAATTATATTTGGCAGGAAGCATCCTTAGGAATTCACACTCTTGAATCTGATTCATGGATCAGATTGTTCAAATGAAGCTGATTGGTAATCCTGGCTTTTGCGCTATTTTCTAAGTACAATTTGCATTTAAAACATAATTACTCTGTTCATGTCAAATTCTTTAGGTCTCTATTTGCAGGCCTTTCTACTTGCAGTAGCCATCATGGATTTTCCGAAAGTTTACCGGAAGTCATATAAAAGCTTTATATACAACAATAGAACTCCAGAGTTATCCGAAAACACAATGCCAGTAATTGGGTCACTGTGACCATGACCATTAACCATTTGACCCCAAAATCGATAGGCTTCTTTGGAAAGCGAAGGACAACTACCCAAGACTGGTAAAGATCCCTTCAATAGAACTTGAGTTATCATTACACCACAAACATCTGTACCGTTCAATCACTACTTGCTAAATCAATTACTCTACATTTAGCACCCAGAAAAAGATTTTTAATCTTACTTTTAATGCCTCCTATAGCAAGAACCATAACCTTCTACTCTTAGTCGGGGCCTCTGGATAGAGTAGACTCCCTTATCGTCAATCAAACAGAGACTGGAACCAGCCTAGATAGCTTTAAGTGTGACCCGCGGCACTGCGCATGTGTAAAAGCTACTACTTGCTAACAGCAAGGAAATAATATCACTTCTATTTTCTGCTCGAAAGCAAAGATTGAAAAAGCGCTAGAAATACATCAAGAGTTGCCATTATAACATCACACATGCCTCCCTGGAAGTCACGGATCTATAATACTCTATGAACACAAATTATTAACTTTTCTCTGTTCATTCTTTTTATTCATTGTATTGTAACATGTGTTACCAGTTTTCATGATTTCGTTTCAAGGCTATTAGTACATCTAAGCCTTATTCTTCCAACAATAAACATTGGTTTATTCCATAGAATTCTATTTAGAAAAAAAGTAATCCTCCTACAAATGCTAGTCTCTATTTGCTTTGTTATAATTTCTGCCATTTTGGACTCTAAGCCTTGTGCCTTGTCATATGATTAGCCTAAATAGGCACAAAAAGCAAATAAATCTTATTATCCCCATGTTTTAAAAAAATGTCGGGATATTGTAATCATGTCTGTCCATCCGTCCGTCACGCTATCTCCTCCCAAACCGTTGGGTGGAATTAAATCAAATTTGGTATGTGGTGTACCCATATGAGATATTTAGGTTTGTGGCAGGGGTCAAAGGGTCAAATCAGTTGTAACGCAACTCCTCTGGAATCGTTAGCCCGAACTCAACTAAATTTGGTTTCTGAGTTACCCATATGATTACGGAGTGCAAGAGGCCATTTACATTTGGCTCCACCCCCAGGGTGTGTGGGAGGGGTCAAACGGTCAAATTTTAACCTGCGGAAATTGATTGTAACGCATCTCCTCCGAAACCATTGGACAGAATTCAACCAAATTTGGTCGATGAATTGCCCATATCAATTTGGAGTACATGAGCACATTTACATTTGGCCCCACCCCCAGGGGTGGGTCAGAGGTGGGGGTCAAAAGGTAAAAAAATGTATTGCAATGCCGCTCCTCTGACACTGTTGGATGGAATTCAACCAAATTTTCTTTGTCAGTTACCCATATCAATGTGGAGTATATGAGTACATTTAAATTTGGCCCCGCCCCCCAGGGGGTGGGGGATGGGGTCAAAAGGTCATGAAATTGATTGTAATGCAACTCCTCTGAAATCGTTAGACGGAACTCAACCAAATTTGATATCTGTGCTACTCCTATGATTGCGGAGTCCAAGAGGCCATTTAGGTTTGGCTCCGCCTCCAGGGGCAGAAGAGTGGTCAAAAGGTCAAATTTTAACCTGCAGAAATTGATTGTAATGCATCTCCTCCGAAACCATTGGACGGAATTCAAGCAAATTTGGTATGTGAGTTACCCATATCAATGTGGAGTGGATGAGCACATTTACATTTGGGCCCGCCCCCAGAGGTGGGGGATAGGGTCAAAACGTCATGAAATTGATGGTAATGCAACTCCTCGGACACTGTTGGATGGAATTCAACCAAATTCGGTATGTGAGTTACACATATGATCGCGAAGTGCAAAATGACATTTACATTTGGCTCCACCCCCGGGGGTGTATCAAAAGTTCAAAGCGGTGAACGTGGGGATTTGCGATGACGCGTCATCGACTGATCAATCTAGTCTCATATTTCAATTAGTTTATTTTAAAAGGATGGTATCATTTCATTGTTGGCTTTATGTCTTATTCTGATTTATTTTTTCGGCTTAGGAGGTCGCTATAAGATCTTCATATAATGTTCGTCACCCAGTATGACCGTTTGCTCAGCAGCAAATTTGATGACCACGTGTGTGCTTAATGCATATCCTAATTTCCATCGTATGTCCGTGAGATATGCAAAGCATGGATTGCTGCGTTTTAGGATTTTCGAAAAAATTCTGTAATGGATTTGGAGGCTATGATCTCTTTCTCTGAAAATATTTGGATTTTTTTCACTTCTGTCTTGTCTTAGTCTTTGAACTAGTGGATCTTGTCAGATATTTTTACGTTTTAGAATCGGAATTCCAAGGCGAGCAAGGGTCAGAGGGATTTCCAGACTATCAGGACGATTGCATAGTTGGTATCGGAAGTGGGGGGATGAGGCTTCCCTTTACTGCACGACAGGAGGTGAGGCCGCCTAAGGGTAAGTTTCCGATGAGAAGTTTAAGGAGCCCACAAATAAGTCTCTGATTCCAATATTTACAAGAAGTTTAGAGGAGCCTACAAACATGACAAATAAGTCTCTTAATTCCGAAATCCATGTAATCTTGGGATGGGGCAAGCAATGTCTTCATCTACATCCCAAGTTTTGGTGCCGGACAACCAGTCTGGTGGTGCAGGACAACCAGTCTGGTGGTGCCGGACAATCAGTCCGATAATCAAGAGCAGCATGCGGGTTGTTTTGTGATAGGCATTTTCTGCAGCAAATGTGCCCTTCAAAATTTTGCGGTTAGAGATTTTAGATTACTGGTATTAATCGTCATTGGATTTCCTGTTCTCCTTCCAAAAGTTACAGTTTCTGGTGTTTATGTAATTTTGGTTGTCGGGGATCTTCCTGGTGTTCCAGGTACAGTTTCGCTTCCGTTTTGCACACATTCAGTGTCTATGTATCTTCCGATGCTAGGGATCTTCTTGTGTTCCAGGTTCAGCTTCTGCTTCCGGTTTTGCTCTCTCCCGGCGTTAATGTTACTTCTGGTATCAGAAATATGCCTGATGCTCCAGGTTCAGCATCCACTTCCAGTTATACTCACTTATATATAATAATGCACGGTTTGATTATAATCTAATTTGAACATAGATCTTAAGGATTTGCCACAGAGTAGGCTTGCGCGATTTTTCGATTTAATCGTGAAGTTCTATTTATTTTTAAAATCGCGATTTTTACGATGTAATTGAGGAAAAATCGTCAAAAATTTCATGTTTTTAAAAAATCTGAAGTGTGTACTTTTCCAGTGCATTTTATCAGTACATGAGTACAAGTATAATCGATTCACGTCTGTGTTCATTGTGTTTATATCCCGCCATGCCATGCACGTGTAGAATAATTACTAATCACAACACACAGCGCTACAATAAACAAGCTAACAATTAGGCTTGCGCGATTTTTGATTTGAAACATCGCCATCGATTTTATAAAAAAATCGTGATTTTCGATTAAATCGTAGGTCCAAATTCCCCAGAAGTATAAACCGGATTAGCGTGACTTGTTTCTAGAAAAAGTTAAAATAAATGATACAAAAATAGCACAAAATTAGAACACATGTTCATGCCACAAATTCTTACCATCCTACGTCTATGCTTAATGTATACCTTATATCCATCATCGCGGACGTGAAATTATTAATTGGGACCGCCTAAATATTGCGTATAGTTCAATAAACATTATTTAATTCATCAAAACTTGAGATAAAATGTCGCCGAGAAAAAAAAAAAATTACATCATGCTTCCGCTTATAGCCTCCCTTTGTACGACGAGTTTAGGTCACTACCAGAGTAACGCGAAGACGCTAATATTAGTACCGCGGGAGATACCGCACAATTCACATACATAGGGCGGTAGCTTTGAGTAGGTACTAGTGTAATGGCGTAAACTTGTCCTATAGTGCAGTTCATAGTTGCTTTCAGAATGTACGATTTACATTTAAGAGTAATCAACAGAACGCACAGTTCAAAGTCAAACAATCTGGAATGCTGTTGCTTTATTTTTTTTAATTTGACATGACAACCGAATCAAAAAGGAAAAATTATTACACCGTCTGAAATTGCTAACTCTAGAATTAAAAAGAATTATGTTCACTGATTGCCTAACACTCTGAAACTGTATATATACACCTGTGCAAAAGTTAAGCACCAGCAAAAACAACAGAACGTAGAAACATGATGGTACAACTAGGCTGCCATACTTTTTGTCCCCGCATTAGCTGACATAATTCCAAGTACGAAATGCACATGCATGCATGAATTCACGCCGCTTGATGTCCGTGCGTGGCGGGAAACAGCACACGTGTTCAGTTATGTAAAAGTCCAGTTTGAGGTGTAGAACATTACATACAGATTTAGGCGACAAGATTAGGAATTTTGTGTTCATGACCGTGGTTTATTTGTACAGAGAGAATTAGCTCTTGATTGTGAACCGCTATGGCAAGACGAAGGTTAAGTGATCGTGTGAAATGGCAAATCATAGGCATGCATACCACTGGTATGTCATGCAGAGAGATTGGCAGACAGCTGAACATTAACCATACTGTAATCAGTCGTTTGATTGCAAAACATGGGCAAACTAACGAGGTGAAGGACAGGCCTAGATCTGGAAGACCGAAGAAGACTACTGCCCGTGATGATCGAGCCCTAGTACGCCTTGTTAGGAGATCTCCATTCACCAACAGCAGAGTGCTCAGCCAGCAATGGGAAATGCGCAATAGAGTGTCAATGTCTACCGTCAAAAGGAGACTGTATGCTGCTGGCATGAAAGCTAGGAGACCTGTCAGACGTCCTCTCCTCACTGCACACCACAAAGAGGAGCGTCTGAGGTGGTGCAACGAAAGAAGACACTGGAACATGAGATCCTGGAAACGGGTACACTGGTCCGATGAAAGTCGGTTCCTGCTTCATGCCACAGATGGTCGAACTCGTGTATGGAGGTCCAGACGCATGGCGTACGACCAACGTAACATCATGGAAGAAGTTCCATTTGGTGGAGGTTCCGTTATGATATGGGGGTGCATCTCATTTGATTGTAAGCTGGATCTGTTGACTGTACCTGGAACACTAAATGGACAAAGATATCAAGATTCCATACTGGATAGAGTTGTGGTCCCTCATTTTGTAAATCATGCACCTGGAACCCACCCTATATTCATGGATGACAACGCCCGACCACATCGTGCTAGAGCTGTGCATGAATACCTCCGCCAGAATGCCATCGAAACCCTACCATGGCCAGCAAGGAGCCCTGACATGAACCCTATTGAGCATATCTGGGACATTCTGGGAAACATGGTGAGAAGGAGGGATCCTCCTGTGCAGAACCTACAGGAATTAACAGACGCACTCCATCTTGAATGGCAACGAATACGACAATGGCGTATCAGTCGGTTGGTGACCAGCATGAGACGTCGTGTCCAGGCCGTCATCCAGGCACAAGGTGGATATACCCGGTATTAATAATGACAGTCTCAAACTCGTGCACAGATATTAAACTTCGTTTTCAGACACCATTAATGACAATCTAGCCACGTGTGTCAACTGTAGGGCAATAGTTGTCAGTTGTGTCAACGTAACCATATTCAGGCCTCGTTTTCAAGTTCAAACAAAAACATACAGTGTTTCCCCACCATCATAATCAGCATTCCTCTAGTTGCATTATTACCTCTTGCACTAAGATGGATGGGTACATAAATGTTTATGCTATTGCTTTCTTCATAGCACATGAATATACCCTCGCATGTGCGTAAAAATAGGGTGGTGCTTAACTTTTGCACAGGTGTATACTTGACATTTCACAACAGACTCAAGGTCTGCAGCGAAAGAAAGAAAATTATATGGCGATTCGACGGAGTAACTAGCTGGTTTTCTCAATGACAAAGGTGTTACCTCACTATTGTTAGCTTGTTTATTGTAGCGCTTTGTCTTGTGATTAGTAATTATTCGACACGTGCATGGCACGGCGGGATATACACACAATGAACACAGGCGTGAATCGATTATAATTGTACTCATGTACTCATATAATGAGATGGAAAAGTACACACTTCAGATATTAAAAAACATGAAATTTTTGATGATTTTCCGATCTTTCCTCAATTACATCGTAAAAATCGCGATTTTAAAAATAAATCAAACTTCACGATTAAATCGAAAAATCGCGCAAGCCTACTAACAATAGCGAGGTAACACCTTTGTCATTAAAAAACCCAGCTAGTTACTCCATCGAATTGCCATATAATTTTTTTTCCTTCGCTGCCGACCCCGAGTCTGTCGTGAAATGCCAAGTATATACTTAGTTGCAGTGTTAGGCAATCAGTGAACCTAATTCTTTTTAATTCTAGAGTTAGCAATATCAGGCGGTGTAATAATTTTTCATTTTTGATTCGGTTGTCATGTCAAATTAAAGAAAATAATGCAACATCATTCCAGATTGTTTGATTTTGAACTGTGCGTTCTGTTGATTACTCTTAAATGTAAATCGTACATTCTGAAAGCAACTATAAACTGCACTGTAGGACGAGTTTATGCGTTACACTCGTACCTACTCAAAGCTACCGTCCTATTTATGTGGATTGCACAGTATCTCCCCGGGTACTAATATTAGCGTCTTCACGTTACTCCCGTAATGACCTAAACTCGTCCTACAAAGGGAGGCCATAACCGGAAGCTGATACGTTCTGTAATTTGGTTTTTTTCTCGGCGACATTTTATCTCAAATTTTGATGAAATAAATAATGTTTATTAAACTATACGCAATATTTAGGCGGTCCCAATTAATAATTTCACTCCCGCGATGATGGATATAAGGTATACATTAAGCATAGACGCATGAAAATGTGTTCTAATTTTGTGATATTTTTGTATCATTTATTTCAAATTTTCTAGAAACAAGTCACGTTACCCTGGTTTATACTTTTGGGGAATTTGGACCTACGATTTAATCGAAAATCGCAATTATTTTATAAAATCGATTGCGATGTTTCAAAGCAAAAATCGTGCAAGCCTAAGACAGAGATAATGTCTTTATTACACTTCTTCAACGAAGCCATATCTGCATACCTGAAGCCATGTCGGACCTCCACCCAGATGTAGAAGCGTCCACAACACCGTCTCTTTCTAAGTTGTCTCTCAGATCAGTGGATTCAGAGATCCTTCTTGATGGACACTGCACGAGCATACGCACTGAGGCTCTAGCATCAACATCCACAACTAGGACAGGGACACCACCCAGTAACCCTGCTAGCTCGCAAGCAAGCAACAGCCACCAATGCTCAGTAATGGTCCAGGTCACCCAGCACCCCTTGGAGCAACGACCAGCGTCCAAGAAGACGGATCACCAGCCAGGAAGACAGGAACACAGAGGGGCACCGTCAACACAAACGTATATGGGGCCCCCCGAATTACACCTGAATTCATGGGTACCTACCACCTATGGAGGAATGCAGCATGCAAAGCAGCACACATCAGGACCAGAAAGGATAAACTAATCCCGAGCCTAGACAGCGAGGAACCGCCAGCACAGTTCTTACCACGCATTGCCTAACAGGTACCCAAGCACGACACCGGTTTCCTAAACGACTGGAACAAGAAACTGAAATCCATGGGTCTAGACCTAACACTTACGGCCTATGAACATCTCGGCCAAAACTTAGAAGCAGTTAAAGCAGAGTAAAGCATTGCAAACAACATTCCTAGAGGCTGCGGGCGAAAAGTTCACCACAGAGGTCAGAAACACCATCCATGCCACACTACGTCGCACTGCCAGCAGACCCAGGAGCACATCATGTAAAAGAGGGAACCGCCCATGCCCGCCCCAACAGGGGACTGCCAGGACCAACCATGGTGCTATACCTAGAAGGATGCAGGACCAAGCAGGCCAGCGCAGAACACTGAGATCTCGTCCTGACAGACAGTGCCGCAGCTCCTTTGATAAACTACTGGAGGTGGTCTGGAATATCCAGGAACGCAGGAACTCCTGTTTCTGACTACCAAACAATATTGTCTCAAAATCTGTTTTTAATCTGCCTATCAAGCCCATTGCCAACCACAACAATAACAGTAATGACTCAAATAAAGATTCACAACCGTACTCTTCTAAGTTTGTGGTCAATACCTCAGATTACAAACTTTATGACGTCACAATCAAAACCCCAGAAAAGGGTCGCGGGTTTAGTTTTAGCATAGATGAACCAGACATGGGAAAACTTGTCTGACCTAAACAGGTTCTTCAGGAACCTAAGGCTATGACCGCTTGGTACCACTGGCAGAGGAGGAGCACGCCTCGTGCAACTGCCCATGCAGGTGTCTCTGGAAGAGTTTTAAGAAATTTGGGGCACCTAAAACCTTCACCACAAACCCTGGTGCGGACTTCCTTCTGGATAGTTTTATCAGAACAGTAAAAAATGAGGTATCACAACACACCCATTACAGGCGTACTACAGGGAACACAACTACCCCTGAAAAACAGGCCATTGTTCAAATACTCGATAATCCAGCTCTGGCCATCAAGAAAGTGGGCAAGGGTCAAGCTACTGTGCTCATGTCAAAAGATGACTACATAGCTGAGGCTCATAGACAGCTTTCAGACTCTTAACTTCTACATGAAATTAGTCTGACATAACTGAACACCACTCCAATTTGGTCAATAAACATCTAGACCAACTGGTAGCTAGTGGTGAAATAGAACCAGAAATCGCCACACAGGTGATTCCTAAACCTGTCAGAACAGCAAGATTCCACCTCCTGCCTAAAATCCACAAAATGCGCAAAATTGGTCTGATACACGGCAGACCCATCATCAGTGGAAACGGGTGTCCCACAGAACTAATTAGAAGCTTTGTGGATGAGCACATTAAACAGCATGTCACCAAGATACGCTCGTACATTAAATACCCCACAGAAATCATCAAAAAAGTCGAAGCATATAGAAATGCCACAAACAATACCCTTCTAGTCACCATGGATGTCACATCTCTGTAGACCAACATACCCAATAAGGAAGGCCTCACGGCGGTAGGCCATTTTGTCCGCACGCATGGTCTCACGGGAAAGTTCTCCATCAGAGGACTACTCAACCTCCTCAAACTCGTCTTGGAGTGCAACAATTTTGAATTTTATGGCAACCACTACCTACAAATAGGGGGTAGCGCCATGGCCAGCAAGGCAGCCTGCACTTATGCATGCATCTTTATGGCAGACCTTAAAACTAGACAGCTCATGAAAGCACCATACCAACCATCACTCTATCGCAGATACGTAGATGATGTCTTCATGATCTGGGAACATGGCGAGCTAACTCTAGAAGAATTCATAACATATATGAACAGCTGCCACCACGGCATTAAATTTGTTCTATTCTACGCTATCTTAGCGGAACAGTTCTCTAAAAAAGTTTTTGAACAAAGTCTATCAAGCATAACACTAAGTGTCAAGTTTGCTTTCATTCTGTGGTTAGGTACCGGCATTCATTTAGCTTATTTGTGCAGAAACACTCGGCTTCAGTTTTTGTCTCGGCTTTTCGTACCAAGGAAGCTTCTGTAATCATTCTGCATAAATGGCCGAAAAACAGAAATTCAGCTGCCTAGTGTGTAAAGGCCTGTTCCCCCCTCAGGAGAGGGAGAAACAGGCACATCAGAGAGGTGCATGAGGAAATATCCAATTGGCTGTGCAGCCTTTGTGATCTCCCACTCGAAAGGAGAGCATACGTTAAGAAACACCTATTAGTGGCTCACGAACTGTCTGAAGCAACTAGTGAAAAAATGCTGGATCGAGCCTGCACAGTAGCGGGTAGGAGAACCATGTACAAATTAACAATTTCCCCCGAGACTTCCAAACTATATGGATTCCAGAAAAAACCTCTGAAGAACTACGTGATCCCAAAAACCACCATCTGACAAATTTCTGAACTAAACAAGCAACGGTTGCGCAGAGCAATCAAAACCACACCTGTGGAACATGTTTACATTTCTTCGGACAGTGAGGATGGTTTGGATGCCGACATATGTCCCCCCCCCCCACCCCCCACACCCCCCCCCCACACTTCAAATGGCAGTGACAAAGAAATTCTGGTCCCGATGGATGCTGAAATATCACTGTGTACAATGACATTCTTAGTCAGGCTGCAATCAAAACTTTTGGTGCAACTGATATTCCAAGCGTAGATACAGTTGTATCCCACCAACCCCAACAGCAAGTGGCAGCAGCTAGAATCGAGGCAGAACTGGAAGATGAACTAGTGCGTGTGCCAATCCCTGAGGACAGGACCACTCTAGAATTTCTGATCCGTGAGTCGAGGGCACTATGGGGACAAATGGAGGACGCGGCCAAATTTAATCAGGCATGCCTCCATTGCCACATGGAGCCCCTCTCGGATTCACGGATTAGATCCTGGAAGATGGAGGGGTACTTTCTTTTAAGCTCCTCCAACTTCCAGACTACTCATGTTCTGAGGTGGGTCACTGAGGCGCTCGCGCGGAAGTGAACAGTGTCTAATCATCCATCCACCTACCATCAATCTAATCATATCATCTATCATATGAGATTCTTAAATTTATTAAATTTTCTAAAATCATTATCCATCCTATTTCTGAAAAAAACACATTTCTTTCCTGAAAACTCTTGTTTACTCAATGAATGCAATCTTTCCCGCGGCCCATGAAGCTGCCCAAGGCACTGTCCTACCAGAGCATTATGTCACAAGTCAAATACAGAAATGGGGTGTCCCACCTCGCACATCCACCATCTCCCATCCTGCCCTATATCTGGTCTACTGGGATCCTGCCATAAAAATACTGACCTCATGAGGTTTGCCAACAAGGTGCCAAACATACAAGCACTTGTGCAAAGAACACAAATCGGAACAAGAAACCTTTGAAACTTCTCAATGCTTTGTAGACCCCTCAGGAAAACAGGTTGCTCCTAAATAGACATCACAATTTCTGTTCGCAAATAAACTCCTGCTTGTGTAGACCTTGTATAAACGCCAGTAAACGACCTCTGATGAGTATCCAAGAAACATTGGAACGAAACGCTTTAAGTCTGAATCATCAACACGAAGCAACACATGATATTGCAGGATACAAAGGGGGTGAGGAAAGGATATCAGTACAGTCCTTCCCGCCAACCCCCGTACACCCCAGTGGGCCTGCGCCCTTGCCCATGTCCGGCCTCAGTACAGTCAACATGGGCCCGGCGCAAACCCGATCGATAGCTTTTAAAGCAGAAGCCATGCAAATGGAAAAAAGCACTCAAAATGTACTTTTCCCGTGCGCCACACATACACACACAGTGCCCCCATTCATTTTACAAGGGGACCGCAAATGCCATGGTGCCCCCTATGAGGGAACCGCAGACACCCATGGTGCCCCCTACAGAGGCCACCTAACGATGTCCTCTTCGAAACAGGCACCGCACACACTTGCGGTGCCCCCAATTTTTCATCTATTCTAAGGGGCACATCAGTGGTGCCCCCGCAGTACCCCTATCAGTGCCCGGGCACCTCAAACATCAGCGGTGCCCTGGTCAGAGAGTATAAAAGGAGGGAACAAAATCAGTTCCCAACCATTCAGACTTTGAGTCAAACCAGATCCCAGCGTAAGGTCTTAAGGATTTGCCGCATAGATAATACGTCTTTATTACACTAATTTGTACATCGATGTTAATTTAATGCCTTCATTCTGCTGGATTCAGCTATATCTGATCTCGGCTCTCTGGTCTTTGGACTATCCATTTCATTGTTCGGAAGTTTTCTTCCTATTCGTCCAGAACGTAAAGATTCTGTCTGAATCTTTTGCCAAGTGTCTTCTTAGCTCTTAGGTTAAGGACTAGTACAGCTTCCACAGACACAATACTAGAAATGAACATAATATACATACCAAATTCACAAGAACAGAAACAGGAGCACAAGGCATTACAATAACAGCCACAAAATTATGGAACAGCACCAGCACAAAGATATGGGAACAGATCCTAAATACAAAATCCTTCAAGAGAATTGCCAGGGAGTCCATAATTGACGGATACTGATGTGTAGTACATATTTGGTTGAAATATGTCAAGCAGCTAAGGAGTAGCATTTTGACCATCTCCGGTTGATTTTTCATAAAATCTAAGATTTTCACACAAAAAATTGATCAATTAAAATTCTGAAAAGATTATCTAGAGCCTACCACCATAGCATCCTTTCAGACAAATTTGGTTGAAATCGCTGAGAATGCTAAGGAGAAAGCAATTTGACAATTTCCGGCACATTTTTCATAAAATTTAAGATTTCCACCCAAAAATCTGATGAACCAAAATTCAGAATGGAAGTTCTAAAGCCTATGGCCATAGAATCTTTTCAGCCAAATTTGGTTGAAATCTGTCAGAATGTTAAGAAGCAATTTAACAATTTCCAGTGCATTTTTCATAAAATCTAAGATTTTCACCAAAAAAAACTACGACCATAGTGTACTTCCAGCCAAATTTGGTTGAAATCGGCCAAGTGGTTAATGAGGAGTAGTTTTTAAAGCAAAAGTTGGCGGACAGACGATGGATGGTCGCCACGGCATAAGTCACTTGGCCCTTCGGGTCAGGTGAGCTAAAACTGGGAAAATGTAAGTGTCTTCTCAAGAAGCAGTTGGCCAATTCCAATTAATTTTGGCAGAAAGCATCCTTATGGCATAGAGATAACGCAAGATTGGTCAAATGAAGCTGATGGGCCGAGTTGGCCAATGGCGATCTTGGATTTGAAGACCTTCAAGATATCTAAGATAGGAAATGAATGGGAAAAGGTTTAAAAGACTTCTTCCCAAGAACCTCTTGGTTGATTTCAATTACATTTGGTATGAAGCATCCGTAGAACATCAAGATCAAAGTTGTTCAAACGAAGATGACTGGTTGATTTGGGCAGTGCCCATGTAGGATTTTACACTATTTTTATAGGACCATCGTTATTACACCACAAACATCTGTACCGTTCAATCACTACTTGCTAAATCAATTACTCTGCATTTATCACCAGAAAAGATTTTTATACTTGCTTTACATGCCTCCCAATGCCTATACCATATCATTCTACCCTATTCCAGGCTTCTGATAATGTAGAGTCCCTGTAACCAATCTACCTGAGACTGGCACCAGTCTGAACACACTCCTCTAGGACCTAGGTTATTGTACATGTGCAGAGGCGCCTAAAGACAACATGGTTTCACTTTAAATTTTTCTGCAAAGTAGAAAGGTTGGAAAATGCCAGTCAAGGATTTGTACTTGTTTTTTGATAAGTTTACTACATCTTTAAGGCGTTTTGTCATCAACTATCATGACTAGCATGAAGCCTTTGTTGACTAAGTTATGATTTATGACAAAATTATGTTGTTGATTTGTTATCATTTTGTAACTTTGTTACCGGTTTTCATGATTTTCCATGCCTAGAAAATCTATATTCTGCCATCTATTACCTTATTAACGTACCAATAGAGTCTAACTATTAAAGTAGTAGCCTTACCAAGTAATGCTTGGTTTATTTCAAGAGGGAATAATCTCATAATTTTCATTCAATCTTGAAAGATATTTGAATTTCTATTTTCCCGCATTTTCAAGCCATGTGTATTTTCTTTGTTTTCATTTAGACTTGATTTGAGGATGTTTCCTCAGCTAGGAAGCTTGTTTGCTTCATTTTCCTCTTTATTTTTTCGTTTTTAGGGGAATGTTAAGTCTGGTGAAAAAGTTAAATGCTCTTCGGCCAAGTGTGACCGGTCTCATCCGTCAGAATTCTCTAGGCACGTGTGCCTGAAGTGTACCTCATGTACACCAATAGCGATGTGTGGATTGTACAAGGGGTGGCCGGCGTCTTCATCGAAGCTCTTTTTTAAGGATTTTATACAGTTCATCGGTGGTCTCTGACTGCTCCCCTTCTGTTGCGTCAAAAGGGAAGTCTGTCTCTCTCACTCATTATGTTAAAACTGCTCCCACAGCAACAGAAGGGGGGTCCGCTATGCCTAGGGCGCAGAGTGATGTAGTCTTAGCGCTTTTTGCAAGGTTTGAGTCCTTCGCGACGTTATTAACAAAGTCTTTAGGCGATCGGATTTCATTAGCCATTTTAGCGTATAAATGGAACACGCGTCGGAGGGCTCAATCCGATGACCATGGAGAATGGAGCAGTAAAAATGTCCGCCAGTGATGAAAGCTTGTGTCCCTCACTTCGAGATAGGTGTGTACTCCAAATTCCAAAAAGAAAAGGACAAGGAGAAGCCCTTCGGCTTCGGGAAGTGTAAGGGAGCTCGCTCCTACTTTCCAAACGAAAACCCATGTAAGACTTGGGTTAGGGCACATGAGTTTGAATGATAAAACCCAAGTTGTGGTGCGATATTTGTCTGGTCTTACTCAGGAGCTGCACGTAGTAGGCGATTCTTTAAAGCAGCAAAGTACCAAAAACGTGAAAACTTTGGTTACTCCGGTTATGCGTAATGTCGACAGATCACTGGAGCCCATTTCTGAAGAACTTCCCATTTCCGCATTGGCCAACACTTCTGGTGTGCGTATTCCCGGTCAAAATTCTTTTCCCGCTAGGTCTGATCATCCGGGGATGTCAGATTATGTTTCCTTTCTGGCTTCCCGCTTCCGGTGGGTGTACTTCCAGTTGTAGCTTCCGGTCGTAGTCCATTTCCGTTTTTTCTGAACATTCTGGTTTACCAGTACAAAATTTACTTCCGTTTCCGACTTCCGGTTCATGCATATCCGGTTCTAGAAGTACTTCCAGTGTTAGTGGGTTTCCTGGTGTTCCAGGTTCCTCTGTTAATTCACTTCTGATTTCTGGTTTGCGTACTTCTGGTAGTTCGTTCTCATCTGGTGATAAGATTTTTTCGAGCAATCAGTATTCCGCTTCCAATTTTAGAGATAATTCTGAGTCTCAGAATTTTAATGATCAATTTATTTTAGATAGGTCTAGGCCTTTGTCTTTTCTGGATTCTAGTTTAGTTTCTGATTCTGTTATTCCTTTTTACAGAAATGTTGTGGCTGGTGGTGGTCCTTTTTTCTCTTCTAGAGATCGTTCTTCTGTTGTTGATCCCTCCACTTCCGGTTCCTCAGTTTCAGGCTTCTTTAATTACTCTGGGTTGGGGTACTCTCTTCGAGTGCATTTTGCTAGATCTCTTAAATCTTGTTCTTCCTCTTCCTTATTTGCTAGGGATTTTTCCTCTCAACACATTTCTTCTAATCTTTTTCCATCTTCTGATGTTTGTCCTTCTCCAGGTTTTTCTCGTCTTCCTAATGGCCATAGTCAGTTTGAAGCATGTTCTAGGATTTCTCCTCCTCCTTCCTTTGAGTTCGGATCCTATTGTTTCAGTGGTTCTTTCTCCTGTGCTGGAATCAGAGATTGTTGAATCTGGTTTAGATTTTTCCCTGTTCTCGGTGGTTAGAGATCCTTCCCTCAATCATTCTTTTGTCTCGGATCCTCTCTCTATTTTGTCTAGATTCATTTCTAGTGACTTGGATCAAGTTCTTTCTCCCACTCAGGAGGTATGTTCAGATTCCGTAGTTTCTGATCCTAATTTGTTGTTTTCTGATTCTCAGTCCCTTGTTTCCCCATATGTGTTGTATAGATCTCTTCCTTCGGTTCCTGTTAGAGTTCCTGATTCTTGTGCCTCCTCTGACTCCTTTCTGCTTTCTTTGTCTTCTCCTCCTCGCTCTGACTCTGCGATTCCAAGATCTGTCAGAGCCAGTGATTTGAAGGTTTTGTCCACTTAGGGCTTCCTCAGATGATTGGGTCCTGTCTCATCAGTGGATTGTGGAAAAGCTTTCCCTTCCTCTTCAGGATGAATTTGCAGTTGATCCTTCTTCCTATGGTTCAGCTCTTTCTTCATCTGATGCTTCTGTGGCTCCCCCTTAAGTTTTTCCTTTTGGTATTCTAGTCATTGATATGTTAGATTTTTATGTTAATGATGTTCAGTCTAGAGTTCTCTTTGGCCCCTAGATGTGATGCTCCTGTCCAAGTTCCTAAGTCAGATTTTCTTACGGTAGCCTCAACTCAATCGATTTTTGGTCCTACATGGGATATGCTTGCTTCTGGTCATCCTGGAGCCTTCATTAAGGAGCCTTCCTATGATACTCTTTATAAGTGGGAGTCAGTTTGTAGGGGTCAGTTGAAGTCAGCCAATTTTCTTGCACTTCTTTCCGAGGCGGTGTTGGTAGCTCATGAAAGGGGGGGAGCAGGTCCCTGCTGCGGGGCTTCATTCTCCTTCAGATGTTTCTAGAGGATCTCTTAATTCTGTCCATCATTCCCTTGGGTTTATTACTTCCAGTAGAAGATCTAAGAAGCTTCAGTCTGTTCGTGTTTCTAAGAATCTTAACCATAGTTTGATCCCGGCTCCCCCATTTGGGCAGGATATTTGGTCTTTGTTCCCCATACCGTATTATTGTTGAGTCTGATCGTCTTAAGGCCTCCAAGGAGACTCATGCTCAGATTTCCATGTTTGTGGCTTATCCCTCCAGGATCATTACCAATTCGAATGGATCTACGTCCCAGGAGAAGCTCTCTGATTCGGATCATTTTGAATCCATTTCCTCCCATCGTCAGAGAACCCAGTTTTCCACAGGCTCCTTCTTTTAAGTCTAGAAGTGGTGTTGTCTTCTCAAGGCTTTAGATCCAGACGGGTCGCTCTTCCTATCGTGGTTTTCAGGGGGAAAAGGGTTTGAAGGTCTGGCTACCGCCCAAGTAGGTCCAGCCTCTATTCGCCTCTCTGTTTCCTTATTCCTCAGGTTTTAACGGATCCCTTGGTGCAGTGCCTTCTTCCCAGCGTGCCAGTGGGAGGGCGTCTTTCTCTGTTCTGGGAGAAATGACAAGCTCTCATTCAGGACTCGTGGCTAGTCGATCAGATATGCTGCTCCTTCATGGATCTGGGATCCTCCTCTGTCTTGCTCCTCCAAATGGACTCATGTTCCTTCAAAGCAGAAGTTGTCAGCTCTAGAGGAGGAATTAAATTCTATGATCAGCAAAGAAACGGTAGATGAGGACATTTTTCTGTGGAAAGTAGATCTCGGATACTATTCCACGATTTTCCTAATTCCAACGAAGACAGGGGGTTGGCGTCCCATTATCAATCTCAAGAAATTGAACCTTATCTTCACCCCCAAGTTCAAGATGGAGACCATTTCTCAGATTATTGCGGGTTTAGACCCAGGTAGAGCTGCAACGATTCATTGATGCATTACGATACTTTCCCCACGATATGATACACGATACTTGTTTTCCGAATCGCGACACAACAAAAAAAATTTCAAGTGAGATTAATTCAGTAAAATTACATATGACCATTGATTTCAGATGTTAAACACTCTAAATAATATGCGGATACAATAACCTTTCTAAACTACAATGTAACTTTACCTCCAGGAGAGAATTTAGTGCAGAAAATTTAGGGACAAGTCACAACTGTTAGTTACGAAATCTGGTAACGCCACGTAAATTTAGTTCCATTTTTAAACACTTCGACGACGCCGGCAATGAAAATTTCTTAAATTTAATCCCAATTTCTCGCGATAAAGAACCGCGGTGGGAGACAATGAAATGGCTTTTACTGTTGATGTACTATAGAAGAAAAATCGCTTGCTTTTGTACGATGCGGAGGGTGTCTACAGAATCAGCATGAAATATGAAAATACGAGCGAGTGAGATACGAAAATGAGGCTTCAAATTAGTAAATCAATGAGTGCCTGACACGTAATATATACTATAGAGGAATTTCATTCATAAATGCACACTAATTGGAGTTCCATAAAGGCTGATTCCAACAGCATCCAATCAGATTATTCTGCTGACTAATACCTCATTAGACATTAGCTGGCTATTTTCCCGGGAACTGCCAACTGTTCGCGGGTTAGTTGAACTAATTTTATTTTAACTCACGTAATTGCTGCACATTTCCGTGGAATTTTAAGAGCTGGTAAGTAAAATATAAAATACCTGTACTTAAACAGTGTCTGGAATTGACGTAAATATTCGTAAATATGGCATTCAGAACCACTGGAATCGGCCATCTTACAACATTAGTCTAGTCGCCCGGATATAAAAAAATATAAAGCAGATTTCACAGAGCTACCGATTGGCTGGTTTTGGCCAATACAATTCGCTCGTTTTACAACGGCTGCTAAAAATATTTTACTTTTTCATTGTCATAGCTGTCATCAAGTATCGCGATATGTATCGTACCGTGACAGGAGTATCGTGATACATATCATATCATTGCTTAGTGTATTATTGCACCCCTAGACACAGGTATGTGGATGCCATCAATCGATAAGGATGCCTATTTTCATGTTCAAATTCACCCCTCATTTCGAAAGTTCATGAGGTTCGCATACAAGGGTCGGGTAAGGCAATTTTGCACCATGCCCTTCGGCCTGACCACAGCTCCCTTCCTATTTACCCGTCTGTTCTTATCCGTGGCAGGTATTCTGCACCATCAGTCTATTCATCTGTACATGTATATTGACGATTGGTTACTAAAAGCAGACTTTATCCCAAGGATTTTCAATCTCGCTTGCGATCTAGGTTGGATCTTAAATCTTCAGAAGTCAAGCTTCTCTCCTCAATCCTCAAGTCTTCACCCATTTAGGGGTTTCCTTCAATCTGGTTCAGGGACTAATCTTTTCTTCAGACACTCGTGTAGAGGTAATCTTGTTTGTAATGTCAATTCTGTCCGTAAATTCTTCTGTCAGAGCCAGGTTCTTCCTCAGAGTTCTGGGTTTGATGGTCAGAGTCGAGTGTTATTCATTGGGCGGAGCTGATGAGAAGGCCCTTTCAGATGTATTTCATGTCCCTGTGAAAACAGTCAGTAGATTCCATCAATTGTTGGATCCTTATCAGAGAGCATCTAATTGCTCATCTGGATTTTTGGAGGGATCGTTCGATGCTTTTGAGGGGAATTCCTTTGAAGAAGATGCCTCCTTCCGAGATAACCTTTACAGATGCTTCCCAGAAGGGGTGGGAAGCAGTCTGGGGTTCTCTGTCATTGTCCGATCTTTGGTCCGCGGAAGAATTGACAGCTCAGATTAATGTCCTGGAGTTGTGGGCAATCAAGAAGGCTCTCCTCTGGTTGAATCGAGTAAGAGGCCTCAAGATCTTGATTCCTTCAGACAATTCTACGGCGGTCTCTTACATAAACCGACATGAGGGAACGAGGTCATCTATTCTTTGCATGGAGACATGGAGTCTTCTTCTGTGGTGTCGCAAGAATAAGATTTTTCTTCTAGCAAGCCATGTCCCAGGCAGGTTAAACTTTCTTGCGGAGAAGACCAAGCAAGTTCGCTCATACGGAGTGGCAGTTAAAGACATTGGTTGCCAGGTCGATTTTCCGTCTTCTGGGTCGTCCACACGTGGACCTGTTCGCGACTTGTCTCAATGCCCAGATCTCCTCCTTCATGTCTTCTTTTCAGGACAGTCAGGCCTTGGCGGTGGATGCCCTGTCTCAGTCCTGGGCAGGAATATCAGCCTATGCCTTCCCTCCAATGATTCTTATCCCGTTAGTGCTGAAGAACATCAAGGATCAGGTCTGCATGATTCTGTAAATAGCTCGGTTTTGACTGGAGGATTTGGTTCGTAGATCTTCTTGATCTCCTGATGGACTCTCCACGTCTTCTTCCAGTGTCCCCAGACCTTCTCGCCCAAGTCAGGGGCAAGTGTCTTCACACTAATCCAGAAATATTCAGTTTGTGCATGTGTGGAAAATTTTGAGCGTCCGGTCACTCAGATCCAACTTTCGTCTCGATTTCAGGAAATTCTCAAATCTTCTAGGAGTCGACCAGACGTGTTTACAAGGGCCAACTTAAAATTTTTGGAGAATGGTGCTCCAATAAGTGTTTGTTGCCCGATTCTGTTTCTATATCCCAGGTGCTAGATTTTCTTTCCTATCTTTTTTATTCATTGCAGTTATCAGCTAATACAGTTAGAGAATATAGATTTTCTTTGGCTTCTTCTCTACTGTGTCTTTTAAATGCTGATGTTAAGGATATGAAGATTTTAAAGGATTTTATTAGAGGCCTGGTTAATATTCATCCTCTGGTGGCTAAACCCTGGCCTTCATGGAATTTAGCGTTAGTACTTCAAGTTTTAGCGGGCATTCATTTTGAACCTATTGGAAGCATTAATTTAAAACCAAACTTTTAAAGCAGTTTTTCTAGTAATGGATGCATCAGCTAAAAGTAGTCCGAGATTCATGCACTTTCCTCTGAGAAGGATAGATTTATCGTATCTGGAGACGGTATAGTTCTTTACACAAGAAGGGTTTTTTATCAAAAACTCAGTCTAACCCAGCTAAACCGATAATTTTCAAAAGTCTAACATCTTTTCGCCGTCCGATAGGTTCTGGTATCCGGTCAGAGCTTTGAAGACGTATAAACGCTGTACCGATTTTAAAAGATCCGATCATTCTCATCTATGGGTTCCTTTTGCGGAGGAGGTAACCAGACCTGGTTCTAAGGCTACTATTGCTAGATGGGTTTGCGATACAATTAGAATTTGCCATGAGCTTTCTCCTCTGGCGATATTCAGTTAGCTAATGTTAAATCTCATAATGTTCGTGGGATGGCTACCTCGTTTGCTCTCTTCGCCGGCTCCTCTTAGAACGACGTTATGCAAGACGCTAGTTGGAAATCCGAATCTACTTTCACTTCTTTTTATCTTAAAGATCAGAGTCCAGTAGCTTCTTTCTTTAGAAATATTACTCTTTTAACTAAACAAGCCAAAGATCATTTACCACTTCTCACCATTTTCGCTAGGATGTATGTTTGTATGACATTGGTGAGATTTTCTTTATTTTTTGTTTAGTTTTCTTTTTGAGTTATCATTTTCCTTGTTTGATAATCAGTCTGATTGGTCTTGATGCACATTTATGTTGATTTTATTAATATTATCCTTGGTTATTGATTTATTTTTATCCTTCTACCAAGGTTCTCAAATCTCCACCCACCGGAAGGTTTAAAGTGGGGCACTGACCAATTCTACGGGTTTAGCAAGTAGTGATTGAACGGTACATATGTTTGTGGTCTAATAACAACGCCCACAGACCTCCCTTTAGTGGGATGGTCTGCAGTTTTATTAACCACTAAAACATACTTACCGTTAAATCACTACGACCCAGTCTCAGCCACCCCCGCGTGGGAATGATTTGAGAATCTTTATTTTACTTAGGCAGGAAGAAGAAGTAATGACTGGAAGTGGGAAATTGGAAAGTGAAACTATGTTGTCTTTAGGCCTCTGCAATGACCTAGGTCATAAAGGAGCTTGCTCAGACTGGTACCAGTCTCAGGTAGATTGGTTACAGGGACTCTACCTTATCAGAAACCTAGAATAGGGTAGAATGATATGGTATAAGCATTGGGAGGCATGCAAAGCAAGTATAAAAATCTTTTCTGGTGCTAAATGCAGAGTAACTGATTTAGCAAGTAGTCATTGAACAGTAAGTATGTTTTAGTAGTTAATAAAACTACAGACCATCCCACTAAAGGGAAGTCTGTGGGTGTTTTCTCACACCCGTTTAGAACAAATGGGTCGGTCGTATGTGATGGTGTGTGGCATATGTCTGTTAGCAAATCCATGTGGTCTTGAGGCCTTATATCAAAAAGTTTTTAATCTACGTTTGAAATTTTTGTTTCAGTTGACATATTACACGATGTGTCATGATTTTGTTTCAGTAAGATCCGTTCATATTTGTGAGAGCTATCTCCCCGCCTGAAATGCTTAGTACGGGTAAATAATTTCGTGACCGGACCATGTGTCAAAAGGTTTTTAATCTTCGGCTGAAATTTCTATCAGTGAATATATTACATGGAGACAAAGCGTTATGAATTTGTTTCAGCACGATCCATCCATATTTGTAAGGTTTCCCTGAAATTCTTAAATGTGTAAAAAAATTTGTGTTCGGGTCACATCTCAAAAAGTTTTTAATCTACATTTGAAATTTTTGTTTCAGTAGACATAGTGCATAGAGACGAAGTGTCATGATTTTGATTCCGTGAGATCAGTCCATATTTGCAAGAGTTATCCCTCTTGAAATGCTTAAAATGCTTCTAAAATTTCTTGTCTAGGCCATATCTCAAAGTTTTAATCTACATTTGAAATCTTTTTGTTTCAGTGGACTTATTATTAGGTAGACAGGAAGTGTAATGATTTTGTTTCATTTGTGAGCATTATTCCCCCTGAAGAGTATCATTCGTAAAAATATATATGCATACTGATTCCAAATTTTGTACTTTTACAAGTGTCAAAGCCTCTATCTCTCTCTCACCCTCGCTCGCACGCATGCACAATGTGTTTCTAGAGGAAATTTCTCTCTATTCAATACTCGTGAAATACATAGTGAGTGTGGAAGAGGCTTCCTGTAGTGTGTGCGTGCGTGCATGCGTGCGCGCGCGTGTTGCAGAGATTCCTCCTCTAGAAACAGAATTTGCTGTGTAAAAACGATTTTCAAAATGCTGGCCAGGTGGTCCCAACAGTTTTCACATTTGGACCAGCTTTTTAGGCAGGTACAATGAAATATGCCATCCACGAGGGTATTGCAGATCAGCACGGATCACAGGGGTATTACAGATCAGCATGGGTCACATCCACGAGGGTATTGCAGATCAGCATAGGTCACAGGGGTATTGCAGATCAGCATAGGTCACATCCATGTGGGTATTGCAGATCAGCATAGGTCACAGGGGTATTACAGATTAACATGGGTCCCATCCATGTGGGTATTACAGATCAGCATGGGTCACATCCACATGGAATATTGCAGATCAGATGGGTCACATCCATGTGCGTTATTGCAGATTAGCATGGGTCACATCCATGTGGGGTATTACAGATCAGCATGGGTCACATCCATGTGGGGTATTACAGATCAGCATGGGTCACATCCATGTATGTTATTGCAGATCAGCATAGGTCACAGGGGTATTGCACATCAGCATGGGTCACAGGGGTATTACAGATTAACATGGGTCCCATCCATGTGGGTATTACAGATCAGCATGGGCCACATACACATGGGGTATTACAGATCAGCATAGGTCACATCCATGTGGGTATTACAGATCAGCATGGGTCACATCCATGTGGGATATTGCAGATCAGCATAGGTCACAGCGGTATTGCAGATCAGCATGGGTCACATTCTTGTGGGCATTGCAGATCAGCACAGGTCACAGGGGTATTGCAGATCAGCATGGTCATAGGGGTATTACAGATTAACATGGGTCCCATCCATGTGGGTATTACAGATCAGCATGGGTCACATCCACATGGAATATTGCAGATCAGATGGGTCACATCCATGTGGGTTATTGCAGATTAGCATGGGTCACATCCATGTGGGGTATTACAGATCAGCATGGGTCACATCCATGTGGGGTATTACAGATCAGCATGGGTCACATCCATGTATGTTATTGCAGATCAGCATAGGTCACATCCACATGGGGTATTACAGATCAGCATAGGTCACATCCACATGGGGTATTACAGATCAGCATAGGTTACATCCACATGGAATATTGCAGATCAGTATGGGTCACATCCATGTGGGTATAGCAGATCAGCATGGGTCACATCCATGTGGGTATAGCAGATCAGCATGGGTCACATCCATGTGGGGTATTACAGCCGGCATGGGTCACATCCATGTGGGGTATTACAGTTCAGCATGGGTCACATCACCATGGGTCACATCCATGTGGGATATTACAGATCAGCATGGGTCACATCCATGTGGGGTATTACAGATCAGCACAGGTCACAGGGGTATTACAGATCAACATAGGTCACAGGGGTATTACAGATCAGCACAGGTCACAGGGGTATTACAGATCAGCACAGGTCACGGGGTATTACAGATCATCACAGGTCACAGGAGTATTACAGATCAGCATGGGTCACATCCATGTGGGGTATTACAGATCAGCATAGGTCACATCCACGTGGGTATTACAGATCAGTACTGAACATAGCCACTTCATATACAAAAGCTAGCACTTACTACATATGACACGCGTCGGAGTGACTTGTTGACCAGAAATAAACTGCGAGAATTTGCGTATATCAATTCTGACTTGTGTAAAGTCTTTAGGATCTTGTGGTGTCTGTACATCGTCCGCTCCATCATCTTTGTCACGATCTAGAATAGAATCAGAATGATAATCAGAGAGTAATGAAATCTATGCCTCCCCCGTACAACCACCACATTTCCGTAGAGCTATCGTAAGCCAATAAAGCCACCAAATTAAGCTAATAAAGATGCTCACTGAGTTCCGTTGCTAAGAGCCGCTCTACAACCTTGTATCAAGTTGTGATGACAAAATTCCCCTGACCAGACTAGCCAGGTAATACATTTCTTTTTTCATGAGAGAGTTGATACTTACCATCACAAATATTCTTTGATATATGTTATAACTGGCTCAATTCAACACAGAATATAAATTAAAACTGCCTCTATTAGGCATGTTGACTAGCTGTCAGACTGGCACATGTACAAGCTACGCCACGCACCTGTGGCATGTGGACTAGCTGTCAAACTGGCACATGTACAAGCCATGCCACACATCTGTGGCGTGTGGACTAGCTGTCAGACTGGCACATGTACAAGTCATGCCACGCATCTGTGGTGTGTGGACTAGCTGTCAGACTGGCACATGTACAAGCCATGCCACGCATCTGTGGCGTGTGGACTAGCTGTCAGATTGGCACATGTACAAGCCATGCCACACATCTGTGGCATGTGGACTAGCTGTCAGACTGGCACATGTACAAGCCACGTGGATTAGCTGTCAGACTGACACATGTACAAGCCACGTGGACTAGCTGTCAGACTGGCACATGTACAAGCCACGCGGACTAGCTGTCAGACTGGCACATGTACAAGCCACGCATACTAGCTGTCAGACTGGCACATGTACAAGCCACACGGACTAGCTGTCAGACTGGCACATGTACAAGCCACGCGGACTAGCTGTCGGACTGGCACATGTACAAGCCATGCCACGCATCTGTGGCGCATGGACTAGCTGTCAGACTGGCACTTGTACAAGCCATGCCACGCATCTGTGGCGAATGGACTAGCTGTCAGACTGGCACATGTACAAGCCATATGTCACGTATCTGTGGCGTGTGGACTAGCTGCCAGACTGGCACATGTACAAGCCATGCCATGTATCTGTGGCGTGTGGACTAGCTGTCAGACTGGCACATGTACAAGCCATGCCACGCATCTGTGCCGTGTGGACTAGCTGTCAGACTGGCACATGTACAAGCCATGTGGACTAGCTGTCAGACTGGCACATGTACAAGCCACGCCATGTATCTGAGGCACATGGCGTCTCTGACTCACTCATGATAATAAAATCATTGACTACAATTCAGCAACTGTTTAACAAGACCATGCCTCTCGTGGGGCTGGAGAGGCCGGGTCATAATTATGGTGGTACATGTAAGTATCAACTCTCTTTTGAAAAATGAAATCCTAGACTACGTTTATTTCACTTCAAACGTATACTTACCAATCACGAATACTCTTTGATATAAATGAGAATTTGTAAGTGAATTTGGATGGAGGCAGGCATGGTCACACACCCGCTATTCCCTAAAAGTTCTTTTGTGTTCTGAGGCACAAAAGCGTCTGTAATCGCTGGAACAGTGATCAGGACTGTAAACAAACCATCAGCTGATGATGAGAATGCTGCTTATGTAAAATGCGCCCCTCCATCTTTTTAACCATTTAAATGGTCAGATTTTCTAAAAATGTTCTTATTGAATGTCCATTTACAGGCCAAGAAGACTATTTTTGACAATTTACCACTGGGATGACCATGGCTCGAGTCATTCTGGTGGTAAAAGTTCAGAAATAGTATTCTCTTGGCCTCTGCAAAGGCCGGTTTTGGCTGGCTTGACCATTAAATAAATTATTAATTTATTAAATAAAGAGGAGCGACAAATTGTTTCATAATCCTATATGCTCTCAGTATTAGTGCCATTAATACTATCGGAAAACAATCAGAAGTGCTACTTATCTGAAAAATACGTGCGTAAACAAAATATGAAAGAGTGAGACCTATATAAAACATGAACCATCAACGTTTTAATAGGGAAAGGACTAATACATGACAAATGACACAGCACAACATACAGGAAATGATTTATGTCTGTAGAGGTCTTTGATCGTGAGGATTGAAGATGAGCAGCACGGCTGTGTGAGTGCTCCTTGAAATCATGTGTAACACATGTGATCAGTGGTATTTTTTATTTACAAAATGTACAATTTTTGTTTTACCATCTTTTCAAATTCGCAGAAGAAAGACGGTTTCTCGTGTCACGTAAATAATGGTCGGTAAAAACTGGACTCACAATGCCACTGGGCCACTGTCATAATGTCTTCCACGGAAACTCCATAGACTAGAGTTATGGAAGCCACTACGCAATGGACACTGTAAGCCTTGACCAAATCCTATTGTCTGCCGTTAGCAGATTTGACAAAATTGGATACATTCCACAAACCATCTTGAAATGGTATCCCTGGATGCCCTGACATGGGGTTCAACATAGGTTAACCATAGTGAGCTGGGGTCTGTCCGCCATTCTTCCGTACATTGTTTGTAATGGATCAATGGGCGGACTGGGCTTTCGAGTTTGGATCAAGTGATTTCAGACTGTTTTTAAGCCATAAAATTAATTTTAGGTAGAAGCTTAAGTCATCATCCCTTGATACCACAAAGCGGATAGGTTCAGCAGACAAGGCATGAATTTCACTTCTACGTCTTGCTGATGCAGTGGCGACAAGAAATACAGTCTTAAGTGTCAACAATTTTAATGAAATCGCACAGTGATTCAAAGGGTTCACCAGAAAGAACCTGTAACACAAGAGATAAACTCCAAGCTGGAATCACTGGGAGATTCCTAGGTCTCAAATTACCAATACCTTTAAATAAAGTATTTAAATTAGATAACTTCACTTCCCCTATTAGCCAAATAAGAAATAACTGTCATTAATGATGACTTATATCCAGCTATAGTTAGGCTGTAGGTTATGAGTATCATACAGGTAACAGAGGATATCGGCTACTACCTGAATAGATGCTTCCACTGGATTAATACATCTTGTTGAGCACTATTCTGAAAATCTGTTATTTTATAGTTATATACTCTGGAGGTTTACCCCCTTCTGGCATTGGCCATGAAACCGGCTACTTGCGCAGCAAACCCCTTCTTAATTGCAGATTTCATAACAACACCCACGCAGTCAATTACGGGTTGTTGTGAAGGGTCTTGCCCTGGAAGATTAAATCGTCCATCAGAGAAAGAGGAATCGGGATGCAGACCAGAAGGTCCAGCAGATCCGTATACCATGAGCGGCGTGGCCAGTTCGGGGCGACCAGAAGCACTTGGCATTCCATCTGTCTGATTTTCTTAAGAATTTTTGGAATCAGAATTGCTGGTAGGTATGTGTATGCATACATTCCCTCCCAGCTGATAGCAAGAGCATCTGTTGCTATAGTGGTAGCATCCGGATAATCGGAGACATAGGTCGTCATCTTTGCATTCTTCATTGCGAAAAGATCTATATTGGGCTTGCTTCAATAGTTGAACAGACGATCCGCCACACTTTGATTCAGTTGCCATTCCGTTGGTAGTATGCTCATCCTGCAGCTCAAGGGGTCTGCTAGATTTGGCCTTCCCATAATAGGAGCTGCTTTCAGGGTGAGCCCATAATCTAGGCACCACAAAGCAGTTTCCATGTCATGATGCAGAGACGGGGTGACTTCGTTCTGCCACGCCGGTTGATGTACGTCACTACTATTGAGTTGTCTGAATGAACAAGAACGAACTTTTGCTGGATTTTCTTGAGAAAATGTTCCAGTGCTAAGATTACTGCTCTCATCTCTAGCAGATTGATGTGTTCTTTTAACTGTTTCAGATTCCAAAGACCTGATATTTTGTCTTCTTCCAGGCCAGCTCCCCATCCCTCCATCACGGCATCAGTGTATACCGTGACCTGAGGATTGGGAGGGAACATCACCCCCGCTGGATTTTCTCTTTTCATCCACCATTGAAGGTAGTGAATAAGAGGTTGCAACACTGACACTTTCCATTACAGACCGCCTGTACCCTGGGACCACTGTGTCATGAGAAATAATTGGATAGGCCTCCTATGAGAGGCCACCTGTGGTATGACTGGTTCTACTAAAACCATCAACCCCTGCATTCTCAAGTAACCCTGTTCCAGGACATAACGACTATTGCACACTTGCTGGACCATGGAAATGAGCATTTCGACTCTCCGTCGGGTAAACATCCTTTAAGTCTACGGATGCCATCCTCATTCCCTTTCTCAATCCTGCCAACAGCGTTTTTCACGGTTTCCATTTTGTTGTGTGGCTTTAGTTTGCAGATGATACAAAGATGTACGGCAACCCAGCTACCAGTCAGATTCAGGAAAACATAAATAAAGTATGTAAATGGTCGCAGACATGGTAACTATCTTTCAACACAGACAAAACGCATGTCATGCACTTCGGCAGAAATAACCCTCAAACCAAATACTATATGACAGATACACCTGATCCACATCCTGTATCAACATCAGATGTAGAAAAAGATTTGGGGGTTCATGTCGACAGAAACCTCTCTTTTGACATACACATAGGGAACATTGTATCCAAGGCAAACAGTACAATAGGACTAATCAAGAGAACATTTACCAACATTGATCAATCTACTTTCACGCTACTATACAAATCACTTGTGCAACCCATTCTTGAATCCTGCAACTCAGCATGGTCTCCAAGACTGAAAAGGCAATCACAGCTATTAGAAAGAGTACAACGCAGAGCAACAAAACTTGTCCCACAAATCAGAGAGTATAGCTACACAGAAAGACTTGAAGCCCTAAATCTAATGTCACTGAAATATAGACGGTTTCGTGGAGATTTGATTGAAACATTCAAACTCATCAACGATCTATATAATATTGATAAGAACTACTTTTTCGAACTGTCCAATGTTACACGGACCAGAGGTCATAGGCTCAAGCTCAACATAAAACGTAGCAGCAAACATATTCCGAAGCACTCCTTCGCAAATAGAGTGGCACCACATTGGAATTCACTGCCAACAACAATAGTCGAAGCAACCACAGTCGAAATATTCAAGGGCAAACTAGACATCTTTTTCAAAGAAAGAATATTTGAATTCGACTGAACACAATTAATTGTGGTGTGGCTTTGGACGTTGCTGTTACACATATGCTTATACAACATATGTGAGCCGTCAATTCCCAAAGTCATAATACAATTATTACATCACAGTGGACTAATCTTGAAACAGCCTGTGCATCTACATGAACATGCACACATGAAGATAGCTACACGTGTTGTATCCAGACCAGGGTTGCCTGCCCTACCAGTTTAGCACTGAGGCAATAACAAGCCAATGGCTTATGCCTTGTAAATTGGTGATGATGATTTAGATTGAGAATAGGTCTGCACCCGCCAGTGCTTTTTGTTACAAGGAACACGATTGAATAGAAACTGAGTTTTTCTGGGCAGGCTGAATTGCCTGTGTTAGAATGAGGGATTGAATTTCCTCTATGCACAACTGCTCATCCAGATCTCTTGGTATATGAGTCCAGATCGTAACTGGAGACAGCATCAGTGGAGGTTGATTGCCTATTCAGTCAGGATGAACCCCGGCTGAAATCCACCATAAAACAATGTGGTCCTGTGTCACCTGCTGCCACTCTTGGATGTGACTGGCCAGACAGCCTCCTACAGGCTCATTGAGAGGCCGAGGAACAACACAACAATCCAAGGGCAGCGCTGACTCCAAAGCTGTTTCTGGCAGCACTGTGGTCCTAACAGGAGCCTCGCCCTCAGGCATGGGTCCCACCCCTGCTGGCGTTACATTCACATCATGGTGCGGGTTGCCTAGCAGGCTGGGGAGGTAGGGCTTGGGTCCCCCCCCTTGAGCTTTCCTGCGCTGATGTCGCCGTGGCCTACATGGTGTGGGAGGTTGGCTGCTGACATGGCCACCTCATCTAGACTGCATAAAATGAGAGACAGGGCATGCTGCGCGAACTCGTTCTTTCCATAGAACCTCAAAATACCCTCTGGTTATTCACAAGAATTACAGTTTCATTCAGGTGCCTACATCCTTTGCCCCCGAACAAACCAGGACCCTGCATGAGTGTCCTCATCAGCATATATGAGCTCCCCTGGGACAGACACACATTATCTAAGGCAAACTTGCATCGTTGAACCGTCAAAGGAGCACTTTTCCCAGATGCAGAGGCTGCTACCACCCCCTTGTAGTCGGTTGGAAACGTGTGAGAGGGACGAAATCGCAACCCTTACACTTCCCTTCGTATCCTGCAGCACAATATTTGCTGATCGCATTGTGCTCGAGCACAAGGGTCCTGTGTCAGACCGGGACCCTGGCCGCGCATCCTCTCCAAAAACCATGCGGTCATCTGCTACAGGCTTCAGGACCGTTCCGTCTTTCAGGTATAGATCACCTGCAATATGGCACTGCCGAGAAACCTCGCATGGGGCCTTCGCGAGTTTGCCATGCACATTAAACGCTCTCCGCTTCATTGAACATGTCCCCAACATGCTGAGCATAGGGGAGAAGGCACAGCGGTAGCCGCAGGCTTTTCTTGAAGCCACAGGTGGGAAACCTATGAGTTAGCCGACGGATCAACCTGGAGATCTGGTTTGATGCCTACTAGCTACTGGCAGGCATCAAACCAATCTTCCTCGGTCGCCACCTGTGACATTTCGACGAGCCTTGGTTCCGGATCGTGGTCCTCCATAATGTGCTTGCTGGACTCAGGGGGAGCCAGCATAACAGGTGGATTTATGACAGGTGCCTGGATAACCCCCGGATGGTGAGAAACTCCAGGAATGGTTCGTGTGGCCAGTGACTACAGGTATTATACCTAAAATCAGGGTCACACGTGCTGCTCATGGCCGGCGAAGCATTGTTTTACAAAACGATGGCACACAGGGCAGTTTTTAATAGCCTTCTGATATGACATATCAGAATTGAAAATTAGTTTTTAGTCATGGGAAGGTTAATTTTGTTAGAAAAACAAGTAATAAAGAAAACAAGGACTCATAAAACCTCTGATTTGATAAACTTTTAAACTCTGTATATCAAGAGGGAGAGTAAGGCCATTAATAGATTAGTGATTACTTAAAGGAATAAGTAAGGGACTAATGATTATGTTTTCTTTATGGGAGTAATACTCATTAACGGAAAA
The DNA here is from genome assembly GCA_034401795.1 of Chaetoderma sp. LZ-2023a. Taxonomy (NCBI): domain Eukaryota; kingdom Metazoa; phylum Mollusca; class Caudofoveata; order Chaetodermatida; family Chaetodermatidae; genus Chaetoderma; species Chaetoderma sp. LZ-2023a. Next base: position 1,136,902 of record CM067364.1, read on the forward strand.
CAATAAAAAATATAATCTCCAAGAAACGATACGAATGATTATTATCCAACATTGCATCACGCACATAAACATATCAGAGCACCATTCTCCTAAAAAGACCTAGAGATGTGTGAAGGATAGTAGCCAAACTGTATCGCTCACCTGGAATTATTGGCCACTGCCACAAATAAAGAAAACGAGATAACCATTGGAAAAATTTACCAATATAATTTCTGTGAAGGTTTAGTCAAGTTTTATTAAGATTGGCCCCATTGTTAATAAGTGGTCTTTTACATAATTTTTCCAGAAAATCCAAGATGGCCACCAAACATGCAAAATTTTGATTGATCCACGACAGCCATGTTTTTTTACATATCAACTTTCAATGGACAAATTTTAATGGAGTTTCGGCCCTAATAATATCTGCCAAATTTTGGCTTGATCCGTTCAGCAGCTTTGGAGAAGTCATTTTCGCGAAAACTAGGTCATCCAAGATGGCTGCCGTACCATTTGGCAAATCAAGTACCCTCGAACAAACTTGGTTCAGCTCTTGGCCTAGATCATATTTTATGAGGGTTGCATCAATCCCCCAAACGGTTTCAGAGAATATTTTTCTAAGTCAGACAAAATCCAAGATGACCGCCAGCCAAATTGGCCGATCATCTTCCTTTGAACAAACTTGTATGCATATGCCGTAAGGCTGCTTCCTGTCAAATATACTTGAAATCAGCCCATTTAAAATTTTCCATTTCTTTAGTATGGGAGTTTTTAGCGGGAAAAAGTTTCAGCCCTAATCATATCTACCAGATTTCGGCACGATCCGTTCAGAGGGTCTAGAGAAGTCATTTTCGCGAAAACTTGGTTATCCAAGATGTTGACCAAAGTATCTGGCCAATAAGTTTCCTTGAACAAAGTTGGTTCACCTCTTCCCCATGGTCGTATTAGATGAGTTTTGAATCGATGCCCCCAATGGTTTCGAAGATTTTTCAAAGATATTTCTAAAAATTGGCCACGATCTAGTGAATTGGCCCATCGGCTTTGTTTGAAAAAATTGGATCTCTATTCACTAGGGATTGTTCCTGCCAAATATATTTGAAATTGGCCCAGTGGTTCTTGAGAAGACATTAAATTGCCATTGCTTTAGTATGGGAGCTTTTGGTGGGAAAATGATCCAAGATGGCCGCCAAACCGTTTATCCGACAGGTTCGAAAATGGCAAATTTGAAATCAGAACACCCCAAAAATATATAAAACCAATTTCGGCCGCAAAATACAGCAAATAAAAAAAAATTCAATATGGCTGCCAAACAAGCGACATTTTGATTGGCCATTGGTGGCCATGTTTTTTGACAGATCAACTTCCCTTGAACAAACTTTAATGGCCCCTAGTCCCTAATCATATCTCCCAAATTTTGGCCTGATCCCGTCAGCGGTTCTAGGAGTCATTTGCGCAAAAACTAGATCAGCCAAGATGGCCGCTGAATCATGTAGTCAATCAAGTTCTCTTGAACAAACTTGGCTTAGCTCTTGCCCTAGATGATGTTTCATGAGTTTTGAATCGATTCCCAAAGTGGTTTTGGAGAAGAGTTTTAAAGACATTTCTAAAAAATCTGCCAAAATCCAAGATGCCCACTGGCCAAATTGGCTGATCGGCGTCAATTGAACAAACTTGGATCTCTATGCCCTAAGGATGCTTCCTGCCATATATAATTGAAATCGGCCCAGTGGTTCTTGAGAAGTTGTTTAAAGAAAAAGTTGCGGTCGCCAGATGGGCCGACGGTCGACATGCCATAAGCCCACCCCAAAACCTTCTTCTAATAAGCTCATGTTAAACGTTTACATGTATTTTCGGGATTCCACAAAATTACATCGGAAAACTAGCAGATGCGTGTAGCAGACTAATCATAGGTAGTGAGTCACAAGTTCATCACACGATTATCTATTTAGAAGAGAATTCTGAGATATATTGTTTGATTAGTTATTGAATTCAATCATATTCCGCAAACTATTCACAATTTGAAACCCACAAAACTAAAAATAGAGGCCAGGCTTCATGCATTCTCAATCCAGTTTCGAAGGGGATCTCACGAGACACGAATGCAAAATGCTGTAAAGCCATCCCAGCTTCCTTGTATGACAGGGTACACATCAACGTGCAGTTATCAACCAGGTACCCGTTATGCAGTTCTCATTTAATGTACAGTTCTGGGTTACCATCATGCAATATAGTAATTTCCGAGTTCCGAGTCCATAATCACAGGTCCGTGAATCTGCCGAATACTTGATCTAAATATTAAATCTAGGCGCAGCTTCCTGATATCACACGATTTGCATTTTTTCACGCCAACATTTTGTTAGATTTGATGAATTTTGTTGTACTAAAGGATAGTTATTACAGTGAATACACTTTTTCTGTGGCCCTACATAATGATTTCACTCCCGCAGTTATTGGCATAGTATACATTAAGCATAGTTGTCTGATGGAAATAATCTCTAGCGTGAATTTTTTTTCTATTTTTGTGCTATTCAAGTTCGTTTTTAGCTCACCTGGCCTGTCTGGATTTCAACTTTTATGACAAATTTTTAAATACTAAGCGACAAATTATTTATTAATGTCAATATTTGGAAAAAGTTTATCGGACCAAGATGCCAAGTTTTAGGGTAGGCTTGTATTAGAGATTTTCCCCATTTTCAAAGTGCTAAGAAAATCTAGAGACTGACTTTGTTGAGTTTGGGGGTAGGGTTCTATTACCGCATAGGCCTCTAATAGGAGGAATACGGTATGTTCGATAATTCAGGTGCAATCCGAAGATTTTGCAAACTCCGAGTCAAATCCAGAATTATGACGTTGTAGTGGCCTAAATTATTGTGACGTAGACATGTCACAATGGCCTTTCACTAGCAATGCTGCAAATTCATCCTGTAACTACCGAATGCTCGTGGTTAACACAGTTATTAATAGGGGCAAATCAACATTTTCACTCTCGTTAAACTCGCTTATAACTTTTATAGCCGTTTCCACATACATTTCATAAATTTTCAATGTTTGCTGATCTTCTTTCTTTATTCATGACCGGGTGTCATGTAGTTTTAGCGATGGCGGTAAAAACACTTTGTTCACAGATGATTTAATAATATTAAATTGTTCCTGAATCTCACCAAATTCGTCAACACTGGCTGTGCCACTATTAAGGTCAGAGACAGCAACGAGTGCACGTACTTGGGTGAAAAAATCCAATGGATTTTCATGATGTGCCTGCTTTGGCAATTTGTTACAATAAGTGACAGGCCTCATTTCGCTGATTTTTCACGTGGTGCGAGCTACTTCTATTTTCAGTTATTTCTAAGTTTTCTATTTGATTAACAAGTTTATTTAATGCTGTAGATATCAACTTTAACTCATTTCTAACTTCACTGACACTACTGTCAACCAATTCTACTGTTTCACTTGACTTTTTAACTTTATTGTCTTCTGTCAACATTCTGACCCCTTCTTGTGAAAGTGCACATAGACAGAATGTTAATGCGCACTACACTTAGTGTGCATGTGTAATAAAATAGTTCCCATAACTACAAACCATTTTAGAGAATGGATTTTACTTTTTAATTTTGACTATACATAATATTCAAGCCCACCCATTCTCTCATAGATGCTGGTTTGGAAATTGAACACCTTGTCCTAAAAGAAGCCTAGGCTATTAATAGACATTACAGTACTTGTTACCAGCTAGGGCTGCGCGGTTTGGCTTACAGCCATATCGGTTTCGATATGACTTTTCATATCGGTTTTAACCGAATATCGGTTTTATGGACATGAAACAAAAAATTTAAATGATAAAAATTAGCACGAAAACAGAACGTATTTTCATGCCTTGACACATTCGTAACGTTTTACGCCTTTAAAGCTTAATATACTTTATAATATCCATCATCGCGGGAGTGAAATTATTAATTAGACCGCCTAAATATTACGCACAGTTAAATAAACATCGTTTATTTTGTCAAAATTAATCATAAATCAGCAAAACAGGTTGCGAAAAGACGTAAATCACGTGATTGTAATTAATTATGATGTAATTATCTCCCTTTCTTCTTTCATTTCCAATTCGACCCGAGGACGAAATCATGCCTTGAAGAAAATATTAACTGTAATATTGCGATCGCGAATTTCATAAGTTAATATGATATTGTGTATAGAAGATAACGTTTTAAAAACGGTTTGAGTAATAATTTTATTTTAAATTATATCCTAATCAGCATTATAGTTATTGGCGAGATTTTGATGCAATCGGGCGATTTAGTGTTGGGACGACTTTGCATTATGTTAATTAGCCGGTGACGTAAATAAAATGGATGCCGTTGTTTAGAAAGGTTTTCCCCGATACAAATTTTAATGACAAATTCCCACATTAGTATTGTGTTTTATATTGCAAATTTATCTGAGACTACCAGACAAAAGACGAGTGGATATTTATTTAATTAATTCGCTGCTTGATTTCCCTCGGCGTGCAGTGAGTTACATGGAGTTACACAATATGCGCAATTGGGGCCACGTTCAATTATTAGTTGCCCCGAACATAGCTTAATGGAAAGTTTGGCCATTATTATTCATTACGATTTTCATGCTCGTTAGTATCTTTTATTTTTAACAATCCTGATACGAAAAACCGAAAATATGTTCATATTCGGTTTTTCGATATTTATTTTTTATAATCGGTTATGAAACCGTCAGTGCAGGATATCGGTTTTAAATATGGTATCGGTATATCGCGCAGCTCTATTACCAGCCCTCCCAATAAACTATGTGCATCTATATGAGTATAAGGATATTTGGGGGGGGGGGGGGGGGGGTTGGGGCCAAATTTAGCATGTGTCCATAATACACGCTAGCACCCTTTCCTTGAATACAAACAGAGCTAGAACTCAGCGGTTAGGTGAGTAGACCTTACACTTCGAGTAACCACGGAGAGCACATTACGTATAACTAAGTAGTAAATAAACCAGGATTTTTGCAATCCTGGAAACAGGAGACACCAGACGTGTTCCCCGTTTATTGGATAAACAACAGAAGCCGAGGGTAAAGAATCCATTCAATCGATCCTCCTAACTCTATCACACCAATATTTGGGATATTCCTCCTAACTCTATCACACCAATATTTGGGCGATCCTCCTAACTCCATCACACCAATATTTGGGTGATCCTCCTAACTCTATCAGACCAATATTTGGGTGATCCTCCTAACTCCATCACACCAATATTTGGGAAATCCTCCTAACTCTATCACACCAATATTTGGGTGATCCTCCTAACGCCATCACACCAATATTTGGGAGATCCTCCTAACTTCAACGCACCAATATTTGGGTGATCCTCCTAACTCCATCACACCAATATGTGGGTGATCCTCCTAACTCTACCACACCAATATTTGGGTGATCCTTCTAGCTCTATCACACCAATATTTGGGATATTCCTCCTAACTCTATCACACCAATATTTGGGCGATCCTCCTAACTCCATCACACCAATATTTGGGTGATCCTCCTAACTCTATCAGACCAATATTTGGGCGATCCTCCTAACTCCATCACACCAATATTTGGGCGATCCTCCTAACTCCATCACACCAATATTTGGGTGATCCTCCTAACTCCATCACACCAATATTTGGGTGATCCTCCTAACTCCATCACACCAATATTTGGGTGATCCTCCTAACTCCATCACACCAATATTTGGGTGATCCTCCTAACTCTATCACACCAATATTTGGGTGATCCTTCTAACTCTATCACACTAATATTGGGGTGATCCTCCTAACTCTATCACACCAATATTTGGGTGATCCTCCTAACTCTATCACACCAATATTTGGGTGACTCTCCTAACTCTATCACACCAATATGTGGGTGATCCTCCTAACTCCATCACACCAATATTTGGGTGATCCTCCTCTAACTCCATCACACCAATATTTGGGTGATCCTCCTAACTCTATCACACCAATATTTGGGCGATCCTCCTAACTCCATCACACCAATATTTGGGTGATCCTCCTAACTCTATCAGACCAATATTTGGGCAATCCTCTTAACTCCATCACACCAATATTTGGGTGATCCTCCTAACTCTATCACACCAATATTTGGGTGATCCTTCTAACTCTATCACACTAATATTTGGGTGATCCTCCTAACTCTATCACACCAATATTTGGGTGATCCTCCTAACTCTATCACACCAATATTTGGGTGACCCTCCTAACTCTATCACACCAATATGGGGGTGATCCTAACTCCATCACACCAATATTTGGGTGATCCTCCTCTAACTCCATCACACCAATATTTTGGTGATCCTCCTAACTCCATGACACCAATATTTGGGTGATCCTCCTAACTCTATCACACCAATATTTGGGTGATCCTCCTAACTCTATCACACCAATATTTGGGTGATCCTCCTACCTCCATCACACCAACATTTGGGTGATCCTCCTAACTCTATCACACCAATATTTGGGTGATCCTCCTAACTCTATCACACCAATATTTGGGTGATCTTCCTAACTCTATCACACCAATATTTGGGTGATCCTCCTAACTCTATCACACCAATATTTGGGTGATCCTCCTAACTCCATCACACCAATATTTGGGTGATCCTCCTAACTCCATCACACCAATATTTGGGTGATCCTCCTAACTCTATCACACCAATATTTGGGCGATCCTCCTAACTCTATCATACCAATATTTGGGTGATCCTCCTAACCCTATCACACCAATATTTGGGTGATCCTCCTAACTCTATCGCACCAATATTTGGGTGATCCTCCTAACTCCATCACACCAATATTTGGGTGATCCTCCTAACTCCATCACACCAATATTTGGGTGATCCTCCTAACTCTATCACACCAATATTTGGGTGATCCTCTTAACTCTATCACACCAATATTTGGGTGATCCTCCTAACTCTATCACACCAATATTTGGGAGATCCTCCTAACTCCATCACACCAATATTTGGGTGATCCTCCTAACTGGAGCCAATTCATTAACATGAGGCCGAGTCAGAGACGCATGCACTGCAGACGCATGGTGTGGCTTGCATATGTGCCAGTCTGACAGCTAGTTCACCTGCAGGTTTAATTTATATTCTGTGTTGAATTGAGCCAGTTAGATATATTAACATATATCAGAGTATTCGTAATGGTACGTATACTCTTGAAATGAAATGAAGCATGTTAGGCTAATTATCTTTAGTTGACAACTGCCTATACAAGCAACAACATTCGGTCAAATTGTTCTCAAAATAATCTAGCTGATAATCCCGCTTCCATCAGCTAATGTTTTGATGATGATTTGAATGGAAACGGTTGCAGCAACAACTTTTAATCAAATTGTTCTCAAAATACGCAGCAATGTAATAGCACTTGCTGAAGGTATTTTGAAAGTCTCAGTGATACTGTCAGGGAGACACGCTGTGTCTCATTGATGCTGTCAGACAGACACGCCGTGTCTCATTGATGTTGTCAGACAGACAGAGCATGTATCATTGCTGCTATCAGACACACAGACAGACAGACAGACAGACAGACAGATCATGTCTCATTGATGCTGTGAGAAAGACAGGCTGTCTCATTGATACTGTCAGACAGACAGACCATGTATCAATGATGCTGTCAGACAGACAGACAGACAGACAGACAGACAGACAGTGACTCATTGATGCTGTCAGACAGACACGCCATGTGTCATTGATGCTGTCAGACAGACAGACTCTGTTTCATTGATGCTGTCAGACAGACAGACCACATCACATTGATGCTGTCCGACAGACAGACCATGTATCATTGATGCTGTCAGATAGACATGCTGTGTCTCATTGATACTATCAGACAGACAGACCATGTCTCATTGATGCTGTCAGACAGACAGAGCATGTATCATTGCTGCTATCAGACACACAGACAGACAGACAGACAGATCATGTCTCATTGATGCTGTGAGGCAGACATTGATGCTATCAGATAGACAGACAGACAGTGTCTTATCGATGCTACCAGACAGACAGACTGTGTCTCATTGATGCTATGAAACAGACAGACCATGTATCATTGATGCTATCAAACAGACAGAGACAGACAGACAGGCCATGTCTCATGCTATCAGACAAACATGCCATGTCTCAATGATGCTGTCAGACAGACACGCTGTGTCTCATTGATGCTGTCAGACAGACACGCCATGTCTCATTGATGCTGTCATACAGACATGCCATGTATCATTGATGCTATCAGTCAGACACGTCATGTCTCATTGAAGCTGTCAGACAGACATGCTGTGTCTCATTGATGCTGTCAGGAAGACACGCTGTGTCTCATTGATACTGTCAGGAAGACACGCTGTGTCTCATTGATGCTATTAGACAGACAGACAATGTCTCATTGATGCTGTCATACAGACATGCCATGTCTCATTGATGCTATCAGACAGACACGTCATGTCTCATTGATGCTGTCAGACAGACATGCTGTGTCTCATTGATGCTGTCAGGAAGACACGCTGTGTCTCATTGATACTGTCAGGAAGACGTGCTGTGTCTCATTGATGCTGTCAGGAAGACACGCTGTGTTTCATTGATACTGTCAGGAAGACACGCTGTGTCTCATTGATGCTATTAGACAGACAGACAATGTCTCATTGATGCTGTCAGACAGACAGACCATGTCTCATTGATGCTGTCAGACAGACAGACAGACAGACCGTGTCTCATTGATGCTGTCAGACAGACACGCCATGTCTCATTTATGCTGTCAGACACAGACAGAGAGACAGACAGACCATGTCTCATTGATGCGGTCAGACAGACAGACCATGTCTCATTGATGCTATTAGACAGACAGACAGACAGACCATGTCTCATTTATGCTATCAAACAGACAGACAGAGACAGAGAGAGCCAGATCATGTCTCATTGACGCTGTCAGATAGACAGACCATGTCTCAATGATGCTGTCAGACAGACAGACAGTGTCTCATTGATGCTGTCAGACAGACATGCCATGTCCCATTGATGCAGTCAGACAGACATGCCGTGTGTCATTGATGCTGTCAGACAGACATACATACATACATACAGACAGACAGACAGACAGACAAACACGCCGTGTCTCATTGATGCTATGAGAAAGACAGGCTGTGTCTCATTGATACTGTCAGACAGACACGCCATGTCTCATTGATGCTGTCAGACAGACAGACCATGTATCAATGATGCTGTCAGACAGACAGACAGTGACTCATTGATGCTGTCAGACAGACACGCCATGTGTCATTGATGCTGTCAGACATACAGACTCTGTTTCATTGATGCTGTCAGACAGACAGACCACATCACATTGATGCTGTCCGACAGACAGACCATGTATCATTGATGCTGTCAGATAGACATGCCGTGTCTCATTGATGCTGTCAGACAGACAGACCATGTCTCATTGATGCTGTCCAACAGACAGACCCTGTATCATTGATGCTGTCAGACAGACCCTGTCTCATTGATGCTGTCAGACAGACACGCCGTGTCTTATTGATGCTGTCAGACAGATAGACCATGTCTCATTGATGCTGTCAGACAGACAGGTTGTGTCTCATTGATGTAAGACTTCACGATATACAGATATTAAATTGAATACCGGTATCATAACTATACCATTAGTCATATCGTTATGACTTTGCGGATACCAAAATATCGATATAGCATAAAATCGATATAACATTCTGCTTAGGCAGATAATCTGCTTTCCATTAACAAAATTCAACAGTAAATCTGTCTAACAAGATAAGCGACTACTCTTCGTATTTAACCACACTTAACATTTTCTTATCAGGACCTGGCAAACTGTTTGGAGGCTAGAGAAATTGATAAATTAACGATTACTCCTACGAAAATTGGTCATTTATAAAAAAAACCACTTCTCCACCCAAAAATAGAATAAAACTTATTTTAATTAATCTCATAGGACACGAATGGTTAAAAATGTCTAACATATATCTTATCTTGCGCCAATATTTTATAATTTCGGCCCGTTGATCGTATATTTACTAAGTGTTATAATGGCTAAGTTGTACGCATGCGCAGAGATTTGCACGGTTCCTGGTGATTTCGTCCCATTGCAAATTCCTCCTATAATAAAGCACAGGTTTTCATGGAAAGTGTATTTATTATTCTGGTGTCTATCAATTCAAGTAGGCAGGAAAATGAGTAAAACATGTTTACATGTACATCCATATTCGATGTTTTTTATTCATAACTGTCTGTCAAATATCAACTGGTTTATCAGTTCGCAAAATCTCATTGGGAGAATTAATATAAGAGTCAGTGGGGAGGCACCGCTGACTCACCACATGGTGACCCAGGTGGTGAGAGGCCAGAAGGAATCCGGGACAGATGACAAGATGGTGATAAGACAAATGATTCAGTGTTGGGCAGTAATCATGGTTATTTAATACCATTGCTTGGCACACGGGCCTATGATAAATTACATACATGTTTAATAACTACAAAACTCTAACACCAAAGGTTGTTATTTGGGACAAGATGGTCACTGGTTATCTCACGATCTACACGCAGATGCAACAACCATGATCTCTGCGCAGGCCACAGAAATAGTTGTAATTTCGTTGAAAATTCAAATCATTTATGGCTGATTTTGAGGGGATTTAAGCCGTTTTGAGATAAGATTTAACTGAAGACAGTTATAATTTTTCGTTTTAATATCGGGATTCGTGTAATTTCTTAGTTTTATTGTGGAAATTTGTAAAGTTCCGTGACTATTTCAGGAACGCTGATATACTACGTTGCATATGGAACCATACTACCCAGGCTTCACTCTATATTGGCAATATTAAAAGTATACCAGTATGGAAATTAATATCGATACCAGTATTCATTTTGCTAATACCGTGAAGGCCTACACTGATGCTGTCAGACAGACATACCATGTATCTTTGATGCCGTCAGACAGACACACTATGTTTCTTTGATGCTGTCAGACAGACAGACCATGTGTCTTTGATGCTGTCAGACAGACAGACTACGTGTCTTTGATGCTGTCAGACAGACAGACAATGTGTCTTTGATGCTGGCAGACAGACAGACTGTGTGTTTTTGATGCAGTCAGACAGACAGACCATGTGCCTTTGATGCTGTCAGACAGACAGACAATGTGTCTTTGATGCTGTCAGACAGACAGACCATGTGTATTTGATGCTGTCAGACAGACAGACTACGTGTCTTTGATGCTGGCAGACAGACAGACCATGTGTCTTTGATGCTGTCAGACAGACAGACCATGTGTCTTTGATGCTGTCAGACAGACAGACAATGTGTCTTTGATGCTGTCAGACAGACAGACCATGTGTCTTTGATGCTGTCAGACAGACAGACTATGTGTCTTTGATGCTGACAGACAGACAGACCATGTGTCTTTGAGGCTGTCAGACAGACAGACCATGTGTCTTTGATGCTGTCAGACAGACAGACCATGTTTCTTTGATGCTGTCAGACAGACAGACCATGTGTCTTTGATGCTGTCAGACAGACAGACTACGTGTCTTTGATGCTGTCAGACAGACAGACAATGTGTCTTTGATGCTGGCAGACAGACAGACCTTGTGTTTTTGATGCAGTCAGACAGACAGACCATGTGTCTTTGATGCTGTCAGATAGACAGACCATGTGTCTTTGATGCTGTCAGACAAACAGACCATGTGTCTTTGATGCTGACAGACAGACAGACCATGTGTCTTTGATGCTGACAGACAGACAGACCATGTGTTTTTGATGCTGTCAGACAGACAGACCATGTGTCTTTGATGCTGTCAGACTGACATGTTAGAGTCATGAACATACCTTAGTACATCCGCTGTCATCCTTTTTCATGAATACGTTCAAACAATTATAATTATATACATGTATTTACAACATTGATTATTTTATACCAAAACTTTCGCTGGCCAGCTCCAAGACACAACAAAATATCTCTTAACCCTTACCACGCTGATGTCAAAACTTTAAATTCACAAATTATATTAAAAGATGAACTGGTGTTCATTTTTCAAAAAATTTGGTGGGAGATTCACTAAACTTTTTGAACAATCTCCCGCTTCCAATCATTACTTCTTCTTCCTGCTAATTTGACTCACTAAGCCTTTTGAACAACTTCCCGCTTCCAAGCATTACTTCTTCTTCCTGTTAATTTGACTCGCTAAGCCTTTTGAACAACCTCCCGCTTCCAGGTATTACTTCTTCTTTCTGTTAATTTTACTCGCTAAGCCTTTTGAACAACCTCCCACATCCAGGCATTACTTCCGCCACATTCGACTGGCACACCCATGTAGACTCGAGAAAACCCGAGTCACGCAAAATTACCACAATAAAATGCCACACAATAATATAAATCGCAAAACCTGGCACTCACAGACAGACCATGTCTCATTGATGCTGTCAGTCAGACAGACCATGTCTTATTGATGCGGTCAGTCAGACAAAACATGTCTCATTGATGCTGTCAGTCAGACAGAACATGACTCATTGATGCTGTCAGTCAGACAGAACATGTCTCATTGACAGAACAGGCAAAGGCGTAATATGAGATCTGGTATGCATGGTATGTACCTCTAACATAAGGAGAATACACAAATGTTCATTTACTCACTCCATGATGGATTAGCTAAATCTCGAAAGTGTGTCGTTATGGCTACCATGTCCGTCTCCACCATTAGTTTGAACTCTCCACTCTGATTAGCTGAAAGAACCTGTGAAAAAATAAAATTCAGAAAAAAATAAATTAGAAAATTAGGTTAAATTTACTGAAGTAATGGATACACCCTGCAGCTCTCATGAATCAAGGACATTATTAATTATTTGACTAAATGTTGTTGGATAGAAATCTGGCTGTGGGTCTGCTTGCAGAATGGTAATCTCTGGGTGGATAGCTGGGTGTGAGGGATGGGCAGGAAAGGTGGTCTTATTACAAAATTTTAGACTTTGGTAGGTGGTACTTTTCTAATCTTGTTCCTAACAAGAGCAATTAGGGGTCTGAGACCATCACGCTCCCATTTTTGGCACATTTTAGACACACCAAAGTTTCTGGATAACAGCCAATGTTATCAAATCTTAGTATACAGTCACACCCTTTCTTGTGTTAAAATGATTATCAAATCTGACCAGTATTTCCGAGATAGTCATTGATCAAGAATTTAAACTGATCCGGATCCAGGTTTTTATCCAGACACGGCCGAAGTCTGGAAATCATTTTACACAATAATCTCCTTTGTCAAGTTAAAATTTGTATCATATTGGATCACTATGTTTTAGCTCAGATGATATTTTAGTCAGCTGAGCTATAGCGATAACCACTCATCTGGTGTCCGACCATCTGTCGTAAACAATGATGTCACAATTCTTTATTTCTAAATGATTTAGATCAAGCCTAGTCTACATGATCAGACTGACATAAAATCTGGTCAAAATAGTCCTATATAGTGATCTAATATTTGCAGTGTATAAATTAAGTTTACCCGGTGTCCAACATCAGTGTTGCGCCCCTTGAAGATTTTCTCAAGGATGGGCCCAAATGGGGAAAGGTGTTACTGTGGTGGCATGTTTCGTCTACTAGCGTCTAACTTGGTGGGTCAGAGTAACTTTGAGCATAAGCTGTCAGCCATATAAAAACTAGAGCTGTCTCACATGCTGTCTGGATATTATAGGTTAAAGGTGAATTTTGCCATTGGAACCAATAATATATTATTCAGTCTGCTTTTTGTTAAGTTTTTACAATCCTGTCAAAATGATCCTATAACCATTTAACACTTGTACAAATATTTATTAGATGTCAAACATTAGAGTTATGGCCCATGTAAATCTATAGCTGCGTTATGGTGATGGTTTGAAAACCGCCGTAATCATGCTCAAACCGAAAGAGTTTAATTAAATTTTTGGTTTAGCCAATACTGATTAACCTTTTTTACTTATAAATATTGCTGCTAAGTCGGCCTGTGCAGTCAGTGGTCTTGAGAGTTGTTAATTTGCAGCCCTAAAGAAGTCTATTTTTAAAATGCCTGGCTAGATAATGAAACCAGACATTCCAGCTGTAAATTGACATTTTCCATGATTATAATTTTATTGACCAAATTTGTCAATAAAAGACCCATTTGAAAATACCAGTCAACATTTCCCTTGTGTTCTACTTTCACTAAATTACTTATGATGAATTGCCACCGAATGATTTGGCCAATCAAGTTCCCTCGAGCATAGTTGTTTAAGCTCTTACCCTAGATCATATTTAATGAGTTTTGAATCGACCCCTTAAATGGGTTCGGAGAAGTTTTTAAAAAAATTTCCAAATTGACCGATAGGCTTCCTTTGAACAAACCCGGATCCCTATGCGACAAGGATGAGTACTGCTAAATATACTTTAAATCAGCCCAGTGGTTCTCGACATTTTAAATTTCCCTTTGCTTTAGCATGGGAGGTTTGGGCAGGAAAATGATTCAAGATGACCACCAAACCAATTATCCGACAGTTTCAAAAATAGCAAATTTGAAATTGGAATACCCAAAAACCTATATAAAAGCAATTTCAGCTTCAGAATTCATCAAATAAAAAAATCCAATATGGCTGCCGAACATGCTACATTTTGATTGGTCCACAGCGACCATGTTTTTTATGTATCAACTTTCCTTGAGCAAACTTTAATGGTCCTTAACCCCTAATGATATCTCCCCAATTTGGGCCCAATCTGTTCAGCGGTTCTGGAGAAATTGTTTTCGCGAAATGTAGGTCATCCAAGATGGCCGCCGAATGATTTCGCCAATCAAGTTCACTTGAACAGACTTAGTTTAGCTTTTTCCCTAGATCATATTTCATGAGTTTGGAAACGATCGCTCAAACAGTTTCAGGGAAGATTTTTAAATACGTTTCTAAAAATCGGCCAAAATCCAAGATGCCCACCGGCCAAATTGGCTGACCGGCTTCGTTTGAATAAACTTGGATTCCTATGCCCTAAGGATGATTCTTGCCAAATATACCTTGAAATCGGCCCAGTGGTTCTTGAGAAGACGTTTTTGGCGGGAAGATGATCCTAGATGGCCGTTAAACCATTTATTTGAGTTTCGAAAATAGCAAATTTGAAATCAGCACACACAAAAAACTATACAAAACCAATTTCAGCTTCAAAATACATCAAATAAAAAAATTCTAAATGCCCGCCAAATGTGTTACATTTTGATTGGTTTTGATTTTGAATGGCCATGTTTTTTTTACGTATCACCTTCTCTTGAACAAACTTTAATGGCCCTTACTCCCTAATTATAACTCCCAAGCTTGGGCCCGATCCCTTCAGCGGTTCTGGAGAAGTTATTTTAACAAAAATTAGGCCATCCAAGATGGTCGCCATGGCATAAGCTCACATGGACATTCTCTTGAACAAACTTTAATTGCCCTTAGTTATTGATGAAAGTCTGATCCGCAGAGCAGTTCCTGAGATGTCATGTTTGAGAACACCAGAGAATGGACCAATCAAAATTCTGAATGAAAGTTCTGGAGCCAATCACCACAGGGTTGATCCACCCAACTTTCTTTGAAATCCACCAGGTGATTCTTGAGAAAGTCATTTAAGTTATGTGTGTATGATTACTGTATTTTGCAGCTGTAGTAGTAGAAACATCCTACAGCTGCAATCAGTCCTTCTTCGCTTTCTCCCACTGTGTCTTGTCCTCAGCCAAAATCTTTATCCTCCTCAGGTCCATTCTTGACTAGAGTGTACTGAGTCCTGCTTTCTTGAGGTCACCTCGCAGCACGCTTATCAGATTTATGCAATGACGTCCTCTCCTGGCTCTGTATTTGCTGGCTCCCAGTAGGGCGAATTCCAAGGCTCTCTGTGCTGGTATGTCTGGCATCCTTAGCCATGGCCAAACATGGACCATCTTTGCTGAGCGACTTTTACAGACAGCGGCGACATATTACACATCTTGTATAGTGCATCATTGGAAATTATGCTGTCTGGCAATCGTTGTCCAGTGAAGGTGCGTAGGTGTTTGCGGTGGCAGGCATCGAGTTTGTCTAGAGCTGCCTTTGGAGCTGCCCAGCTGCCCAGCTGTTACAGTTATACAGCATCAAGGATACGCAGGTTGCATTGTATAAATGTAGCCTTTTTTATCAAGGGCATCTTTGATCTACGAATCCATAGCTTCCAGAAGGACCAGAAAGCTATGTTCCCCATGACTCAGCTTGCAGCAATGTCAGCCATACTGCCAAGCAGTGAAACCAGGATTTTACTTTTCCTCAATGGTTCACCGCCACGAAACGGATCATCATTTTCTTTAATTTCATGCTTTGTAGATAGGTATATGTGGGTGAACTCTGTTTTGGATTCATTCATAAAGAGATTCTCAATTTTTAGTTTGCTTGCAGCTATTGCGAGAAGTTCGTCAAGGGGTTTCTTTTCCTCGTCTATGAAGTCCACATCGTCGGCATATTCCATCTCTAGCGGCATACCCAGTATTGACACTGGGGTGTTTTGTCTTGGGGAACTTTCCCGCACTGATTTCAATGCAGCAGCAAGGTAACAGGTGAAAAGACCAGGGGCAGTCCATCTCCCTGTGAGGAGCCGATTGATGTCTTAAACTCTACAGACTTCACTGACTTGACTTGTACTCTCAGCTTAGTGTCTGCAAGCAGTAGTCTCACTAGTCGTAGCTCATCTTCATTGCAACTGGCCTGGCGAAGTACATCTAGGATCTTTGAGCATTTAATCGTGTTGAAGGCTGTTGACATGTCAATGCCCCTTTTGTGGAAATCCCAGTGTTTGGACATGACTACCGACACAAGCATGCATTGAGCGCATACAATGTCTGCGCAGCTGGGTCCACATTTGGAGCCACTTTGACATGATCCCGTGAAGTCATCGATCTTGTCTCGGATGCGGCACAGAGTAACATTGTATGCTGTTGAGGAGCACAATGCGCCACAGTAGTTGTGAATACACAATATGGCCACTGGACAAATTGACCAATGTAAATTCTGAATGGTACATGTAGTTCCAGAAACTATCACCACTTCTGGCCAAATTTGCTTAAAATTGGGCCATTGATTATGGTGGAGTAGTTTTTAAAAAAGTTTCTGGAAAATTGTCAAAAAATCTTTCAACCAAAAAAACCGGACCAATCAAAATTCTGAATTACAGTTCTGGAGTGTTCACCACTTCTAGCCAAATTTATTTGAAATCCAGCAAGGGGCTAAGGAAGAAAGTCATCTTGACAATTTCCAGTAAATCTTTCATAAAATTTAAGATTCTGGCCCAAAAAATTGATCAATCAAAATTTTACATAGAAGTTCTGGAGCCCAGCATCATAGAATCCTTCCAACCAAATTGGGTTGAAATCTATTAGGTGGTGAAGGACAATTTCCTGTAAATTTTCATAAAATCTCAGATTTTTGACCCAAAGGATTAACCAATCAAAATCTGAACACAGTGTCTGGAGCCTGCCCCCATATGGTCCCACACAAATTTGGTTGAAATCAATCAAGTGGCGAAGGAGGAGATAAGTTTTGACAATTTGTGGTAAATTTTGCATAAAATCTAAGTCTTTTCCCCCAAAAAATTGGACAATTCAAAATTCTGAGTAGATGTAATGGAGCCTACCATCATAGGATTCTTCCAGCCACATTTGGTTGAAATCAATCAAAGAGTAACGGAGGAGATGCGATTTGACGGATCGGCAGACAAACAAACAACCGGTTACATGTACAATGGCATAAGCTCACTACAGGAAAGGGCAGATGAGCAAATAATAAATAGTAGATTTTATCCTATTTTCAGCTTTTTAGAGATAATATATTGAAATTACTTATGAATTAATCACCATTAGGGTCAAGGACTTTGTGTTAGGTAGTCGAGTGCCAAGAATTTTGTGTTAGGTAGCTGAGTGCCAAGGACTTTTAGCTGAGCGACACGCGCTTTGTTAGGTAGCTGAGTGACAAGGACTTTGTGTTAGGTAGCTGAGCGACAAGGACTTTGAGTGAGGTAGCTGAGTGTCAAGAACTTTGTGTTAGGCAGCTGAGTACCAAGGACTTTGTGTTAGGCAGCTGAGTGCCAAGGACTTTGTGTTAGGCAGCTGAGTGTCAAGGACTTTGTGTTAGGCAGCTGAGTGCCAAGGACTTTGTGTTACGCAGCTGAGTGCCAAGGACTATTAGCTGAGCGACAAGCGCTTTGTGTTAGGTAGCTGAGTGACAAGGACTTTGTGTTAGGTAGCTGAGTGACAAGGACTTTGAGTGAGGTAACTGAGTGTCAAGGACTTTGTGTTAGGCAGCTGAGTGTCAAGGACTTTGTGTTAGGCAGCTGAGTGCCAAGGACTTTGTGTTAGGTAGCGGAGTGTCAAGGACTTTGTGTTAGGTAGCTGAGTGACTAGGACTATTAGCTGAGCGACAAGCGCTTTGTGTTAGGTAGCTGAGTGACAATGACTTTGTGTTAGGTAGCTGAGTGACAAGGACTTTGAGTGAGGTAACTGAGTGTCAAGGACTTTGTGTTAGGCAGCTGAGTGTCAAGGACTTTGTGTTAGGCAGCTGAGTGCCAAGGACTTTGTGTTAGGTAGCTGAGTGTCAAGGACTTTGTGTTAGGTAGCTGAGTGACTAGGACTATTAGCTGAGCGACAAGCGCTTTGTGTTAGGTAGCTGAGTGACAAGGACTTTGTGTTACGCAGCTGAGTGCCAAGGACTATTAGCTGAGCGACAAGCGCTTTGTGTTAGGTAGCTGAGTGACAAGGACTTTGTGTTAGGTAGCTGAGTGACAAGGACTTTGAGTGAGGTAACTGAGTGTCAAGGACTTTGTGTTAGGCAGCTGAGTGTCAAGGACTTTGTGTTAGGTAGCTGAGTGACTAGGATTATTAGCTGAGCGACAAACGCTTTGTGTTAGGTAGCTGAGTGTCAAGGACTTTGTGTTAGGTAGCTGAGTGTCAAGGACTTTGTGTTAGGTAGCTGAGTGACTAGGACTATTAGCTGAGCGACAAACGCTTTGTGTTAGGTAGCTGAGTGTCAAGGACTTTGTGTTAGGTAGCTGAGTGTCAAGGACTTTGTGTGAGGTAACTGAGTGACTAGGACTATTAGCTGAGCGACAAACGCTTTGTGTTAGGTAGCTGAGTGACAAGGACTTTGTGTTAGGTAGCTGAGTGACAAGGACTTTGAGTGAGGTAACTGAGTGTCAAGGACTTTGTGTTAGGCAGCTGAGTGTCAAGGACTTTGTGTTAGGCAGCTGAGTGCCAAGGACTTTGTGTTAGGTAGCTGAGTGTCAAGGACTTTGTGTTAGGTAGCTGAGTGACTAGGACTATTAGCTGAGCGACAAGCGCTTTGTGTTAGGTAGCTGAGTGACAAGGACTTTGTGTTAGGTAGCTGAGTGACAAGGACTTTGTTTGTGAGATTCAAGTCCCTTGGGTCTCCTGTTCAGATACGGCTTCAACCACACATGCACAGGCACGCACGCACACACACACACACACACACACACACACACACACACACACACACACACACACACACACACACACACACACACACACACACACACACACACATACATTACTCTCTTCCAAGGGTGAGGATAATTACTATAACAAAGGATTTACTGTGCAGAATTCTCATTTAGGAGGTAACGACAATGTTAATAGTTAATCAATTTCATTCTGCCTTCAATGCTTGACACATCATGACAATAGTCATGAATGTTTTCTAAACTTACAACATAGTTATTGAGGTTCTTCATACGCTCCAGCACATTGCGCAAAATCTTCAGAGCAGGTAGACATATACTCACCTGAAATGTGAGGACAGCTAGATGGATACATGAGGACAGGTAGATGGATACATGAGGACAGGTAGATGGATACATGAAGTGAGGACAGATAGAGAGATACATGAAGTGAGGACACGTAGCGAAAATGCAGCGAGGACAGGTAGAGCGATACATGAAGTGAGAACATGTAGAGATAAATGAAGTGAGGACAGGTAGATGGATACATGAAGTGAGGACAGGTAGAGAGATACATGAAGTGAGGACAGGTAGACAAATACATGAAGTGAGGACAGGTAGATAGATACATGCAGGTAGAGAGATACATGAAGTGAGCACATGTAGAGATAAATGAAGTGAGGACAGGTAGATGGATACATGAAGTGAGGACAGGTAGAGAGATACATGAAGTGAGAACAGGTAGAGAGATACATGAAGTGAGGACAGGTAGAGAATTACATGAAGTGATAACAGGTTGATAGATACATGCAGGTAGAGAGATACATGAAGTGAGGACAGGTAGAGAGATACATGAAGTGAGGACAGGTAGAGAGATACATGAAGTGAGGACAGGTAGAGATACATGAAGTGAGGACAGGTAGAGAGATACATGAAGTGAGGACAGGTAGAGAGATACATGAAGTGAGGACAGGTAGATGGATACATGAAGCGAGGACAGGTAGAGAGATACAAGAAGCGAGTACAGGTAGAGATACATGAAGTGAAACAGGTAGAGAGATACATGAAGTGAGGACAGGTAGAGAGATACATGAAGTGTGGACAGTTAGATAGATACATGCAGGTAGAGAGATACATGAAGTGAGGACAGGTAGATAGATACATGCAGGTAGAGAGATACATGAAGTGAGGACAGGTAGAGAGATACATGAAGTGAGGACAGGTAGAGAGATACATGAAGTGAGGATGGGTAGATACATAGTGAGGACAGGTAGAGATACATGAAATGAGGACAGGTAGAGAGATACATGAAGTGAGGACAGGTAGATAGATACATGCAGGTAGAGAGATACATGAAGTGAGGACAGGTAGATAGATACACGCAGATAGAGAGATACATGAAGTGAGGACAGGTAGATGGATACATGAAGCGAGGACAGGTAGAGAGATACATGAAGCGAGGCCAGGTAGAGATACATGAAGCGAGGACAGGTAGAGAGATACATGAAGTGAGGACAGGTAGAGAGATACATGAAGTGAGGACAGGTAGAGAGATACATGAAGTGAGGACAGGTAAATAGATACATGCAGGTAGAGAGATACATGAAGTGAGGACAGGTAGATAGATACATGCAGGTAGAGAGATACATGAAGTGAGGACAGGTAGAGAGATACATGAAGTGAGGACAGGTAGAGAGATACATGAAGTGAGGACAGGTAGATACATAAAGTGAGGACAGGTAGGGATACATGAAATGAGGACAGGTAGAGAGATACATGAAGTGAGGACAGGTAGATAGATACATGCAGGTAGAGAGATACATGAAGTGAGGACAGGTAGATAGATACACGCAGATAGAGAGATACATGAAGTGAGGACAGGTAGATGGATACATGAAGCGAGGACAGGTAGAGAGATACATGAAGCGAGGCCAGGTAGAGATACATGAAGCGAGGACAGGTAGAGAGATACATGAAGTGAGGACAGGTAGAGAGATACATGAAGTGAGGACAGGTAGAGAGATACATGAAGTGAGGACAGGTAAATAGATACATGCAGGTAGAGAGATACATGAAGTGAGGACAGGTAGATAGATACATGCAGGTAGAGAGATACATGAAGTGAGGACAGGTAGATAGATACATGCAGGTAGAGAGATATATGAAGTGAGGACAGGTAGCGAGATACATGAAGTTAGGACAGGTAGAGAGATACATGAAGTGAGGACAGGTTGATTGATACTCACATGGTAGACAAATGAAATGAATCACCCCCATGGAGATTACTAGACATCTGCAGTCATATGAGTCATAGGTTATGAGAAATATGATATTTTTTTTCTGTTTAAGTGGTGTTGCTGCTTTAGAGGTGGCTCCAGTGTTGATTAAAGTTCTCATGTCCCATTAAATAGACACTTGCCCATGAGATATGAGATGCCTGCTAATTTCTGTTCAATTTACCTGGCATGCAATACCCTGACTCCACATTTGTTGTAAATATTGGGTGGCACATTTACTGAGTATATTGTCTGTACACACCATGATTTCTCAAACAAAAAGTCTGCACATGCAAATGGTCATTTGTCAGCCAGGTCTGGAAGCGTAAGCACAGATTCACGGC
The DNA here is from genome assembly GCA_034401795.1 of Chaetoderma sp. LZ-2023a. NCBI lineage: Eukaryota > Metazoa > Mollusca > Caudofoveata > Chaetodermatida > Chaetodermatidae > Chaetoderma > Chaetoderma sp. LZ-2023a. The sequence goes on from CM067364.1 coordinate 1,159,034, forward strand.
AGTACATTCGACAAGGGGCAATATTACCTTCCGGTAAAAAGGGAAAACGCTTCAAAACGTTTTGCTAATTCTGCAAACTATTGACAATCTGCTGTTTTAGGATTAATTAAATCATATAATATACAAATCGAAAAAAGCAGATTTTGCATGTGCAGTGCTCTGGAACGCTTTCCCTTTTGAACACAAGACTGTTCAGCACAAGTATATCACATTCCATGGGAAAATACGAGCAAGCTGTTATATACTTTGAAAATAATTTGCATGAAATTTGTTGCTATCAGTGAAACCAACTGAATTCAGTCAAATTATTTACTGTAATTTTGTGTTTATATTGTGCACTAATAGATAACACGCAGAGCAAAATATGAGCCAAAAAAGCCTTATACAGGTATATAACACGCAGTCATAGTTCAGCAAGATTGCAAAACATTTTTCCGAAGAATGAAAATTGGTCCAGTAACGCGCTCATTAGTAATTGCGGCTTCTAATAGGACAAGGGCTGTAAATTCTTTAAATCCAAACCTCTGAAAAAGGGTGGTGACTTCTATTAGGTATATTTCAAGAAAAAATTGGAAAAGAAATGATACAAAAAATAACACAAAATTAGAACATTTAAAATTTTTCACTCTAGAAATTCTTACCATCTTACGCCTATGCTTAATGTATACCTTATATCCATCATCACGGGAGTGAAATTATTAATTGGGACTGCCTAAATATTGCGTATATTTTAATAAACATTGTTTATTTCATCAAAATTAATCCAAAGTTTGACATAAAATGGCGTTGCGAAAAATATAAATCATGTGATGTATTAGGCTATAGGACGAGTTTAGGTTGTTACCCAAGTAGCGCGAAGCGGCTAATAGCAGTACTCGGTTAGAGACCTGCACACTCCACAAATAGAAGGGGAGCTTCGAGTAGCTACGAGAGTGACGGTATAAACTCGCCCTATAGCTGATTAATACGCCGATTAATACTCGGTAGAATGTAATATAACCAAGTCGGCCAGGAAAAAATTGTCCAAGTGAACACAAATTTTGCCAGTAAATATATTGCCGAATACATTTACTGATTAGGTAATAATGAATTTATTGCTCAAATTGTTTTAAAAATATTATCTTCTGTATATATTTATTATTAATTTGCCATATTTGCATTTGCGACGTTGCAAAATCTGTTTTTATTTGGGAGGTTTCCTTCTAGTCCAAATAAAGTTTAGTGGAATGCCTAATCACAAAAGAGCTTTAATTTGGTCGTCCAACTTAAGAAGGGATCTAACCTCATTTTATTTCTTATGTTGCTTTGGCTCATTTTATGTTGGTTTACGACAATACATGTACAATGACTTGTCAGTTTGAGTTTAATTTCATCATTTAAGAATCATACACGTAAGATTTACAAATATTACATAGAATACAATTACTACGCACAATGTAGCCCACAATATTGGTTATTGCAATATGGCAGACAAGAGGAAATAGCCGTTTCCATTTGATATATCGCATTTTTTGGCTTAATTGTACATCAGAGCGGCCGTTCTGACCCAAAATTCTGAGCCAAAAAATGTGATAATGGTTTATGCTAATGCATAATACGCACCAAACACACACACACACACACACCCCACACACACACACACACACACACACCCCACACACACCCCACACACACACACCACACACACACACACACACACACACACACACACACACACACACACCCCACACACCTTCTGGCCTGGAGCAAAATGAGCAAAAAACTGCAATATAGACACGAAAGTACGGTAGTAGGTTATGTAGGGCCTGGTTACGCGATTACTTCTTGCTAGAGATTTGAAGAGAAATTTGAATGAAAATAGATTTCAGTCTATATATTCTAAAATAATAAGCATAGCTTTCAGTTGAAACTTGCTGCAGATTTAAAGACCAATTTGACTTCAGTTGTTGCTGACTAAGGCACCAACAAGATTGTCAAATTGGTGTCCAGACAATGGGCTGGCGTTCAATATTGCTATGTATGTACAGTTAGTATATATCTAGATACGCTTTCCCCGCATGAAGGAAATATTTAGCGAAGCTAGTGTGCGTACATTTCTGGTCGATCAATGCATATCAAATGAATGCACAACCTGGCAATGAACCTTACACACACTCTTTGATAGTCATACATTCTTAGTAAGATAGCGTGTCTGTATAGATATATGCTCACTTTACATACATAGTAAGATACCGTGTCTGTATAGATATATGCTCACTCACCTACATAGTAAGATAGCGTGTCTGTCTAGATATATGCTCACTCACCTACATAGTAAGATAGCGTGTCTGTATAGATATATGCTCACTCACCTACATAGTAAGATAGCGTGTCTGTATAGATATATGCTCACTCACCTACATAGTAAGATAGCGTGTCTGTGTAGATATATGCTCACTCTACCTATATAGTAAGATAGCGTGTCTGTATAGATATATGCTCACTCACCTACATAGTAAGATACGGACAGCCAGCTGATTGTGTCGCAAACATTTCGACAATGTTGTTGGTGTCTTAGTCAACAACAAATTACAGTCAATTTTGTTTGAAATCGCACATGCGGTTAATGAGGAGTAGTCTTTTAACTGATTTCCCGAACATTTCCAAGTCCAAGATGGACCAATCCAAATTTTGTATACAAATTCAGACGCCTACACCAATAGGATGTTTCCAGTGAAATTTTGACAATCTCCAGTAAGATTTAAGATTTTCAACAAAAAATGGACCAATTAAACATCTGTATACACGTGCAGATGCGGACTTTGTGAAATCATGGCCTGTACAGACAACAGAGACTCAACAAATATGGCATCCAATAGTTACAATGATTATAGTCAAGGCATTGCATGCTTGGTAACATTGCATGCTAGGTAAATTGCTCAGAATCAGCAGGCATCTCATCTCTCATGAAAATGTTCTCTATATAAGGGGACATGGGAACGTTAATGACTTTTTAGATTGTTGGCTATCATGGCTGTGTGCATGACATGAGCCTGTGATGCTCACCTAGCCCATTAGCATTTGAAACATTTGCAATTAAATAGACATGATGGATAATTCCAAATAAAATCAGACGGCCACCGAAAAAATTGACCAATCATAATTCTCGTTTGATATGTTAAAATTTTCAGAAAATCAGATAACTGCCAAAAGACTGACCAATCAAAATTACCCAACTGGTTAATGAGTAGTGTTTTAATCAATTCCCTACCATTTTTCATAAAATCCAAGATGGCCACCAGGAATAATTGACCAATCATTATTCTGTATACATGTTCTGAAACCTACCACCATAGTATCCTTCCACATAGGAAATTTCCCAAGCCGTTAATGAGTAGCATTTTAAAATTTTTTTCGCCATTCTTCAGCAAATTACTTTTAAATAATTTAAATGATAAAAAAATGTTTACATTAAACATAGTGGTACGGCGGTAAGCATGCGTATGGAAATAGCGTTCAATTTTCATGGTAGGGTCTATATGAGTTTTAACCATTTAGAGAATGGATTTCAATTTCTCTATGCGTCTTTCTATGAGTAAGGATTTGGGGGGAGGATTTGGGTAAAAATTTAGAGAATTCATTGCATCCAATACCAGTTAGCGTCCTTTCGTCGAATAAAAACGGTAATGAGTAGCGTTTTAAACAATTTCCTGCCATTTTTGAGACGATTCAAGATGCCCCCCACCCCCCACAGAAAGATTTACCAATCAATATTCTGTATACATGTTCTGAAACCTACCACCATAGTATCCTTCCAGATAAGAAATTGCCGAGGTAGTTAATGAGCAGCATTTTAAACGAATTTCCGCCATTCTTCCAAAAATTACTTTTAAATCAGGCCAGAGGCCCAACTTGGGGCCTGTATCGCTCACCTGGAATTATTGGCAACCAGGTACAACCGAAGAAACTGACATGATCACTGGAAAAATTTACGAATCAAATTTCTGTGAAGAAGGTTTAGCCAAGTGGTATTAAAATTGGCTCAGTGGTTAATTAGTGGTCTTTTCATGATTTTCTCAGAAATTTGCAGAAAATACAAGATGTCAGCCAAAAACGCTAATGTTGATTGATTCATGGCGGACGCATTTTTTTACATATCAACTTTCCATGGACAAATTTAATGACGTTTCATCCCTAACCATAACTGGCAACTTTCGGCCCAATCTGTTGAGCGGTTCTGCGGAAGAAGTCGTTTTTGAGAAAGCTAGGTCAGCCAAGATGGTCGACGAACTATTGGGCCAATCAAGTTCCATTGAACAAACTTGGTTCAGCTCTTCCCCTAGATCATATTTTATAAGTTTTGAATAAATGGCCCAAGCAGTTTCAGAGATTTATAGACATTTTTAAAAAGCGACCATAATCCAAGATGGTCACGGGCCAAATTGGCCGATCGGGTTCATTTTACCAAACTTGAATCTCTATGCCCTAAAGATTGTTCCCACCAAATATAATTGAAATCGGACTAGCAGTTCCCGAGAAGACATTAAAAAAAAATTCCCATTGCTTTAGTATGGGAGCTTTTGACGGGAAAATAATTCCAAAACGTTTATTCGACATTTTCGAAAATGCCAAATTTGAGCTCAGAATACCCAGAAACATATATAAAACCACTTTCGGCCTCAAACTCCATCAACTGAAAAAAATTCAATATGGCTGCCAAACACGCTACCTTTTGATTGGCCTACGGCGGCCATGTTTTTTTATGGAACAACTTCCTTGAACAAACTTTAATGGCCCTTACTTAGTCCCTAATCAGATCTCCCAAATTTCGGCTTGATCCCCTCAGCGGCTCTAGAGAAGTGGCTTTCGGGAAAACTAGCTCGTTCAAAATGGCCGCCGAACCATTTGGTCAATCAAGTCCTCTTGAACAAACTTGGCTTCCCTCTTTCCCTAGATGTTTCATGAGTTTTGAATCAATTCCTCAAGCCGTTTCTGAGATTTTTAAAGACATTTCCTAAAATCAGCCGAAATCCAAGATGGTCATCGGCCGATCGCCTTCATTTGAACAAACTTGGATCCCGATGCCCTAAGGATGCTTCCTGCCAAATATAATTGAAATCAGCCCAGAGGTTCTTGAGAAGTCATTGAAAAGTTGACGGACAATGGACGGTCGGCATTGGCATTAGCCCAGCCTAATAATATAAATGATAAAAAATGTTATTAATTTTTAACTTATATAAACAAATCCAAATCTTGAACAAAGATCTCCACATCATACAACGGCCTCTCTGAAATTAAATATGCCACCAAACACATGCTTTTAAATGATAACTTGCAACCGTTTTTTAAATTATTTATTCAATCATACATGGAAGATACGATGGCAGAGTCCCGGCAATAGATGCAAAAAGCACTAAACACATTAAATGATTCCTGCAAAACATGGCAATTATACGTACATGTACACCAAACAAAAGCTTTCTCTTGAGGCAGTCAGAAAGCTGCCCATATCTTTAAACTAGGCAACAAAATGAGAGAGTGGATGCTTACCACCCTGATACTCATTGATATATCCTAAATATCGACCTAGGTCAAATAACACCCAGACCTTTAAAGGAAACTTCACACACCCGCCACCAACATCTTTGACGTAATACATCTGACAGGAGAAAAAACAACGGTTCAAAATTTTAATCGAAAAATGGAGGGAAGGACAGCTAGAGTAAACAGTCCACGATAAATGAGTGAACATATACGCCACCAGAAGATGACAATACAAGGTGAATGAGGAGATGATAATAGAGAACACGAGAGCAACTAAATAGAGGATGAAGGAAAATGGTAAATGCTACACGTGATCGGGGAGACAACGAAGAAAAAATGTAAGAAAGAAAAAACAAGAACATGAAAGAAAATACCCTCAGATCCAAAGAAAAGACCCTGAAGAAAAATTCTCTCTGGAATGAAAGAACAAAATAATCAAAGAGGAACAAGAAAAGAGAGAAGGGGATTATACATCCAAGGATGACAATGACCTTGAAATATGATGAGCATGACCCACTGAACTGAGACAAGAGAAGGATTTGAACAAACTAAACCGTCTCTAACTGACATATCTCGGAGATATGAAATAGTAAAAGGAGATAAATCCAAACGCAATGGGTCCAAAAATCCCCAAGTATTGAGACAAAACGTCAAAAATGAAATGATGCGAACAGAAAGAAAAAAGGGAGGAGTATTAAAGATTCCTGATATGACAACATGGGCTAGAACAGCATTTTGGAGAAAAAGCCACCTTCGAATAAAGGACGCAAGTCCAATTTTTTTACCTAAATCAACCCAAAAAACTCTTAAATTTATACTAATACTGATCTCACTACCCTTAGAAAGCTATAAGCATGTATGTAGATCCAAAGTAAGACTTATTTAGGCTAGTAAATAGACACTGATTACAGCGGGATAGTTGTATTGGAATATACCAGAAACTTCTCCAGCATTGGTCTAGTCTGTTTATAACACAATATATGCTGGGAATAAATGATAAATACTACAAATTCTGCTGACATTTCTGCATGCTGCATCATGGGGAACACAGCTTTCCAGTCCTTCTGGGAGCTATGGATTCGTAGATCAAAGATTCCCTTGGTAAAAAGACTACGTTTATACAATGCAACCTGCATATCCTTGACGATGTATAACTGTAACAGCTGGCCAGCTCCAAAGGCACCTTGATACTAACTTGACACCTGCTACCACAAACTGATGTAATAAACGGTCTTAACTAAAAGAACCACAAAATTTAGGGCTCTAATTTAATAATTCCTCTACCCCGATGATGCCTATTAGGAATACATTACACATAGTCGTAGCCAACAAGTTTTTTAACGCAAAATTAGTGCACTTTTCGTGGTATCGATTTAACCCTTAGAAATTTAGACAAACAAATTTTCTAAAAGAATTTAATCCCAGGGAGCTGGTGCGGCTGGAGAAATTAGTTAAAAATAAGTCAAAACTTGGATCTGAGATCCTGAAAACTGTAAATAGATGAACCCTAAGGATTCGGGAGGAAACCCGGGCCAGATCCAATTACTCGCAATAAGGGGAAAAAAGCGAAAAAATTGTAAATAAGTGGCCAAAAATAGTGGAATGATTACACTAAAAAAAAATGTTCCACGCCGGGAGATCGGGGCCGCCTGGCTCCGAAGCCGAGCGGGGAACCCCAAAAACCGGGCCGAACAGGAGCATACCCAGGAAAAACCCTGGCGCCCGGACCGACAATTAACCTAGACCAAGGACACGAGCCGGGAAACTAATACAGTAAAAACCCGGGTCAGGGGATAAACCCAGGTCAGGAACCAGAAACTGTGCCAGATGAATGGCAAATAAACCTAGGTCTGCATCTTAGCCCAAGGGCCGGATGCGGTTAAAACCTGGGTCCGTAACCGGGACAAGAGCCGGGGACTTTTAACCGGTAAAGACCCGGGTCCGGGGACGGGAAAATACCCAGGCCCGGAGATGGAATCAGAGCTGGGAAAGCGGCAAAAAACATTATAAAGAAACTTGTTTAGGCGAAGACAATGATTCTGAGACGACTTGTACAATTCTTGTCGGGAAAATCTTTGACTCAGATATCACAGAAGTAGATGTGGTAGTAGTCACAGCCAGGAACCCGCTAAGGCCCAAGATAGGGCGCAGGAGGCGGTAATGAAGTTCATTCTGTCTTGAAGACTGGAATGACCTCTGTCTGGCTCACTCCCGGCACTGTAAGAGGCGAAGCTCGATCCAAACTCTTTTCTTTTAGCGATTTTCCTGAAACAGTGAATTTCTGTTAGATCAAATTTATTAGATTTGGTAAAAAGTTGTCTTCTAGGTGCAGCGAGCTCTGATAGTTTATCTTCGATTTCTAAATCTACAGATAATTTATCAGACCCTGACTGTCCCGATATAATTTTGAAATTCTATTATCTAAAGACGAGTCAATAGATTTCACCTGGTTCTGGAGACATTCCATTGATTGAACAATTTTCTCTATATCACATCCTCTAATGGTGCCTCCGGCTTCGCCTGGAAGGGAGCCTTGAGCACTTTAACTTGAGAAACCTTACTAGCAAAAGGCAAAATATTCTTTCCACCATTCGACAATGAAGAATTCTTTTTGAACAGGAGGCCCAAGGGCCTGTGGCACTCATCTGGAACATTAGCATTTGAACCATTTGCATCTAAAGACATCATGGATAATTTTTGGAAAATCCAAGATGGCCACCGAAGAATTTACCAATCAAAATTCTGTATATAAGTTCTGAAGCCTACCCACCTAGGGTCCATCCAGCTGAGATTGATTGAAATCTGCCAAGTTGTTAATGGGGTGTAGGCTTTTAACTGATTTACCAAAAAGTGACCAATCAAAATTCTGCATACTAGATCTGAAGTCTGCCACCATAGGATCGTTCCAGCCAAACTAGGTTGAAATCTGCCAAGCGGTTAATGAGGAGTAGAGCTTTGACAATTTCCGCTAAGATTTTCACACAAAAAATTAATCATTCAAAATTCTGAATAGATGGCCTAGAGTCTACCACCATAGAATCCATTTGGTCAAATCATGTCATGAAGCTAAAATATGTAGCATTTTGAACATTTTCAATAGATTTTTTTAATAAAAATCTAAGATTTTCACTCCAAAAATTGAACAATCAAAATTCGGAAAAGAAGTTCAAGAGCATATGACCATAGAATCCATGTTGTCAAATTTGGTTGAAATATGTCAAGCGGCTATGGAGGAGTAGCATTTTGACCATTTCCGGTAGATTTTTCATAAAACTAATATTTTCACCCCAAAAAATTGAACAATCAAAGTTCTGAATATAAGTTCTAGAAGGTATCACCGTAGAACCATCTAGCCAAATTTGGTTGAAATATGTCAAGCGGCTATGGACGAGTAGCAGTTTGACCATTTCTGGTAAAATTTTCATAAAATCTAAGGTTTTCACCCCAAATAATTGACATCAAAATTAGGAAAAATGTCTGGAGGGTACCAGCATAGAATAATCCCAGCCCAATTTGGTTGAAATCGGTGAAGAAGCGATTTGACGGACAGACAGACGACGGATGACCGCCATGGCATAAGCTCACTTGGCCTTTCAGGCCAGGTGAGCTAAAAAGGAGTCCAGCCGCTCGGGGCCATGCCTTGCAAATCAAGCAGGGTTTGTCAAATGTACATGAAGTACATATTGAACATACATGAACAGCGTGTTCTGATTTGATAAACTTATAGCAGCTGCCAGAAGGACACTTGACAGAGTGACTCTTGTTGTCCTTCTGAATCGTAAACAGAAAAAAATGTTCATAGAGCATGAGCTCACAGGCTACCAGACAAATTAAATTTTAAAATAAAGAGAACAAACAGTTCTCTAAATAAAGGTTATTTGTTGTTAACGATTTTCATTTCAGAGAGTATGTTTTATTTTTTAGGAGATATCAGCAATCATGCTATAACTTAGCGCATTATAAATTGTAAGAGGCCATTATTGATTTTGCATTATATTCATGGAGAATTGTAGCGTGGATCGGCTGGATGGGTATGGACCATCTAAGCTCAGCTGGGTACAAGACGACCGCTCCGAGTACGTTCCAAGCACGCTCCCCTGAGTAGGATAGTACGTGTGTATAAAGCCACATGGGAGAGGTTTCTGTGAAACATCGAAGTCCGTGAGATCGCGTTGCGCACGTCAGAGCTTCCCTGACAACACATGTTAGCGTTGGGAGAGAATGCATACTAAAGTGTACCGGGTTGGTGCACGTAATTTCTTTAAACTTCACTATTCTCGTCATTCTTGGTACCTACCAGGACAGGAATGAGATGAGGATTCTAAAACTATTTACCTTTTTAAAATCGTGTATGCACTAAATGAATGGGGAAGATGTCTATCATGTGATAGCATCCTTACCCTTCCTATCTGCACGCTGATTGGCTACAGATCGCCCGCTGATTGGCTTGGCGTCCTGCCTATGATGTCACGAGTAGTATAAAAGGAGCACAAAACCAAGAATCGAGACCACACTTTGTCGAGAGAGAACAAGTGGCAGGTTGTGTGGCCAGAGCAGTGCAAGACGTGTGCAACTGCTTACTGACTGTGGTTCCATTATAACCACAGCAGTGCCTCTCGGATTTCAGTTCTTCGTCTCTGGCGAGCAATCGAACACCCGCATCTAGTTTTTGTATGCCCTTGGACGGCCATTTAGGGGCAACTAATTGAATAGAAGCGTCCCTCACTTCCAACACACTTCAGAGGAGCCTTCCTGCGGATGGGCCTCGTGGCCCCGATGTAATTTCTCCAGTATGTAGAACGAGTGGTGAATCTTAGTGGACAACTTGCCAGATCTGCCGAACCACACTGAAAAGTGGCGATCAAACTTCCGCGTAGCATGTCGTGTGTTAATTAACTTTTAGGCTGCAGTCTGGTGGGACTCTGCCTGGTATGCCACAAGAGCTATGCGATGTACCATGTATGGTGTACCCAGGAATGTACATGCATTTTATAATTATAACTTTTAACTGTAGCCCTTCATGTTACGGGCAGCTTTCAACCTTCCGATACAATACAGAACTTTATTAATCTGCTTAAATTATTTGTATGAGCTACTATGACTATCTAGTGGGCATCCGTAACTATAGTCGTTCTTCTTCACCGCCTTTGAGAGTGAGCCGCATCAACAGTTCGCCTGCGGAGATTTCCTAGCAACTCCAGAATCGTGCCATCTCGCGTTCCTCACCTGTAATGCAGCAGCTACAGTGATTTATTAACTTTTTCCATACCGATGACTAATAAGTACTCATTTAGCTATAGCTTTGTACTAGTGTATTCATTTGTTTCTTTACAGGTACTGACGACTAATAGGTACCAACCGGTCATCTGAGACCGCATTTTATAATTTATATCTTTAATGTAAATATTATCCTTATTTTGTGCTTATGACTAACAAGCACCGCAAGGTAGAATCTGCATCACTTTTCCTCCAGCATCAATTTTACACTGAGGTCACTGTTCATGTTCTCATTGTGCGAACCTGACATGTGATCGACTAAACCTGGCTATTTTAGCTCTATAAGATAGGTTTAAAAGTAGTTAGGGACAACCGCTCCTTAGGAGACATTTGTGTAGGCCTCTTTTCCGGATGTAGCGGATATGTAACACCGCACACTGGCTAGATTATGTAAAATTGGTCAGATACCTTAGGGCCTCTTATTATATTGAGTGATTGTCTCTTTCTACGCTCCTCCAGCCGCAAGGCTTATTAATTGTCTGGATCCGATCATGATCCGACTTGGGAAACTATTGGGGTTTCCAAGCGGTGAAGACCAGTGTCGATTTCCCATACACCTCCTCTGTATCTTCAGATACCAGTTAGCATAGATAACCCCGCCAAGTAGGAAACGCTGCGAAAAGATATTTATTTTAACTGGCCAGCAGTGCATCTCTGGGCATCCGGAGACTTAACCCTAACGACAGGCAAACGTTAGTCCCCGAGCCAGATCTTTCAGAAACACCGGGTGACGGATAGGATGCAGATCTCTATCTAACTCCATACAGTAACTGGGTGTGGTCTAGGAACCCACCACGCCCTCACGGGAAGGTCACTAGAGATGGATATCTGCCTCTCACTCCCCGCCATAAACTTTTAGGCGCTTTTCAAATTGCTTGTGTAATATTGACTTGTCCTAGTGATGTTGTATATGGTTGTGGTGTGATTCTGACGCTGTCACTGTGTAACATGTCCGCTCCCTGCCTTTCTGACGGAGATGCTCTGGAGGGTGACCTTAGGGAAACCTAGCGTCTTCGCCAGTCAGGCTCATGTATCAAAGATAGGTAGAAATTCCTGCCACTTGCGGCCAAAGCTTGGCTATAAATCTAACAACTAACTGGTAGTTTAGTATTTAGCAGAAGGACTGCCTAAATAAAAGCGGCAACTACCAATAGAGTATCTTGGACTTACATAAGATGACAGTGTTGAATTCTACAGAAATCATCCACCCCATCTTCGCGTAATACAGTGTGCATCACATTAATTACAATTTTACTAGGTTGACTCACACTACACTTAACATAGGTTTGAATAAGAGTGTGGCCCTTTTTGCCAGCTTTCTTCCTCCGCTTCGGCGTTGAAGGCATTTTCCTGTGACGGAGGCCCGCACGAAGCACTTTACTCTCGTAACAATATTTTTGTCGGGGTATAATGGCTTATATTAAACTATATAAGAGGCCTCGTTAGGACGCTCCCTTGCAGGGATACCTCACGGATATATAAGGATCAGTGAGGTACCTCTGACGAATCCACATTAACAAGACACCAACTTAGTTCTATGTACTGTATATTTTCTCTCTTGTGCTAAACCAGCTTCAAATATTGACTTTTAATAGATGAATTTGGAACAACTGCAAAAAAGCTAGGTAAAAAACACAAGTGACTTGCAATGGCAGTGAATAATCTAGAAAGAGGAAGTGTCAGTCTGCGCATGCGCGCCGTTGGGCAGCACATCATCCCAGCTGTCAGATGTGTTACATGGCCAATGGGGGCAGCACATCATCCCAGCTGTCGGATGTATTACAGTACAGCTCAGAGTTAACTTAACATAAAATGAGTCTGCAACGCTCGCGCATGACGCGTCCATAGCCGGTCTATTTTAAAATAATGGATGCATCACTTTCCCGTTGTGAACGGTAAAACAACGCGGTATGAAAGTAAAACAAATGGGTTGGAAACAGTTTGACAACGCATCAGAACTTATTACACAACGCATTTATGATATTGGCTACACGAGTCGTTTGAAATCTGATAACGTGAAACGCATTCATAATTATGCTGCGCTGATATAACGACATTATGCGAGTCGACCAAGAAGGGCAACCGATTACTTGGGCATACACACATTATGCAATTATATTTTGCCAGGGTACCGTAAATTTTAGCGAAATTCCTGTCATGATTTTAGGGGGAGGCCTCATTCAATGTTGAATAATTGGCAGTATGTCGCATTATCAGTTCTGATACAGCTGCCTGGTAACATAAACATTCCATTCTTACAGAACAAAATGAACCCAGTTACTTATTCACTGCCTAAATTCGCCACTAATGAGAAATACCTCGTGCGACTGTCTCGCCGATCGATAATTATGTGCAGTCGTAGATTCTCGGAAAAGTGTAGCCATAATTTGATTGGCTTGCTGGACATCCGACGTCATAATGAATGAATGAAAATTACTATCGTAGTAAAATTTTTATCACGTGTCTCGTTGTCATTCATAACGAATTGATGACGTGATTTATTTTAACCAGTCTCTGAGCGACTCACGATCAATAATAGCGGAATGCAAAATGTACACGTATTCGCGGTGCAGCTTTTAAAAGCAATAAAGCAATATCTTAACGCCCACTTTGTCTTTTTTCGTGTAGAGCACCAATGGGGGATATTGCAGTAGCGGACACGAATCTGCTAATTTGTGCGTCATATTATCAATAAAAACCACACCATCTGCCTGTTTTAATAAAAAGCGTCTACATCTTTAATCCATAATTTTGCATTTAATTGCTGTCTGTTCATCGCGAACACAGGTGATTCGCAGAAGTGATAATGAAGTTGCTTATGGACAATTTTCACTATGATTAACCTATGTCAAATCTCGCCAGTCAGCATGTTTCGCTGCGCTGGATGTTTATAAAAGTTAAATCCGAAACAAACCGATGCCTACGCTTCTTGCACTAGATGCAAAACGTTCAAGGGCGCAAAGCGTTCAGGGGCGCATCGTTACATGAATTCTCAACCGGGAATCATGATTTTGTGTTTCGTAATATTTATAATTTTGATTTTTAATATTATGTCCCGCTGTCTTTTTTAGGAAAACTCTCATATTTACCTTTGCCCCTTCTAGGAAATGTAATGTACCGCTAAGTTTGATTGGATCCCGGGTAGTTGGAGCCGTGGAGTTGGTATGTACACCGTATGAATCCTTTAAACGCATTTAAAATTTGGCGTCTGTCCCATTTTGCTTTTAACAACGCGTTTGGCACTATCTCTGGGGGACATCAAACAAGTTCAACTTGCTTATTTACGCATTTAATGTTCGTTCTCAACCCATATATTTATTATTTTTAATGCATCAAAAAAATTAACTATACGCGTTGTGAATGCATTGTTTTTAAAACTGATGCGTTGGAAACGGGCCTTCAACGCATCATGCACACATTTCAGACCCATTCGTATTCTAAGTTAACTCTGAGCTGTACAGTACCTGGCCAATGGGGGCAGTTTCACTTAAAAGCCTGGGTGTTATTGGAACTAGGTTGATATTTATGAAACATCAATGAGTATCAGGGTGGTAAGTATACTCTTGAAGTGAAAAGGTAGAGATTGTGGAAGACTATTGCTATTTAGGAGTTAAATTTACATATAACGGGCGATTCTCTAGAGCTATAAAACACCTGCATGCCAAAGCCAGTAGAGCCATGTTTGGCTTATTATCAAGGGCAAGACCACTTCACCTGCCTATTGATAGCCAAGTAGATATTTTTGAAACAATGGTGCTGCAAATTCTTCTATATGGATGCAAAATATGGGGAGTCGAAAACGTGGACATGGCAGAAAAATTACACAAATGATTCTTTAAAATAATACTAGGGGTAAAAAACACAACACATTCCGCGATGATTTATGGTGAGTTTGGACAAAATCCACTCCGCTTAATGGCAAAGAATCCAAAATCTCTGTCAAGTTGTACAAATTACTTCTCCACCTATATAAAGAAAATGAGTTCAAATGGCCGTGGATTCTACATATTAACAAGAGGCCCAAGGGCCTTTATGCTCAGCTGCTTAAAACTGAGACTGCGTGCTCTATAATTTGCTTCAGAGAATTTGTTTCTTGAATTGGGTAATAATAATAATAATAAACAATCGGACCAATACCACAAAACTTTTTATAGCAAAAATTTGATGGGTAAACTGACCGCCAGCTATTTTTCCTAGTAAATACTGCCAAAAAACAACTGGGTACAAAATGTCCAAACTGGATACCAAAAATGTCTAAACCGGGTACAAAAATTTACAAACACATTGTACACCAACACACAACTGGGTACACCTGTACCAACTCATAACCAACTGGGTACACTTCGGGTACAGAATCACAAAGGTACACAGTAAACCGGGCATGCTTACACAGCAACCAGGTACAAACCGACTAGAACAATAGAATTTTCCTACCAAAACTGGGTACATACCCATAAGATCGGGTACAATTGGGTACACTCAGTGTAGCCCAAACGGTATAAAAGGAGCGTGCAAACAGAGCTCTGGCATCGACTCAACAGACACTAACCAATAGCATCAGGACAACAAGCATGTAGCAAGTTTCTTCAAAATCAACACATACCAAAGTTGGTTGAATTCCGTCCAGCGGTTTTGGAGGAGTTGTATTACAATCAATTTCTTGACCTTTTGATCTCATCCTCCACCCATCCCCGGGGGTGGGGCCAAATGTGCTCATGCACTCCGCATTGATATGGTTAACTCACATACCAAATTTTGTTGAATTCTGTCAGACAGTTTCAGAGGAGTTGCATTACAATAAAATTTGACCCTTTGACCCATCCCCCGCCTGGGGGTGGGGGTGGGGGGTGGAGCAAAATGTAAATGCCATCTTGCACTCCGAAATCATATGGGTAACTCACATATCAAATTTTGTTGAATTCCGTCAAATGGTTTCGAAGGAGTTGCGTTACAATCAAATTGCACGCACGCACGCACGCACGCACGCACGCACGCATGCACGCACGCACGCACGCACACACACACACACACACACACACAGGTTTCAAGACGTAATTCCCCACGTTTCCTCGAAAAACGTGGGGATAATGACATTCTTCCCTTTTACTTTGGCTGATAGATCTTCATACATATTTACATAACAATTTGCCATATATGTGGGTCAATGTTCAATGGGCCAAACAGATGGCATTATAGAGAAGTATGATCCACTACATCAACAGCTTTCAGGCTATCAAGGAATGCAATGTGAATTGGCTGTCTGTAACTCAAAAATGAAAAACGGAGATGTAACATATAGGCTTATGGATGAGTTATCCTTCTTGAGCATGCTAACTAGTCGATCAAAGAGTTTCCTCCCTTACACCGTAACACCACTCTAAGCCTTATCAATCTATCAACTATATATATAGGCTAAGCATGTGAATAAAAGCCAGTCTCAGTATCCGCCATATTGTAGTCAAGTTGTTATTTTACATGGTGTCAGGTAGTAAACAATAGCAAAATGCAAACATGCATCAGTTAAAGCCTCCAGGTTCATTGGCAATGAACGGTAATGTGTCTGAAAATTGGAAAAGGTGGAAACAAAAATTTTAATTGTTCAAAATCGCTTCTGGACTGAATGAAGTCGCAGCAAGTACAGTCTTCAACCTTTCTACACATAATAGGTGAGGAAGCTTTAGATATATGTAACACTTTCGAGTTTGAAAATGAAGATGACTGTGAAAAGATAGATGTATTATGCGAGAAATTTCATATTTACTGTAATCCCAGAAATCAGTGAACAAAGTTTAACAGAGTTTACACTTTTTAGCTATGAATGAAATTGTCAATAAGATATCACCATATTAGGCCATCCTTAAAATATTGTTGGTTTGGGGTAATGATGTTAAATCCACAATTTGTGGAGTAGGAATGATTCGGTGGGCCATCATTCTTTTGGTCTGGCGGGATTTGCCCTAATGAACAATTTGTTAAAGATAGCTTAATAAAAGTAAAATCTAAGTTTCTCTAAATAAACACACTTAGACTTTGCTTGGCACCATATGAAAAATACATATAAAAACTATGTTCAAAATGAACAGAGACATTTTCTGTAACAATCAATACCAAGTTTGGTGACCATATGTGAAAAAGTCTTGAAACTATGGCCCGGAGAAACATTTTCTGTGATAGTCAGTCGGCAATGAAAACTAGGTCAGCATGACCTACTTTTCCTACTGTGCACACCTTCTCCCTAAAATGCATCCACATACCAAGTTTGGTGACCATATGTGAAAAAGTCTTGAAACTATAGCCCGGACCATGAAAAGTAGGTCAGCATGACCTATGTTTGACCTACTTTTGATACTCTGCACACCTTCTCGCTACCTTATCCACACCCCAAATTTGGTGAGCACATGTGCAAAAGTCTTGAAACTATGGCACGGACAAACATTTTCTGTGATATTCAGTCGACCATTAACAGTATAGACAGCATGACATACTTTTGACCTACTTTTCATACTCTGCACACCTTCTCCTTAAGATGCATCCACATAACAAGTTTGGTGACAATATGTGAAAGTCCTGAAAGTATGCCCTGTACAAACTTATATATGGTAAATGGACGGACGAACAGGCGCATGGACGGATGAACGGATGGATGGACGAACGGACGGACAAAGCGGCAACTATTTGGTCTGGCAAAATTTTTTTCGGTGAGCATAAAAAACAATTTTGCCTTTAAAATCCATCAAATGAAAAAATTGAATATGGCAGCCAAACACGCTAAAATTTGATTGGTCCACAGCGCCCATGTTTTTTACCTATCAACTTCCCATGAACAAACTTTAATGGCCGATCCGTTCAGCGGTTATGCAGAAGTCGTTTTCATGAAAACTAGGTCATCCAAGATGGCCACCAAACCATTTGGTCAATCACGTTCCTTCAAACAAACTTGGTTCAGCTCTTGCCCTATATGATATTTCAATGAGTTTTGAATCAATCCACCAAGCGGTTTTGGAGATTTTTAAAGACATTTCCTAAACTCGGCTGAAATCCAAGATGGCCACTGGCCAAATTGGTCGATCGGCTTCGTTTGAACAAACTTGGATCCCTATGCCCTAAGGATATTTTTTCCTGCCAAATAAAATTGAAATCGGCCCAGTGGTTCTTGAGAAGTCGTTTAAAGAAAAGTTGGACGGGCGGATGGACGGACGCCGGACAGATGACGGACGGTTGCCATGGCATAAGCTCACTTGGCCATTGGTGACAATAGAAGAGATTGCATCCAGAATACCAAAAGCAAAATACTTTTCAAAACTAGATGCAAACTCGGGCTATTGGCAAATGAAATTAGACCATGAAAGTTCGAAATTGTGCACTTTGAACAGTCCCCTTGGCAGATTAGATTTAAACGGTTAGCATTTGGTATTAAATTGGCATCAGAAATATTTCAAATGTCAAATCTGTGTCAACGAAATGAGCCATGTAGCACATATACTAAGCAGCCAGTGTTTGAAACCTGATAAAATGAAAATATCAGCCATACAGCAAATGCCGCCTCCTGCACACAAGCCAGCCTTACAGCGATTTCTAGGTGTGATTAATTATATGTCAAAATTCATGACTAACCAGTCTACTGTTAGTGCCCCTTTAAGACAATTACTCCATAATGATGTTGAGTGGCAATAGGATCAGTCATGAGAATAGCTTCAACAAGCTAAAATACATGCTCACACAGGCATCAGCTCTCAACTATTTCGACATAAATAGACCAGTAACTTTATCAGTAGATGCGAGCTCAGATGGGCTAGGAGCAGTTTTAATGACAGATAGCTGGCCTGTAGCCTACGTTTCACAAGCGTTAACTGACGCGCAAAAGAATTATGCGCAGATTGAAAAAGAAATGCTAGCTATCATATTTGGCTGTGAGAAATTTTATGACTATATTTATGGCCAACCGCTTGTATACATTGAAACGGAGGCAATATTTCCAAAACCACTATATTAAACTCCTATGCGACTACAGAAAATGCTCATGAAATTAAAAAAGTACAATCTCTGCGTAAAATACAAACTTGGAAAAGAATTGGCTGTCTAGTTTCAGTTTTCAGGTTATCAAGGAATGCAATGTAAATTGGCTGTCTCTAGCTTCAGTTTTCAGGTTATCAAGGAATGCAATGTGAATTGGCTGTCTAGTTTCAGTTTTCAGGTTATCAAGGAATGCAATGTGAATTGGCTGTCTAGTTTCAGTTTTCAGGTTATCAAGGAATGCAATGTGAATTGGCTGTCTAGTTTCAGGGGGGTTCAAAATAAATAACCTAGTGGGTCAAACGGGCGCATAAAATATCTGCATGAAAACTGGATACGTAGCTGTCAAACTTGGAAGATTTTTTAATTTCGTCAGAAAACTCTTCCCACAAAGCCATACGTGTGCAGTTTAGCCAATGATAGCTCGCCCGTACAATGCTAGGTCAATGAAACCGCTTGTATGTAGCATTCAATGTGGATGGAAGAGTTTGCAGAGAACGCAGTCAATTCCGATAATTTGATTGGACCAATTGGGAAATGATGTAGCCACATAAATTATGAATTAAAAAATGGCCAATTAGCAAAAGTAGATCTCTGATGCAGGCGTAGATTCCAAACACATCACTTTGTTGAACTTTTTTGCAAAAAAATCAGAGCTTATTACCAAAAATCAGCCTGCCACTGAGGCAGTGATGCTTGATCCCAGTGATGCCAACGGACATGCTACTGATGTTGCAGTGCCGATTGAAAACTCGGTCAACGAAAACGCAACAGTTTCGGTTACTGATAAAGATTGGACAGGTGTGGTTACTGCAAAAGACCGGATCTTTCAGGAAAAGTGGACACAATTATTTTCGTGGTTAAAATATGATAAAGAAATTGTGTGTCCCCTATATTTTGCCAATGTCCCCACATTTTGAATGGCATGGGTCATTTGTCCTCACATATTGTTACCCTAGAATGAATACTGACTGTCTAGTTTCAGCTTTCAGGCTATCAAGGAATGCAATGTAAATTGGCTGTCTCTATAGGGAAGTGGTGTGAAATCACATCGTTCCTAAGTTCTAATTGTATGTAACAGCTAGGTACGCACCAGTATAATTGTATTCTGTGAAGGGAATGGGTGTGTAATCACATCATTCCTAATAGCTAAAGTTATGTATTCCATGTGTATATTGAATTGCTTACTGTAGTATGAGATAGGGATTTGGTGTGTAATCACATCACTCCTAATATCGAAAGTTACATATTCCACAGGTACTTTTTGAATTGCTCAACTGTAGTATGAGACAGGGAAGTGGTGTGAAATCAGATTGTTCATAAGCTCTTAATTGTTTGTAACAGCTAGGTATGTACCAGTATAATTGTATTCCGTGACAGGAATGGGTGTTTAATCACATCGTTCCTATGTGTGTGTGTGTGTGGGTGGGTGTGTGTGTGTGTGTGTGTGTGTGTGTGTGTGTGTGTGTGTGTGTGTGATATATATATATATAATATGTATGTATGTATGTAAATATGGACGTATGTAATTAAAAATGCTAAAATATACTATCTCTACTTAAACATAACCTCTAGTCAACATATTAAGAATAAACTTTGACCTGCATAACAATATCAATGTACATATAGAGATTATTCACCATTACAAATAAGGAGTATGAGCAGAAAATAAAGTCACTAGCCTGGGTCTATAAACTATCTAATCTAATTTAATCTAGTTTCTGTGGCTTCTGAGATTGTCTCTAATATCACTAAAGCTGCAATAGTATTCTGAAGCTAATTTACCGGAAGCTAATTGCTACCTATATTTCACAATAATCAACATCTGTCGCATCTGGTTGTTTTGAATTTGAAATTGAGATACCAGAACATCAGTGTTTAAATGCTTAATGTGCCTTACTTGAAAATCAGGCATCTCAGGCTCTGCGAATTCCGTCCAGAGTCGCCGAGAAATCACAGTGACTGGGATATCATGCACGACAACGCGATCATGGATGCTCAGAGACGGCTGTACAAGTACAATGAAAACAATCAAGTGCTCAGGCCTTTATTAAATTATAAACATCTTTTTTAAAATGATATCAAGTCTGTTAACTAAAGACAAATATTTATATTTTTGTAACAAGAGGCCCAAGGGCCTTGCCGCTCACCTGGACCATTATCATTCGAACCATTGGCATTTGAACAGACATGATTCTTTAAATTCAGGAGGAAAAGACCTAAAATACACAATTGCAATTCAGTATGCACGATATTTAGTAGGAAATTTATGTTGGATGCTGACCACACAATGAGATCAAACCGTAGGTTCCATTCATCCAATAATAGAATCCAATACAGGTACGGTGAGAAAATGCTAAATTTTAATTGGTCCATGACTGCCATGTTTTATCACAGATCAAGTTATCATGAACAAACGTTATTCGCCCTTTCATATCAATGAAATCTAATGCATTAAAGCCTGATCCATACAGCAGTTCCAAAGATGTAATTTTCGAGAATAAGATAGCCACCGGAAAAATGGACGGATCAAGATTCTTCATAGAAGTTCTGGATCCTAGCACAATGGAATTATTCCAGCGCTCAATACAAAAGATTCACAAATGATTAAGTACTACAATTATTTTGCACTAATGAGTGAGGAATACACCCAATTGAGTGTATTCCGTGATCGAACCAGTTTTTGTGTTTTGAAAATTTGACCATTAAAGGGGGGGGGGGGGTCTAACCAAGGCTTATTGAAGCACAACTGAGTAAGGGCAGTTGACAATCTTTCAGGGGAGTTGAATTTTCATATCCAGACTGCCATGATGGCAGTCATCTGAATAAGTTAAGTTACACTACATGGAAGCCTACCATCATAGGATTGTTCCACCCAAGTTTTGTTGAAATCGGGTTATTGATTGAAGGAGTACCATTTTAAAATTTCCAGAAAATCAGAGATCGCTGCCAAAACATTGACCTATTGAAATTCTGAATAAAATCTCTGGAGGCTATGACAATAGGATCCTTCCAGCTAAAATTGGTTGAAATTGCCCAAGCGATTAATGAGGAGTAATATTTTATATGAATTCCCATTTATCGGAAAACCCAAGAAAGCCACCATCAAAACCAAGCAGTCAGAATTCTGTATGCAAGTTCTGAAGCATACAGGTATCGGGTTCTTCCAGCTGAGTTTGGTTGAAATCGGCCAACTGGTTAATGAGGAGTAGCCTTTTAACTGATTTCCCAAAATTTTCCGAAAATCCAAGATAACCGGCGGCAAAAATGGAGCAATCAAAATTCTGTATACAAGTTCTGAAGTCTACCAGCCTAGTATCCTTCCAGATAAGTCTCGTTGAAATTGCTCAAGTAGTTAATGACGAGTAGCATTTTAAACGATTTCCCATTTTTTTTGGAAAATTCAAGATGGCCACCGGAAAAATGGACCAATCAAAATTCTGTATACATGTTCGGAAACCTACCACCCTAGTATCCTTCCAGCCAAGTCTGGTTGAGACTGCTCAAGTAGTTAATGAGGAGTAGCGTTTTAAACAATTTCCCATCATTTTCGGGAAATTCAAGATTGCCACCCGAAACAAGAGGCCCAAGGGCCTGTGATGCTCACCTGGACCATTAACATTTGAACCATTTGCATTTAAATAGACATGGATAATTTCCGGAAAATCCAAGATGGCCACCAAAAAAATAGACCAATCCAGATTCTCATTTGACATTTTGAAGCCTACCGTCATAGAATCGTTCGACCCAAGTTCTGTTGATCAGACTATTGATTAAGGAGGACCATTTTTAAATGGTTCTGGATAATTTCCATAAAATCAAAGATGGCCACCAAAACATTGACCTATTAAAATTCGGAATAGGATTTCTAAAGGCTACCATTATAGGAACCTCCCAGGTAAATTTTGTTTAAATTGCACAAACGCCAACATTTGGCCACCCAAAAAAAACAGCAGTCAAAATTCTGTATACGAGTTCTGAAGTGTACCAGACTAGAGACCATCCAGCTGAGTTTGGTTGAAATCAGCCACGCAGTTAATGAGGATTAGCCTTTTAAATGATTTCCAAAAGATTTCGGAAAATCCAAGATGGCCACCGCAAAAATTGACCAATCAAGATTCTGTATACATGTTCTGAATCCTTCCCCCACAGGGTCCTTCCAGCCAAGTCTGATTGAAATCAACCACGCAGTTAATGAGGCATAGCCTTTTAAATGATTTCAAGCAATTGTTCATAAAATTTAAGATGGCACCGAACAAATTGACCAATCAAAATTCTGCATGCAAGCTCTGAAGCACACACCCCTAGGGTCCTTCCAGCCATGTTTGCTTGAAATCATTCAAGCGGTTAATGAGTAGTAGCCTTTTAGCTGATTACCAAAAATGTTCAAAAAATCCAAGATGGCCACCGGAAAAATTGACCAATTAAAATTCTGTATACAAGTCCTGAAACCTACAAGCCTAGTATCCTTCCAGCCAAGTCAGGCTGAAATTGCCGAAGACGTTAATGCATTTTAAACAATTTCCTGGCATTTTTCGGAAAATTCAAGATGGCTGCCGAAAGAATTGCCCAAATAAATTCTGTACACTAGTTCTAAAGCATACTACGCTATGGTTCTTCCGTCCAAGTTTGATTGAAATTGGTCGAGCGGTTATTGAGTAGGCTTTTAAGTGATATCCAGAAAATCCAAGACGTCCACCAGAACAATTGACTAATAAAATTCTGTACACAAGTTTTGAAACCTACCAGCCTAGTATCTTTGCAGCCAAGTCTGGCTGAAATTTCTCAAGCAGTTAATGAGGAATAGCGTTTTAAACGATTTCCAGCCATTTTTTGGCAAACTCAAGATGGCCACCGAAAAAATGGACCAATAAAAATTCTGTATACAAGTTCTGAAGCACACCACGCTAGGGTTCTTTCATCCAAGTTTGATTCAAATCGGTCAAGTGGTTAATGAGGAGTAGCGTTTTTAAGCAAAAGTTGATGGACGGATGGACACTGGATGGATGCCGGATGGACAGACGGACGATGGATGGTTGCCATGGCATAAGCTCACTTGGTCATTCCGGCCAGGTGATCTAACTGCATTGATTTCAAGAGTAACTCGAGTAGCTACCCTACTAGGGGCCTAAACTCGCTCTAATATATCCAGCTTCCTCATTTTCATGCACTGGATTTTATTATGCTTTCGAAAATACTGGCCCAATAATATTGTTGAAAATTAATATTTTTAGTAGTTACGGGTGTTAATTTCACTACATTACATGAACTAAACTTTATTTATTTTAACTACTGCTTTGAGATGGATACCGTTGAAGTGAAACAATCGCTTATAGTGACTGTTCTAATTTTGTGCCAATTTACCTGTTGTCAGATCATTGCATAATGAAAACAACATATTTTCATATTTAAAATTATTTTCGATCAATCAAGCCTCTGAAACCGGTATTTCGGTTAACCCATTTTCATTAGTGAGGCTGTCACCAGTTTATATTAAAGCGATTCTAACAGAATTTTAAAATTAAATGTGCAAAACGTTGCTGCTGCTCAGGACAGCAACACTTTTCATCAAGCTTAGTCTCAAAATATTCAATAATTTTCAAACAGGCTCACATAGGATTTTCACGTTCTGAGTTTATTGGGATTTCAATGTAGGTCCATAGGTGAAATTGACATGCCATTATATTACGGCCATAAAGCATATTGGCCTAGATGGCATTAGAGCTACGACGAGAATAAAATTTACTAGTCTGAATTTACATCTGAGCCAGAATGATGTCTTAGGAACTAGTTGAAATGCCATGCAATGACTGGCGGCTTCGGTAAACTTGGGGAATACATTGAAATTTCACATTCAACATCAAATATCTTTCTTGGATGACTAAGTATAGATATGAAAATTGCGTCTCTTGCTTACATACGTCACATTCTATTATTTTAATACGAAATTCTTGCTCCACTTAGAATTGCTTTAAGGCCAAACCACCCAGCCCTAGAACCAGATCAAGTGTTACAAATTACAGGCATGTGTTGACGAGTCAACGTACCAAATCCGCTTCCACAGAGAGACAGGGCATATGCATAAAGAGGTGTGTGTACAGACAGGCTGTGTGTAAAGACAGGCTGTGTGTAAAGAGGTGTGTGTAAAGACAGGCTGTGTGCAAATACAGGCTGTGTGTATAGACAGGCTGTGTGCAAAAACAGGCTGTGTGCAAAGACACGCTGTATGTAAAGACAGGCTGTATGTAAAGACAGGCTGTGTGAAAAGACAGGCTGTGTATAAAGACAGGGTGTGTGTAAAGCCCGGCTGTGTGTAAAGATAGCCTGTGCGTAAAGAGGTGTGTAAAGACAGGCTGTGTGTAAAAACAGGCTGTGTGTAAAGACAGGCTGCATGTAAAGACAGACTGTGTGCTAAGACAAGCTGTGTGTAAAGACAGGCCGCGTGTAAAGACAAGCTGTGTATAAAGACAAGCTGTGTGTAAAGACAGGCTGCATGTAAAGACAGACTGTGTGCTAAGACAAGCTGTGTGTAAAGACAGGCCGTGTGTAAAGACAAGCTGTGTATAAAGACACGCTGTGTGTAAAGACAAGCTGTGTGCAAAGACAGTGTGCGTGTAAAGACATGCTGTATGTAAAGAGAGGCTGTGTGTAAAGACAGGCTGTGTGTAAAGACAGGCTGTGTGTAAAGGCACGCTGTGTGTAGAGGTGTGTGTAAACACAGGATGTGTGTAAAGACAGGATGTGTGTAAAGACAGGGTGTGTGTAAAGACAGGCTGTGTGTAAAGACAGGGTGTGTGTAACGACAGGCTGTATGTAAAGACAGGGTGTGTGTAAAGACATGCTGTGTGTAAAGAGAGGCTGTGTGTAAAGACAGGCTGTGTGTAAAGACAGGCTGTGTGTATCTTTAATAGACCGGTCCAGTTTATCAGTCCATCATCATATTACATCATAATCAACTACATGATGTGTAGGATGGCAAAGCTACGAATGCTGTACAAATTGCATGACTACCATTTAATAAACATTCTGTTGAATATTTTGAAACTAATTTGAATGGGCACTGGTACTGCCATAGGTAGCAACAGTACCCAGTCAAATTAGTTTCAAAATATACATCAGCTTACCTGTAATTTTCTGGAAATTGATAGCCAGGGAGTTCAGGCATCGATCAATTCCAACAGGGGCATAGCGTGGGTGGAGCTTAGCTAGAGATGGGCGGGGTATAGCTAAAACGGAAAAGGTCCATTG
Source organism: Chaetoderma sp. LZ-2023a (assembly GCA_034401795.1). Classification (NCBI taxonomy): domain Eukaryota; kingdom Metazoa; phylum Mollusca; class Caudofoveata; order Chaetodermatida; family Chaetodermatidae; genus Chaetoderma; species Chaetoderma sp. LZ-2023a. Next base: position 1,185,095 of record CM067364.1, read on the forward strand.
TCAGCTTACCAGATCAACTTCCACAGAGAGACAGGGTGTGTGTTTACGTGTCAACTTAATCTTCACCCATTTGGCACATGCCGCTGTCTTTAGCGCCCTGACGAGGTTCTCTGGAATGATCTCAAGGTAAATCTCATTAGCATCAGGTAAAGATATTCCCTCCATAGCAAACTCATCAAAGAAATGACCCTAAAAATTAAACATTTTGTGGAATATAAATACATGTTTTTATGACCAGACACCCCGTAGGGGCGGGTCTTATGTTTGACTAATTACATATACCTATCTCCTTGAATTACTATAGCTCTTTCCTTCACTGAAGGGAAGCGTTGTAGGAAGAATTTTACAGTCACCATCTGCTGGGTATTGAGGTTATTGAGTGACTGAAGGCTCCTTCACGTATCTCCATATTCTCTTCACTGTTGAGATCCACAGTAATTTGCTTGAATGCTATATCTCAATATGAGGCATTAAGAGGGTTAATACAATACTTATAGCCTACACACAAAGTCAATAAGCACAATGACAACCTCATTGGCTGACAGCTATCACATGACCTTTGTTAATAGCAACCGTGACATCATTCATTTGACGAAATCCAGTCATATAATCCAGCTTTCTGCAGATCCATGAAGAGAAAGTTGATCCGAGATTGACTTGGCTCTGAATATCTGACTAAAGCGGAAATAAAATTAACCTAATTTCTATCCAATATATGACTGAAAACTTAACAATTATACCAAAATGTGTGCTATACGAACATATCTTGGTATAGACACTTGGCTGAATTGGATACGGTAATATCTCTACTGAAAACCCCTATTCTGACATCATATAACTATCAAAAATGAAGCGTCTAGCCCTATATCTATACAGGCCTGTGCTGTTATGGTAACCTGTTGAAAACGTTCTCCATGAGGTTGCCGTAATTTATTTTAAGGGACCTGAAACAGGTTACCGTAATCTGTTGATTTTAGTATGGACATCAATGAGCTTTCTAAGGTTTAGGTTACCATACCATATGTCTTCTTAAAACATATAAGGCAACCTATTATGGGTTACCATTGGAAATATTACAGCACACGCCTGCTATAGAATTACTACCATAAGAAATCCAACTAAGAGGGATTAAAATGTGAGGAAGAAAAGAGTGTATAATAGAAGGTTCACTAAAAGACCTTGAAATACACATTGAGAAAGGCTGCGACCAGCAAAGATATAAATCATGCAAAGTGAGTTCATTAAGAGACAGAGAATGAACAATGATATGAAATGAAATGGTAGATAGGTTACACGTGAACAAGGACATGAAATGGAATTTCACTCACCCATGAGAGATGATCATGAGAATGATGTAGATGATGAATGGGCAATAAGGAAGAAATGTGAGACATGGACCCCAAGGCGACTTTCTGAATGTTCTTATAGAAGGAAGGAGGACCAGAATCTTTCAGATAATAAATGATAAAGGTATTCCCCTACTTCCAATTAGCCGCCTGCATAATCTCTTCTAAAGAAGAACTGTTAAAAAAGAACACAAGAAGTAGCAAGGCCCCTAACATCATGGGCTTTGACACCCACCACAGAATTGTCATCTGGAGAAGCCAATTCATTGCAAAGCTTGATGGTACGATCCAACGAGAAATAGTGGTTAAAGAAGCTGTACGATCAATTCCTTCAGCAAATGCAACCCAGAGATGCCTGTCATCAGAACGTTTGCTAGCGGTATGGATCTTATGAGTATTGAGTGCTCTAACCGGACACCAGACAGCATCGTCTGGGTTCAAAGAAATAAGCTTATTAATGACAAAAGGCTTGCCTAAGGTAATTAACCGACTGAGGTTTTGATAGAAATTCTGAACTAGGATAAAAAACAAGACTATTGCCCATAATCTGGAATCTATCCGATTCAGATGATAAAGCATGAACTTCTGACCGATGACTGACCGAAGCCACAGCTAGCAAGAAATCAGCCTGAAGGTAAGATGTTTCAAACAGATGGATCCTAAGGGTTCAAAATGTTTGCCTGCTAACACCTGTAGAACAAGAGAAAGGTGGATGATCAAGCGGGTGCGAGAAACCTCTTCAATTGAGGACGATGGACGAGGTTTCTTGAACGGAGGACGAGTTTCCCATACAAGTGATAAGATCATGAAAAAGCTTTTGGTCTTGAACAGAGGGATTCGGAAGATACTTAATGAAAGAATTAAGACTAAAATGATAAGACCTAACAGAGTTAATAGACAGCTTCTTTGCCCCCAAAATAGGTTGCTAACGCCGGGGTGGTAGTGAGGATGAGTTGTCCCCATCTACAAAATGCTCCAATGGCATGCGTCATATATAGCCTCTTGCAACTTAGCTCCTACTACTGGCCTTCCCGTGGCGGGGGTGTTTTAACCAACAGTGGAGGTGCAACAGGCGATTATTTGGCGCCTCAAAACCAGACTTCTCTGGGTAGATGAAACTCATTAGCCATGGTAGGCAATTCATCTAGGAGAAGGCAAACCCTGATTTCAAATTCCCAGGGTGGGGTAACCCTGTCAGAAACCTCGAGTGCTGAAGTCGGAGATACTGGGCTATACGGCGCGCTCTAATAAACCACAGTATGATTACACAGCTTCTTCTAGAGCAACACTAGAAATCAGTGACTTGAATCAAAGAGGCTTCAACAGGCATGATAGAATTGTCTGAACACCATCTCTAGCTTTGAATGTTTCTGGAGGATGAACGGAGACTTTTCCAAAATTTCATTAGATCTAGCTGAAAGGACTGTCAGGGAATGTGACAGTTCGATAGCTTCCATACCATTAGTTGAAAAATCCCTGGATTATGGTGAAGGATTCTTCCTCTGTTCTGAGATAACAGATTCTTCAATATTGGTAACAACAAAGGGAAGTCAAAAAGAAGGTCCAGGAGATCTGAGAACCAAGACCTCGTCGGCCAGAATGGGGCGATCAACAGAACTACTCACTTGTGAAGAAGGATTTTTCTCAAGACTCAAGGAATAAGAATGGATGAGGGGAATGCATATGCGAACATTTTGTCCCATGACTGGGCTAACGAGTCGACCGACAGAGCCATCCCCTCTGAAAATGGAGATAAGTAGGTGGAGATCTTTCAGTTCTTGGATGCAGCGAAGAGATCTATATGAGGGCGACGAAGTGAAGGACGATCGACTGTACTACAGCCTCTTTCAACTCTCAGTCTGTGCCTGGGATCATTAAAGGACGAGACAAATCGTCTGTGGAATTGTCGGACCGAATGATAATTGAGATTCTCAATGCACCAGGACATGGAATACTGCCCATAATACGAGAAGGTAGACATGATGAGAGGATTCCTGATGGGACCAAAGACCTGAAACATTTTGGACTCCCAAATCGCTCCACATCCTTCTAGGGATGTGTTCATGTACAAAATAGCCTGCGGAGGAGGATGAATTGGGAAACCTAGTAAAAGAGATTGGCAGTCTTTCCAAAACTGACAATGACTCATAAGCTGGAACTTTATGAGGAAACAATAATCTAGAGGGACCAGAGATTGGTTCCAATGACGCATGAGGTAGAACTGAAAAGGCCTTCTCATGCGAAGAGTTCAAGGAATCACCTTTTCCACCGACACTGTCAGGCCTATAATACGAAGAAAGGACCTGGCCGAAATAAACTGGCGCACTCTGAGACACCGGACTGTAGATATAAGATGAATTATGGTCGGATAACTACCGAGATGTCCGAGATCAGAGACATATGGATTTGAAGCCTTGAAGAGCCAATCAACTAGGAAACAATACGGTGAACACGTAAGGAGAAGTGGTGAGGCGAAAAGAAGGTTGCAGAACTGCCAGACCAGGCACACCAAAAACTAGTGAAAGAACAGGTGAATGGGGGGACATGAAAAAAGCATCCTTCATGTCTAAAGAAATGGTCCACATTCCCACCTGAAGAGATAGAATTATTGACTGGACCGTTTCCATATTGAATTATTGGTGGCCATGAAGAATTGGTTCAGTGTTTTGAGGTTGAGGATGGGCCTCCAACACCGCATTTTAAAACCTGGATTGGAATCCCAATCCAACACTTCCTCCACTGCTTGTTTGGAAATTAGCGATCGAAACTCTGTCTCTAGTGCCTGAAGATTCTCTGAGCATGACGAAACTGGCGTCCAACGAGGAATAAGAGAAAGAGGAGGAGAGTGAGGGTACTGACCGTGAGAAAATGTATTGATAACCCATAGATCTTGAATCAAAGGAACACAATGGTCCTTGAACAAGGTAAACCATCTTCCTACAGGGATATCTGGAAAATTTGAGAGCATCAGTAAAGAGGAATGTATACCGATGGTAAGGGCTGTAAAGCTCCACCTCCTGAACCGAAAACATCAAAAGCGAGATGGTTATGAACATTAGAACAACGATACCAGAAGCAGAGCGATGAAGAATGAGGATTAGATCTAGCAAGAGAGGGAGGCCTGGAACGATTCCCAGAGAGATTTGAATTTACAAAAGTACAAGACAGGATTTTCTGGAAATCCTGATGAGGAAATTTCTTGACTGGAGAAGACAATGGGGACGACCTAACAGAAGTGAATGACCTCTTCATGTGAAATTGAGGGAGACCAACCGTAGATGAAATATCTGAATACTCTTCAGCCTTGAGGGAGACCAACCTTAGATGAAATATCTGAATACTCTTCAGCCTATCGACCTCCTTCAACATAAGATCAGAGGATTCTGGACCAAATAATTCTTGACCAAAACAGGATGTGGAAATTAATGAAACCTTCAACTTGAGAAATTGAAGGAGAACCCAGAACTCTCTAAGATGATGATTAAAGAACCCTAGCATATGGGAATCCAGATTAAGATTGAACCTCGAAATATCTGTCATACAAGCTAAAATGGATGGAGGAATAGACTCACTCCTAGATGACATCATCAAAATGGATTCTGATAACAAAGTCGAAAAAATACATAATTTGAACCTAATTCACTGACTATTCCAGGGATCTAATAAAGGTCGAATCTGTAACCAAAGATGTACTAGTATCTTTAATAAGGACACAGGTGTCACCAAAAATGGATTTGGACCTAATTGTTGCCAAAAAATCTGATTTAGGCACTCTAACTGTAAAAGACAATTACAGAAGGATCAGCGAGAAAACTGGAAGACAGCTTGCTGAGAGAAAGGGTCAAGAATAACAGGTGAGAAATTATTAATGGGAAGAAGCCGATCAAATTGTGTTGTATCATCAGAAACCAAAGGCGAATCATAAGATGAAGAAACGATCTGCTCAGGTTGAAGATATAGCTAAAGTGAATCCGCAACCCATTGATGTGCAAAAGACCAATCTCTCTCACCAGCCCTGAGATGCAGGAATTTAGAATCAGTAGGTCTAGATTGAGGAAGAGCCTCTGAGTGGATCGGAACCCCCAACAGACACCCTCCCCACACACCCCCCCCCACCCCTGTGGGTTGGTCTGTAGTTTTATTAACCACTATAAAACATACTTACCATTGAATCACTACTCGCTAAATCAACTAATCTGCATTTAGCCACCAGAATAAGATTTTTATGGTTGCTTACATTCCTCCATATGCCTATTCCATTTCAATATATACCTTCAACCAGCTACTGGTAGGGTACACCCCCAGCATATGGCCTGATAAAGACTGGCACCAGTCTGTAATCACTCCTTGGTGACACCTGTCACTAAGCATGCCCATGCATGCGCAAAGGAGCCCAAATAGGAAACAGATTCACTTTTCTAAATTTAAGTGCCAAATATTACAGATTCTCAAATCATTCCCACGCGGGGTGGTTGAGGACGGGTCGTAGTGATTGAACAGTAAGTATGTTTTATGGTGGTTAATAAAACTACAGACCAACCCGCAAGGGGGGGTCTGTTGGGGGTTGTTATTACACCACAAAAAAAATCCATTCCCGTTTAATCACTACTTGCTAAACCCGTAGATTTGGTCAGTGCCCCACTTAAAACCATTGGTGGGTGCAGATTTGAGAATCAATAAACAAGGATAAAAATTAAACAAATCATATCCAAATGTTAATAACATAACATAATAGTGCATTTTAATCAATCACACAGTGATTATCAAACAAGGAAAACTTTAAACTTAAAGAAATAAATAAAAATCAAAGAAAACTCACCATTTCTCACACACAGTCTTAACAAAAATGGTGGAATGTGCTTGGTAAATGGTCTTCGGCTTTTTTAGTTAAAATTGTGATATTACGAAAAAAGGAGGCCGCTGCACTCTCATCCTTTAAATAAAATGAAGTAAAAGTGGACTCAGATTTCCAGCCTGTGATCTGCATGACTTCGTCTAAAGAAGAGCTAGTGAAAAGAGCAAAGGAGGTAGCCATTCCCCTAACATCGTGAGCTTTTATATGAGCGAGATTAACTTGTTCAGGAGAAGCAATCATGTAACAAAGTTTGATGGTCTCACAAATCGATCTGGCAATCGTAGCCTTAAAGACTGGTCTGGCTACCTCCTCCGCATATGGAACCCATAAATGGGACGGATCAGACCGTTTAAAATCGGCTCGTTGCTTGTAAACCTTTAATGCCCTGACAGACCACCAAAATTTGTCAGATGGCGAAAAAGAAAACAACGATTTTAAAATGATCGGTTTAGCTGGGAAGCGGTTAGACAGTGTCTTCGATAAAAAAAAATCCCTTCTGGGATATAAGACTAAACCGTCCCCAGATACGATAAATCTATCCTTTTCGGCGGAAAGAGCATGAATTTCTGAATGTCTTCTTGCAGAAGCAGATGCAACAAGAAAAACAGCCATAAGAGTTAAATGTTTTATACTAATAGAAGCAATAGGTTCAAAATGGTGGCCTGCTAAAACGTGAAGAACCAAGGCCAAATTCCAGGAAGGCAAAGGCTTAGCTACTGGAGGACGAATACTGCTCTGATAAAACCATTAAGAATCTTCGTATCCTTGATGCCAGCATTCAAAAGACAAGGAAGTGAAGATGCCAAAGAAAATCTATAGCCCCTGACTGTGTTAGCAGATAACTGTAAAGAATCAAAAAGATAGGATAAAAAATCTAACACCTGGGGAATAGAAACAGAATCGGGCATGAGACCATGTTCTGAACACCATTCTCCAAAAATTTTAAGTCGACCCTTGTAAACTCGACGGGTCGACTCCCTCCTGGCAGAATCAATAATCTCCTGAGATTTTGAAGAAACTTTGATCTCAGGGACTTGATGCTTGATATCCTCCAAACACAAAGGCTGAAGATCTGCGGGTTTGGATGAAGACACGTTCCCCTTACTTGAGAAAGAAGATCTGGGGAGACTGGAAGAAGACGAGGGAAGTCTACCAGAAGATCGAGAAGATCTATGAACCAGATCTGCTTTGAGCAAAAGGGAGTTATCAGAAGATTTCGCAGAACTAGTCCTTGACCTGCTTCAAAACCAAAGGAAACATTCCTGTCCAGGACTGAGACAGGGCGTCCACCACCAGCGCCTGACTGTCCAGAAAAAGAGACATGAAAGAGGAGATCTGGGTATTCAGACAAGTCGCAAACAGATCTACGTGGGGATGATCCATGAGCTTGAAAATCGCTCTGGCAACCGACCTCTTTAACTGTGGGCGAATTTGCTGGGATGAGACACCTGGTCCGCAAGAAAGTTCAAACTGCCTGGGACATGAGAGGACACTACAAAAATCTGATTCTTGCGGCACCACAAGGAGGTTCCAAACCTCCATACAAAGGAGAAAGGATCTCCTTCCCCCTGTCTGTTGATGTAAGAAACTACCGTCGGATTGTCCGATCGAATCGAGATTTTAAAGCCCTTTAATTGATCCGACCATGCTAGGAGAGCCTTCTTGACAGCCCACAATTCCAAGATGTTGATGTGAGCTGTCGACTCCTCCAGAGACCAAAGACCCGAGACCGACAGGGAATCCCAGACCGCTCCCCATCCCTCCTGGGAAGCGTCTGTAAAGATAATCACCTGAGGGGAGGATTTGACCAGAGGGACACCCCTCAGAAGCAGAGAATTATCTTTCCAAAATTCTAGATGAGGAATTAAGTGATCTCTTATGGGAATCTGAAGATAAATGGAGTGAATTGACAGCTTCCAAAGGGACATCAAGTACATTTGAAAGGGTCTTCTCATCAGCGCCGCCCAAGGAATGACATTCTTGACGCTGACCATCAAGCCTATCACTCTGAGGAAGAATCTTGCTCTGACCGAGGGAACAGTTGACAGAATGTCCATTGCCAATAAAATAGCCTCTACTCTTGGACCTGAAGGAAAGACTACGCCATGAGCCAGATTGAAAGAAGCGCCTAAGTGTGTGAAGAATTGAGAGGGAACTAGACTTGATTTCTTGAGATTTAAGATCCAACCTAGGCTGCATGCCAGACTGCAGACTTCTGGAATGACTTCTCAAAGAATTGAGGAAGACTGCTTTTATTAACCAATCGTCTATATAAACATGAAGATGGATAGAATGACGGTGCAAGATTCCTGCCACGGCTGAAACTAGATGAGTGAAGAGGAAGGGGCCCCTGGTCCTTGTAGGCGAACCTCATGAACTTTCGGAACGACGGATGAATAAGCACATGGAAGTAGGCATCCTTGAGATCTATGGAGGAAGTCCACATGCCTGGATCTAGGCTGGCTATAATCTGAGAGATGGTCTCCATTTTGAACTTTGGGGTTAAAATAAGAAGGTTCAACTTTTTCAGATTGATGATAGGACAGCAAACTCCTGTTTTCTTGGGAACTAAGACAAGAGGCCTAACGGCCTGTCGCTCACCTGCAACATTAGCATTTTAAATACTGGGTAGTTCATATCTCATGAAATTATATTTCGTGAAATTTCTACAGGATGACAGATAGATTCTATGTTTTAACACGGAATAAGCTTCGAAATAAGATCTTAGTAAATCTACCATGACAATTTGACTGAAGAATCATGTTTGTACTCCAATTTTGAATCCAAATATTTTACAATTATTCAAGAACTCTAGTGAATAAATCTGACAATTTTTTTCAAGAATTCAAGCGCATAACTGCAGCTGTATTTTAGCCAAACTGAATGCCCATCAAGGTCTCATCTCTCATGTTCAAAATATGAAGTGAATCGTCAAGTTTTCGAGTGGAAACAGAATTACACGCATGAAAATGATTTCTATAATCCCTGCCGATAATGATTTAGAGTAAAATCTCATGACTTGATAATTCCAATTATAGTGTTCACTAGGTGTATAAATTTGATAATAAACTGAATTTATAACTTTGATAGGTGCCAATTTTTTTATCTGATTTGGCAAAAAATGTTAATGGAACAACAAAATTAACATTCTTAGATAAACGTCTGTGTCGACTCGTATGACAGTCATGTTCTTTGGCATGTTTGGACGTTAATGACAATGACATGGTGTTATGGTCAACTGAATTTCATGCTCATCCATGGCCAATTTTACGTTGGTAAGAGATGATGGACACATTAAGTACAGTTGAATAAGACTAATTCTGGAATGATGGTTTGGATGAAGTATATGAAATGTGACATAGAGGTGGCACTATGCGAAGTTGTACTTACTATTATACAACAACAGATGGCATCGCTAAGTTACAGACAGCATCTAATTTTAAGTAATTACTGACCATGGATTACAAATTCTAACTGATATCATGATGCATGTCATTGTAAAATCTTGTCATTCCGTCTCCACTACCTCTCACTATGTGCATGCTGTGAGTAAAGGGTTAACAAACGTGAACAAGAATATTGTATAACAGGTAACGTTATGTAATAGTAGCATTTTATTCTACACAAAATTACAATGACATTAGTGAGAAATAAATGTATGGAAATCTTGAAAAGCACTTCTCAAACGTGGTCACTAGATCAACTTAGTCAATGAATTACTGGTAAAGACAGGAGAGTTCAACTTGTCATATGCTTTTTGGATTTAAAATAAGGCGCTTCATTAAGACATCTGGTCGGAAGATTACTAGCATTAAATAAGGAACATAATTTGGACTCATATTAGTACCAATTCAACGTTATTATAAATGCAATTTTTTCATGTCTACAATTAGCTATTTAAGAGACACTATCTTCATTACCTACTGCATGTGGTAAGCAACGGGTTAACAAACATGAACAATAATACTGTATATATGGTACCTATGTGTAATTGTAGTACTTTATGTAACTAAGAATTATTAGCGTCATATAAAAATTTATGATTACAGAAACTATTTTTAAAACCTAGAACATCGCTTCTAAAACAGCGTCAGTAGCGATAGGCATCACAGGACTGCACTAGACTACATAGTCCATGAATTACAAAAAGAACACTTCAACCTGTCAAGAAAGATCATCTGCCTTTTGGGTTTAAAAGTTCTTTCATTAATCCTTTAAGAGTTGAGACGTCAAAAACGGCTTCTGCAGGGGTCTTGGAAAATGTCCATTTGCAGACCAAGAAGACTATTTTTGAAAATGCAATACAAGAATGACTGACTCGATAATCAAGCCAGTCATTCCAGTGATAAATTTTCCAAAATAGTCTTTTGTAGGTTTGCAAATGGACATTTTTTATGAGAAAATTGAAATTTTATTAAACAAAGTTGAGGGTTAAAGGTTTTAAGACATTTCGTCGGAATATTACCATTAATATGTAGCTCAATCTACTTACGCGGTTTCATAGAAATATTATTTGGGCAAATTAATAGTTGCACAGTTTAGCCAATGAGAACTCACTTTAAAATGATAGGCAAATTAAAACTTGCTGTCTAACATTCAATGTAGATGGAAGAGTTCGCCAAGAACGAATCAGTTGAAATGATGTATTAGATATTTCCGATAATTTGATTGGTCAAATCAGGATATCCCATTTATGACATACATGATGTAGCCACATAAATTATGAGATAAATTTCTTTTAAGACTGTAAAAAAGTTGATCTTTGATACAGGTTTAGAGATGTGACATTGAACTTTTTATGCAAAAAAACCCCAGAAGCATCTTCTAGGGAGATAGATTGCTTGTCTCGTTTTGACCAAGGTTTTCAAGGCAAGTAAACTACAAACCGATGACGAAAAACATACAATTCAGAGTTGCCCATGAATTTTACTGAAACATAATTAAGCTCCTTTATGACAAAGTTCTTGTGGTAATTGTAAACTAAGAGTTTTAGTGATGCTGATAAAGTAGCAAAACAAGTCAACAATTTGCATGGAATAAAAAATGCAACTGTGGTCCATGTAGTATCCGTGCATCACGAAGGATACCCCGCCTTCCACTGAACCTTGCCTTTGGCTGAAAGCATGCAATTAATATTGAAGTTGGTGAACCATGAAGTAGGCCTAATTTGATACTACAAGTAACATGCATCCATACACCAAGATTGGTAAAAAACCTCTTAAAACTAAAGCCAGGACAGGGATTTTCTATGATGATTAGTGAATTGCGAAAGGTAGGTCATACTGACCTACCTTTAGTATGACCTACCTTTGATACATGATGGATCGTTAGCCTACAATGCATACATACACACACCACATTTGATTAGTGTAAACCAAAACACTTGAAGTTATACAACGGACAACAATTTTCTATGATGCTCAGTGAACCATGAAAGATAGGTCAGTGACCTACTTCCGATATATAACTAACCTTTAGCCTACGGTACAAATCCATATAGCCATAGTTGAATACATGTATTTGTGAAAAATTCTTCAGAATATACTTCGTACAAAAAATTTGGGACATACAAACACAATTTTATATGACGTGCAGTAAACCATGAAAAGTAGGTCAGGGTGACCTACTTTTCATAGGCTACAGAAACTTAGCCTACAATGCATCCATAAATCAAGCTTGGTTGTAACTGTATAAAAAACCTTGAAACCACAGCCCAGACCATAGTAACCTATGATGTTCAGTGAACTATAAAAAGTAGGTCGCACTTTTGATGCGTTACACACCTTTCATGCCTTTAGGCTATGATGCATCCCTATGCTGACTAAATATGAAAAACTTTTGAAAATATAGCACGACCAAAGAAATCGGGAACAGACGAATAATTTTTTATGATGCTTACTGAACCATGAAAAGTAGGTCATGGTGACCTACTTTTGACATAGGACAGCATTAGGGTACAATGCATTCATATACTAAATTTGGCTACTGAAAATACAGTTCAGACAAAAAAAACCCGGACAGATGATGCATACACGGACAAAGCGATTACTATATCCTCCTGAAATGGAGGTGTGCATAAAAGTTGAAATCTGTCAAGAAGCTAAGGAGGAGATGCATTTTGACAATTTCTGGCAATGTTTCTTTTACAAAACTAAGATTTTCACCCCAAAAATTGATCAATCAAAATTCTAAACAGAAGTTCTAAAGCCCACCACTATAGGATCCTTCCAGGCAAATTTAGTTGAAATCTGTCAAGAAGCTAAGGAGGAGACATGTGACACTTTCCGGTAAATTGTTTACAAAATCTCAGATTTTCAGCCAAAAAAATTTACCAGTCAAAATTTTGAATAGACATTCTACAGCATACCACTGTAGAATTCTTCCACACAAATTTAGTTGAAATCTATCAAGAAGCTAAGGAGGAGATACGTTTTGACACTTTCCAGTACATTTTTTACAAAATCAAATATTTTAAGCCAAAAAATTGACCAATCAAAAATTTGAATACAGGTTCCAGAGCCTACCTCCATAGGATCATTCAAGACAAATTTGGCTGAAATCTCTCAAGAAGTTAAGGAGATACACTCCGACACTTTCCGGTACATTTTTTACAAAATCTAACATTTTTACCCAAAAAATAGACGAATCAAAAATCTGAATAGAAGTTCTAGAACCCACCACTATAGGACCATCAAAGACAAATTTGGCTGAATTCTGTCAAAAAGCTAAGGAGATGCATTTTGACACTTTCAGGTAAATTTTTATAAATTCTAAGATTTTCACCCAAAAAATTGATGAATCAAAATCTGAATAGAAGTTCTAGAGCCTACCTTCATAGGATCCTTCTAGCCAAATTTGATTAAAATCTGCTAAGCGGTATAGGAGATACATTTTAAAGCAAAGGTTGACGGATGGACGATGGATGGCCGACGGACGGATGGACAGATGGATATTCTGACCAGCTGAGCTAAAAAGGTTGAGTAGTAGCCCGGGTATACACTCCAAAGAGGAACCTCTTCTATGGCCTCCTTGACAATCATGGACCCCAACTCCTCCTCTAGGGCCACCAACTTCTCCAGATTGGAAGGAACTGGTGTCCACTTGGGGATAAGAGACAGAGGAGGAGGATGAAGGTTCCAAGAAGGTGCATACACCCAGCGAATCTGATTTACTAGCCAGGAGTCCTGAACGAATGCCAAGTCTCCCAGAACAGAGACAGGCACCCTCCAACTGGCAAGCTGGGCAGAAGGCACTGCACCAATGGATCCGAAGGCACAAGAAGAGGAAGGGGAGAGATTGAAAGAGGAAAAAGGGCTGGACCTACCCGGCCGGTGGCCACACCTTCAAACTCTCTTACTCTGAAAACCTCTGAAAGACGACGGACCTCTAGATCTTGAACTACATGTAGGTCTGTGAAAATAAGCTTGGTAACCACCCCCACCCTCTTTCTCGCTCTAAGAGCAGGGGGCTGCCAAACCTGGGCTCTAGAACGGTGGGAGGAGATTGACTCAAACGATCCTCCTCCTCGGGTCAATCTTGGAAGTTGGAAGAAGATCTGTTAGAGTTAGTAACTATCCTGGAAGGATATGCACCAAACTCATCTGGTCTAAGACTCTTCCTCCTAGGGGAGGAATTGTGGCTCTTAACAGAGGAAGAGTCTCTTTTCACAGAAGGTTTAGAAACAGAAATCTGAGCCTGAAGATCCCTAGAGGCTCTCAGGCGCTAAGACTGATGAATGAGACTAGAGGACGACTGACCAAAAATATCCTGGCCGAAAGGAGGAGCCGAAATAAGACTACTCTTGAGATTACTCAAAATATTCACCTCAACAAGCTTCCTAGACCTTCTCTTTGAAGTAATATAACCTAAAGATCTTCAGACGGAATTAAGAGAACCTCTCGAAATATCGGCCAAAGAGCGAAAAACCTCTCTCTCGGGACTTAAGAACTGCCTCTGAAAGTAAGGCAAGAAAATTTGCCGACTTGAGCTGTGACATACACACTGACTCCCATTTAAAAAGATCAGAAGAGGCCTCAACTTTCGCAGAATCCTTTAAATTAGAGGAAAGAACTTCCCAAGCAGGAGAAGTGACTGATTGAGGTGTGGCAACTCGTAAATAATCATCCTTTGGAATCTGAACAGGAGCATTGAACTTGGGAGTAAGAGAAGATTCCTTAGAATGAACATCGTTCACAAAGAAGTCTAACATGTCAACTACCAAATTATCAACTGGGAGGACCCAAGGAGACAAAGAAGAAGAATCAGATGATGAAAGAGCAGACCCAAAAGAAGGAGGGTCTATAGAGAATTCGTCCTTAACAGGAAGAGAAAGACTAGAAGCAATCCACCTATGAGCCAGGGACCAGTCCTCTAAAGAAGCCCTGACCGGACAAAACCTCTTCAGATCCCTGGCCCTGACTGATTTGGGAATTGAAGAAATAGAAGAAGGATTAGGAGAGGAAGAAGAAGGATGAAGAGAAGTCACGAGAGACCAGTGATTTAATAGTTCTAGAAGAAAGAGGAGAGCAAGGCCCCTTGACGCTTGAAGAGAAGACACAGGCAAAGAATCAGAAATAGAGGAAAATGGATCAGAGAGAATGGGGTCAATGACATTTTGCTGACCAGAAGACAAGGGAAAATGAACCAGACCACTAGCTGAAAACCTAGATAGAATAGAAAAATGAGCCGACACAAAAGACCGATCAAGGGAGGGATCCCTAACCACAGAAAACAAGGAAAAATCCAGACTTGAATAAAAAATTTGAAACTCTAACTCAGAGGAGAGAACAACAGAAACTATTGCATCAAGATGATCAAAGGAAGAAGCAGAAGAGGAGGAAGGAGGAAGAGAAGAATTAAGATGAACAGAAGAAGAAGAGGAAGAATGAGCAGGATCTGAAGATCCATGGAGCGAATTGTAGAAGGAAAACCCCGGAGGAGGCGGGATAGAAAATGACTGAAAAAGAGAAGAATTAGAAACAAGCCAGAGATAACCAAATTTCTATCAACAGAAACCTGACTCCTATCAACCAAATGCGAGTCTGAAAAAATTGACTGACTAGAGTAGGAACCTGTAAGACTATGAAACTCATGACCGGATGCGCAAAATCTAATCCCGGAAGGAGAACCGGAAAATGGAAGGGGAAGTTGGCGCTGGGATAAGGCCCTAATCGGATCTTGCAGACCCTGGCAATTGACCAAACCGGAAGTCTCATCAAAATTGGAAGCAGAAACCGGATGCTTAGCCGGATCTTGAAGACCCGGAAGTGCACACCTTAAACCGGAAGTGGAAGAGCAAAGACCGGGATCAGAAACGGAAACGGAAGTGCGCCTACCGGAAGTCGGAAAATTAATCGGGTTGGATATCCGGTAGGAGCGGAAGAGCCATTAGAACCGGAAGTACTAATACCAGAAGTGGAAACGGAAGAAACAGAACTGGAAACAGAAGCCGGAAGTAGCTCCGGGTCCTGGAGACACGAATCTACTAAGCACAAACCGGAAGTGTTTGATAAACCTTAAAGTTACCGAACTTCCTAACTGCATTAAGTTAGAAACAGGTGATCTTTTAATGTTCCTGGCTACTGGTATAACAGAAAACTTGATGTTGGCACAGGCATTTGAATCGAGGACTTCCGTCGCCGACACCACTGCTTGAGGGTAATGCCCCTTCTCAATACGTATGTGGGTTTTGCCCGGTGACCTGCTCGAGTTCACCTTTAAGGGCTTCTTCTTCGAGTCTCTGGACTTTGGTTTCGGGGACCAAATCTCTTGCTTGGACGTGAGACGTGCTTCCCCCATTTGCGGACATGCCCGCTAACCTTCTGGTTATCATCTGACTCAGATGAAAAATCTTTAGCTGCGCGATTGGCAGACGATATTCGCTCATCAAACGACTTTTTCAAGACGGTTGCAAAAGACTCGAATCTAGCAAAAAGGGCTAACACGGCATCGGAATTAGACGAAGAGGTTTCCCCCCCCCCCCACCCCTCCGTTGCTGGTGGATTAGATACAGAAGTTTTAGCAAGACTTTGAAGCAATGAGGGCGGGGGAGGGGGAGGGGAGTGATCAGTGGGCAACACGGACTTAGCCGAAAAATCCTTAAAATATGCTTTTGACACAGTCGAAGACCATCCCTTGCATCCCCCGCACATGGTTGAGGGAGTACACATAGTGCACTTAAGACAAACATGGCCTCCAAACTCTGTGGAGTGAACTCGATCGCACTTAGAGGACGTGCACTTGACTTTCTCGACCGACTTTACACTCCTAAAAACGAAAATAAAAATAGAGAATGAAGCATACAGCTTCGAAAAAACTTTAAAAACTTCTCTAAAAAATAGAGTCTGATATAAAGCAAAACAAACACATACTATAGAAAAGGCGGGAAACTTCAAATTCAAATATCAAAATCCCTAAATACAAAAGAGCAAACTTTCAGAGGGAAATAAAACGTTTTCCTTCTTATGCACTAAACATGATTACTGAAATAAGTGAATAAAAGGCTCCTAGAGTAATATAGGGTTTGAAATGATAATGATGACGTAGGCATTTTTAATGATTACCATGAAAACGAGATACATCACGAAAACTGGTAACACTTTTATACAGAGTATAAAAAGCAATAAAACCACGAAATACTCCACAAACATAACTTAGGGAGGATAGACTTCATATTAGGCATTCCTAGGATTGAAGAATGCTCAAATCAGTGCTATAAACTATAAAAACTTTGCTGGAATATTTGCAGATTGTTCTGATTGCAGAATAATTGAAAAGTGGATTTGTTTCCTATTTGGGCTCCTTTGCGCATGCGCGGACATGCTTAGTGACAGGTGTCACCAAGGAGTGAGAACAGACTGGTGCCAGTCTTTATCAGGCCATATGCTGGGGGTGTACCATACCAGTAGCCTGGTTGAGGGTATATATTGAAATGGAATAGGCATATGGAAAAATGTAAGCAAGCATAAAAATCTTATTCTGGTTGCTAAATGCAGATTAGTTGATTTAGTGAGGAGTGATTGAACAGTAATGGATGTTTTTGTGGTGTAATAACAACTGCAGGATCAGTTAGCAAATAATTCCTGAGAATCATCAATCCGCCTCCACATCGCGAGAAAGAATATCAGAGACCGAAGTAGAACGATGGTTGGAAGATGAAACTGACATATCCACAAACTTAACCTTCGGCTGGAGATTGCGAAGAATGCTTTAAGGAACCAAACTTGATTCAAAAGACGGCAAAAAATCAAGAGACTGTCTTGCGGCAGAAAATAATGGAATAATAAGAAAATACCGATCAAAGTAATCTCATTCATTAAAGAATCATTCAGATAACAATTAACCTGATCCTGAAAAATACGAACTTGGGCATCTGTGTCTGAAAACAACAGCGAATTCTGCGACTTAGAAACAACTCCTAAACCTGGATATGAAGAAGAATGAGAAATAAATAATTGATCCGACATAAACTAGTAGGGGATGAAGAAATTGCATTACCAGAATCTGATAACCAAGTAACAGGACGGATAACCTTGCCTAAATTGGGACCATTGCTGAAACATGTGTATCCAATGATAGGTCCACAGCCGAAGCCGAGGACTGAGCCGAACGTGGGTCCCCAGAGGTACCCAGCCACGGCTCCACTAAACCCGGACCCGAACCCGCAGCCACTCTGGAATCACTTCCTAAATCCCAGTGGCCCAGAAGATAACTAGAGGAGTCCTGAGAACCTGGAATGAAATCCGGACCCGGAGCCCAACTGGGCCCAGGAACTGTGGAAACATGAGAAAAACAAGAGGCACAAGGGGCCTGTATAGCTCACCTGGACAATAGGCATCTCAACTAGAATGGTCATTAACAATAAGTAGAACACTTATGAGTTGAGCAGACTTGTAACAAGAAAACAGCGGCCATGTTTCTTTATTGTATCAACTTCTCTTGAACAAACTTTAATGGCCCTTAGTCATCAATATCATATCTCCCAAATTTCGGCCCAATCCATTCAGTGGCTCTGGAGACGAAGTTGTTTTCATGAAAACCAGACCATCCAAGATGGCCGCCCAACCATTTGGCAAATAAGTTCCCATGAACAAACTTGGTTCAGCTCATGCCCTAAATGATATTTTATGAGTTTTGTATCAATCACTCAGTTTCAGCGAAGATTTTTAAAGACATTTCTAAAAATCAACCAAAACCCAGGATGGTCGCCAGCCAAATTGGCTGATCGGCTTCGTTTGAACAAACTTAAATCTCTATGATTTCCTACCAAATCTAACTGAAATCGGCCTAGTAGTTCTCGAGAAGACATTTTAAATTTCCCACTGCTTTACTATGGGAGCTTTTAGTGGGAAAATTATCCAAGATGGCCGGCAACCCGTTTAGCCGACAGTTTTGAAAATTGCAAAATTGAGATCAGAATACCCAACAACATATATAAAACCAATTTCGCCATCAAAAAAAAAACCTCCAATATGGCCACCAAACACACTATATTTTGATTGGCCCACGGCGGCCATTTTCTTTTACACATCAACTTCCATTGAACAAACTTTACTGACCCTTATTCCATAATCATATGTCCCAAACATCGGCCCGATCCCTTCAGTTGTTCTGGAGAAATTGTTTTTGGAAATTTGGTTCAGCTCTTGCCCTAGATGATATTTCATGAGTTCTGAATCGATCCTTTAAACGGTTTCGGAGAAGATTTTTAAAGACATTTCTAAAAATCGGATGAAATCCAGGATGGCTGCCGGCCCAATTGGCCGATCGGCTTCATTTGAACAAACTTGGATCACTATGCCCTAAAGATGCTTCCTGCCAGATAATTGAAATCGGCCTAGCAGTTCTCAAAAAGACATTTTAAAGTTTCCATTGCTTTAGTATGGGTGCCTTTGGCGCAAAAGTAATCCAAGATGGTCGCCAAACCATTTATCCGACAGTTTATAAAATGGCAAATTTGAGCTCAGAATACTCAAAAACATATAATGAACCAAATTTGGCCTCAAAATCCATCAAATAAAAAAATTCAATATGGCCGCCAAACACGCTTCATTTTGATTGGCCCACGGTGGCCATGTTATTTGATGGATCAACTTACCTTGAACAAACTTTAATGGCCCTTAATCCGTAATCATATCTCCCAAATTTCAGCCCGATCCCTTCAGCGGTTCTGGAGAAGTCGTTTTCGGGAAAACAAGGTCATCCAAGATGGCTACCGAATCATTTGGTCAATCGTCTTCTTGAAAAAACTTGGCTTACCTCTTTCTCTAGATGATGTTTCATGAGTCTTGAATCGATTCCCCGAGTGGTTTCGGAGAAGATTTTTCAAGACGTGTCCTAAAATCGGCCGAAATCCAAGATGGCCACCAAATTGGCCAATCGGCATCATTTGAACAAACTTGGATCCCTATGCCCTAAGGACGCTTCCTGCCAAATATAATTGAAATCGGCCCAGTGGTTCTTGAGAAGTCGTTTAAAGGAAAAGTTGATGGACGGATGATGGACGGACACATGACAGACGGTCGCCACGGCATAAGCTCACTTGGCCTTTTAGGCCAGGTGAGCTAACTAGTAGAAGTGCAGCCAAAATTAGTGGATAAACTACACCTAAAATCTGACACGCCGGGACCAAGAAAACCTGGAGTCCTGACCGAAGAGGGAACCCCAAAAGCAGGACCGGAAATAGAGCGGACCCGGACCCAGGAAAACCAGGAGCCAAGAGCTGTCAAAAAATCTAGACCTGAGTCCTCATCCGGGGCCGGACCCAGATAAAATCCAGTCTGGACCCATGACTGGTGTCGGGATCCCAAACCAGAAAAAGCCCTGGTCCGGGAATATACCTGGGACTGGAGCCGGAAACAAGGCAGAAAAAACATAAGATGAAGAAACTGGCTTTGAAGATGACAATGACTTTGAGAGAACTAGGACAACTCTCGTAGGAAAACTCGTCATCAAGGGGGGGGGGGGAACTGTAGACCAACTTACAACCCACTTGGGTCCGAGAGAGTATAAACAACTCGGCCCTCATGGGCAGCGGTACTGAGTCTTTAGATGTGACTGGAATTGTTGACCAACCAACAACCAGCTTGGGTCTGAGAGATAAACCGAACTCGGACCTCATGGGCGCAGGCAGCGGTACTAAATCTTTAGATATAACTGGAATCACTACTGCAACTGGACTCATTCCCGGCACTGAAGGTGACGAAGCCTGAGCTGATTTTTTTTCTTCAAACTTAATTTCTTCGTCAGAATGGATTGGGCCGAAGTGTGTGTCAGTTAAAGAATATTTATTGGTTTTAACAAACAAACATCTGAGGGCAGCGGATTCTGATATTTTACTTTCGATCACATCTACCGGTGAAGGATCAGAACCGACTCTCCCGAGATAATCTTTGAAGTTCTGTCATCAATGGATGAATCAATGCTCTTAACCTGCTTTGTGTAGACATTCCGTGAATAACACGATCCTCTCCTGAATACTATTGTCAATGGAGCCTCGGGCTTCGCCTGAGATTTAGCTTTATCTTTCGATTCAGACTAGACTATGGTACACACGGTACACATTGAGCATACATGACCAGCATGCTCTGCTTTTATGAATTTGTGGCAAATACCAGATGGGCATCTGATTGTGTGACTCTTGTTATCCCTCTTAGGAGACTTTTTTTAATCTGAGTCATAAACAGAGAATAAAGCGCATAGAGCAAAAGCTCATGAGAACGCTAGGTTAGCACGACTACTAAACAAATTTATTATTTTAAATAACTAGAGACTATACAGATCTCTAAAACGAACTTGTTATAAGCTCAAACTAGGTAATGTTGAGAGAGTATGTTCAGAGATATCACGTAATCACGCTATTAACTTATAGCATAATAAGGCAAATAGCATATTTCAACTATCGCATAATAATAAAGGAGCATTGAGGCTTAATCTTAGCCCTATAATAACTCAAAGGCACCAGCACGAAAACCGGTAACGCGCATACCATGAAAACTAGTAATGATACTACACCTTCAAACCACTCATCTTCGAAGGCTTCCTTGGCTTCTCTGAGATCTTTGTCTTGATATTTCACCTGCAGAATAGATTTTTTGGACACAAAAGATAACTTTTGGACTTTGGCAAAAATTCTATGTCTTCCTGCTTCAAGAGTAGGAAAATGAATGATGTCATGGTTGCTATTAACAAAGGTCATGTGATAGCTGTCAGCCAATGAGGTTGTCATTGTGCTTAATGGCTTTGTGTGTAGGCTATAGGTATTGTATTAACCTTATTAATGCCTCATATTGAGATATAGCATTCAAGCAAATTACTGTGGATCTCAACAGTGATGAAAAGGGCTATAGTTATAGGCCATGGGCCCACCATAAACCCCCATCCCCCACGCCCCTCCCTCCCTTGGGGATTTTTCAAGGTGATATTTTTCAGATACCCTGGTATATGTTTGATGATATTCTGCTTGTTTAATAGAAATATCTTGGTCGGTATGGCTGTCATACACATTAAACTAACATGACGCACTATTACCGGAATTAGCCCGGTTAACAATATCCGTAGTTATTGCTGATGCATTAGGTTCCTTACAAGATGCTTCAATGGAGACAATAGGTATATATAACCACCCACATTCTCTAGAGAGGTCATCTCTCAATATACTGTGCATTGGTACATGCATGGTAAATATGGGATGCTGTGTTTGGGTGGGGCGTGGGCAAAATAACGCAATTATATTAACAGCATGCTAATAAATCCTTTGTTATTGTATTTGCAGATATCCATTTAGCTGTTCAGTGAGTCATAACCATGGCAGAGAAGAAAGCAGATGAAAAGCCATTACAACTGAAAGCCAGGTCGACATCCAAACGCCGATCCACTGATCCCAATGCTCAAGAGCTGATTTGCATCATTTACTATGCGAGAAATAAGTCAGATAAGGACATACGGCCGCTAACTGAAACTAGTTTTCGAAGAATTCAGGACACTGTGGAATTTTGCCAGAAACAGTGCAACGCAAATCAAAGACTTGATGACATTTGTGACAATGTTCCCAACAGCTTTTGTGCACAACAACACGGAATACATAGATGGTGTTATCAAAACTTTACGAACATAGCTAATATTGGCAAACGGAAGAACAATGATGGCGTGGATGAACAACCATGTAGCTCCAAGAAACGTAGATCATCACCTTTTCCACCTTCAGATAAGTGTATTTTTTGTGATGCTCAGCGCAAAAGAGTTCATGGAAAAGAAGAGACAGTTATAAAATGTGTAACACAAAGTGCAGAACAGTCCATTAAAGCAGTTGCTGAGAAACTAAAAGATGATAGGATACTGACCAAGGTTCGTGACATTGACCTAATTGCTAGGGAGGCACATTACCACCCATCATGTCGTAAAGATTACACTCGCACTGATGATTGCCATGAAAAAGACAGTGTTGATAGCAATGCAATTGCCGAAGCGAATGCACACAAACATGCTTTCGAGTTCTTAAGTCAGTACGTTGAAGATACTGTATTTCGCTCAATAGTAGCCTAGGCTTCTATTAGGACAAGAGGTGTTCAATTTCCAACCCAACATCTCTGAGGAAGGGGGTGGGCTTATATTAGAGTTTTCCAAAAAAGGTTCTAAAATTGATACCATGGAAATTCAACGTATTTTCTCCCGTAAAAATTCCCACCGCTTACGCCTGTTTAATGTATACCTCAAAACATCACCGGGGAAGTGAAATTATTTGATTTGAGCGCCTAAATATTGCGTATCCTTTAATAAAGCTCATTTATTACATTAAAATTAATCCACAATTTGATACAAAATGGCGTCGCAAAAAATACAAATCACGTGATTCGCCTCCAATTGAAGAGTTTATTTTAGAGCAGTACTCGGATATAAATATTCTGGAATCGGGGACTCGGAACTCGGGAATTTCTATACATTATCATTGCGCAATAGGAACTGAGTATTATACTGATCTTAATAACGGGTACCCGTTTGATAAACTCCCGTTAGCGTATAATATCTCATGAGAACATGCCGCCTCCCATCTCAAGAGCCGCTGGCTCGCCAACTTAAGAAGCCGGCTATATTGTCGTTCGTAATAATTCAATTTGGATCATTTAATGTTGATCGGCGTTACAAAATTGATGCACATTTTCTCCCGTGCATGTTGTTTGGTACAAAAAATTGGTCTTAAAATATATTTATAAGTAAGGTATTTAATCACGCCAAGACTGTTTTACGTGCATTTTGACTACAAAAGCGTGGAATAAAATTTATTATATCTTGAACATACATGGCCTACTATTAGTATTAATCTAATAGGTGGTCAAGATATACAAATCCGAGGCCTGTATTGACGTCTAGATGGGCTGGAAATGTATCGGGGCAGAAATCGGTCTGAAGTAGACACAAGATTCAAGACACCCATGACATGATTGTTATTAGTAAACACGCAATCCATACAAAAAATCCCTAAAAAAATATTTTCATATACAGTCTGCTGAATTAGGGGGTAGGCTTCTAATACAGAGTTTTGCCGTTTTGAAACTGCTAAGAAATCATTGGCGCTCATATGTCAAAGTTAGGGGGTGGGCTTCTGTTAGAGCATAGGCTACTATTAAGCGAAATATGGTAGCATTATTAAGGATGCCAATGTCAAGCGAGTGACTATGCTTAAAGAGAAGTACTTAAAGTATATGCTAGAAAATACTCCGGATGTTTACACCGTCGTACAAGACTGATAAATTAAAAGCCAAATTATTGAAATGGTTTGGTGTCCGAATACAATTTTGGCAACCTAATTATAAATAGGAGTGAACTTGTGTAATCCTCAGAAGTGCCAAGAGGACAAGCAATAGAAGCTGCATTTGAAATTGCTGCCTCGGAATCAAAGAGATTAGAAGAAGCATCACTCATTCTTCAACGACTCGTCTTGGTTGCACAGACAACATCTGCCAAGATGCCATGGCCACCATCTCCAGACTTTCTGCTTAGCGACACAATTCAAGCACCTTCTCTTCTACTAGATTTTCCCTCACAGGTGATCATTGGTAAGAAACATTCCGAGTCATCAGGTAGAGTAGGACGATTAGCTGTATCATTTGCAGAAGACATCTGTCAAGTGGTCACAAGAGGACAATGGACAATGCCAAAGCACCTCCTGCTTGGCATGTCATTACGGCATCTTACAGGTAGCGCTGAGATAGTGAGTCTCGTAAACCGTTTTGGACACTGTGCAATGCACACCCTGTTACTTGAACTAGAAACAGCTATGTGTAATAGTATTGTCAAAAGAAAGAAAATTCTTCCACCCTCAATACACTGTGATTCAAATATTGTAACTCATCTGTGCTGGGATAATTTTGATCTAAACAAAGAAACTCCATCTGGTGCAGGTACAACCTACAGTACACATGGCATAGTAATACAAGAGGCATCCAAAAATGACAACAGTACACAATCAGACACTAATGTACCTGTGCCTAGGGCAAAGCAACGCTCAGTGACATACAAACCACTGGACATTGAACCATGTTTTGCAACTAGCAAACCCGAACCAAACCGTAACATCTCTACGACAAATATCAAAACTGCTTCAGGCGAAGAGACATGTGCGGAAGTGTCAGATATGTTGTGGGTGTTCAGCAGGGCTATGTCCCATGATGATAATCAGATAGTACCTGGATGGGTAACTAAGACAGGGAGAAGCCCAGAAGACATGGAAAATCTCTCAACTGTGGCCTACATGGCACTGGTGGATGCTCCTTTTACAGAAAATGCCACAGTACAACACATTTTAAAACTTTCTCAGATGGCATCCAGAGAAGTAAAGCAGCAGTACACCATTGTAACATTTGACTTGGCTGTAGCAAGAAAGGCATACTTTCTAGTGTGGCAGAATCCACAGACATTTAGTGATGTAATCGTTCGAATGGGTGTGTTCCACACAACATGTGCTTATCTCGGTGCGATTGGCAAGCATCTCTAATCCAGTGGTTTTGAAGAAATACTTGTGGAAACCGGAATTTGCGCCAGTGGGTTAATTGCCAAAGTGATGTCAGGTAAACACTATAACAGGGCTTTGCATGTACATAAAATCATACTCGAAGCCTTGGAACGGCTATTGATTACGAGATTTTAACTTTCTGACATACCAGAGGTTAAAGACCTTCGAGAGAAAGCAAAAGACATCCTGAATCGTTTGATCATGTCCACAAGTAATGAAACAATGTGTGAAATAAAATCTAATGATCTTCTTTTCGATCGCTGGTATCACACTTGGAGAGCCGTTCTCAAGATGAAATCTGTGGTTTTCTGCAGTTCTTCCACAGGCCCATACAGCTTTTGAAGAAAAGAGGTTGACAAAGGCCAGATCTCTTCTCTCAGCAGATGATACGTACTGCAACATTGAAGTATGTGCTCTGTGGTCTGTTCTGCTTCTCCACAAGGACAAGAGGGCGATGTCATAAGGTGGAACCGCCTGTACATGTGTTGGTTTAGTCTGTTGTGTCCAGTTCTGAACGAAAAATGGTCACTTGTTCTGGCCTCGAGAGATGATGGTAAGCATCTTCTGATTGAGGTGTTCTATAGAGTGACTTGATGATAGTCTTCATCTCTGTATGGGTAACCATGTTTTCTGTCTGATTCTCTTCTGCACCCACCCCTGCCATCTTGTCTGTTTCTTCATTTTCTTGGACTCCACAGTGTGAGGGGATCCACTGCAGTGCTATCCGAAAGCAGTTGATGGTTTGTAGTGCTTCTTCAAGTTGTGGCAGCTTACCTTTGGTAAATCTAATGATGACTGTATGCATTATTTAGCTCTCTACTAAGAGTTCAAGGAAAACGTTCGCAGCAGAGAACTTGGTAAAACTGCACAGTTTTGGCTAGACTACATGGACAAAATATGGCTAATCTTAAGGTTTCTCCGAGCAACTAAAGAAAATAATTTGGACCTACATATTGCGTGTCTTGACAAACTCTGTCCGGTTTTCTTTAGCTATGATTGCCAAAATTATGCCAGATATACTACCACTTATGTCATGATGCTATTGAATCTTGCTTAATCTCATACTGGTGCAGAAACACTTCTGAGACACAATGGGTTCAGTGTGACTAGATCCAATGTTCCTTCATCAAGAAATGCTGTAGACATAACAATAGAGCAAACAATCAATCGTGATGCCAAGTCACATGCAGGTATAATTGGTATCAGCTGAAACCTTGCGGCTTACTACAGATGGTGTATGATGAGGCATTTGAGGGCAGGATATGTCCAGGCAACGATGAACATAGCTGATATGAGTAGCTCAGACTGTACATCGCACAAAGATGTGCGAACATCGGAGATACTCCAAAGTGAATCAGCTGTTGATAGATGCAATTATGAACTTTATTAATCCATTTGAAATAGAGAACAAAGAATCACTTTACTGTCTTTCGTCTGGAGCCTCAGCATCAAGAGGTTGAAAAAGACTTGCTTTCATCTAACAATGCTGGGAAAGAAGCGTAAAAATCGTTTGTCCAAGAAAGGCTAGTTGAAAAAACCAAAAGCTTCCATGCACCAATTAAACGGCTGAAGTTAAAAACATTTGCATCTCTCGGGAAAACTGTGAAAGTAACTGGCTAACATAAGAAAGCGAAGAATGTAGTCGCACAGAGGAATGTGTTTCGCCAGCTTGTTCTCCCTGCACTTAAGCACAACATCAGTATGAATAAGGCGCTGTGTTACCCATTGGGACCTGATCCCTGCTCACTTGCGACATCTGATGGATTGCCGGCAAAGACAGACAAGTCAAAGGTGATGCACTTCCTAGAAGGGACATCAAATCTGGTAGAACGACCTTGCCAAGAATCCATGACATACATCATCGATGGCAATGCACTTTTGCAAGCTCAGATGTCTATACCAAACACATTTGGGGATATAGTAGAGAATATTTTTGATCAGCTTCCAAATGTGCAACATGTTGATTTTGTAACGGACACATACTTGCCACTATCAATCAAAGAGACTGAGAGAGCACGTAAAGGTACATAAAAAACTTACTTGATTAAGGGACCACTGACAAGGATCCCACGCGACGAAGGTTTTCTTATCCAATCCAGAAAATAAGCAACAGATGAGAAGACTTCTCTTAGAAGAATGGCAAAAGGACAAATACTCAGCAAAGCTTGTTGGAAGAAAAATTATGTTTATGTGTGAGAAAAGCTGTGTGCATAACAAGCACAGATGGTCAGGTTACTGATGCAGAAGATGTAGAAGAGTTCAAGTCACTAAAAGACGAAGCAGATACAAGAATGATCTTGCATTGTCTCCATGTAGCATCTCATTCACCAGAACAATTCACTATTATAGTTAAATCACCAGACACGGATGTATTCGTTCTTCTGTTGAAGTTTACTCAGGGCATCAAGCAGCGTGTATTGTTTGACACCAGAGTTGGTAACAAACGGCACCTTATCGATGTACATCGTGTTTTTGAGGATGTTGGTGAAAAATTGTGTTCTGCATTGCCAGCTGTACATTCATTTTCCAGATGCGATACAACAAGTGTATTCGTTCGCAGAGGAAAACTGGTGCCTTTGAAGACCCTGCAGCAGCATACAGAATTCACGTCTGCAAAGCACCAGATGTTGACGATCAAATTTTAGATCAATTAGCACACTTCATGTGCATTATGTACAAAGGCTCTACTTGTGACATAAATACTCTACGGTATGATCAATTCACACAGAAGTTTAGTCCAAAGTCGGGAAAGCTGCTCTCCAGTTATAATGGCGTGGACTTAAGTATCCTCCCACTGTGCAGATCATCATTGAAGATGCACATAATGAGAGCTAATTATCAAGCTCTTATTTGGTGTAGATCAGATCAAGCGAATCCAGATATACCGGCTCCAGATTGATATGGATGGCATGTAACGGATGGAAAGATGGATTATCAGTGGACAGATGGCGATGTAATGCCAAAGGAACTTGTGGACCTGTTGGCGGACAATGATGAATCTGATAATAATGAGCAAGATGACGAAGAAGAGCCAGAGCCGATCAACTTGACAGACATAATATTTGACTCTGATGATTAAGCTAGATGTCATTCACAGTGCTCGCTGATCTTAAATATAATCCTAAAAGACATTACGCATTTTAAATCACAACAATCAGATCACCTAAATTCACACCTTGAAGATTTTCGTTATCCTTTCTTCGCTATCTTACTCATACACTCGCGACTACAACTTCGAGAAGACTTATGATGTTGATGATTGCTGCGACAATCAATCTTCTCGTCGTTGCAATCGGATAGTTACCGCTCGCCTCTTCCTAGCTAGTATGAAGATATTTCTGGTAACTGGGCCTGATCTGACTTTCTGAAGATTCGGAGTAAGGTACGGTGTTTCTCCGTACTATTTAGGAGACTGAATAATAACCGAACTAGTGCCTTGTATTTTACAAGGGGATAATTTTATTCCTATATTTTAACTGTACATAAAACGGTTACTTAGCAATGGTGACTTTTACTGTCACCGACAAATAGATATATTTTATACTTTAACAATACTGTATATCTATAATACGGTCCTATCCTAATGGATTTCTTTTGACTAAATTACGACTACTGATTACTCTCAACTCTACGGTCGATATGATATCAATCTAGCCTAATTTTTCACAACGAATTACTACTGACAAAACAACGTGTCTCCACAGATGGTGCAGACTATATACCGAATCAACGATGGTAAAAGATTCCCGATTAATAGACAAAGTGCCTATTATATACGAACTACACTTTCCTAATTTCTATACATATTACGATATATAGATCTATATATATCGTAATATATAGTTTCTGTTCCTTTTGATTCTCTGCCATAGAGTTTGACTAGATGCCCATTGATTATGACGTCATCTCGGCCAATCAAACTCTGGGCCTCTCTTCTCGGTAGTCATCATTAAACACCATACATCTACCCCTAACTCGGGCAAAGTGGTCCTAGCTGGTTCTGATTTGATGCGATCTGTCAGCTAACTAACAACATTACAGAATGTGTTGTTGTAGCATGCCTTTCTTTGACTGGCATATAGTTGACATACAAATTTCGATTGTGTTATTAATTCCTACAGGACGCTACAATGCCTCTGTCCTGTCCCTTGCCTATCATGGATAAGCCTGTAGGAAACGAACGTTAATAAGCACATGAGCTGTATGATCTCATTGCCAGCTGGTGTTGTTGTACTTGCTTAAGGGAGTCGGAATGCCGACCGTCAACAACTACATGTCAGTCTGTTTCCTATAATTCTTCTCGATTCCCATCGACTCATATCTATTCTTACCACTCTATTATTTACTAAATTAATGGCCTAAATGACTGCTGAATTTCATAAAAGTGTATGCCGATCCCACAGCAACAACTTTTATCTTCAACTATTGACAGACATCATCAACTCAGAACCGATGGTCTTATTCCAATCTATTCTAATTTCTAACTTATTGTGATAAATATACTACCACAGTTTCGATCCAGTTTCTATCCTATTTCCGCGAAACTGTACCACTACTAGCACTGGTCAAAGTCAACCAGTGCATCCTACTACTGCATATCTAACTGTTATTAATATTATTCATTCAGTTCCCTGGCTCACCTGGTATTTTCAAATATGAGAATTTCACTGAGGTCTTACTTGCAAATATAAGACGTCTACCGGGGTCATGACTTCCCATAAGACAATCCGATATCTACAACCTGTCACAATCATCATGCATCCATTTTATAATATAGATGGTTTCACTTTCTGGCCCCTGGGCTATTATGTAAGGAGGTAGGTTATAATGTAGTAACAACAACTATTATATATTAATTTGTCAAGTTTAGAAATTACTTTCTTTAAGAAAATCTGTTTTCTTTGAATAATTTTCCAATATGTTAATTATTAATATATTTCAATATTATTCAAACAAAACACATTTTCTTAACCCTTTCGTGACTACATTTTGTCATGTAAATGTCCCCTGGGGACTAAAGTTTTATTCCATAATTTTCGTAAATTTGACATAGTTCAACAGAATAAATACTAGTAGTTACTTTCAAATGCCTATTTATACCTAAAAACAACCTGTTCACTCAGGACTACAACGGCCATAGATTGGCCACACATTAGTAATAGGATTTCTGATAACGCTATACACTATATCACCGCCGTGATGTGCGTGAGGTCAATGGAATTCTGCACAATTGGACCATGTGGAGGTGGGGGTGGATGTACTTTCTTAAAATAGCACCTATCCATATACTAATGACATGATACATGGCAGAAATTAGCCGTGTTATTGTGTGCATCTAACAGTTAAAGGGAGACAACTGCTTCTGTTAGAATTTTACTAGTACATCTTAGTGCGTAGGCCGGACTCGGCCAGTGTAGTCCTGAGTGAACGGGCTGGCTATGGCCGGTGTAGTCCTGAGTGAACGGGCTGGCTATGGCCGGTGTAGTCCTGAGTGAACGGGCTGGCTATGGCCGGTGTAGTCCTGAGTGAACGGGCTGGCTATGGCCGGTGTAGTCCTGAGTGAACGGGCTGGCTATGGCCGGTGTAGTCCTGAGTGAACGGGCTGGCTATGGCCGGTGTAGTCCTGAGTGAACGGGCTGGCTATGGCCGGTGTAGTCCTGAGTGAACGGGCTGGCTATGGCCGGTGTAGTCCTGAGTGAACGGGCTGGCTATGGCCGGTGTAGTCCTGAGTGAACGGGCTGGCTATGGCCGGTGTAGTCCTGAGTGAACGGGCTGGCTATGGCCGGTGTAGTCCTGAGTGAACGGGCTGGCTATGGCCGGTGTAGTCCTGAGTGAACGGGCTGGCTATGGCCGGTGTAGTCCTGAGTGAACGGGCTGGCTATGGCCGGTGTAGTCCTGAGTGAACGGGCTGGCTATGGCCGGTGTAGTCCTGAGTGAACGGGCTGGCTATGGCCGGTGTAGTCCTGAGTGAACGGGCTGGCTTTGGCCGGTGTAGTCCTGAGTGAACGGGCTGGCTATGGCCGGTGTAGTCCTGAGTGAACGGGCTGGCTATGGCCGGTGTAGTCCTGAGTGAACGGGCTGGCTATGGCCGGTGTAGTCCTGAGTGAACGGGCTGGCTATGGCCGGTGTAGTCCTGAGTGAACGGGCTGGCTATGGCCGGTGTAGTCCTGAGTGAACGGGCTGGCTATGGCCGGTGTAGTCCTGAGTGAACGGGCTGGCTATGGCCGGTGTAGTCCTGAGTGAACGGGCTGGCTATGGCCGGTGTAGTCCTGAGTGAACGGGCTGGCTATGGCCGGTGTAGTCCTGAGTGAACGGGCTGGCTATGGCCGGTGTAGTCCTGAGTGAACGGGCTGGCTATGGCCGGTGTAGTCCTG
Source organism: Chaetoderma sp. LZ-2023a (assembly GCA_034401795.1). Taxonomy (NCBI): domain Eukaryota; kingdom Metazoa; phylum Mollusca; class Caudofoveata; order Chaetodermatida; family Chaetodermatidae; genus Chaetoderma; species Chaetoderma sp. LZ-2023a. The sequence continues at coordinate 1,216,679 of CM067364.1, forward strand.
AGTGAACGGGCTGGCTATGGCCGGTGTAGTCCTGAGTGAACGGGCTGGCTATGGCCGGTGTAGGCATGAAAGGGTTAAAGAATATAAAAAAATCAGTAAATAAAAATAAAAATTTTAAAACCCCCAGGAAATTGACAAAATGCTAAGTTTTTGCATTAACACGCCCATTTTCACCCAAAATCTTGGACATATAAAGGTGAATACTCCAATAGGCACATCCGGATATCATAACTGAGGCATACACCAAGTTTCATTAAAATATCTGAAGTGGCTCTGCATGATATGCTGTTTACGAAAAAATTGACAAAATCATGAGTCTTTGCATTACAAAGACCATTTTCAACAAAAATCTTGGACCTATAATGGCGAATCCTACAAAAGGCCCACCTGTGGATCATAACTGTGGCATCTGCCAAGTTTTATTAAATTATTTTAAGCGATTCTATATGATATGGTGTTTATGAGAAACTTTACAAAAATCTAGTTCTTGCATTAAAAAGCCCTTATGTCACCCAAAATCTTGGTCTAATAAAGATGAATCCTTCAAAAGGTATATCTAGCCATCATAAAGAAGCCACATGGCAAGTTTCATTAAACTATCTTAAGCAATTCTGTATGATATGGTGCTTACCAGGAAATAGAACAAAATCATTAGTTTTTTGGCATTAAAAAGCCCATTTTCACCCAAAATATTGGCCATATAAAGGTGAATCCTTCAAAAGGCACATCTGGATATCATAACTGAGGCATATACCAAGTTTCATGTAAATATCCGAAGCAGTGCTGTATGATATGCTGTTTACAAGATATTGTGGATGGACAGATGGAAGGATGGACACACAGACAGACACAGCGATTACTATAGGCTTTCCTAATAATATTTCTAAACGTAACAATTTATTAAAAATCAGGTTTTTCAAATATTTTAAAACAACAATGCCGAAGTGTGCAATGTCTCGTCTGTAATTGCATGTTTTTTTGATTGCCAAAACAAACTCATCATGCTTGATAATACATATATTCAGTGAGGCACAAACAAGAGTTATCAGAACAAACATCTATAACCACCAAACAAGCGTTATCAGAACAAACAACTCCAACCACCAAAAAAGAGTTATCAGAGCAAACAACTATAACCACCAAACAAGAGTTATCAGAACAAACAACTATAACCACCAAACAAGAGTTATCAGAACAAACAACTACAACCACCAAACAAGAGTTATCAGAACAAACAACTACAACCACCAAACAAGAGTTATCAGAACAAACAACTATAACCACACAAAACAAGAGTTATCAGAACAAACAACTATAACCACCAAACAAGAGCTATCAGAACAAACAACTATCACCACCAAACAAGAGTTATCAGAACAAACAACTATAACCACCAAACAAGCGTCATCAGAACAAATAACCATAACCATTCAACAAGCGTTATCAGAACAAATAACTATAACCACCAAAAAAAAAGAGTTATCAAAGCAAACAACTATAACCACCAAACAAGAGTTATCAGAGCAAACAACGATAACTACCAAACAACCGTTATCAGAACAAACAACTATAAGCACCAAACAAAAATTATCAGAACAACTATAACCACCAAACAAAAGTTATCAGAGCAAACAACGATAACTACCAAACAAGAGTTATCAGAACAAACAACTACAACCACCAAACAAGAGTTATCAGAACAAACAACTATAACCACACAAAACAAGAGTTATCAGAACAAACAACTATAACCACCAAACAAGAGTTATCAGAACAAACAACTACAACCACCAAACAAGAGTTATCAGAACAAACTATAACCACCAAACAAGAGTTATCAGAACAAACAACTATAACCACCAAACAAGAGCTATTAGAATAAACAACTACAACCACCAAACAAGAGCTATCAGAACACACAACTATAACCACCAAACAAGCGTCATCAGAACAAATAACTATAACCATTCAACATGCGTTATCAGAACAAATAACTATAACCACCAAAAGAGTTATCACACCAAACAACTATAACCACCAAACAAAACTTATCAGAACAAGAGGCCCAAGGGGCCTGTGTCACTCACCTGGAACATTTACAACTCAACTAATCTTTATGGAGTTTTACATCAATCAATGCCACTTCCAATGACTTTCAGTCAAATGGTTGATTTTGCAAAGGTTCTTTTGAACAAAATTTAAGCAAAAATAGAAGACATCAGTACTAACAACAGAAATTGATGACATGCAGTCAAACTTGTATTAAGACACCCCTCAAGTGAGAATCAGAAGACAGCCTCTTATGTAGGGTTGCACGATTTTTCGATTATTCGATTAATCGCGATTATATAATTCAAAATGATCGTGGACGATTATAAAATGAAATAATCATATAATCGCCATGTTGAAATTTTTGTCAAGACACTTTTACGCTTGTGAAACTGCTCGCGTTACCACGCATGGAAACAAACATCCGGCTATCAGCCGAATGTGTGAATGATTAAATAAACTAAATAAATAACTAATTTGTTTGTATTGACTCAGGATTAGTTTTAGATGAATAAAGATTGTTCACTTGGTCGCTATTTATCATTGTTGTTGTAATCACACACGCTTATCCCGCGATCCCCATTCTCTGAATAGTTATGTGCTAATGGTTTTCCCAAAAAAGTTCTAGAACTGATACCATGGAAATTCAACGCATTTTCTCACGTAAAAATTCTCACCGCCTATGCCTATGTTTAATGTATACCTCAAAACATCCCCGGGGAAGTGAAATTATTTGATTTGAGCGCCTAAATATTGCGTATCCTTTAATAAAGGTTGTTTATTACATCAAAATTAATCCACAATTTGATATAAAATGGCGTCACGAATAAAATACAAATCACGTGATTCACCTCCAATTGAAGTTTATTTTAGAGCGAGTACTTGGATATAAATATTCTGGGTCGGGGACTTGGAACTCGGGAATTTCTATATATTATCATTGCGCGATAGGAACTGCGTATTATACTGATCTGAATAATGGATACCCGTTTGATAAACTCTCGTTAGCGTATAATATCTCGCGAGAACACGCCGCCTCCCATCGCAAAAGATCCACTGGCTCGCCAACTTAAAAAGCCGGCTATATTGTCGTTCGTAATAATTCAATTTGGATCATTTAATGTTGATCGGCGTTACAAAATTGATGCACATTTTCTCCCGTACTTTTGGTACATAAATTTATAAGGAAGCTATTTAATCACACCAAGACTGTTTTAAGCGCATTTTAACTACAAAAGTGTGGAATAAACTTGATTATATCTTGAACATCTAATAGGTGGTCGAGATTTACAAATCCGAGGCCTGTATTGACTTCTAGAGGGGCCGGAAATGTATCATGGCAGAGATCTGTCTTAAGTAGACACACCCTGTGACACGATTGTTATTATTATACACGGTATTCTTACAAATTATCTGCTGAGGGTGGGCTTCTAATACAGAGTTTTGCCGTTTTGAAACTGCTAAGAAATCATTGGAGCTCATATGTCAAAGTTAGGGGGTGGACTTCTATTAGAGCATAGGCTACAATTAAACGAAATACGTTATTTTCCGTTTTCCGTCTAGAAAAATCTTGATACATTCCTTTGTTTGCAATCAGCAACTGGCGTATTCTGTCCATGTATGTATACCCATGTGCCTAACCCATAATCTTACAATCTGCAGTAGCATAATAACGTCCTCTAAGCAGCATTGGTGTAGTTAATATAGTTCATGATTAATCACATGATCGCGATTATTTTTCTTAAATGATCGCGATTATGAAAAGTGAATAATCGTGCAACCCTACTCTTATGGTAGCTGGTTTCTTAACCCTTTAATGGTCATGATTTTTCAGTAAAACAAAACATTTAGGTTATGTCTATTTGCAGGCCAAGATGTGGAGCAACTTGAAAATGTATCACTGGAATGACTGGCTTGATTATCGAGCCAGTCATTCCAGTGGTAAATTTTCAAAAATACTCATGCTGGCCTGCAAATCGACATTCCTCAACGCCACTGCAGAGGCAGGTTTTCGCTGGTTTGACCACTAAAGGGCTAATAAAGTTTCAAATACATTGCTTAATTGCATTTAGCAAATGAAGAAAATAGTCTTTAAGGCAGGTGGTCTCTTAACCCTTTCACCCATAAATCCCGGAAAAGGTATATTCTTTATGATATAAAACTTATTTTGTTGAATATTTTGAAATTAATTTGATGCGAAGCCGTTGTGCCTTAGGCAACATTGGCTTTCCGTTAAACTAATTTAAGAAGGGTTAATACAGTCTTTATAGCAGGTTCAACTGAGTATATTCCAAACCATCCTTTTAACACGTGTACATCTTGCTGAATGGCCAAGTTCGCGATGCTGCAGTTTATTTGAAAAATTATTTGACTGAGTCATAGCTGACTTAGGCAGCAACAACTTTCAATGAATCAAATACATTTCAAAATATTTTAACAGTATAGGTATCAGAGTACACAATACATATCTTAAATATTTAGGCAGCAGTTGCAGGGAAAAGGTTAACCTGTTAATTTAGTTTTTATCTATTATGGTAATAAAAGCTGTCATATGTCAATGGATGGTGGAAATAAAACTCCAATTGCACATTAATTAACCATTTAACCATTGAATTTAAGAAAAGTTCAATTTTCTCATAGAAAATGTCTATTTGCAGACCAAGACTATTTTTGAAAATTTACCACTGGAATGACTGGCTCGTTAAAAAGAGTCCGTCATTCCAATGGTAAAATTTTCAAAAATAGTCTTCATTTGGTCTGCAAATGGACATTTCTCAAGACCACTGCCGAAGTCGGTTTTGGCTGATATTATGGCTAAAGGGTTAACCGTTTTCCTAACCTACCAAAATAGGTAAGATATTGTGCCCTCTGATATCGATAGCCAGGTGAGCTAATAATAATAAATTGTTAAGAAGCGAATCTTATTACCACATTTAACTGGAAATAATGCGCTAAGCTGTTGCTTAACAGCTGTTGTGTAAGCTGTTGCTGTCAATTGTATAACAGCAACAGCACTGTCTATTACAGCAATGGTGTTTACAAACTGTACACCAGCCTTTCTAATACTGGCTTTGTAACAATTAATCTCTAGACATTGGTGTGACAAGGGTTCAATAGTCATGCTGAAAACTATTGCTGCACTTGACAGTAACAGACATCATCAGCAAAACCATTTTCAAAATGTCCGTCACCATGCTACATGCTATCCAACAAAACTTGTGAATAACGCAATACTCAACTAAATTCATTGCTAGAATTAATTGGCTTTAACCCTTTAACCCTCAAATTTATTCAAGACAATTTAAATTTTCTCAAAGAAAATGTCCACTTGCAGACCAAGAGAAGACTATTTTAGAAAATTTATCCAGTGGTAAATTTTCAAAAACCGTCTTCTTTTAGTCGGCAAATGGACATTTCTCACGACCACTGCAAAAGCTGTTTTTGGCTGATATGAGTGTTAAAGGGTTAATGATGAATTAATTAAATAAATCTTTTAGAATCAGTATGTGAATATGGTACACTTCATCAGCTCACTACCTCACAGGGTATTAATTTCATTTCAATCCTGAGAATTAGAGTTGTGGTTTTAAATTACAAGATTAAATGTTTTCCTATGCTGGCTAAATATCTAAGATATGTATTGTGTATGCTGACATATATGACTTTGAATATTTTGATATTTATTTGACAGAAAGTTGTTGCATTCTAAGGCAGCAATGACTTTCAGTCAAATTATTATTTTGAACTAGTGAACAACTGCTGAAATAAAACTTATTTTGTTGAATATTTTGAAATTAATTTGATGCGAAGGCAACATTGGCAACAAAGGCTAAGTGAGTTTTGTCACTCTGTCAAATGATTACAAGGGTTTTAAAATGCAGTTAAACATGCTATAAAGACCACCTGTACTAAATGCCAATTTTACTACATGCCGCCAAGCCGTTTATCCGATAGATTCAGAAATGGCATGGTTGAAATCAGCATACTCATAACCCTGCACTGAACAAATTTTTGCTTCAAAATCCATCAAATAAAAAAATCCAATATGGCCACCAAACATGCTGTATTTTGATTGGCCCACTGCGGCCATGTTTTTTTAATGGATCAACTTCCCTTGAATAAACTTTAATGGGCATTAATCCCTTATTAGATCTGCCAAATTTCGATCCCTTCAGCGGTTCTGGAGAAGCTGTTTTGGCTAAAACTAGGTCAACCAAAATGGCCGCCGAACCATTTGACCAATCAAGTTCCCTTGAACAAACTTGGTTCAGCTCTTGCCCTAGATCATATTTCATGGGGTTTGTTTCAATCCACCAAGCGGTTTCGGAGAAGATTTTAAAAGACGTTTCAAAACATCGGCCAAAAATCAAGATGGCCACTGGCCAAATTGGCCGATCGGCTTCGTTTGAAAAAATTTGAATCTCTACAACCTAAGGATGCTTCCTGCCAAATATAATTGAAATCGTCCCATAAGTTCTCGAAAAGTAGACATTTTAAATTTCCCATTGTTTTAATATGGGAGCTTTTGGCGGGAAAATGATCCAAGATGGCCACCAAACCGTTTATCCGACAGCTTTGAAAATAGCAAATTTGTGATCAGAATACCCAAAAAATGTATATAAAACCAATTTCAGCCTCAAAATCCATCAAATAAAAAAATCCAATATGGCCACCAAACATGCTGTATTTTGATTGGCCGACTGCACCATGTTTTTGGATGGATTAACTTCCCTTGAACAAACTTTAATGGGCTTTAGTCCCTAATCATATCTGCCAAATTTCGGCCTGATCCCTTCAGCGGTTCTGGAGAAGAAGTCATTTTCGCTAAAACTAGGTCAACCAAAATGGCCGCTGAACCATTTGGCCAATCAAGTTCCCTTGAACAAACTTGGTTCAGCTCTTGCCCTAGATCATATTTCATGGTTTCGGAGAAGAATATTTTTAAAGACATTTCCTAAAATTGGCCGAAATCCAAATTGGCCGATCGGCTTCGTTTGAACAAACTTGGATCCCTATGCCCTAAGGATACTTCCTGCCAAAGATAACTTATATCGGCCTAGTGGTTCTTGAGAAGTTGTTTAAAGGAAAAAGTTGACAGACGGACGGACGCCGGACTGACGCCAGACGGTCGCCATGGCATAAGCTCACCAATGGCCAGGTGACCTAACAAACAACTATAACCATCCAACAAGAGCTATCAGAACAAACAACTATAACCACCAAACAAGAGATATCAGAACAAACAACTACAACCACCAAACAAGAGTTATCAGAACAAACAACTACAACCACCAAACAAGTTATCACAACAAACAACTATAACCACCAAACAAGTTATCAGAACAAACAACTATAACCACCAAACAAGAGTTATCAGAACAAACAACTATAACCACCAAACAAGAGTTATCAGAACAAACAACTACAACCACCAAACAATCTAGCTGTGATTGGCGGTTTTGGTATATTTTACCTACTACCAAAGGTACATAAAAGCAAACAGAACGGTTTAGACCCAGGCAGACCGATCATCAGCGGCATAGGCTGTCCCACAGAACTCATCAGCAGTTTCGTGGACGAACACATCAAGGTTCATGTCACAAAGATCAAATCATATGTGAAAGACACCACAGATTTCATCAACCAACTAGAAGCATTCGGTCCAACAAAACCCGGCACGCGTCTAGTAACAATGGATGTCACCTCACTGTATACTAACATACCCAACAATGAAGGACTAAGAGCGGTGGCCAAATTCTGCAGCAAATTTGGGGTACCCGGTGATCTCTCCATCAGAGGATTACTAAACCTTCTAAAACTTGTCCTCGAATGCAATAACTTCGAGTTTAATGGCGAGCACTACCTACAGATAGGAACCGCCATGGGAAGCAAGGCCGCCTGCACCTTCGCATGCATCTTCATGGCCGACTTGGAGCAAAGATTGCTGCAGACTGCACCACACCAGCCTGCACTGTATGTTAGATACATAGATGACATATTCATAATCTGGGAGCACGGCAAAACAGCCCTAGAAGAGTTCGTCACATACATGAATGAAGCTCACCAGAGCATCAAATTCACCATGGAATGCTCAGAAACACAAGTTTCTTTTTTAGACACACTGGTCAAACAGACACAGGATCATTCTATCATCTTTGATCTCTATACAAAACCGACAGACGCCCACGGCTACCTGCATTATGACTCAGCTCATCCCTCAAACTGTAAGGACTCGTCCCCATACAGACAATTCCTCAGGTTGAGACGCATCAACACGCTCATAGAGGACTATGACAAAAACTGTATCCTCCTACAATGACACTTTGAAGCACGAGGCTACTCCACAGGCATCCTGAACAAATCCAGGGCCAAAGCCAGATCACAAGACAGACAACAAATCCTCCACCCACCACCAAAAACAACCGCCAAAACTCAAATACAAAGACCAATCTCTCTATGTGAGTTCACCAGGACACGTGTTTTTCTGAAGAAAACCATAAAAAAAGTACTGGCCAATTCTGGAAGCCAGCAACAAATGCAGGTTAGCATTTCCAGAACCACCGCTGTTTGGACACAGGAAGAACAAAACAATCAAAGACACGATTGTCAGGGCCAAACTCCCAACAGAGCACGCCCCTGTAATGCACAGAAACCCATTTATCGCATGCAAAACAAAAAACTACCATCTGCCACAGGATGGAGAAAAACAGATTCTTCACAAGCTCCCACACGGGCCTAACCTACAAGGCCAAAATCATAGGTAACTGCCAAACTAGAAACATCGTCTACCTCCTAACTTGTAGCAAATGCAACAAACAATACGTGGGAGAATCCCTGCGCGCCTTTAAGATCCGAATTCAGGAACACCTGAGATCTATATCAAACCTCCACAAAAGTGAGAGATACGACACCCCAGTCGCCAGGCATTTCAACAAACCTGGACACTCATGAACAGACGTGCAGTTCAGAATCATACAGGTTCTCTCATCAGACCCCGATGATGAAAACTCCACACCATGGAGGAGACAAAAGGAATGCCATTGGATACACCAGATCCACACGATGGAACCTATAGGCATCAATCTAGCAGGTTAGGGAACACCCTTTACCTGGACCAACACGCCTACTATAGGCGGACATGCCCAGTACGTTGTTATTACACTTATCTGAACAAACAACTATAACCATCCAACAAGCGTTATCAGAACAAATAACTATAACCACCAAAAAAGAGTTATCAGAACAAACAACTACCACCACCAAGCAAGAGTTATCAGAACAAACAACTATTACCATCCAACAACAGTTATCGGAACAAACAACCATAACCAACAAACAAGAGTTATCCGAACAAACAACAATAACCACCAAACAGAAGTTAACAGAAGTTATCAGAACAAACAACTATAACCACCAAACAGAAGTTATCATAACAAACAACTATAACCACCAAACAGAAGTTATCATAACAAACAACTATAACCACCAAACAGAAGTTATCATAACAAACAACTATAACCACCAAACAAAAGTTATCAGAACAAACAACTATAACCAAACAACTACAACCTGGTCAGGAAAAGGTGTGACAATACACAGGTCTGTGAATATCTCATAAACTACTGGTCATGAAAAAGTGTAACACTACAATAGGATTCTCCAAAGTTGGGCGTGGTAAAAAAATTGGAAATCTGAAAAATCAAGAAAATCCGAAAAGATCTGAAGATAGTTCAAGACACCATATACTTCGTCCAAAATGGATACCTCTATCATCAAATTTAAGGAGTAGCTATGGGTTCGTCAGTGTCACCAGTGATTGCTAACCTCTACATGAAATCTTTTGTGTAAGACACACTCGGAACAGCCACTGACACACCAAATCTCTAGTACCGTTATATCGACGACACTCACATTCCTACACCGCTATAGCATACAACCATTCACCGATCACCTCAACAGTATTGACCGATATATCCAATTGATAAGCGAAGTCGAAGATGGCCAGATTGCTTTCCTAGACATCTTGGTATATACCAGTGATTCTGGAACGATCAAACTTAGGCCGTGTTCTCACTGGAGAGTTAATCGGGAATAACGCCATACCTCAGTATTGCGTTATGCCAGTTAAGTCTCTAGTGAGAACACGGCCTAAGTCTATAGAAAACCCACCCACACATATCAATTGAAGAAAATTTCAATTTCCCTTTCTCCGAGATCTAACAATACTTACCATTACATTACTTATTGATAGCAGCAACCTAAGGTTCTGTGCCCTAAGAATCTTCAGACTTAGAACGCTCTAACCTGCTCCTGGAACCGGGTATCCGCCTCCAACAAACGGGTACCCGCGACCATGAGCCAGCACATTGTTTGCATAGCTACCAAACAAGAACTGACACATGGTTTGCCTCGGTGGGGCTGGGAGGCAGGGTCCGTAATGTAATGGTAAGTATTGTTAGATCTCAGAGAAAGGGAAATTGAAATTTCCTTCATTCTCCTTCGATCAATACTTACCAATACATTACTTATTGATAACGCCAGATTTGATCAGTAACCTGGTGGGAACGGGCAAGCCATACAAAGCCTCTTTTGCCCCTAGAGAAAGATCTAGACTTAAACTTGTCAAACAGAGACCTAGAAGGACAGACAAGTTTGGGACCGAATCACATTCGCATCACACACACACACCCCCCCCCCCCCCCCCCCCCCCCCCCCGCCCACCCCAACCCTAAACTCCTTTCTCCAAAAAGGGAAGAGAGCTAACGAACATGCATCTTGCCTGAAAACACAAGTGGGCCAAGACGGTTAACTGCTCTTGACACACATAAGCCTGGAAATGAGCATGAATATATAAGATGAATGAACATGATATATAAACATAATACAAAAACGTCTAACTTGAATTACCTCATGACTTTTTAGATTTCAGACACAACGCCACCAACCATCACACTTTCTACCAGATGTGACATTATGGGTTGAACTCCTCTCACCTGACCATGTCTGTCAGTCCTACTATTGCAACAACGCTACTAGAAGAATGATCAGTGTGGCCACTAGACTAGTGTTTCAAGACTGATAAAGCGAGTGGACTGACATGTCCCTCATATAGTAATCCGTGAAAGAGGCCTCACAGTGCCATTGTGCAACGACCATGATGTCCTCTAACGGGACACAATTCAATAGGGTGGTCGAGGAGGTTATTCCTCTAACATCATGAGCCCTAGCATATTGCATCTGGTGACCAGTTGCAATCTTGTGGGTAGTCTGAATGCATTCGACTACCCAACGAGATCGAATCCATGGATGCGGTGCCATATGGCTTCTTATGGCAGATCCACAGATGTCTAGCATTTGACTGTAGAGAGTCTGTCTGTTTTTTGTCCTTGGTCAAAGCACGGACTGGACACCAGGCACTGGCATCACGATCAAAGCTAGTTAGTTTTAGTATTATGATCGGTTTGCTGGGATATTTCAAAGATCGATTCTTTGACATGAATTCGGCTCTTGGCAGCAGTCGCAGACCCTCTCCAGAGACATTTAAATCGGTCCCCTTCTGTTGAAAGCGCATAGATCTCACTGTGCCTTCTGGCTGAGGAAGCTGCCAATAGAAAGACTGCCTTAAGAGTCAGATGCGCTAGACTAACCGAACCCAAACATTCGAAAGGGTGCTTGGCTATCACATTAAGCACCAAAGATAGACTCCAGGCTGGAATGACTACCGGTTGTCTTGGTTGGAGATTGCTCATTCCCTTCACCATCACGTTTAACTGGCCCACCTCTGGGCTATCTGGCTGTTGGCTAGACAAGGGATAACTGATGCCAAAGCTGACTTGTATCCAGCAATCATGACATGAGCTAATCCTGTAAAGAACAGCCCACAGAAAGTCTGCTATTTGCTGAATAGTGGATTGAAAGGGGTCAATATCCTTTCCTTCACACCATTCTGCAAATTTGTTAAACTTGTGATATGACTTGAAGGTTGACCTTCTCGCGGCTGCGAACCTCGCAACATGTTGAGAAAAGCTTTGATAACATCCACGCAGTCAATTTCAACAATTTGGGCTGCTCGTGTAGGAAGTGGCCCTTGGCCTGGGAGATTATGTTCGGAATCTCGGGCAGCTGCACTGGATTGTCCACCAGCAGACCCAGAAGATCCGTGAACAATGCCCTACTGGGCCTAATTGGTGCTATTAGCAGGACCAGGTACGGCTCCTCCCTGATCTTCACCAGGCCCTTCGGTAGATTTATGTATGATACCACTGTCGAATTGTCCGACCGTATCAATATCACCTTGCCCCTGACTTCTGGAAGAAATCTCTCCAGTGCCAGTTCCACTGCCATCATTTCTAACAGATTGGTATGCAGGTGACTCGCTAGGAGAGTTCATGTGCCCGAAACCTGGTGTTCTCCCAGGCGGGTACACAACCCTCCCCCACCCCCTCACTCCATACGGTCCACCCACGTTATCTCAGGCTACAACAACCTCCCCTCGGCCTCGTCATCCTCAGACCCTGAAGTCACCGGAAGAGGAGGCACTGTAGCCATCTTGGCGGACGGCTCCCATCCCTGATGGACTGGCTCCCGATACTGGACCAGCCCGAGGTGGCCGCGGAGAATCAGTACCTGCCAGGCTGGAGACTGACGGGACCGGCAGGGGGGGGGGGCATATGAGATGGCACCCCCGGTAGCCAGTCCAGAATCCAGACACAGGGAGAGGTTGGACCAGTCTTTGGGACAAAAGATGACACCAGCGTGGGCAGGATGCTCTGTAAGAAGCCTTGCATCGCGGGCCCAAACCACGCAGGGGGTGCCATATCCGATCCTTCGGACTGCAGACGAGAAGACCTCACCAGGGGCCGAAACGGACGCTCCTCGATTTAATTTCACACCACCTGACCCTGCGTCAGACCCAGCCAACTTCTTCCGGGCAAGGAAATCTAACCATAAGCTTGACGGGCCACACTGAACACGATTCACATCGGTCATCTACGTTACATTTGGAACACCAAAAATAGACATAGTACTTAAATGCAGCCCTGACACACTTATGACACTCAGTGCGCGACAGCGGAGCGGGTTTGGCCTGTAAAACAAGCACAAGGCCTCAATAAACAACCGATACGATACAGCACAGAAGGCAGACATATAATTTTCAAATAGTTTGACAATAAATTATAAGTTAACCGTCCAGCACCCAACACCTGAAAATGTTACAACCAAGATCGCGTAAGCTGGCGATAAGAATGTGAAAGGGCCAACATACACCCATAAGAATGATCCTGCAGGATGTATAAACGGAACTAGGAACCATATTGGATACATTCATGGTAAATCTAAGAATCAATTCCGAACCTATACTGCACAGACGAATGACAAACGATACGAGAAAGAACAACATAATGAATTAACATTACTGCTATAGAACACGGTAGAGCCGTAGAACACACATCTAATCAATAATTTTGAAATCATCGATCAAAGCAAACAGATCGGAATTATACGCAAAACTTGACATAATTCATGTTTCTGGTACTAAACGTACGCAGTTACCAAGAATAAGATGTGCGAATTAATGAAACATTTCCTTCACCAAAATAATCCGAGTCGTAAAAGGGTGTGATGTCACCCGCTCGGGTGAACAACATAAGCCGATTTTAGTGTTAAAAAACTGAGGTAAAGCCTGAAATATTTCATATTACTGCCTGACCGTTGTTGGGGTTAAAGGGAGCGATCATACCTGGCATATTTTATTGTATCATACGTCCCAGTTCCGGGGTCAGAACATGGGACATACAACACACACAAAATTTCAGAGACATAAGTCTCCACTATAACTAGATTATAAATAGAAAAAATACAACCTGGGTGTCGGTGGCATTCTCCATTGTAATCCAATTATATATCCAGAAAGAATCAGGTACAAGAAGCACAGAAAATAATCACAGAAAAACTCTGGATATTTCTCCTGCACAAAAAAGGTGTGTTGATCTTGTTGCTATGCAAACAAGAGTGTTGGCCCATGGTAGCGGGTACCCATTTGTTGGGAGCGGGTACCCGGTCCCAGGAGCCGGTTAGAGCTTTCTAAATCTGAAGATTCTTAGGGCACAGCACCGTATCTAATGTAATGGTAAGCATTGATCAGAGAAATCTAAATTTCCACCCAAACCTCCATTTCAAACACAAAAGTCCAGCCATCAGGAAATAGACAAAATAGCCATCAGAACTCTGTTTAATCATACAGATTCAATCGACACACATTTGCCAAAATGGAAAGTCAAGAAGGCTATTGAAATGTACACATCAACCAACCATGAACTGAGATTAGGGCTACCGTATACCAGAGGTTTACCAATTTATGCTGTCATGTGACTCCACAAGAACTGACCAGAGTGAGGTAGCCATCGACCATCAGTTAGTGCTGAAGTACTGACCGAGATGGTCACAAAAGCTACACTCAAATAAATTCCAATATCCCGCAGAGATAACTAATTTTCCGTATTATGAATTATCATATCGGGACCAACATTTTTGCAGGGAAAGATCTACCCACTAGCCAATTAACCAAATGCTACTAAACCTGAAATCTGGCTAATGAAAAGCAGAATTGGCTAAATAATTGGCTAATGATTAAAATTAACTTAATTTTCTTTGCTGGCCAAATCATGACTGATTCCAGTGTTACAATTGCAAAGCAAATATTGCTGTTTACATTGTTGAGTATTTTAAACCTAATATGACTTAAAGCTGTTGCTGCCTAAGGCAGCAACAGCTTTTAGTCATATTAGTTTCAAAATATTCAATCCATTCCTTATATATTAAGACCCTATTGTATCTGGACTGTAAAATTAACAGTATTAACTGATGATGACTGACTGCAAACATGTTTATAAGTGACATTAACGCAAAGTTGTGGCTAAAATATTTACTATTTGGCTAACAAAAATGGTATTTGCCTATTCTATTGGCTAGAACACTGCAAAAGCCAGATGTCCCTGTTTTTGGAAATATATATGACAATTGTTCAAACCACGTAAACATTTGAGGACAAGAGCTATCTATGAAGTTTTATTGAAAACTGATATCTCTTTGTTGACTAATTTGCCATTTGACAAAAGCTTAAACAGCAAAAAAGCTTAGCCTGTCGAAACAGGAGTTTTGATCTTTTAGATATATTTTTAGCTTTACAGTGAACTAGACACTCATATGTCATACGTTTTTCAGGGGTGATAACTGAGGCAAGTATGGATGGATTGTCTCAAAAATGGCACATGCATCCATCTGTCCACATCCACATCTTCAGGTCATACTGTTAACATTTACCAACATTCTCAGGAATCGCAACTAAATTGTAGAATTTGCGTTTACATGAGATGATTACAGACAAATGGACAAACAGATAGATAGAGGGATGGACTGACGGAGATGCTGATTGCTATATCACCCAAACAGTAGAAACAAAAATAATCAGATGATAAAGAAATTTTGCACGAATCCTTGCATGCATTCTGAAGTTATGCCTTGCCTTCAAGATTTCTAAAGGGTGATAATTTTCTGCCCAGGAAAAAAGCACATGCATATCTAGACATGATACTGATGTGCACCAAATTTCTGGTTAGACCATTGGGAACTCTGGGAGTTGAGTTGGCAAGAAATGATTGTCAGAGATGGAGAGACAGACAGGCATTCTGGATAGACAGATGGATTTATAGGCATACTGATAGCACATACACATCATCAGGTGGTACTGATACCAGTTAGCAAGTTTCAAAGAATCGCACCTAAACTGTAGAAGTTGTGTTGACCAGAAATGATTGGCAGAGATGGACAGACATTCTTGACAGATGGGCAGACATACTGGCATCCAGGCAGCATATGAACATCTTCAGGTGGTAATGATTATCTTTATAAAGTATCAAAAGAATTGAAACAAAACTGTAGGAGTTGCGTTGACAAGAAATGGTTGTCAGAGATGGCTGGACAGACAGATGGACAGTAGAGCTCGGCGGTCTGACGGTAGTACCGTGAGGACCGCGGTATACCGTGAACCGATACCGTGACCGTTGACATTTCCAAATACCGTGAATACCGTCCATAATGTTTGAGCAATATTTGAGAAATATATTCATAAAATCTGACTTGACCAAGGGTAAATAAGTGCTAACAGTGCCAAAAATACAGTCATCCCTAACTATTAGCCGAGTTCAGGTGAAAGGGTTGTTGTAAAAACAAACGTCAAGACGTCAATTACAAAATAATGACAGGCAGAATTGTATGTCAAACGTACGTCTTGAAAAATTGCTTTATTTAAAACATCTAAACTCATTCTCTGGCCGTCCGCCGGTAGTAATTACACTATAATATATTCCCTATTCCCGTTTCTATTATTTGTAATTTATTACTCCAAGCATTTTGTCACCGAACAAACACGCTAGAATAACAAAATAACATACAAACTGTGTGCTATTCAAACACAACAGCTATCTCGCAAAGACGTATCTGATTGGTTGTTCATGAACTAGACCGTGGGAAAATACATTACTATGCTGAATTTATCAATGAAAATTTACTAAAACGTAGTATTTGCTCACGCCATTTTTATCATGTGCTAATTTATTAACAACGAGCAGCGTTGAAGTAGTTATTTTTTATTTTTCTGGCTTGTTTTAAGAAATTTCTTTACGGATTAAATCCAGTTTAAGTAACGACACCTAAAAATTATAGTGTTTTAGTTTTTGTAATTCATTTTTCAACTGGCTACACGTCAGAAGTTCGAGGAAATATCTTTTTACACGCATTTTTCACGTGAAGCATGGCGAGTAACGAGTCTGCACATCGGGTACTCGGTAATTATCAGAAGCTTTGGAATCGGCTATAATCAATGTCGTGTTATATCTGTGTGTGTATAGGCCTGTTTTCGCGAGTAACAGAATATACGACTCCAACAGAAATAAAAGCGTACAACACTCGTCCCGTTTAAATACTCACGGATTTTGTCTGGACTTTATCAAAGCACTCGACTGCCCAAATAAAATTTACCGTTTGCTGGTCACATGCATTAATAGCAAGAACAATCCAGATTGAAAATAGTGCACCCCAATGTCTCAAACAGCAGGTTATAGTTAGTGAGTCGACCACACCCGTTGACCCATATTCCCGTGAATGATATTATGTCAATAAAAATAGTGACCTAATAAAATCGTGAAACTAAACAGTAGAGCCATGTTTTTCTTCTCTAAATCAGGAAGCCGATTTATTTATTTTACCTATATTTACCGTTGATTGGAGATGGAAGTGAAAGGGAAATGGAAAAAATTGTTCTAATTTCGTGGCATGCCTCAAGCTCAGATGACGGTATACCGTGGTACCGCGGTATTTTTTCATGGTACCGGTACCGTCATGTAAATATCAATACCGCCCAGCTCTAATGGACAGACACATTCTGGACAGATGGTTGGATGTACAGGCATGCGGATAGCACAGGCACATCTTCCGATGGTAATGATACCATATAACATGTATAAAAAATGTGCAACTAAACTGTAGGAGTTGCTTTGAGAAGTGGACAGATGGACAGTCAGACAGACAGGATGATCGCTATATCACCCCACCCCGTCTTCCAGAGGTAAATTTTTTTACTAAACTCGGCCTGGTACTGATGGTTTGTAAACCGTTGCACACATTGAACTCATATAAATATATATACATATATATATATGTGTGTGTATGATCAGAATATCGTGCAGACAAGATAGGGCACATAAGCCTGGATATATAAAGGCCAGTCCACACAGTCATATTATCTGAGGTAGGTCACATTAATCTGGACATAGAAAGTCCAGTCCATACAGTTTTACATGTACCTGAGGTAGCTCACACCAGATCTGTACGCCGCCATTCACAGCACGATCAGCCAGAATGAAGAACAGCTTGTCTGGTGTGATACGCAAGATGCAAGATTTAGCGAGACGTGAGATTGTACCAACAACTCCTGTTGCAGAAAAATAGAAGCATTAGAACATGCATGATGTTAGTGAACAAAGATTAATCATTTAATGGTCAAACCGCCCACAAATATCCTCTTTACGCAGTCATCTTGAGCAATGCCATTGTGGTGCGCATGGAAACCATTTTCACGCACGTGCACATGCATACGCACACACACCAGGGCTGGGGTCAAATGCTTTCAAAAGTATTTATATACAAATACACATACTTTGGAATTCTTCAAATACAAATACTTGTTTTTTGCTAAGTATTTAAATACAAATACAAATACTTAGGGTAAGTATTTGAAATACTTCTCAAATACTTCTTACATGTCTTATAGAAGACAAAAGTATGGTACAAATGTAACTCTAGTGATGGACAGCGAGACACTCAAATTTACATGAGCACAGTCAATCATAGATACCAAATTAAGGGTGCAAAATGAAACAAGTATCATTTTATGAATGGAAATGTCATGTAATGAAGATATCTATGAGATCAGTATCTTATTTTTGACATATTTGTGGATGAAATTAATTGTATACCATATCTAGGGTCAAGTTCATCAGGTTAACCATAGTTAAATATAGTTGACTAGATCCCAGACAAAGTCGAAATAGTAAACTAGCTTCCTATTCCCTTCCCACTGTATCTCAAATGGACACCGTTAGACGATATAGTACGCTACATCATTGTCATAGCATCATATCCCACATGCTTTGCTGGTGAGGCTTTCATGATTGTGGGTTTTGTATAACTGAAAATTGTAGTTGCAAAATTGCAATTCCTAGGGGGAGACTTATAGAGAATACATATTGATACAAAATCATGGGATTATTTTGAAAACAATTTGACTGAGAGTTGTTGCTGCCTATGGCTATAACATGCCCAGTCAAATTATTTTAAAAATACTTATTAATTTCATATATATTACCTTTGAAACCAGGTTTATTAACCCTTTCACCGACAAATCCCTGTCAAAATATACAACAGTTTTTCTATATGGTTGCCTTCAAAACGAGAAATGGGGATTTCATCGGTGAAGTTCAAACAGAAATGGAATAACATTAAACAAGGTTTATTTATTTAGATCCTTGCTAAATATTCTTGAGACTATCTCATTTAAAAACTTGCAATCAAATTGTTGCCAAAGATATTCCGTTATTTATTTAATTTGAAAACAATGTTGCTGTATCCTGCTGATACCCTCTCAGACCCATTTGTGATATGCCAAGGAGTACGCCAAGGTGGAATTCTCTCAACAATCCATTACAAACTCTTCAATAACAACCTTCTCAAAATAATTGAAGATGTAAATATTGGTGCTAAAATTGGACACATTAACTGCAGTGCACCAACATGTGCGTATGACATAGCCCTATTAGCTCAGGACACTGATCACCTACAGGAGCTCTTAAACATAGTTCATCAATACACACTTCAAGAGCGCTACACTATAAACCCTGGAAAAAGCGCATTGATTTCACTAAACAAGCGAACTAAATCTGCTCCAGTTATTCATCTAGGAGACAGACAGATCCTTGAATCTAAATGTGAAACTCACTTAGGCATAGAACGGTCAACAAATGGGAAGGGCAATGTAGAAAAACGCATTCAAGCAACGAGAAGAACAGTCTATTCACTGATCGGAGCTGGACTTCATGGAAATGGTGGACTTTCCCCGTTAACTTCAGCGCATATATGGAAAGTCTACTGTCTTCCAAGATTACTGTTTGGTCTAGAGGTCATTCAGATGACAAAGGCTGAGATTAGTGCATTGGAACTATTCCAACTGTCAATTCTTAAACAATTACAGTCCCGTCCAAAGAATACAACATCATCAGCAACACTATACCTACTAGGAATAAGACCCATCCAAGCAGAGCTAGACTCCAGAAAAGTAAAACTACTAGGAAACATCCTCAGAAATGACGATACTGTAGAATTCCAGATAGCAGCCAGACAACTTGCTGTAAAGAATATTAAGCGCAATAGTTGGTTTATGAAATGCCAAGAAACGCTTCATAAGTATCAGCTCCCAAGTGTCTACCAACTAATTAACAGCATGCCTGCAAAGTTAGCGTGGAAGGCGCAAGTTGAGAAGCACATCAACTGTGCTGTACACAACGTCTGGAAAGAAGACTTTGTCATGAAGACATCAACAAAATACTTAAATGTCAATGTATGCACTGTAAACAACGTTCACCACTGTTGGAACTCACTTGACAACACAACCAGGGATGTTAGACGAGCAGTAATAAAGGCACAGATTCTGACTGCCTCATACATCTTGCAAACAAATCGTGCCCGTTTCAATCAATATGTTGTCTCTGAAAAGTGTTTACTTTGCCATTCAACACCCGAGGACAGGAATCACTTCATTACATTATGTACAGCATTGGAGGAGTCAAGAAAACCATATTTGAAGAGTATTCTCACCACCATGTACCTAGAAGATGACCCAGTCATCATCAACATGTTATTAGCTGATCCCGAAAATACAACTCAGCTGATACTTGATCATACAATGATGATATCCAGATTGAATATTAAGCTGTCCCCTGCAAATTGTCTCAAAATTGCGAAAACTACACGTTTTCTCTGCTATGCCTTGCACCTCAAACGTACACAATTGATTGAGGCAATTGTGTCTGTATAAATACGTCAATGAACACTAATCAAAGTAAATCAGACACAATCTAAAATTTACCTATTCTTCTACAAGTTATAAATGTTACTAACAGAACTTTCTTATTAATGTGTGATTGAAAAACTCTGCAATCAATTTGACATTAATTAATTTAATCCTACTCAGTCAGAGCAAATTTCGTGTATTCGTGTATTTAAGACTGTGTTATATTGACATTTTGAAGAATCGTTCGTACCCTACGGATTATGAGTGAGCCCATCGAGGCTGGATTTCCACATACAGATACAGATGGCTAGGAAAAGCAATAATATTTCCAAAATGTACACCAGTATTTCTTCTACAATTAATCTTTTAACATCATTATGAAAAGGTATAATTAACCACAATCTAAATGAATGCTAAGAATATAAAATTCATGATGAAAATGGTTAACACTCTGGTATAGAGTCATGCAAGCTATTACAATGGAGGTGTTGTTAAAGCTGTCATGACATCACAAAAATAGTAGCTACGGTGGCAAAGTAATATATGGATGTGTACCCTTAAATCTAACCAGGTGAGCTACCGCCATATTGTTTGCCTTTCGTCTCCTCTAGCCATTTCCAGAACACCCGCTGTCACTTACTATAAAGGTTGCCCCCCCCAAATCCCAAAATGAAAGCAGTCAAGCGCTGACCTTATACGTGAAAAGCATGCCGACTGGAATTTATATTAGTCATTCATTTCACAAAACTGGCATGGATTCGACAACTGAAGACGTAAAAATGATAAAGAAATGTTTGTGCACGCACTCAAACTTAAGTGACTAATGCTCATTCAAAAACTAATGAAATACAGGTCTTTATTCTTCAAAATAATATACCTATATGTACCTTCTTGTCAGTCTCCATTTGCACAGACTACGTCATTACGTCACTACGTAATTGGCCCGGATTCCTTTTTGTAGGGGAGTTTGGGGTAGTTTTATACAGCTGCTATTATTCCAGTTAGTCAATGAATGGATGAATAAATCCCCCCACAGACCCCCCTTGCGGGTTGGTCTGTTGTTTTATTAACCACTATAAAAACATACTTACCGTTCAATCACTACTTGCTAAATCAATTATTTGCATTTTGCTATCAGAATAAGATTTTTATGCCTGCATACACACCTCCCCATGCCTAATCCTATTCCTATGGACCCTCAACCAGGCTACTGGTTGAGTCCCACCTCCAGCCTATCATCAGGTATAGACTGGCACCAGTCTATACTCACCTCATAGTGACGCTTGTCGCTATGCGCGCTCACGCATGCGCATCAGAGCCCGAATAGGAAACAGATTCACTTTTCTAAATTTAAGTGCAAAATATTTAGTCTGATTCTCAAATCTTACCACGCGGGGTGGTTGAGGCCGGGTCGTAGTGATTGAACGGTAAGTATGTTTTTATAGTGGTTAATAAAACAACAGACCAACCCGCAAGGGGGGTCTGTGGGGGGGTTGTTATTACACCACAAAAACATCCATTACCGTTCAATCACTACTTGCTAAACCCGTAGATTTGGTCAGTGCCCCCTGTCCACATAAGGTGGGAGGAGATTTGAGAATCAATAAACCAGGATAAAAATCAAACCAATCTTATCCCTATGTTATTAACATAACATATTAGTGTATTTAGCTCAATCACAACGTGATTAGCAAATAAGAACAAGTTGAACTTAAAGAAATAACTAAAAACCAAAAGACTCACCATTTCTCACCGACGCAGTCTTTTAACGAAATGGTGGAAAGTACTTGGTAAATAGTCTTCGGCTTTTTTAGTTAACAAACAAGGATAAAATTAAATCAATCTTATCCAAATGCTAATAACGTAACCTAATAGTGCATTTAGCTCAATCACACCATGATTAGCCTGCACTCTGGTCTTTGAGTTAAAAGGATGTAAGGTGTATTCACATTTCCCTCCTGCTACCTGCATGATCTCATCTAAAGACGATCCCTCAAAAAGAGCGAAAGAAGTAGCCATACCTCTAATGTCATCGGCTTTAATAAGGGAGAGATTAATTTGATCCGGTGAGGCTATCTCATAACAAGGATTAAGTATTCTCTCAAAATCCATCTGACAATCGAAGAATTTGAGACCGACTTAGATAAATTTTCCTCATAGGAAAAACATAAATGAGATGGATCGATTCTTATAACATCTGGTCGCTGATTGAAGGTTCCTAATGCCCTAATAGGACACCAAAATTTTTCGGATGGCGACAGACGAAAAAGATTTTAAAATGATCGGACTAGCAGGATAGTGGTTAGTGCTAGTTATAGATAAAAAATTCCTTCTGGGATATCAAAGCCGTCTCCTGAAACTATAAATCTCTCCTTTTCAGCAGAAAGAGCATGAATCTCTTGAACGCCTTCTAGCAGAGGCTGTAGCAACAAGAAAAAACAGCTTTGACAATTAAAAACAAAACCAAGCTTACTACTGGTAGAAGAAATAGGTTCAAAATGGCGCCCTGCCAAAATTTGAAGAACCAAAGCCCAACTCCAGGAAGGAAAAGACTTAGCAATCGGAGGACGAATATTACTTAGACCTCTAATAAAGCTATTAAAAGTCTTAGTATCCTTGACATCGGCATACAGAAGACAAGGAAGGGATGACACCAGAGAACATCTATACTCCCTGAACGTAATAACTGACAAATGAAAATACCCAAACAGATAAGGTAAAAAATCTAATAATTTGGGTATCGAACCAGAATCGGGCACGAAACCTTGGTCTGAACATCATTCACCTAAAGTTTTAAAATCGACCCTTGTAAACTCAACGGGTCGAATCCCTTTTGGCAGAGTCAATCATTTCCTGATATCAGAAGAAACCTTATTCTCGAGGACTTCAGACTCGAGATTCTCCAGACACACAGACTAAAATTTATTGGATTTGGATGCACACAAAGACCTCTTACTTAAGATAGAAGATCCTGGTATACTGGAATAAGAAGAGGGAAATCTACCAGAAAATCTAGAAGGTCTAAAAACCAAATCCTCTTTGGCCAACAGGGAGCTATCAGAAGAATTTCGCAAACCTGATCCATGACCCTCTTCAAAACTAACTGAATCAAAATCATTCGAGAGAAGGCATAGGCGAACATTCCTGTCCACTACTGAGACAGAGCATCCCCCCCCCCCACCCCCACCCCGAGGGGTTGACTGTCCAGAAAAGGAGACATGTAAGAGAAGATCTGAGCATTCAGAGAGGCCGCGAACAGCTCTACTAGAGGACAATCCATAAGACTAAACCTCATTCCTCCAAGAAAACCCCATGGCCATGACTGAACGAATCGAGATTTAGAAGCACAGAAGCCTGGATCTACTTTCCAATGAATAGCCTCTTCTATAGACTCCCTGACAATCATAGACAAACAACAACCCCTCTAAAGCTAATAGCTTCCAATAATAATGAACAGAAAACCTTTTTGGAAGAGGAGACTACATAGAAGGATTCTAGATCCAGGAATATCTAGCCCCTTTTAATAAGGGTTCCCCCTTAAAGAAGAGTCAAACTTACTATATGCTAAAGAGGAGTGCTCATAGAAAACACATAGATTACATATGCCAAAAATCCTGGCCTATATCATAACGCTTATACCTCACTAAATAGGTAACTCACGTTTATTATGGATATTATAATAATACCGCTTACTCTGAATGGAGACCAAAAAGGGTGATATCAGAATAGCCTAACTTATTAATAATGCTAAAGACTCTGCAAAAATTATAGATAATATTATTTACAGAGATTTAACCAGAGATTGTGGCAAACCAAAACCCCATAGTAAGTCTTTGGGAGTGCTTAGAGTCAAGATATAGCCAAATCATGTGCCCGAGATCTACATGAACTACGGGAAAGTCACTAGTGATGACCGTCATCACAATTCTATGAATAGCATACATGACAAGTCACAAGGTCCTGATAAGAGAACTATGGCCCACATTAGACTATCTAATTTAAACATTGTATAACAATGGAGATTTAATAAAAAATTGTATTGAATACATCAACGGTTGCCTAGCCGCTCGGGCTTGCTGATAAATTAGATATCCTAAACAATTCGATATTTATGCCACGAGGCAGAAACTTAAAAGATTTTAATAAATTTATTGATTCTTATATTCATAATCTTAGCATCAATAATTTCATCTTTGTACTAACAAATGCCATTGTGTTAGAAATCCCCAAGAAAGATTGAACACTGATACTAGATATTAACTGATTGAATACTGAATTTTGCAGACGACATATCACAACTGTAATATCTCTGGACTTGCAAAGATTTAGAAAACATTTTGACCGAAATAGTTGGTGGATGCTTAAATCCAAAGATTCTCATCCGCTCTTCCCCCCCCTCCAGCGCAACCCCAACCCCACTCCAACCGGCCCGCCGCCAACCCCCAGACAACAACCTCAACGAGCAAAAACCCAAGACTCACCGAATAATCCGACCGAAAATTGCCGGTGGCATCACCAATAACCCTCAGCCAAACTGCCCCCAAAATACCCAGCAAATCCCGAGCCCCGCCCCCCCCCCAAAACCCCCGTCCGAAGGCCCGCAGCAACCCAGTCAAAATAGAGCAAAATTTACGCTATAAAAGGAAAACCAAACAAAAATCTGGATTGAAAAATGAAAACAAAACGAACTCACCGAAACTATGTCAACGCAGAAGAATCCGACTCATATTCCTCCTTCCTGCCCCTTTATCCGATTGATTATCCTTTCTAAGCGAATAATGTACTTGTAGACATTAATCCTGCACTCATAATGATCCTATGAAACCTTTACTGAATCTAATTCTTTTCAGCGACTGACGAAATTATACTACGATTTACTTAAGAATCAGGGAGATCCCGTCCACAAATAAACTCCCGTTGGTTAAATAAATATGTCAACCTGCCGACATAAGAGGTAAAAGGAGCGAGAAAAAACGCTGAATGGCCCGAAGACAACTGGCCATCTAAAGTTGGATGAAAGCAAAAATCGTATCGAAATAATGCGTAGAATACCACCTGACTTATCGGCTTATGAAATACGCATAGAAAATAATCTGCAACAAAATCCCATACGGTAACCAGTCAGGAGAGTCTTTAATTACGCTGAAATTGTCGCTGATAAACGAATAAATGTCTGAATAGACTACCATTCCAAGAGAGACTACAAGACTGGCAATGACTTGGAATGACTATTTTCAGCAATTTAACATTCCCAATATTAAACAAAAACTGACATAAGACTAATTCTTAGGCAAGAAGATGACTAGATTCTAGGAATGCGGATATGGAAAAAGGGAAACGGAAATGCATAAACCCGGAAGTATACTACCGGAAACTGATCAAAATCCTACAACCCGGATGTACAGAATTACCGGAAGAGGAAGCTGAAAATCCGGAAATTGATGAACAATGTAATGCCGGGTAAAACCGGAAATGACCCTATCCCCGGCTGTACGAAATCCGGATGTGGAAAAAAGGAAAAAGAAATGGATAAAACCGGAAGTAGACTACCGGAACTGATCAAGATCCTACAATCTGGATGTACAGACTAACCGGAAGAGGGAACTGAAAAAACAGAACCGGAAATTGGTGAACAATGCAATGTCGGATCCAACAGACCCGGATATGCATTCTTCCAGAAGCTCTCATGAAACCGGAAATGGAAATCGGAATTACATCCAGGTCTGATCGACCCGGAAGTACACTTCTAATACTGGAAGCGGAAGTAAACTGACTAGTGTCCACCCCGGAACCGGAAACACCTCTACCAGAATTCGGAAAATAAAAAGAGTCCTCAGACTCCAGATATCCGGAATGGCCGGAAGCGCTAAAAGACCCGGAAACGGAAGTAGACACTAGACCTCTAGGACCCGGATGTCCTACATAACCGGAAGTCCGGCCGGAAAAAGAATGAGAATCGTAAAACGGAAGTAACCGGAATTAGCATCAACAATGGGCGCTTTTGAGACTACTTTAACCACCGGAACCACCGTTACATTGGCATTTTCATAAGGACTAGCCTTATGGACGCCAGCTACCGCCGACGCCACCACTGCTTGAAGGTTATGCCCATCACCTTCTAGTCTAACGTGGATTTTCTGTGGTGCACCCTCCGAGCACACCTTCAAGAGCTTAGATGCTCTTGTCTTCTGCTTTTTTTCAGCGATTCCATCACCTGTCTAGAGGACAGGGGGACCGGCTTCCCCCATTTGCGGGAATGCCCGCTAGCCTTCGGGCTATCCTCGGAGCTTGACGAGCACTCCTTCCTTTTTGCCTCTTATTGCAGAAGAGATCCTTTCATCAAGTGATTTCGTCAAAACGGTGGCAAACGACTCAAACCTAGCAAAGAGCGCCATCACGGCGTCCGAATTTCCCGATGAATTTCCCCCCTCCATTGCTACCGATAACGGAACAGAGGTTGAAGCAAAGGACACCGCCCTTGTCTTGCTAGCAACGGAGGAAGGGGAAGGACGACCTGAGGCAGCGATTGTTAGACCGACAAATCTTTAAAGAACGCTTTCGCTACCGAAAACCGGCCACCCTTTACAAATCACACACATAGCATTAGTAGTACAGGACACTTCGCACAAACGTGCCCGGCGAATCGAGTGATGACGATCACATTTTGCCGACGAACATTTAGTCTTATCTGACCTTTTCGCTAACTCCTACAAACGAAAAAACGTAACAATGAAGCATACCGCTCAAACTCTCACACAAGAGACACCCTCAACTCAGTTCTAACGGCGGGAAAATTCAAATTTCCTTACCAGAAACTTTCAAGGGATTTTAATATAATCCTTATAATGCACTAGAAATAACTTCGTTACAGGCTCTATATATGGACTGGACATTATCAATGATGATGATGATTTAGGATAGGCATAACAATCAAGATACCACGAAGCAAAAACGATCTTCGCGAAAACCCGTAATATATAAATTCATCTATAGGGTCATTCCATCTCAAATCAGCAAGTGGTCCCCACCTGACCATCTCAGAATTGCTTAATATTTTTTTACAGCTACCTACACATATTTTAGGCGATTATACAAAATTATAGAGTCCAGTTTTACATACTTTTCAAAATATTGCAGTCTGAATAACATAGGGGTGGCGAAAATGTTACAGGGTTTTCGCACATGTTATTTTTTCCGCAACTTTCAAGTCCTAATATCTCCCTTATTATACATGCTAGCCATCTGAAATTTTTATCATTAATTCACTGCTACGTGTCTTACTGGAAAATGTAAAGAAATGCCAAATACCTTTATAAATCTTTATTTAATACTTTACCAAAAATGGCAAAATAATCTTCGACATTGTGCATTTTGCAACTTTTATCTGAGAATAAAACACAAACTGTCTGCAGTTAGGGCTTGCCTTTTCACATGCTTTATGTATCCATATAGATGAACATACACAGGTGTTTGTAACCTCCTAAGTTTATAACTTTTAGTTTTTGAAAACAAGAAAATCTTCACGCATGTCAAGTTTCAGCTGCAAATATTATTAAGAGGGACAGGTGGCACACACTATTGCTATATATCAAAAGAAAGCATATGGTCTAGGCTTTAATTTGATACCCAGAACAACTTGCCCCAATGATTATTTCAGTGTGATACTAATTTAACAAAATAGGGTTATTTTGTCAATTCGCGAATGGTTATCATCCTAGGCTTAATTCTGTAGAATAAATTTAAATATTACTTTAAAATGTTTAAGAAACAGGGTGATATATCTAATGAGACATGTTGCTAATATATCTTATTTTTACATTAATATTTATATTTAATACATGTAGATACGCACACAGTGTATATGAACATAATATAGCTTAGCAATTATGTACATATCTACTGACTAGAAAATTTCAAGAAATAAAATTTTACCTAATTTTCTTGTGTCAGTGTTATATTTTCATACCTGCAGCCCACTTACCAAGGAAACTCAATTTAAATCAAACTATTAACTGTCTGGTCATTAATATTTTCTTGTTTGTTTTTCAGATTGAGTGACTATGGCATCTAAGATGGCTGCCTGTACTATTGGCATGAACTGCAAAGATGACTGTCATAAACTGACTTACTGCAAAAAGACAGGCTTTGTGAAAATATGTGATTTATCACTTCAAGATAAAGACCTTATGTTTAAACGTTGTGACTTACCACAGAATATGACAGTAACTCAACAAAGTACAGTATGCTTGCATCATAAAAAGTTGTACCTAGACAAATATGAATTCTTAGAAAAGAAGAGCTGTGATCCATATTCTGTTCATGGTCAGCCAGTCAGAGGAAACTTACGTACCTTGAATACCACTGCAACTGAGAAACTAAATAAAACCACAGGGAATAATAACATTAAACCCGGTCAAAAGTTATGTCCAAAGTGTATGATAAAATTTTCATTGGATACTAAACCTGTTGCAGAACTTACAGATGATAATTTAGAAAGTGATTCATATGACACAGATCAGAGTGATGGCAAGCATGCAAGTCAACTAAATACCAGCATAACCTCACTTGGATGCTCTCCCCTCAAAATAAAGGTCAGCCAGAGAGATATGGTTGGTTATGGTAAACGCAAACTAGCCCAAGCAGAGACTGCCATGAAATATCAGCTTGCCAAAAATTTGAAAGTAGAGCCAGATGATTTGATAAAGAAGACACCAGTTTGTCAGCAATGTACAGATCTTAAAGAACTTATTTTATGTATGAAGCAAAAATGTAGTGTGTCAAATAGACAAAAGCAAATACAAATACTGACAATGGCACCTCCAAGCTGGTCACTTGAGAAGACTGCTACAGAATTTAATGTGACAAAGTATGTGGTTAGGAAAGCCAGAGAGTTAAAAAAAAACCATGGCATTCTTGCGGAACCCTCAACCAAGAAGGGAAATGAATTAACAGAAGATGTCAAGAAACAAGTGACCGTGTTTTATGAAAGTGATGAATACTCTCGTTTGTGCCCTGGAAAAAAGGACTACCTTTCAATAAAAATTGATGGAAATCGTATACACAAACAAAAGCGCCTGCTCTTAGCAAATTTGAATGAACTGTATGTAGCATTTAAACAAAAGTATGAATCCTGCAAAATAGGGTTTTCCAAATTCTGTGAACTGCGCCCACCATGGTGTATAACAGTTGGGGCCAGAGGCACCCATTCTGTATGCATCTGTGAGATCCACCAAAACGTGAAACTTTTGTTAGCTGCAGTTGGTGAACTAAAACTGGAATACACTTCATTAATGTCGCTTGTTGTTTGTGACATTCATTCCAGAGACTGTATGATACACCGCTGTAGCCAGTGCCCAGGTAAAGATGCCCTGCATACACATATAACAGAGCTTATCCACAATCAAATGGAAATGGATGAAGATGATTTCATTAATTTTAAACAGTGGGGGCATACTGATCGGACTTCCATTGTTACTAGACAGGAATGTGTGCCAGACTTCATCAATCTGCAACTTGATAATCTGACAACCCACCATTACATTGCGAAAGCACAAGCTGCATACCTTTCTAGCTGCAAAGAGACATTACATGAACATGATAATACAATGTTAGTATTGTTAGACTTTGCAGAGAATTACTCCTTTATAATTCAGGATTCCATTCAAGGATTTTATTGGGATAACAAGCAAACAACGTTGCATCCGTTTGCTGTTTATTACTCCAAAGACGGCATGCTGTGTAAGCCTTTATCTCTGCGTGTAATCAGTGATTGTATGCAACATGACACAGTAAGTGTGTATGCGTTCATTAATGTTGTGGTAAAATACCTTAAAGAAATGCTGCCTCATGTTAAGCATGTAAAGTACTTTAGTGATGGATGCGGAGGACAATATAAAAACTATAAGAATTTCCGCAACCTGTGTCTACATTCACAAGATTTTGGTTTATCAGCTGAGTGGCATTTCTTTGCAACAAGCCACGGTAAAAGTGTTTGTGATGGAATTGGAGGAACAGTTAAGAGACTTGCTGCAAGAAGCAGCCTGCAACACACCACAGACAATCATATTCTTACACCGGTAGAATTATATGAGTGGTCACAATCTAATGTTCATGGTATCACTTTCTTTTATGTATCACTCACTGATGTGGAACAGCATCACCCTAGTCTACTAAAGCGTTTCGCAAATGCAGGTACGATTCCTGGAACAAGGAGCCATCACTGCTTCATTCCCACCAGTACTAGTGAGTTACGCATTAGTAGAATATCTGCTGATGAAAACGGTGCCAGTACGAAAGTGAGCGTCTCAGGCACAGAAACGTCTCTAAACTTTCAACCAGGACAGTATGTAGCCACGGTTTATGATCAGAACTGGTATCTTGGAAACATTGTAGAGATATCGGAGGAGCATCAAGATCTTCTGATTAACTTCATGCAGCCAAAAGGTCCAGCAAGATCATTTTCTTGGCCACGAAGACGAGATGAATGTGCTGTTCCAATTGATCATATTCTCTGTGCAGTGACAAACCTTACCACAATAACTGGTCGTCAGTATAAGTTGGATCAGGACACAATGACACAAATTACAGAATGTTTCAGAACATTTTCTGCTACCAAGTTTCTGTCGTAAATAACTTCTGTTACATGTAAGCAACTGTACTATGCTAGTATGCTGACTACCTCCTTGTACATAGTTAGCAACAGAAAGAGAAAGCCTAAACATGATTGATATACAAGATACAATTACATATAATTTAGTGAAGTTACCTTAATGCAGCTTTAATCCTGAGCACACTAGCATTAACATTCTCTTGTTTTTGGCATTAACAGATTTGGAAAACAATTTCCTTAGATGATGATGATGTTTAAGGCAGCAGCATCTTCTGAGAAAGTTGTTTACAAAAGTGGCATCAATTTAACCTTGTTTTAAATTGGAAATTTTTGAAAATTTTGACATTAGTGCTAAAGATTTATATGGAAGCAGTGTTACATACTTATTACTTTAAATTTGTTCTTGAATATTCAATCCACTTTGAAGTATTTCCCAAGTAATTACTGAGTTATGCATAATTAATCAATCGTGAATTG
Organism: Chaetoderma sp. LZ-2023a; assembly: GCA_034401795.1. Lineage (NCBI taxonomy): Eukaryota > Metazoa > Mollusca > Caudofoveata > Chaetodermatida > Chaetodermatidae > Chaetoderma > Chaetoderma sp. LZ-2023a. Next base: position 1,248,439 of record CM067364.1, read on the forward strand.
ACAAAATAACCCTATTTTGTTAAATTAATATCACACTGAAATAATTATAGGGGCAAGTTGTTCTAGGTATCAAATTAAAGCTTAGACCATATGCTTTCTTTTGATATATAGCAATAGTGTGTGCCACCTGTCCCTCTTAATAATATTTGCAGCTGAAACTTGACATGCGTGAAGATTTTCTTGTTTTCAACAAGTCATATCTCTAAAAGTTATAAACTTAGGAGGTTACAAACACCTGTGCATGTCCATCTATATGGATACATAAAGCATGTGAAAAGGCAAGCCCTAACTGCAGACAGTTTGTGTTTTATTCTCAGATAAAAGTTGCAAAATGCACAATGTCGAAGATTATTTTGCCATTTTTGGTAAAGTATTAAATAAAGATTTATAAAGGTATTTAGCATTTCTTTGCATTTTCCAGTAAGACACGTGGCAGTGAATTAATGATAAAAATTTCAGATGGCTAGCATGTATAATAAGGGAGATATTAGGACTTGAAAGTTGCAGAAAAAATAACATGTGCGAAAATCCTGTAACATTTTCGCCACCCCTATGTTACTCAAACTGCAATATTTTGAAAAGTATGTAAAACTGGACTCTATAATTTTGTATAATCACCTAAAATATGTGTAGGTAGCTGTAAACAAAATATTAAGCAATTCTGAGATGGTCAGGTGGGGACATTTCTGGAAATTTGCTGATTTGACACGGAATGACCCTATAAGATACCATATAAACACAATTATACTCCTAGACGTAACTTAGGGAGGATTGACTTCATATTGGGCATATTGTTCCGAGATATAAAGTCAAAAGGTATCACTGCCACAGCGCAAAACACATAAACTTATATAAATATTTTAGACAACTATTCTGCATGCAGAATAATTGAAAAGTGAATCTGTTTCCTATTCGGGCTCTGACGCGCATAGCGACAAGCGTCACTATGAGGTGAGTATAGACTGGTGCCAGTCTATACCTGATGGAGGTGGGACTCAACCAGTAGCCTGGTTGAGGGTCCATAGGAATAGGATTAGGCATGGGGAGGTGTGTATGCAGGCATAAAAATCTTATTCTGATAGCAAAATGCAAATAATTGATTTAGCAAGTAGTGATTGAACGGTAACGGATGTATTTGTGGTGTAATAACAACTATCAATGAAGGAAGAAAGAAAGGAATCGGCATTAATTTTTATTTACACCAACGAAATGATACCACAAACCACAGCCACCAGCATCATCATCACCACCAACACAAATAATGCCACCACCATCAAAACCACCACTCCACCTCACCACTGCAACTAACAATGCCAACACCACAAAGCCATCTCAACGAACACCACCACTGCTACTGCAACCGCAAAGCCACCACCACCACCACCACCAACAGCCCTGCCATCACCAACCACCTCTACCATCACCACCACCAGTATGCTGTTGCTGCTGCTGCTGTTGTTGTTCTTGTTGTTGGCTGGGATGTTGATGGTTGTCGTGGTCACTGTGGTGGCTGTTGCTGTAGTTGTAGTGGCGGTCTTGCTAGTGGTGTTGTTGTGGTGGTGTGTGGTGGTGCCTGTGGCGGTGGTGCTGCTGGTCATGGCGGTGGAGGTGGCTTCATGTTGTTTGCACTGTTAGTGACAGTGGCGGGGTGGTGTGGTGGTGTTACTATTTGTGGTGGTAATTGTGATGGTAGCTGTCGTTTAGGTGGTGTTCCATAAAAAGGTTAGTGCAAATTACTTCCTTCCTTCCTTCCTTCCTTCCTTCCTTCCTTCCTTCCTTCCTTGATTGATTGATTGATTGATTGATTAAATAAACATTTTCGGCAATACCTCTGCAATGTAAGATGGTTGAATCATCAAATCGGTAACATAAATTTATATTGGGGTTGGCTAGAATTAATATTTTGTATCAGGTCAAAGGTATATCTAGGTCACGGGCACTAAGTGCATCCTTAAATAGACATCCTTAGCCATATATCGGAAACGGAAGTAGGTAGCATCACCCAAACTTGGCCCATCCTTTCATCTTATAGGTGGCGAGGAGTTCTTTGAGTTTAGGACAACGCGTCAGATATCTAGGTCATGGGGTCACAAAGTGCATATTGGAATACACATTTTGGTCCATAACTCCATAACTGCAAGAAGGTAGAATCACCAGATTTAGCACACGCCTTCATATTGTGACAGATTATGACAGCTTTGAGTTGGATCATCTATCTACGTTGTAGGCATTGTCAAGCCAGAGCGCAAAGGGGTCAGTCAGCATCTCCCTCAAGTGCATTCTAGTTGATTGGTTGATTCATCCATCCATTCACTGACTAACCAGAATAATAGCAGCTGTGTAAAATTACCCCAAACTCCCCTACAAAAAGGAATCCCGACCAATGACGTAGTCTGTGCAAATGGAGACCGACAAGAAGGTATGTATAGGTACATTATTTTGAAGAAATAGGACCTGTATTTTATTAGTTCTTGAATAAGTATTGGTAAATTATAGTTTTGAGTGTGTGCATAACCATATCTTTATCTTTCTAACATCTTCAGTGGTGGAATTCATGTCCGTTTCGAGAAATGAATGAGCGATATAAATTTCAGTCGGCGTGCTATTCACATATGCGGTCAATGCTTGACTGCTGCCATTTCGGGATTGGGGGGGGGGGGCAACCTTTATAGTAAGTGACGGCGGGTGTGCTGGAAATGGCCAGATGAGACGAAACACAAACAATATGGCCGTAGCTCACCTAGTTGGATTTAAGGGTACATATCCAGTTGACTGGGATATATTTATTACCTTTGAAACAAGGTTTTTAAAAATTCGGTATGAATGGGATAGTGGGAGTTATTTATTTAATTTATTTAATTATTTATTTATTTAGTTATTTATTTAGATGTGCTAAAACTATCTGACTCAAAGTTGGGTTTTTTGGAAGCACTTGTATTCAAATTATACCCACAAATATTCAGAGCTTTCATCTTGTTTGGAAGTTTCGGAAACTTCAGATTCTTAAGTTTCATTCCTTTCTACATGACAACTGGTCTTCATACTGAAAAGCAATGCTTGTAGGCTGCTGCTGTCTAAGACAGTAACACTATTTGCAACATCTACATGATCCTTTCTTCTACAAATTTTAATCATTTGACATAAGTGCGCAAGAAAGGGTCATTAACGGTTCTGCAAGCTAGTATAATGGAGGTGGTGTTGTAACTTGACTACCTCTAGCTTACGTTGAAAGGTGATAATTGCCCATTATACTACAGATAAGAATTTGAGAATTAAACCAGCTATACAAAACTAAGACATTAGGATTCAGTTAGAGAGGGTTAGAAGCAAAGCTCAGTTCATTCTCTATATGCATTGATAATGTGTGTTACAAAAAACAGAAAATCATGTGAATATTTTGAAAACCATGTGACTGAAAATTGTTGCTGCCTAAGACCATACTACGTTTAGCTAAATTATTTTCAAAATATTCTAAAGATTTCATTTCCATCTTCTTTAAAACCAGGCTGATTAAGACTGAGGATAATATGTGTGAATTGTATGAAAAAGAATTTAAAAAAGAATTTCAAGGCAATTTGCAGTTATGTTAATCTTCTAAAAGGATTAGCTCTATTCTTATTGGGTCATATTTCTAATGCCCTAGCAACTGTATTTCAAGACAACCATAATGTTGATTATTTTGACAAAGATTTCACTGGAGGTTGTTGCTTCTTAAGGCAACAACTGTAACAGTCAAATTAATTTTAAAATATTCAACAGAGTATGACATGCAAAGTTAGAGAAGATATGAGAAATCTGTATTAAATTTTAATTTGCACTGAACATGTACAATTGAATGTAAGAATTTATCAGAAATAGATAGAAGTATTTTGAAAAGTATTTGAAAATGCTCAAATACATTGACAATGTATTTAAATTTGACAATGTATTTAGATACAAATACAAATACCTTTGCTGTAAATACTTTTTAAATACAAATACTTTTAAATACATGAAACTTTTGTATTTGACCGCAGCCCTGGTAGTACCCCATCCTATTTGAGTATTGTGTTTCTAGGCATGAGCTCAGGTGTACCCGTCGCTCAGTGCTGTCAATCACTGTGGCTCTCTGTACTAATGTTGATGCTCATACCATATGTGCATGCTACTGTATTGAAATGTATCATAATATTTGTAAGTAATGTATGTATGAAACTGTATCAGTAGTGTATGCTGATTAGCCAAGGTTCTCAAAAATAACAAATAAAAAATGTCTAAATATATCTATGGCTAGAGTACCTGTTTCTAACAGGGTTCTATTTCTAACAATCAGCCCTTTTTGCATGTTCACGCATTTGTTATTTTGGTGACATCGTCAAAACATGTTTATTTGAATAGATACACCATTTTTACTCAATATTTGAAGATTTGATCAAAATGCAGCAAGAACAAGTAATTATTTTGCCTACATTTTTATATTTAGCGGTGTTTGTATCTTTATTTTTGCTAACAAACTCCTGTTTTCATAACATAGACAAAGACGCCATATCACAATCTTGTCACTATATAAAAAACAGGTTTACGTTCCTGTTAGAAACTGGTACCTAAGTAGTCAAAAACTTTCTGCAAATCTGGAAAAGAAATAGAATTCTAGTCTGCAGAAGATGTACATGTTATAGACTTTTGATACTTTTACTTTGCTGATGGGTAAGACTTCATTTGAAATTCAAGATGGTGGGACTGGTCTCAGACATAATGGATGTTCAATATTTTGAAACTAATTTGACTGCAACAGCTTACAGCTATACTAATAATCGATGTATTAACCAGAATATTTCTGGCAAGCTAAATGATTTGACTTTTCCATGACCTTTCCATTGATCAAGTTCATCGGTAGAACTTACCCATCATCCCACCCCCACCACCACTCAGCTCACTGAGCTCATGAATAAGTATTAAGGATACTTCATGAACTTAGCCGTCATCAAAAGGCTGATAGCGCTGTTCGAGTCTGACTGAGGCCAGTGTGAAAGTAGTATGGTTATTAGCTGACCACATTTTAATACATATTCCTCACAATGTGAATAAAGTTAATAAGTGGGAATAAGTAAAGAATCAAATGCCATGTTAGGGGAGACAATTCTTTATAGTAAATGACTTAAATTGTTTCCATATGAAGAATTATCTCTCCTTACATGCAATCTTTAGCTTATCCCATAATAGAAATGTTAAGAGGCTCTCGATAGGATTCTGTTTGAAAGATGGATTGATGTCAATTAATGAATTATATCCCGTAACAGATTGATGACTACAAATTACATCTAAACCTGCTTGAACGGACACCTGCTTCTGGAGCCTAAAAACTTCATATTCGTTAAACATAAGATGGAATCACAATCCCACTTCCTAGAATTAATACACCATTAGACTTTCTAAGAAAACATATCATCATCACCGTGTATCGAATATTTGCTGGCATTATAAGAAAGCATCGCAGATTTTCTGGAAATAGCCAATCTATTTACCAAGAGCCAGCATGGATTCAGACATAATAGATCATGTAAATCTCAACTACTAGAATACTTCCATGACATAACAGCCAAACTTGACCCAAATGAACCTGTCGATGCAGTATATTTAGATTTCTTAAAAACATTCGATACTGTCCCACACCAAAAACTCCAATCAGTACTGAGAAGCTATGGTATTGGCAACAATTTATTAAGATGGATAGGAAACTACATATGTAACAGAAGCCAAAGAGTAAGAATCCATGACACATCAGACTGGATCGAGGTGACCAGCGGCGTGCCTCAAGGAACTGTCCTGGGACCTATACTTTTTCTGATATATATAAATGACCTACATGTACCTGATGGACTAACCTGCCACTGCAAAATATTTGCAGATGACACAAAGATATATGGCAACCCAGCTACCAGTATGATTCAGGACAACAAAGACAAAGTATGTATGTAGTCGCAGATATAGCAACTATCTTTCAACACAGACAAAATGCATATCATACACTCCGGCAGAAATAACCATCAAACCAAATACTATATGACAGATACGCCCGATATGCATCCTGTATTAACGCCAGAGGTAGAAAAAGACTTGGGAGTGCATATTGACAGAAACCTTTCTTTTGATATACATATAGGGAATCCAAGGCGAACAGCACTATCACCGGTTGGTTTGTGGATCTGGGGGTCGATCCACCCTCAAGCCGGATGATAATCTCTCAAAACACAGTGATGTCCGTTAAGTTTCAATATTCAGTGGTTCTTACTCTCTGAACGAATTAAGCTAAATCACAACCTTGAGACAATGTAGGGTCACTTATCTAATTTTTATTAATCATTATGCACAAGATCTTCATTCCACAGTTTATAATTTAAGATGAATTATTCTCTTTAATCAAATATTTATTATTTAATATTTAAAGTTTCCTTCTCAATCAATTAATTTCCTAAGCAAATGTCTTATATCACTTTTTCTTAATTCTTATCAATATTATCTTTATATTTCAGCACAATTCATTATCCAACACGAGACCTCATGAAAGACTTATATTTCTTTTAAATAAATAATTCTGAATCGTATTGTTTCTAAGTCCAAAACTTATAACGAGAATGACAAGTGATTCCAAGAATGATCAAACACGGAATGCCCAAAGTGCGCGCTTTTCCCTTTATAAAGGTTTCTGGACCTTCACGTGACCATTATTGACTTCTGGACACGTGTTCAATGAATTCCACCTACGTCATAATCAGATCCAGCCTAGGTCACAATTTATTCCTGTTTATCATAGTGTCTCAGCCTGGATAACAAATTCGAACTGTCAAACTGAATAGTATGCATGGAGTCTTGTAATTGCAGATCTGATAGAATCGAAGCCAGTAATGGACTTTTATACTATAAAGCATCCATGCATCAAGCTTCAGTTCTATTCTAGTACCAAATCTGACAGTTTTCGCATTAGCTTGGACCAACTTCTCCAATTTACTGAGAGTGTAATGCGATCACTGGTATGATTTAGTACACTTTCAGGACCCTGTCTTTTACCCAAACTAACCATTATAGAGAACAGTTAACACGCACTGGCACTATGTATAATTCGACTGCTCTGTATAATCTCTTCTTTCATTATTCCTTCAATCGGATTCTCAATTTCATTATTTATTAGAACAAAGCAATTAGCCTTGAATGAACTATTGAAGGCCCAGCATATGATAGCACAATAGGACTAATCAAGAGAACATTTACCAAGGTTGGCCCACAGGGGTCCATAAAGTGGACCAGATGGTTTATTAGCATCTCTTGAAAGCTATTACATTAATTGTTATAGAAATACGACAACCCTATTCATTGTAAATCGCCAGTTAATCGAGCGTATGACAAACACGTAAACCTGCTGGGACAGCAGCCAATTTAGAAATTACATGACCCAAGATGCTGAATGCAATGCGGCGTACGATCGGTCAGCGAGTTGAAAGTTTGCGTGCCATATAAAGATACTTTCAGTATCAGCGCGGTATCGGCCTGGCATCAGCCCAGTAAGCTGCATTATATGATGATGATGTTGTAGTAGTAGTAGTAGTAGTAGTAGTAGTAGTAGTAGTAGTAGTAGTAGTAGTAGTAGTAGTAGTAGTAGTAGTAGTAGTAGTAGTAGCTCTGTATTGCCAACGACATATTGTGTGATAATTAGACATGGTATTTATTTGTTTGGAGAATGGAATTCTATAGTCTTCATGTATACATACCAGGAAACAGTTTTTAATTCTGACATATTTCTGATTTAATATCTCAAAACAAGTTTCGTCTGCTAATGCTAAACTTCAATTAAAATCATTTAGGACTTGATCTATTTAAACTGGGCCAATCAGAAAATTCTAATACTTTGACGTCATAATATTTCACCAACCAATCGTATGCCGCATTGCATTCGGCATCTCGGTTCAAGTAATTTCTAAAATGGCTGCTGTCCCAGCAGGTTTACGGATTTGTCATATGCTCAATTAACTGGTGATTTACGCCAGAATCGGCGAGAATGGATAGGGTTGCCGTATTTCTACAACAATTAATGTAACAGCTTTCAAGAGATGCTATTGAATTTTTGCTGGTTGGTTTTTCATGATGAAATAGCATTTACAAAAACTCTGGTGGTGGTTACCAACCCCTCGCCCTCACCCCCCCCCCCCCCCCCCCCCCACACACCGACCCTCCCCACCCTTCTTGGGAAAGGAGACGTTATGACCTCAATGTCCCATAGGCTCTTTATGTACTACTGCTAAAGTACCATAGGACATCGGAGGAAGAGGCTTAATTTTCGTTTATGCTCAGGGAATGAACCACAAAAAACACGAACCATCACCATATTAGCGTAAAAGGTAACATGACAACAGGCCTGCCCAAATTGAAAATTTGCGTAACCCAAAAATGGGCTACGCAAATTTCTTTAGCACAACCCATTTGAGTTCACGTAACCCATTTTGAATATGATACTATTTGAAGGTAAGATTCATCTCGGTTACATAATGGAAATGGCATGTCAGTATTAACCCTTTAATGGTCAAGATCAATGTATTCTCACATTAAATATCCATTTACTGGCCATAAGAGGACTATATTTGAAAGTTTATCACCGAAATGACTGGCTCAGTCATCGAGCCAGTCATTCCAGTGGGAAATTATCAAAAATAGTCTCTTTGCCCGCAATGGATATTAATAAATGTTATATCGCGCAATATCTCAAAATTGAACTTTGATACGGGCACCGAATTGTATCTAATCTGTACATCCAATGAAGATGTGTTTGGCAGATATGGACACGGAAGTCTTATAAATGAAATCGACTTCATTCGTTTACATATGTTACGGCAATGGCGAATGCGAAAATAGCCGATTCATGTATTAGCATAGAAAGACGGACAGGGAACTAGTCTCTGATAGGGCACTAGTTACATCACAAATCCTCTCAACATACCAGGTTCTATCCGTTTCAATCCTTATAAAATCAGTCTGATTTTTTTAAAAGTATTATTGCCTCCTTTATTATACAAGATGTTAGCAACCAAATTAAATAATTTTGCAAGATATACCGACATAAATAACGTGAAATGTCCCTGGGAAAATGACAACCGAAGTTCTTTTGTGGCATCTGTTCTGTTCTGTTCTTGGAGTTTCCGCCAATGTTTGGCGCACCACCCTTAGGTGTATTATCCGGGAATCTCTAGAATCTGCAAATTACTGGAGTTTTCCATTAATTATATATTATATTATATACACACATGCAAACGATCATTAAATCTGACATTTATGTACACACGCAAGTGATTTTCCTATCTGTATATAGGTAAATGGTCACAGTTCATAGACGAGTAAATTTATGTTCACCAGACGCGTAAATGAGTTCATTGTTATTGAAATACATGTAGGAGCATCCAGAAAGCATAAGGTGCACCATATTTTTCTATGTGCAATTGACTTTAATTATACTAACTTGATATTTTATAATGCAAGCTTTGTTAGGTAATTCATTTCATTTAAGAGATGATTACGTCTGATATGAAGTTTATAGCAGAGTTTCCTGGAGATGGATTCAATTTTCGACATTGAATCGCTTCCAATCAGGCCAAACAAGAGAGTTGTTTCGAGTAACATCTGGAGAATAAGATTCTCATCTTTGCTTATTAATTCCCAGCCAGCTGCTGCCAATAGATGCTCGATTTCCGCTATGTCGATGCTTCTGATATCTGCAAATTCTGGACACTGAACTAGGAAATGCATACAGTCTTCTATAACGTTCTTACAAAAAGGACAGGCATCATTCTCATATCGATTAAATTTGGATCTGTGTGCTTGCAGATAGTATGTACCGGTTAGTAACCTTGCCTTGATGATGGCACGTTTTACATCATATGTATTTGCTGTCACTGTTGACCAGATCGGATGTGGCCTTCCGATATCAAGGATGTCAACATTCACAAACCGGGCTCATGATTTCTGCTTAATGTCTTCCTTTAGCATCTCTAGGACTACTGTGTTTACAGCCTTTTGGACATGACGCTTCCATACACATTTAGGTGGTGGGTCTTGTAGCAGCAGGTGGGCTGATGGTAATTGATATTTTTGTAAAATCAATTTGACATCTTGAAACCAACTGAGTCTGCCTTCTCTTTTCATAACGAACTGCCGAATTGCTAACTGTTGTTCGACAGAGCCTTCACTCCTTAGTATTGCACCAAGTAATGTTAGCTTCTTCTTTCCAATTTGCGCCTCTATCGGCAGTGCACCGAGAAGTAAATATGCCAGTGAATTTGCACAACTATTTGGAAGTGATTGCAATTGCTTTAAGGTTTTCCTTTCATGTGTAGTGATCTGACTCATTTCCTTCTTTGGTATAATTAATGCCTCCAGTCCATACGTACATCATGGTATTACAGATGTTGACCATAGTTTTATACTGACAATTGGGCGTAGTCCATTAATTCCATGAAAGCCAGCACCCATCAATGGATAAGCTGTTGCACGAGCTTTTCTTATAATTTCTTTGCCTAGGCCACTTTTGTCGTCTGTTCTTATTGGTCCCAGATGTTTATATTCCTTTACCACATCCATCTTTTCTTCGTTTAGTGTCCACTCATATTCTGTTTCTTTGCCTTGATTGAAAACCATCACTTGGCTTTTGGTAATGCCATTAACATACCATTCTTTATTTGCATGCATTGTTCTGCATTCAGTCCCACCTGTAATCCATCTGGGGATGTATTTAGGACTGTCTTATCATCACATAGTGTTATTGAGCCCAGATATATTGAACCAATATGTAGACCATTAGCTGTTTGCTCAAGTAATTTTAGTAGCGGATCCTCATATGGTTTATGAAAATCAGGAGATATGACCCCACCTTGTAGAAGGCCTTGTTTTACAGCAAACTTTCTACTTCTATGTCCCTCCCACTTGACTTGTGCTGACGCGTTTCTGTACATTTCATTCGCAATCAACCATAGCTTCCCTGTTATACTGAGGAGGTAAAGACGACGCAATAATGAAGAATGCCAGATAACATCAAAGGCTTTCTGTGTATCCATAAAGCCAACATAGCAGGGCACTTTATTTTCTCTGCATTCCGCTATAACTTCAGTCATTAGTACTGCTGCAACTGATGGTGATTTTCCAGGTGTGAAACCAAATTGTAGATTACTTTGGCTTTCTGAAATCAATGGTCTAATGTGTTTAAGGTAAAGCTTCTCAAAGACTTTTCCCACTATGGATGTCACTGTGATTTTCCGGTAATTATCTGGGATCGTTATCGGCTTTCCTGCCTTCTTATGGATTGATGTAATCAGACCAGTTTTAAATGCATCTGGATATATGCCTTCAGCTATGATCTTATTATACAGTATCAGAAGAGTGTGGATTAATAAGACACCACCATGTTTTACGTGCTCTGATGAGAGTCCATCAGAATCTGAGGTCTTTTTCAGGTGTAGCTCATTCACAGCACTGTTTACATCATCCGGCGTGAAGGGATCTGGACTGGACCGATCATCACCACAGATAGATTTAATGTTGGTTATATCATCCTCAACCTGATCTTTATATGCCTTATTAAATCTGGGGTTTTCCTTTGGTGTTCCTAGCTTTTCAAAGTAAGTTGCCCAGCCTTCTATTATATGATTTCCATGATACTCCTTATCATTCACATGCAATATTTCTGTTGACAGAATTTTCTGTGATGTTTTTCTCTTGAGTTCGTATTAGCTGTGCAAACAGTGACTGATCTGAAGGTAGGGCATTCATGATCTTGTTTGTAGTATCTTGCTCTGCTCTTGTTACAGCCTGCCATTGCTCTCTCCGATACGCCTTTTTAGCTTCTCTTAATTTGATCTTTGATGGATGTTTTGGATTTGAAGGTCTACTGGCACGAACCCATTGATGATGTATTGTTTTGGATATGTTTGATGTTTCTGCAAGTTTATAATTCCAGAGTCGACCCTTCTTTGAAATCCCCCCACAGACCCCCCCCCTTGCGGGTTGGTCTGTTGTTTTATTAACCACTATAAAAACATACTTACCGTTCAATCACTACTTGCTAAATCAATTATTTGCATTTTGCTATCAGAATAAGATTTTTATGCCTGCATACACACCTCCCCATGCCTAATCCTATTCCTAAGGACCCTCAACCAGGCTACTGGTTGAGTCCCACCTCCAGCCTACCATCAGGTATAGACTGGCACCAGTCTATACTCACCTCATAGTGACGCTTGTTGCTACGCGCGCTCACGCATGCGCATCAGAGCCCGAATAGGAAACAGATTCACTTTTCTAAATTTAAGTGCAAAATATTTAGTCTGATTCTCAAATCTTACCACGCGGGGTGGTTGAGGCCTGGTGGTAGTGATTGAACGGTAAGTATGTTTTTATAGTGGTTAATAAAACAACAGACCAACCCGCAAGGGGGGTCTGTGGGGGGTTGTTATTACACCACAAAAACATCCATTACCGTTCAATCACTACTTGCTAAACCCGTAGATTTGGTCAGTGCCCCCTGTCCACATAAGGTGGGAGGAGATTTGAGAATCAATAAACCAGGATACAAATCAAACCAATCTTATCCCTATGTTATTAACATAACATATTAGTGTATTTAGCTCAATCACAACGTGATTAGCAAATAAGAACAAGTTGAACTTAAAGAAATAACTAAAAACCAAAAGAAGACTCACCATTTCTCACCGACGCAGTCTTTTAACGAAAATGGTGGAAAGTGATTGGTAAACAGTCTTCGGCTTTTTTGGTTAACAAACAAGGATAAATTAAATCAATCTTATCCAAAATGTTAACAACATAACCTAATATAGCATTTAGCTCAATCACACCGTGATTAGCAAATACGAACAACAAGTTGAACGTAAAGAAATAACTAAAAACCAAAAGAAGACTCTCCCCCTATCTCACAGATGCATAGTCCTAACGAAAATGGTGGGAAGTACTTGGTAAATAGTCTTCGGCTTTTTTAGTTAACAAACAAGGATAAAATTAAATCAATCTTATCCAAATGCTAATAACGTAACCTAATAGTGCATTTAGCTCAATCACACCATGATTAGCCTGCAGTCTGGTCTTTGAGCTAAAAGGATGTAAGGTGTATTCACATTTCCCTCCTGCTACCTGCATGATCTCATCTAAAGACGATCCCTCAAAAAGAGCGAAAGAAGTAGCCATACCTCTAACTTCATCGGCTTTAATAAGGGAGAGATTAATTTGATCCGGTGAGGCTATCTCATAACAAGGACTAAGTATTCTCTCAAAATCCATCTGACAATCGAAGAATTTGAGACCGGCTTAGATAAATTTTCCTCGTAGGAAAAACATAAATGAGATGGATCGATTCTTATAACATCTGATCGCTGATTTAAGGTTCCTAATGCCCTAATAGGACACCAAAATTTTTCGGATGGCGACAGATGAAAAGATTTTAAAATGACCGGACTAGCAGGATAGCGGTTAGTGCGAGTTATAGATAAAAAATTCCTTCTGGGATATCAAAGCCGTCTCCTGAAACTATAAATCTCTCCTTTTCAGCAGAAAGAGCATGAATCTCTTGAACGCCTTCTAGCAGAGGCTGTAGCAACAAGAAAAAACAGCTTTGACAATTAAAAACAAAACCAAGCTTACTACTGGTAGAAGAAATAGGTTCAAAATGGCGACCTGCCAAACCTTGAAGAACCAAAGCCCAACTCCAGGAAGGAAAAGACTTAGCAATCGGAGGACGAATATTACTTAGACCTCTAATAAAGCTATTAAACATCTTAGTATCCTTGACATCGGCATACAGAAGACAAGGAAGGGATGACACCAGAGAACATCTATACTCCCTGAACGTAATAACTGACAAATGAAAATACCCAAACAGATAAGATAAAAAATCTAATAATTTGGGTATCGAACCAGAATCGGGCACGAAACCTTGGTCTGAACATCATTCACCTAGTTTTAAAATCGACCCTTGTAAACTCAACGGGTCGAATCCCTTCTGGCAGAGTCAATCATTTCCTGATATCAGAAGAAACCTTATTCTCGAGGACTTCAGACTCGAGATTCTCCAGACACACAGACTAAAATTTATTGGATTTGGATGCACACAAAGACCTCTTACTTAAGATAGAAGATCCTGGTATACTGGCAGAAGAGGGAAATCTACCAGAAAATCTAGAAGGTCTAAAACCCAAATCCTCTTTGGCCAACAGGGAGCTATCAGAAGAATTTCGCAAACCTGATCCTTGACCCTCTTCAGAACTATCTGAATCAAAATCGTTCGAGAGAAGGCATAGGCGAACATTCCTGTCCACTACTGAGACAGAGCATCCACACCCCCCCCCCCCCCCCGAGGGGTTGACTGTCCAGAAAAGGAGACATGTAAGAGAAGATCTGAGCATTCAGAGAGGCCGCGAACAGCTCTACTAGAGGACAATCCATAAGACTAAACCTCATTCCTCCTTATAAAAATGAAAGAAAACCCCATGGCCATGACTGAACGAATTGAGATTTAGAAGCCTAACAGACAATCCGACCAATGCACAGAAGCCTGGATCTACTTTCCAATGAATAGCTTCTTCTATAGACTCCCTGACAATCATAGACAAACAACAACCCCTCTAAAGCTAATAGCTTCTAATAATAAGGAACAGAAAACCTCTTTGGAAGAGGAGACTACATAGAAGGATTCTAGATCCAGGAATATCTAGCCCCTTTTAATAAGGGCTCCCCCCCTTAAAGAAGAGTCAAACTTACTATATGCTAAAGAGGAGTGCTCATAGAAAACACATAGATTACATATGCCAAAAATCCTGGCCTATATTATAACGCTTATACCTCACTAAATAGGTAACTCACGTTTATTATGGATATTTTAATAATACCGCCTACTCTGAATGGAGACCAAAAAGGGTCATATCAGAATAGCCTAACTTATTAATAATGCTAAAGACTCTGCAAAAATTATAGATAATATTATTTACAGAGATTTAACCAGAGATTGTGGCAAACCCAAAACCCCATAGTAAGTCTATGGGAGTGTTTAGAGTCAAGATATAGCCAAATCATGTGCCCGAGATCTACATGAACTACGGGAAAGTCACTAGTGATGACCGTCATCACAATTCTATGAATAGCATACATGACAAGTCACAAGGTCCTGATAAGAGAACTATGGTCCACAT
This sequence comes from Chaetoderma sp. LZ-2023a, assembly GCA_034401795.1. Taxonomy (NCBI): domain Eukaryota; kingdom Metazoa; phylum Mollusca; class Caudofoveata; order Chaetodermatida; family Chaetodermatidae; genus Chaetoderma; species Chaetoderma sp. LZ-2023a. Next base: position 1,263,651 of record CM067364.1, read on the forward strand.
TAGACTATCTAATTTAAACATCGTATAACAATGGAGATTTAATAAAAAATTGTATTGAATACATCAACGGTTGCCTAGCCGCTCGGGCTTGCTGATAAATTAGATATCCTAAACAATTCGATATTTATGCCACGAGGCAGAAACTTAAAAGATTTTAATAAATTTATTGATTCTTATATTCATAATCTTAGCATCAATAATTTCATCTTTGTACTAACAAATGCCATTGTGTTAGAAATCCCCAAGAAAGATTGAACACTGATACTAGATATTAACTGATTGAATACTGAATTTTGCAGACGACATATCACAACTGTAATATCTCTGGACTTGCAAAGATGTAGAAAACATTTTGACCGAAATAGTTGGTGGATGCTTAAATCCAAAGATTCTCGTCCGCTCTTCCCCCCTCCAGCGCAACCCCAACCCCACTCCAACCGGCCCGCCGCCAACCCCCAGACAACAACCTCAACGAGCAAAAACCCAAGACTCACCGAATAATCCAGGAATAATCCGACCGAAAATTGCCGGTGACATCACCAACAACCTTCAGCCAAACTGCCCCCAAAATACCTGGCAAATCCCGAGCCCCGCCCCCCCCCCCCCCCCCCCGAAGGCCCGCAGCAACCCAGTCAAAATAGAGCAAAATTTACGCTATAAAAGGAAAACCTGACGAAATTATACTACGATTTACTTAAGAATCAGGGTTATCCGCTCCACAAATAAACTCCCTTTGGTTAAATAAATATGTAAACCTGCCGACATAAGAGGTAAAAGGAGCGAGAAAAAACGCTGAATGGCCCGAAGACAACTGGCCATCTAAAGTTGGATGAAAGCAAAAATCGTATCTCGAAATAATGCGTAGAATACCATCTGACTTATCGGCTTATGAAATGCGCATAGAAATTAATCTGCAACAAAATCCCATACGGTAACCAGTCAGGACAGTCTTTAATTACGCTGAAATTGTCGCTGATAAACGAATAAATGTCTGAATAGACTATCATTCCAAGAGAGACTACAAGACTGGCAATGACTTGGAATGACTATTTTCAGCAATTTAACATTCCCAATATTAAACAAAACTGAAATAAGACTAATTCTTAGGCAAGAAGATGACTAGATTCTAGGAATGCGGATATGGAAAAAGGGAAACGGAAATGCATAAACCCGGAAGTATACTACCGGAAACTGATCAAAATCCTACAACCCGGATGTACAGAATTACCGGAAGAGGAAGCTGAAATCCCGGAAATGGATGTAACATGTAATAAACGAAATCAAGGATTTCTTTTTTCACGAGAGAGTTGATACTTACCTCCCTAATACTTTTGATATTGCTAAATATCGGCTTTCACTCAATAAACACTCAGATTAAAACAGTTAGGTGCCCCTACTGGGCAGGGAGTCAGAGCGTAGTCTGGCGGATGCCAGCCCCACCACCGTGCATGCGCAGACTAGCACTTCCTCTGACTAATTTATTGGCTGATACACATGCAACTATTAAGAGCCTGTAGACCGAGCCTCTGTGGGGTGGAGAGGCCGGGTCCGTATCTAGGGAGGTAAGTATCAACTCTCTCGTGAAAAAAGAAATCCTTGATTTCGTTTATTTCACATCAAGAGTATACTTACCTCCCTAATACTTTTGATATTGCCAGAATTCGACAGTGAATTCGGCGGGAGGGAGGCGAGGTCAAAAGACCAGCTCATCCCTATACGCTTTTCTGCGTTTAAGGCACTTAAACTTCTGAAACTGTATGAAAAAACAGTCAGGATTTGACTAACCATCGGATAACACCACCGATGTATGAGAGATGACCGAATGTCATATGCGCTCCCCCCCCCCCCCCTCCTTCCTGGGAGGAAGAGTCGAATGACCTCAATGTCCTATATGCTCTTTACGTACAAGTGCCATGTACTACAGGACAGAGACGAAAAAACTCCATTTTCGTATACTCTAAACAATGAACCACATAAATACACAAAACCATCATCATATTAATAACGGGTAACGTGACAAGACAATCAACAATGGACAACCCATGCACAAGACTGACCTTGTTGAAATGGCTGCTGACATCCTCTTCCCATTGGTGAAGAACGATGCAGTCCCAAAAAAGTGGTTGTTTCCATAAATTAATTGTGAAATATATAAGCAATGAGGAAACCCCATCAAAAATATAAGCCTAGTTATTTTTTTTAAATCGACAAGGCGAGACGATTAGAGGTGTCACAGAGATAATGGTCTGTAAAACTTGACTCACAGTGCCACTGAGCCACCGACATAATATCATCCACAGGGACCCCATTAAATAGGGCAGTGGATGTCACTACGCCGCGGACACTGTGAGCCTTGGCCACGTCAACCTGCTTCCCGGTGGCGGATTTATGACAAAACTGAATGCATTCTACAATCCACCTGGAAATGGTGTCCTTAGAAGCCCTGCCATGGGGTTCAATATATGACAACCATAACGCCGACTGGTCGGTGCGCCACTCCGATGTACGTTGTTTGTACCGGAGAAGCGCCCGGACGGGACACCATGCTTTAGAATTAGGATCATATCTAGTTAAAGCAGGCAAAACAATAGGTTGACCTGGATATTTCAACGACTGATTCTTAGCCAAGAAATTAATCCTAGGTAGCAGCTTAAGGCCTTCCCCTGAAACCACAAAACGGTCATCCTCGGCTGATAAGGCATGAATTTCACTTCTACGCCTAGCCAAGGCCGCAGCAATTAAAAACACAGTCTTCAGTGTTAATAGTTTCATAGAAATGGAACTAAGTGGTTCAAAAGGCTTATCACCTAGTACTTGAAGCACTAGCGATAAACTCCAAGACGGAATCACAGGGGGATTCCTTGGTCTTAGATTGCCCATGCCTTTAATTAATACATTTAATGTATTTACTTCATCACTTCCCCTCTTAGCCAAGCAAGGAATAACAGACATTAAAGCTGACTTATAACCAGCAATAGAGTTAGGCTTGAGGCTATAGGCATCATACAGGTGACAGAGGAAATCAGCTACTACCTGAATAGATGAATCCATTGGATCAATACATCTTTTTGAGCACCATTCTGCAAATCTGTTGATTTTATAATTATATGCTCTGGAGGTTGACCCCCTCCTGGCTTTGGCCATAAACATGGCTGCTTGCTCAGAAAAGCCCTCCTTAATTCTAGATTCCTTGACAACATCCACGCAGTCAATCTGAACATTGACAGATTGTTGTGAAGGGCCTTGCCCTGGAAGATAATGTCGTCCATCAGAGGCAGAGGAACCGGATTGCAGACCAGAAGGTCCAGCAGATCCGTATACCATGATCGGCTTGGCCAATCCGGGGCGATCAGAAGCACTTGGCATTCCTCTTGTCTGATTTTCTGAAGAATTTTTGGAATCAGGATTGCTGGAGGGAATGCGTATGCATACATTCTCCCCCAGCTGATAGCTAACGCATCTGTTGCGAAAGCCCTTGGATCCGGAATCGGAGAGACATACGTCGTCATCTTCGCATTCTTCTTCGTTGCGAACAAATCGATGTTGGGTTTCCCCCAATGGTCGAACAGACGATCCGCCACACATTGATTTAGTTGCCATTCCGTGGGTAAAACACTCATCCTTCGACTCAATGAGTCTGCTAGCAGATTTAACCTTCCCGGAATATGAACTGCTTTCAAGGTAATCTGGTGATCCAGGCACCAACAAAGCAGTCTCCATACAGAGACTGGGCGACTTCGTTCCGCCCTGGCGGTTTATGTAAGTCACTACTGTTGAGTTGTCTGAACGAATAAGAACAATCTTGCCCTGAACTTTCTGTAAGAAATGTTCCAGGCCCAGGACTACTGCTCTTAGCTCCAGTAGATTTATATGTTCCTTTGACTGTTCCAGATTCCAAAGCCCTGATATCGTGGATTCTTCCAGGCAAGCTCCCCAGCCCTCCATCGATGCATCTGTATACACAGTCACCTGAGGGTGGGGAGGGGTTAGCATAACCCCCACCAAGAGATTCTCTGTGTCCAACCACCATTGCAGGTGATGAATCAGAGGCGCCAACACTGACACGTTCGAGTCCAGCGAACCTGTACTCTGGGTCCATTGTGTCATGAGAAATAACTGGATCGGCCGCCTGCGTAAGGCGGCCTGAGGAATGACTGGTTCCAATGAAACCATCAACCCCAGCATTCTCAAGTAAACCCGTGCCAGGACATGACGACTGTCGCACACTGACTGAATTAATGAGATGAGTTTCTGAACTCTCTCCTGAGTAGGAAAAACATATCCTGTCTCTAGATCGAAGAACATCCCCAGGTAAACAAACTTCTGGGATGGAGTCAGCTCTGATTTTGGGAAATTGATCATCCAGCCCAAGTCTGTGAGAGTCTTCAAAACAATCTCCAGACTGGCCGATAAACTTTCCTGGGTGTGCGCTTTCAACAGCCAGTCGTCTATGTACGTGTGGACTGCTATGCTTCTCCTGCGGAGGTATGCGGTGATCGCAAGAACCACACGGGTGAAAACCCGAGGAGCCGTGGAAATTCCGAAGGGTAACACCCTGAATTCCCACTGTCTGCCCTGGAATGCAAATCTCAGGAAGCGACGGAAACGCCTGTGTATGGGGATGTGGAAATAAGCGTCCTTCAAATCTATCGACGCTGTCCACATTCCCCTCTCTAACCCCGCCAACACCGAGCGCACAGTCTCCATCTTGAAACTGGGCGTCTCTATGAACTTGTTCAATGGCTTGAGGTTGAGAATTGGTCTCCACCCTCCGGTGTTTTTTGTTACTAAGAACAGGGTTGAATAGAAGCCCGGACACCTTTGTGCCGGCTGAATAGCTCCTTTTTGTATGAGGGAATTTATTTCCTCCTCGATACACAACCTTTGCTCTGGATCTCTCGGATTTGGAGTCCAGATCGGCACTAGAGACAGTCGCGATGGCGGGCCTGTCATCCAATCGGGATGATACCCGACTGAAAGCCATCGCAAGACTAAACGGTCCTGAGTTAACCGTTCCCACTCTTGCATGTGGTCGGCTAGCCGGCCTCCCACCGGTCCACCTAGGGATAGAGGTGGACATAAGGAGTGCAAGAGCAGCACTGTCTCCTTTGCCAGAAACACCGGAGCGGTTCTCACCGCGGTAACCGTCCCATCAGGAACGATTACCACGCCCAGATCCTCGCGCGCCACGACCAGCACCGCGCGCACCTCGGTGCGCGGGCGGCTGCCTGGCTGACTGCGCCTGAGGAGCCTGCGGCCCCCTCGCTGCTGGCCGAATCGCACGCGGCCGAGGCCGACGCTGCGATGGTGGTTGGCCTCTGACCTGGCCACCACCACCTCGAGCCTGCAGGGGACGATACGCAGGGGGTGCGGCGCGAACGTTAGCACGACGAAGCACCTCAAACTGCTCGCGCAGCGCCCTCTGGTTATTTACCAGAGTAACCGTCTCCTGGAGGTGCCTACATCCCTCACCTCCAAAGAGACCAGGACCTGTCATAGGCGTACGCAGTAGCCTATTGTACAGGTCCTGGGACGGGCACAGATTGTCCAAGGCAAATGTGTGCCTTGCCCGGACACTCCTGGTCACCGCCCGCGTCATACAGTCCAGAGCCAGGTTGATACCATCCTGGATGGCTCGCTGGACTGTGACCGGACTTGGCTGGCGCGATGCGGATGCTGTTACTACCCCTTGTAACAGCTGGGAGACGTGGGACAGAGCGGCAATCGAAGCCCTCCCACTCTCCTCCGCATCACGCAACGCGGTATTTGCTGAACGCAACGCGTTCGAACACAAGACTCCCGTGTCAGAACGGGAGCCTGGCCGCGCATCCTCACCCAAAGCCGCGCGGTCATCCACGCTCGGCTTAGGTACCACACCGTACCGCTGGTAATCCAGGGGCACGATGCGGCAACGCCTGGCCACCTCGCGCGGGGCCTTCGCGAGACGTCCACTCGACTTAATGGACGTCTCCGCCGCCTCGAACATGTCAACGACATGCTCTGCCAGCGGCAGAGAAGGCATAGCGTTAGCAGTAGGCTTACCAGCTAACCACGGCCTGTGATCACGCTGGCTAGCCGACTGCTCCACGGGCAGATCTGGTCTAACACTCACCAACCACTGGCAAGCGTCAGACCAATCCTCCTCCGTGGCTAGCTGCGAGCGCTCTACAAGACGGGGGCCTTCGTCTTCCTCCTGAGCGCAAGCAACAGAGCTTGACAGCGGATACCCTGATATCCCTGGCAAGCCAGGGAGAGCATGCGGGCCTGACAACACCGGCATGCTAATCTCACTGGCTTGACCAGGAGCAGGCGCCGTGGTAGAGCGCGGGGCACATACCGCCCCACCACGGCCCCGGCCAGCACCAGCGACACTCTCGGCAAGCCGAGGTATGCGGTAACGCTGGCCCTCAGCGCCCAGGGCCACAGTCTGAACCGTGGATTCTACCCCTGCGTGAGTAGAACCGTGGAATAAGTCGCCTGTATTCCCCGCGAGGGGTGCACAGACGTCATAATCCATGGCCACGTTCTCAGACGGCGACCCCAACAGGTAATCCTCATCCTCCTGGCCAGACAGATTAGACTCCGGGTCAGCAAAGAGAGCTAACCCGGACTGGGCAGGGAAGGTGCCATAGGAGGTACTGGCACCCGCGGCGTGCGGATACCCCTGGACTGATAAGCAGCCCGCGGGTTCCAGCGACAACCGTCCATGGCCCCTATTCGGCGCGGCACTAAGCCTGCTGCCAGGGTCGTGGAACGCCCCCTCTAATGGGGCCACCTCTGAATCTTCGAACAACGGAAGCGTACTAAGGAAAGGTGATTCAGAGGTGGGGATTACCTGCTCCGAAGCAGATGATGATGACAGCAAAGGATTTGGTCCAGGAAGCATGCCACGAAGCAACTCTGGAACCAAATCCTTTATTGTCCTCCTCATCTCTCCCAACATCTCGGTCCGGAAGGCCTCCATGTCCACCGCGGACGAGGCCTTCCTCTTACCCTTCTTACTCACACCCTCTCTTTTCTGCTTCTTCTTCTCCTCCTCCACCACCTTGTCCTTCGCCTGCAAGCACAAGAATTCGGACATTAGCTCGCCCCCCCCCCCAGTGCTTACATATCTCGCAATTAAGCAAGGGACCACAGGGGCTACACTGATAACAGAGATGAGGCACAAACTTGTCCTTCAAAAACCGTCCACAGGATGCACAACCAGGTCTCTGAAACAGGGCAAAGGACGAGGAGTATGAGCAATCTAGTTAAGCTCAGAAACTCACCAACTCAAGAGAAGGAAATGATCATAAAGATCAATATTCATCAGAAAACCAGCTTCGGACAACTTTAATTGTTAATAAAGAGCAAGGCTGATTATGACGTCATTAATCCTATGACAGGAAAAAATCGATCCCCAACAAACATCCAAGTGCAAGGACGAATTGTATCTCTAACCAGAACATGTGCAGAATGGACATTTCGACTACACAACCATCAGATATATACTGATAACAATGGCAAATACTGTTAATTATCTCCCTTTCCTCTCTAAATAATTAACATCACCTCATATCAATAATTAGATACCTGACACTTTGTATAGACAAACCATCCAACGTGATGAACTGGAGCACTCCACCAACTGAACACCTCTTAACTCTCTCCACCTCTAGGGGAAGGAATTGGATCAAGAGGGCAAAGTGAGAAGACCTTTATACTAGGCCTCCGACTCACTGGACATAAAATTTTTGGTTAGATAACCTAACAGTATTAGTAGGAAATGGAACCATGGTGGAGAGAAACAAACCCTCTGCTGATGTGATGTCCATTACATATCGTCACACAGACCTGCGGACATAAACACAAAGAGAGATTAGTATTATATAGCACCTAGTTGAAATAAACCAACTAAACAAGGCGCTTATCACGGTAACCGCGAGTCCCGGAAACACATTACACCGGGGACAAAACTCGCTAATTTTACTAGAAGTCACCTGATTTAAAGGTCCTGGGCCCTCCTCTGGCGAAGTCATCCTTCCTGCCATCTTTATCAGGGATAAACACTTCCAAATTTACACAAAAATACTAAGAATTGAGTCAAGAAAAGCTCTAGCACAAAAACATGTGTAGACTCTCTGCCAATAAATTAGCAAAGAGGAAGTGCTAGTCTGCGCATGCGCGGTGGTGGGGCTGGCATCCGCCAGACTACGCTCTGACTCCCTACCCAGTAGGGGCACCTAACTGTTTTAATCTGAGTGTTTATTGAGTGAAAGCCGATATTTAGCAATATCAAAAGTATTAGGGAGGTAAGTATACTCTTGATGTGAAATGCCGGGTAAAACCGGAAATTACCCTATCCCCGGCTGTACGAAATCCGGATGTGGAAAAAAAGAAAAAAGAAATGGATAAAACCGGAAGTAGACTACCGGAACTGATCAAGATCCTACAATCCGGATGTACAGACTAACCGGAAGAGGGAACTGAAAAAACGGAACCGGGAATTGATGAACAATGCAATGCATTCTTCCAGAAGCTCTCATGAAACCGGAAATGGAAATCGGAATTACATCCAGGTCTGACCGTCCCGGAAGTACACTTCTAATACCGGAAGCGGAAGTAAACTGACTAGTGTCCACCCCGGAACCGGAAACGCCTCTACCAGAATTCGGAAAATAAAAAGAGTCCTCAGACTCCGGATATCCGGAATGGCCGGAAGCGCTAAAAGACCCGGAAACGGAAGTAGACACTAGACCTCTAGGACCCGGATGTCCTACATAACCGGAAGACAGACCGGAAGTAACCGAAACGGAAGTGGTAACCGGATCTTGCCGACCCGGATCACCCCCACCCCCAAAACCGGAAGTCCTTCCAGAAACGGAAGCTACCGAAGCCGGAACCAGATCTTGACGACCCGGATTTTCTGTGGTGCACCCTCCGAGCACACCTTCAAGAGCTTAGATGCTCTTGTCTTCTGCTTTTTCGGCGATTCCATCACCTGTCTAGAGGACAGGGGGACCGGCTTCCCCCATTTGCGAGAACGCCCGCTAGCCTTCGGGCTATCCTCGGAGCTTGACGAGCTCTCCTTCCTTTTTTCCTCTTTTATTGCAGAAGAGATCCTTTCATCAAGTGAGTTCGTCAAAACGGTGGCAAACGACTCCAACCTAGCAAAGAGCGCCATCCCGGCGTCCGAATTTCCCGATGAATTTCCCCCCTCCGTTGCTACCGATAACGGAACAGAGGTTGAAGCAAAGGACACCGCCCTTGTCTTGCTAGCAACGGAGGAAGGGGAAGGACGACCAGAGGCAGCGATTGTTAGACCGACAATCTTTAAAGAACGCTTTCGCTACCGAAAACCGGCCACCCTTCACAAATCACACACATACTATTAGTAGTACAGGACACTTCCCACAAACGTGCCCGGCGAATCGAGTGATGACGATCACATTTTGCCGACGAACATTTAGTCTTATCTGACCTTTTCCCTAACCTCTACAAACGAAAAAACATAACAATGAAGCATACCGCTCAAACTCTCACACAAGAGACACCCTCAACTCAGTTCTAACGGTGGGAAAATTAAAATTTCCTTACCAGAAACATTCAAGGGATTTTAATATAATCCTTATAATGCACTAGAAATAACTTCGTTACAGGCTCTATATATGGACTGGACATTATCAATGATGATGATGATTTAGGATAGGCATAACAATCAAGATACCACGAAGCAAAAACGATCTTCGCGAAAACCGGTAATATATAAATTTGTCTATAAGATACCATATAAACACAATTATACTCCTAGACGTAACTTAGGGAGGATTGACTTCATATTGGGCATATTGTTCCGAGATATAAAGTCAAAAGGTATCGCTGCCACAGCGCAAAACACAAAAACTTAAATAAATATTTTTAGACAACTATTCTGCATGCAGAATAATTGAAAAGTGAATCTGTTTCCTATTCGGGCTCTGATGCCCATGCGTGAGCGCGCGTAGCAACAAGCGTCACTATGAGGTGAGTATAGACTGGTGCCAGTCTATACCTGATGGTAGGCTGGAGGTGGGACTCAACCAGTAGCCTGGTTGAGGGTCCATAGGAATAGGATTAGGCATGGGGAGGTGTGTATGCAGGCATAAAAATCTTATTCTGAGAGCAAAATGCAAATAATTGATTTAGCAAGTAGTGATTGAACGGTAATGGATGTTTTTGTGGTGTAATAACAACTTTGGTTTCCTCTCTGGGATTGCCCCTTTAGTACTGGACTTCATACATATGGTGACAGTCGTGATAAGTTCGTCGACCGATTTGTTTGATGAGCAGAGATCCTTTTGATGCATCATTTTTCCCCAGATTTTCTTTATATTGAACCAGATCACCTTTTCCCCCACAGTACTTGTACTGGCTTCAGCACATTGTTACTCATGCTGCTTTCCTTAACTGTAATGACAGCTCTAATTGGTATATGATATGAGCAGTTGTCGTATTCCTTTGATACATGCTGAACTTGTTTTATGAGATCTATGTTTGATGCAATGATATAGTCAATCTGTGAAGAGCCATTTGCACATTCAAAGGTTTTTCCAACTGGATAATTTGGAACTAATTCTAACTGGTTCTTGGTGCAGAAATCTTTTAATAGTTTGTCTATTGCATCTGGATATTCTGAATGCAATGATGCATTTAAATCGCCGCATATCAGGACATCATTGCAGTCTTTATATTTGTTCAGTAGTTCCTGCCATTCTGCTAAGATTTCCATATATTCCTCATTATATTTGCTACACCCTTTACATGGGGCATATGTTGCTATAATGATGACTGAAGGTGATGAGTTTATTTTTATGCAGACTGTTCTATTTGAACCATCAGGTTCAATTATACTATTTAGCTCGTCTCTCCAGCTTATACTTGATCCGCCGTATCCCTGTGGTAACTGTATGGGGGGTAATGGATTGCCTTCATCCACAGATCTGGAATGATGCTGGAAACCAGGAAGTAGTTTTTTCATCCAGTATTTTTCACAGTCATATAGCAGATGTTCTTGCAGGGCTATAATGTCTATTTGATCTCTCTCACACAATTTCTGGGTATACATAAAGTTAGCCTTTAAGTTCTTGATATTGAAAGATGCTATCTTGAGATTTTTGTAACTCGGCCGTGCCCTAAAAAAGACTGGTTATGATCACAAGGCTGCTGGACTGACTGGTTATCATGTTGCTGTCGGATTGAGTAGATACCATGCTCCTGCTGGTTTGACTGATAACCACACTTCCGGTTTGTTTGGTCGCCATACTTCTGGCGTGAATGATTATTTGACTGCTGGTCTGAATATGTACACTTGTCTTGCAGATGGAATGACTGGTCGCCATGCTGTTGCTTCACTGACTGGTCAACATGTTGTTGCTGGACTGACTGGTCACCATACTTGATTGACAGGTCACCACATTGCTGGTGTCCATGCGGCTGCTGGACTGACTGAACGTCATGTTGTTGCTGGACTGACTGGTCATCATGCTGGACTGACTGGTCTCCATACTGGACTGACTGGTCACCATACTGGACTGACTGGTCACCATACTTTATTATTGTGTATCCATTTTGGACAATAATATTTCGCGGTAATGAATATTTATTTAGTTCTCTACAAAGTGGAGGTGAGCCGTTCACTGATTGGCTCTTTCAAGACACACCCTCCTATTTTTCTTCCAGCTACGTGACGAAAAGCTACGCTTGTCAGGGATATTTTCGAACGTTCATAGACGTATATTATTGCCGAATTAACCTTTTTGTGCCATGATTTAAATCTAGAATGATCAGATTCATTGTTTCACCATTTGATATGGAAGATTTATCTGATTTTGTTGTGAAAATCGCAATTTTTTGGCACAACTAACCCGGTAGGAAATTTCCAGCAAAATTGTATAGACCTGTTCAAAATGACGTTGACATTAATTTTTCCGTTCTTATTGAGCCAGCGTGAAACTTTTTATCAAACCAATATTTTGAGTTTGGGGGTTAGCTTCTATAAGGGAGTTTCTGCTTTCAGAAAGTGCTACGGAATTCTAGGGGTTGATGTCGGCGACGGCTTCTATTAGGACATAGACTAATGTAAATTCAACATCTCAAGTGAGTAGACTGCGCGAACAAAAAACGGGTTATGCAAAAAACATTTGCGTAACCGCCACGCGAATGACCGTTTCGTTATCAACTTCCCTTTGGTGAAGAATCATGTAACACGGTCAAGTGGTTGTTTCCATTGTTTAAATGTACTGTCTATAAACAGTGAGAAAATGTCATCAATACTATGTACACCTAATTTTTTTTTTTAAATCGTTAAGGCGAGAGGATTACTGGTGCCACTGCATGACCAACATAATGTTATCCAACGGGACACCGTTAAACAGAGCGGTGGATGGCCCTACACCACGGACACTGTGAGCCATGGCTATGTCAACTTGTTTACCAGTGGCATATTTATGGCACAACGGGATACATTCCACACTCCACTTGGAAATGGTGTCTTTGGACGCCTTCCATGGGGTTCAATATATGACAAACATAATGAAGTGGGGTCCGTCTGCCATTCCTGGGTACGTTGTTTGTACCGGTTTAATGCGCGGACTGGACACCATGCTTTTGAAGTAGGATCATATCTAGTCATAGCTGGTAAAATTAGAGGTTGACATGGGTATTTCAATGACTGATTCCTAGCCAAGAAATTAATCCTAGCCTAAGGTCTTCCCCTGTAACCACATAACGGTCTGCCTCAGCGAACAACGCATGAATTTCACTTCTCTGCCTTGCCGAGGCTGCAGCAATTAAAAATACAGTTTTAAGTGTCAACAATTTCTTGAAATAGAACTTAGTGGTTCAAAGGGTTTATCAGCTAGAACTTGAAGCACTAGAGATAAACTCCAAGACGGAATCCCTGGTGGAGTTCTTGGTCTCAGAGTATCCATGCCTTTAATTAAAGTATTTAGACTACTTAATGTATTTATTTTACTACTTTCAGGTAGAGTTTGTTATCAATCAGTGTGATTAATCCGGATTGGACTCATACAGTGCATCTGATGAATCCATAATTTCTCACGTTCCTTACGGAAAGAAGTGGCTTCCGGTGAATCAGGATCCTGATGGAGCACTTCAATGATTCTGTAGTTGACTGAAGTGTAATTGTGATTGGGAAGATTAAAATGTTCTGCGACTGGTGTGTCTTTCTTATTTTTTATCTCCCATATATGTTCTTTAATACGAATTTGAAACTCGCATTTTGTTTCACCAATGTATTGTTTTGAACAAATGTTACATGTGATTAGATAAACCACATTGGTTATGTGACAAAACGTTTTTGTTTTGATGTGATGATTGAGCCCTGTGTGAGAGCAGTGTGCGTGTTTGGTCCATTTTTTTGCATAAAATAGTTTTGTTTGTTGCAGGGGATAACTGGGTTTGTTATGCTTCTGCCCTGAATGCCATATGTTTTGGCGTCTAAAAATTGGGCTGATACTAGTGTGTCTTTGAAGGAGGGATTCCTCCTGTGGCCGAATAATGGTGGTTGTGTGAATGTGGAGCAGCATTTAGGACTGCTTGGTAATTGATCCCAATGTCCTAGGATAATTCTTTTGGCTAGTTTGCTGTGTGTATGGAAGTCCATAATGCATGGAATCCGGGTGGATGTTGAGTGTGGGGGTTTTGGTGCGAGGAGTGATTCGCGTGTTTTGTTAAATGTTCTGGACAGACTATTTTCTAAATCCTTTTCAGGGTATTCACGTATGACATAATATAATGGTGTATCATGTTTTGTGCGTGTTTTAGGAAATCTTCATTTCTGCTGCAAATCCATTTAATTCTCAATAATTGTCCATAGGGGTTGGCTTTTTTGGTGGAATCCGGATGTGCTGAAGAAAAGTGTATATATCCATGGGTGTCGGTTGGTTTAGTGTATAGATCAAACCCTATATGCCTATTTGGTAATAGGTAGACAGTGGTGTCTACGAAAGTGATTGATTTTTGGGATTTTTCGGCTGTGAATTTGATGAAGTGATGTGAATCATTCATAAATTTTATGAATTCGCTCAATGATTCCAAGCCTGATGTCCAGATCATAAAGATGGCTTTGAGTAGTCTTTCCTATAATTATGCCATAAAGATTATGGCGTAGCTGGGTGCGACTTTTGTTCCCATGGCTGTTCCACCAATTTGTAGAAAGTGTTCTTTGTTGAATTCAAAATTGTTGCAGGTTAGGACAATTTTGAGTAAGGATAGCAGTCATTTGGGGGTGACTGTGCTAGGGCAGCCATGTGTTCTGAGGAACTGTGCCACTGCCCTTATGCTTTCAGTGTGTGGATGTTGGTATACAGGGATGTGATGTCCATTGTGACGCAGATGGCATGTGGTGGGACCTGTTCAAATTTTTCCAGTTTGTTGATGAAATCTGTTGTGTCGTGTACGTATGAGCTGATTAGTGGTAGGTGAATTTTGATGTGTTCATCAATGAAGCTACTTAAATGTTCAGTGGGACAACTATTGCCACTGATGATTGGTCTCCCTGGTGTTAGTGGGCCGACTACATTTTTGTGGATTTTAGGTAGTAGGTTAAAATCTGTCTGTTTGCGGTTTATGTATTCTAAGACCATTGACTATTTCTGTAGAAATTGCCCCACTTAGAACCATGTCTGTAATGGCTGTTTCCACTCTCTCAGTATGTGTGGTGGTGAGGTCAATGTTCTGTTTGACATAGTACATGTAGTTAGGGTCACTGAGTTGTCTGATAGCTTCCCGTTTGTAGCTTTCAGTGTCTTGTACGACAGTAGCTTGACCTCTGTCTGCTATTTTAATGACAATTGTTTTGTCATTTTCTTGATTTTTTCTGTTTTGTTTAGAAAGAGTGCCGTATTGGTAGCGGTGGCATGCTTTCTTGTTGATATCGTGTTTTACCATTCTAATGAATGCATCTAGTGTTGCATCATTACCTCGTGGTGGTGTCCACGTACTAGGTGGTTTGAATTTTTTGGTTAATATATCAGTGAAGCCATCCGAGATATTTTGGTTGTCTCTTGTGAAGTTTTGAGATGACGTTGACTCATTATCCCAGAAAGACGGACGGAACTGGAAACAGAGTTTCAATCTAAGTCGTCTGAAGAATTTGTTTAAATCTGAAAATAATTGACCCAAGTTTGGTTCAACAACGCTTGGACTGAAACCCAGTCTCAGATCCAATACCTTACATGTTGAATCGGAAAGGGTTTTGATGACAAATTAACAACAAAAGGTTTTGATGGAGTTGTATTCTCGTTTTTATATTTAAGAAAAACATTGTAATTACAACAATTGAATGCAGTATCGATATAAGTAATGTTATGAAAATAGTCAATGTTATGGATAAACTATGGAGGGTCACAATAACAATTGAACCAATGTCACACAACTTTTTATACGCAAACTTCAGTCGACCCGACCACAAGCCATTTGTTCCTAGTAAATTACCATACACAGATTAATAAACAATTAAAACTAGGTGCAAAACGTCCAAACTAGACACGCAAAATGTCCAAACCTGGTACACAGATGTACAAACCAACTGTACATTATCACAGCCAGGTACACCTATACCTGCCCTTCAACCAACCGGGTACATCTACCCCACACCTCGGGTACATAAACTAAAAAAGTACACATAATATCGGGTACATGTACACAGGCAACCAGGTACAAACTGTCTAGAACAATGGATTTGTCCTACCAAAACCTGGTACATACCCATAAGATCAGGTACAATTGGGTACAATTAGTGTAGCCCAAAGAGTATAAAAGGAGCGTGCAAACTGCATTGACATCCAGACTCAACGGACACTAACCGTTAGCGTCAGAACAAAAATGCACCTCACAAGTTTTTACAAACCAAATATTTAAACTACTTACTTCGTCACTTCCCCTATTTGCCAAGCAAGGGATAACAGACATTAAAGGTGACTTGTAGCAGCAATAGAATTAGTTTTAAGGCTGTAGGCATCATTCAGGTGACAGGAAATCGGCTACAACCTGAATAGATGAATCCATTGGATTAATACATTTCTTTGAGCACCATTCTGCGAATCTCTTGATTTTATAATTATATGCTCTGGAGGTTGACCCCCTTCTGGCTTGGCTGCTTGCTCAGAAAAGCCCTTCTTAATTGCGGATTCCTTGACAACACCCACGCAGTCAATTTGAACATTGACGGATTGTTGTGAAGGGTCTTGCCCTGGAAGATAATATTGTTTATCAGAGGCAGAGGAACCGGATTGCAGACCAGAAGATCCAGCAGATCCGTATACCATGATCGTCTTGGCCAATTTGGGGTGATCAGAAGCATGTGGCACTCCTGTCTGATTTTCTCAAGAATTTTTGGAACAGGATTGCTGGTGGGTATGCGTATGCATACATTTCCTCCCAGCTGATAGCAAGTGCATCTGTTGCAATAGCGCTCGGATCTGGAATCGGAGAGACATACATCGTCATCTTCACTTTCTTCCTGCGTTGCGAATAAATCTATGTTGGGTTTCCACCAGTGGTTGAACAGATAATCCGCCACACATTGATTTAGTTGCCATTCTGTAGGTAAAACACTCATCCTTCAGCTCAATGAGTCTGCTAGCAGATTTAGCCTTCCCGGAATATGAACTGCTTTCAAGGTGATCCAGGCACCTGCAAAGCAATTTCCATGTCATCATACAGAGACTGGGTGACTTTGTTCCGCCCTGGCAGTTTATGTAAGTCCCTACTGTTGAATTGTCTGATCAAACTAGAACTGTCTTGCCCTGAACTTTTTCCACGCAATGTTCCAGGCCCAGAATTACTGCTCATAATTCCAGTAGATTGATATGTTCTTGTGACTGATCCAGATTCCAAAGCCATGATACTGTGGCTTCTTCCAGGCAAGCTCCCCATCCCTCCATTGATGCATCCGTATACATCGTCATTTGAGGGTGGGGAGGGGTGAGCATCAACCCCGCCAGGAGATTCTCTCCCCTCGTCCACCATTGTAGGTGGTGAATAAGCGGTTCCAACACTGACACATTTGACTCCACTGATCCTGTACTCTGGGTCCACTGAGTCATGAGAAATAAGTGGATACGCCACCTGCGTAAGGCCGTCTGTGGAATGACTGGCTCCAGAGAAACCATCAACCCCCGCATTCTCAAGTAAACCTCTGCCAGAACATGACGATTATTGCACACTGACTGTATCACTGAGATGAGTATTTCTACTCTCTCTCCTGAGTAGGATACACATATCCATCTCTAGATCGAAGAACATGCCCAGGTAAACAAACTTCTGGGATGGAGTCAGCTCTGATTTCTGAAAGTTGATTATCCAGCCTAAGTCTCTGAGAGGTTTCAAAACTATCTCCAGGTTTGCTGATAGACTTTCCTGATTGTGTGCTTTTAACAGCCAGTCGTCTATGTACATGTGGACTGCTATGCTTGAAAATTGGAATGTAAAAATATGCATCCTTCAGGTCTATTGATGCGGCCCACATTCCCTTCTCCAACCCCGCCAACACTGTTTTCATTGTTTCCATCTTGAAACTTGGTGTGTCTATGAACTTGTTCAAAGGCTTGAGGTTGAGAATTGGTCTCCACCGGCCAGTGCTTTTTGTTACTAGAAACATGGTTGAATAGAAGCCCAGGCAATTTTGTGCCGGCTGAATTGCTCCTTTTTGTATGAGGGAATTATGATACACAACCGTTGATCTGGATCGCTTGGAATTTGAGTCCAGATCGGGACCAGAGGCAGATGCGATGGCAGTCCTATTATCCAGTCAGGATGGTATCCAACTGAAAGCCATCGCAAGACTAAGTCTCAACCGCTCCCACTCTTGCTTGTGAAGGGTCAAACGACACACACACCCACGGGTCCACCTAGGGAGAGAGGTGGACATGAGCAATGCAAGAGTGGCGCTGTCTCTGGCTCTGGTAGCACTGGAGTGGTCCCTATGGCAACCGGCCCATCAGGCATAGTTACCATGACACGATCATCGACCTTGGTGCAGCAGGCTTGTGCTGGCGTGGCCACTGCCTACGCTGTACAGGTGGGTGGCCTCTAGCCTGGCTACCTCGGGCCTGCTGAGGATGGAAAGCAGGGGGTGCCACGTGAATGCGCTCCCTACAGAGCACCTCGAACTGTTTGCGCCCTCTTGTTATTTACTAGCGTGACCGTCTCCTGGAGGTGCCTACATCTCTCACCTCCAAAAATACCAGGACCTGTCATATGCGTCCGCAGCAGCCTATTGTACAGGTCCTGGGATGGACACAAATTGTCTAATGCAAAAGCGCGCCTCGCCCAGACATTTCTAGTAACCGACCACGTGATGCAATCCAGAGCCATGTTTATTCTATCCTGGATGGCTCTCTGGACTGAGACGGGGTTTGCCTGGCTCGATGCGGAGGCCGTTACTACCCCATGTAACAGTTGAGAAATGTGCGAGAGCGCCGCTATGGGTGCTCTCGAGCTCTCCTCTGCATCGCGCAACGCGGTGTTTGCTGAGCGCTCATGCACAGTGCTGCCATGTCAGATCAGGAGCCTGGCCACGTGTCCTCGTCTAGCGCTGCGCGGTTATCTGCACTTGGCTTAGGGACCACACCGTATTGCTGATATTGACCAGCTACGATGCAGCATCGCCTTGCCACCTCGTGAGGGGCCTCGCTAGATGTCAATTAGGCCTAATGGACGCCTCTGCCACCGTGAACATATCAATGATATGCTCAGCTAGCGACAGAGATGGCATGGCGGACATCGTCAACTTCCCCACCAACTGGTTCCGCTAGGAAGCCGACGGTTCCACGTCGAGCTCGGGCTTGACGATTATCAGCCACTGGCAAGCGTCCTACCAGTCCTCGTCCATGGCTACCTGCGAGTGCTCGACTAGGCGCGGGCCTTCATCGTCCTCACCGGGCCTCGCAGGTGTATACATGGCTGGGGCCGTGGATACGCCTGGCAAGCAGGTGAAAACATGCAGGCCAGAAAGAGCAGGCATGGGTTGCACCATCACCATACCATCAGGCAAGCCACAGTATGTGGTACGACTGGCCACCTGCTCCAACCCAGGCAACCCTTTGCACCATGAACGCTACTCCTGCTAAGTAGACACATGGAAAAAGTTGCCCGTGCTCCCCATGAGGGGGTGCACGTTCGTCTAATTCCATGTTCACTGTGTCATTGGGTGACTCCAGCAGATAATCCTCATCCTCCTGGCCAGAAAGATTAGACTCCGGATTAGCAAAAAGTGAAATTTAGCAAAATCCGGACTGGCCAGGGAAGGTACCGTAAGATGGTACAGTACCTCGGGAGTGTGGACGCTCCATGGAACCTGTAAAGCGGGAACCTGGGTCCAACACTCCTGCCCCAAGATCTACCGACGAGAAAAGCCTCAAGGCAGGTTCTACCGGAGCCACCTCTGAATCTCTATGGAAAACTGGTAAACCTCTAGGAATGTGAGATTCACAGGCGGGGACTAGTTGCATGGGGGCAGGTGGAGAAGACAATGAATTACCTGGACCAGGAAGCATGCCGCGAAGCAACTCTGGTACCAAGTCCTTGATTGTCTTCTTCATCTCCCCCATCATCTCAATCCGGAATGCCTCCATGTCCGTGGACATGGAGGCCCGCTCTTTCTTCAACCGCTTCACCTCCTTGCTCGCCTTATCTTTCGCCTGAAGTACAAGAAACTCAGAAATAAGTCACCATCACCACCACCCCCTCCCACCCACTGTTTACAAACATCACATTTAAGTAGTGGCCACATGCACTACATTTACATTTAGTACAAGCATGAGGGGTGAACTTGGGCTTGAGGAAGCATCCACAGGACAAACAACCAGATTTCTGACAGGCCACAAGACGAAGACAATGAGTTTTTAGTTAAAAATTAGTAACCGTAAAATCAAATAAAAAGGGAGCAAGAATTAATGGACCATAAAGGACAGTTGGAAAGTAAGATAAATCAGCGTGGGCAAAATGAAGTGTTAATAATAATAACAAGGCTGATTATGACATCATATCTTCAAAAGCATAATAAATAGATGGATAAAGCAATAAGCTAACATTGTATGCCAGTCATCAGAGAAGCAGTGAAAAAATTGGCAGAAAAAATTTGTAAATATTTCAAATAGTTTAAAGTGCCATTCTTCATAACTCTAGAATACCTGCATCTTTAGCATAGACATACTACCCTTTTCCAGCGCCCTTGAGTAATCCACCATGCCTCTCAACTATAAAACTATTGTGACCATGGGGCAGAATGAAGCACTCGTTTAAATTAGGAGAGCTCTCAATCACTCTGGGCAGACATTTTTCCTAACATGAAAAAGGGGACAATGGTGGAGAGAAACCCATCTCCCGCATGACCAACATCCAAGACATGAACCTGTGCACACAAAAACAAAGTTTATTTCCGAAAAAATTGGTCCCAATCCCAGGACGATTCACAATAAGGAAAAATTAGTTACCTCTCCGGGATGTAGAAATTTATACCAGCAGTCTACCAGTCCATGCTGTCATGTGACTCCACAAGAACTGACCAGAGTGACGTTGCCAGCGACCGTCAGTTAGTGCTGAAGAAGTGACCGAGATGGTCACGAAAGCTACACTCAAACAATTTCTACATCCCGGAGAGTTATCTAGTGTCTATCACGTCTAATGCGCATCACGGAAACGCATAGCAAGGTGCTATAATGACAAGAATTAGACAAAAATGTAACATAATTCACCTGATCGGCTTGATCCTGGCATGGCCTCAGGTGATTTAGCATGATCCAACATGATAAAATGAACTCTAGAACACTCGAAATTGTTTGAAAGCAAATGCAAATTGAGCGAACAGAACAACAGCATGTGTCTCTTAGCCAATAAATTGGAAAAGAAAAAGTGTCAGTCTGCGCATGCGCGAGGTTTGGGGCTGGCATCCGCCGGACTGTCAACTGACTCCCTGCCCAGTAGGGGCACAGTCCAGCACCTACCTTTTTAATCTGAAGTTTTATTGAGTGAAGGTCGATATTTAGGAAATATCACAGTGTTAGGGAGGTAGTTAAAGTATACTCTTGACAGAGTGGTACCACAGTGGAATTCACTGCCAGCTACAATAGTCGAAGCAACAACAGTTGAATTATTCAAGAGTAGACTAGATATCTACGTAAAAGAAAGAACATTTGAAATCGACTGAACAGCCATACGTATACCAGCCCATCATAAATCCATACTGCAATTCTTCCAATACAGTGGACTGATCTTGGAGTAGCCTGTGTATCGACAAGAACATGCTCTGTAGCGATTTCAATTGTCGGTAGTTACATCTCTCCTTTCCATGTCCGCATTTTGTGGTAGCATGAGGAGAGACACTAGCTTGGAGAAGGAGATTCGTATAGCGATAAACGCAGAAAATGAAAACAACAGCAATAAGACCAACTATGTCCTCCACAAGTCAACATGTAACCAAATTGCAGGCGCAGCAGGGTGTAACCATGAGTGTAGGCAGTACATTGCAGCTGGGGAACACCCATCTGTGCCCCACAGCATTTCCACAAAATATAAGTGTTAACCCTAGTCATTCCGATGTCGGAATTTTAAATTTTCATATTAAATTAAAAGATGATCTGGTATTAATCTTTAAGCAAATTTGGTGTAGGATGTTGCTATCGAACATAATGATCATCAACCAAATTGTTGAAAAGTGTACACCAGTTTCTTTGTTATTTACGCAGCAAAAGATAGAATATTGACATCAGAGTGGTAAGGGTTAGACTCTTAAATCTAACGGTTTCGAGGAGACTTGATTATTCAACAACAGTCAAATCATTCAAGAACAAACTAGATATCGACTTCAAAGAACGAACTTTTGAATTGGACTGAGCAAGCCATACTACAACAAAAACACTGAGGCAATAACAAGCCAATGGCTTAAGCCTCGTAAAATGATGATGAGGATGATGATGAAACCGATACTGTGTATTTACAAGTAGTAAATGTATGTGGAGCATTAAAATATTTGTAATGCATGTATGATTACACTGAACACTTGGCAATTACTAAATAGAAGTCGTTTTGTGACAAAAGTTTTACATTCATCTGGAATCGGCGAAACTGCCAATACCGTTAGAAACCGAGATAATCTTCACATAATTGACCATTCACACCTGTTGAACTGATACTTGGTGCGGACTGGTTTGATCGGGAACTCAGTAGTACACGCATAGTTTATATAATACTTGTCGAGTCGACCTTTGAAACTGTTGAGGGTTGGGGCTGTGACTATATGTTCTGGCAGATTGTTCCAATAATTGGAGATTCTAACACCGAAGAATCGCTTCCTGGTGTCTGTGTTGAATCTCTGTTTCTGCAGCTTAAAACTGTTCCTTCTACAGGGAATGTTTTGAGCGGTAGCGCATCGCAAAATGCGATGCAAATGAGTACCTGTTGCTACACATTCACAACTTCGCTTAGCTATTTGCTGCGATACATAATTTTGATGTAAAATTCAGTCAATTCACTTAATTTTGAAATATTTTTGATAAAAAGTCGCTAAAAGCTTGTCCAATTTAGTAAGGAAGCGAGATGCGCACGCGTTGGAGACTGATTTCCGATATAGCCCATAGAGATATATAGCTATAGAGCGCATATCTTCATACCTTCCTTCACTATGGGACAAATGACGCAATTTCAGTAAGCGCTCTATGGATCAAAACTCTAATAGCTAGTGACGCGCGCATGCGTTAGCAGCTTCCTTCTTCCGACACAGTATAGTTAGCCATGCAATGGCAGCGCATCGCACTTGATTCGCGCAAGCAACAGATTTAGAATGGCATGTCGCCAAGATCTTCTCCAAAGTCGGGAACATACTTTCTCCCAAGATTATTGGTTAATAAATATAACTATATAGAAAGCAACCAATGAATCGCAAGGAAACTACTGACAGTAACGAAAATAAACATGTTTTAAGCTGTAATTTTATGAATGACGTAGTAGTATCTATATATATAGCATTCGTAGTAAAACTGGTAACACGTGGACCGATTTATACACGCTGATCACAGTAAAACTTTTTATCATTCACTATTTAAGCCAGAGAAAACAAGAGTCTACCGCTGCCACAGATGATGTGTTATGAGGTTTGAATCAATTCCTCCAGCGGTTTCGGAGAAGTTTTTTTAAAGTGTTTCTAAAAATCAGCCATTTTGACCGACGGCCATCTTGGATTTTGACCGATCCGCTTTGTTTGAACAAACTTAGATCTCTATGCCCTATGAATGCTTTCTCCAAAATATAATTGAAATTGTCCCAGTGGTTCTTGAGAGGAAGTCGTTTAAAGAATTCCCCATTGCTTTACTATGGGCCCATTGCTTTACTATGGGAGCCTATGGCGGGAAAACAAACCAAGATGGCAGCCAAACCATTTATCTGATAGTCTCGAAAGTGCCATATTTGAACTCGCCACACTGATAAGTATATACAAAGCAATTTTTGCCATCAAAATACATCAAATACAAAAAAGCCAATATGACCAACAAACGCTAAATTTTGATTGGTTGATGGCGGCCATGTTTTTTAACGTACAAGCTTCCCTTGAACAAAGTTCAATGGACCTTGGTCCCTAAGCATATCTACCAAATTTCAGACCTATCCCTTCAGCGGTTCGGGAGAAGAAGTCATTTTCGCGAAAACTAGGTCATCCAAGATGGCCGCCAGGCAAATAGGCCAATCAGGTTGCCTTGAACAAACTTGGGTCTACCGTTGCAATAGATGATGTGTTATGAGTTTTGAATCAATTCCTCCAGCGGTTTCGGAGAAGAGTTTTTAAAGTGTTTCTAAAATTCAGCTATTTTGGCCGGCGGCCATCTTGGATTTTGGCCGATCGGCTTCATTTGAACAAACTTGAATCTCTATGCCCTAGGAATGCTTCCTGCCAAATATAATTGAAATCGGTCCAGTGGTTCTTGAGAAGAAGTCGTTTTAAAGGAAAAGTTGACGGACGGAAGGACGGTCGCCACGACATACGCTCACTTGGCCTTTCAGGCCAGGTGAGCTAACAACCATTAGTAACTTTTAAATAAAAATTGTTAACTCTTTCAACTGAAGTCATAGCATCACAGAAACTCAATTTCATCTTAATAAGCTGTTGAATATGTTGCAAGTTTTTAAGGGGGACCTGTTGCTCACAGCTGCCATAGCCTGCAACAGCTTCCAGTTAAGCACTAACAATATTCAGCCTTCTTACATTGTATTGAATGTGTACTTTGTTTAGCCTATCAGTTGAAAGGGATATGTGATGTAGGTTGGAAAGTTACAAAATATACGTTAACCCTAGTCAATGAAATCACAGTATTCATGGGAAGTACATTATTGATTTTTTTGAAAATAATTTAACTGGGATGTGTTGCTGCCTTAAGCAGCAACAGCTTCCAATCAATGTAATTGCCAAATCTGCCAATACATATTATTTTAGGTTTCCTACACTCCCTGACCTTGGCCAGAGCCAGTACATGCATATTCTGAATCTGACATATGGTATACTGACAAATGACAATACTGGCTACTGTAGACCTGAAGACTGATACACTATCCTCAATAACATTCTCAGAAGTCCAATATTAATTATTCAACCATCTGTTCATGTCACATTTGTGCAATTTGTGTAAACTACGTGTCTCATATTACACGCCTTACGGACTACTAATTTCTTAGACGGACTACTGATTTGCCAAGTCTGATAGTCCTCAACTTTTCACTAATTTCGAACCCTAGTTATATTACACATTTTAACACTGATCGCCATCTAGATTATTTCGAAACCATATTAGAAAAGACTACATTCCATGTTTATTCTGTTCGTGGCTTGAACAACATGATTGAAGCACCAATACATTATAAAAATCATGAATTCTCTCGGCTTGAAAATATTGACTAGCTCCCGGTATAGTACATGTTTCAATGACTGCTACATTGAACCAGTCCTGCATTCCATAGGGAAAACGGTTTGCGAAATCGGTAAATTATGCTTTTCGGTTGTTTTCAGATTCACTTGCTCATAGTGTGTGTGTAGACGAAAAAAGCCATTTTTGATCACGCAAACATGTTTTGAAACTTTTCCCCGTTGGAACACCAACCAGTTTCAACACAGTTTGTTTGCTATGCAAGTGCTATGAACTGCTATGCATTATTCGATTTGTTTAGCAGTTACTGCTACGCAAATTTTTTCCATCAAAATATTCCCTGCTCTAGCAGGCTCTGACTTGTCAGACGATAGGAGTCGCTCACAATCTGTGCTGTAGATGCCGTGTTTGTACTTGTAGACCTCAATGAGGTCACCACATAGCCGCCGATAGATTAAGCTGGGTAACTTCAACAGTTTCAAAAGCTCTTCGTACGGTAGCTCTTTAAAACCTGGAATAATCTTTGTCGCCCTGCGCTGAACATTTTCCAGTAGTTGCACATCCTTCTTGTAATGATATGACCACACCACGTTTCCATACTCCATATGCAGGTTACCAGGCTTTTATACAGTAGCACAAGCGTGGTGGGTTCTAGGAAATCAAAGGATCGACGGATCATACCAACCGGGTTCTAGGAAATCAAAGGATCGACGGATCATACCAACTAACTGGTTAGCCTTATTAGCCGCTTTCTCTGCATGTTTATCAAATTTGAGGGCGCTATCAACATGTACACCAAGATCCTTCTCACAGGTTGTCTCTTCTAGGAGTATTGTCTGGTTGTTATCTTGCATGCTGTACTCAAATTTGTTGTTTGACCTGCCCAAGTGCATTACCTTGCATTTTGTTGCTCATTGAAACGTAGCTGCCATATGATGGACCAATCAGTCAACTTATTCAAGTCTTCTTGTAGTTTCTTTTGGTCTTCTTGTGAGCTAATCGGGGAGAAGAGCTTTGTGTCATCTGCAAACAACTTGATCATCTACATCTGGCATATTATTGATGTAACAGGTGAAGAGGGCTGGACCCAGGACGCTGCCTTGTGATGCCACTAAGAACTGGCGCCCATTTGGAATATTAGCCATCAACTACCATCTACCCATTGCCTTCAGTTGTACAGGAATGCTCCAATGCATCCTTGAACATCACCATCTACCCCATAGCTCTGCAATTTTCCTAATAGTCGTTGATGCGAACCAGTATCGAAAGCCTTCGCAAAGTCTAGGTAAACAACACCTACTGCTCTTCCTTCATCAATGAATTTGGTACACACATTTCTGCACTCTAACAGCTGGGTGGTGCATGAGTGAACCCATGCTGACAGTCAGCGATGTAATGTGTCTGGTGTTTAATCAACTCATCTTAGGGTTGCACGATTTTTGCTTTGAAACATTGCGACCTACGTCTACGCTTAATGTATACCTTATATCTATCATTGCGGGAGTGAAATTATTAATTGGGACTGCCTAAATATCATGTATAGTTTAATAAACATAGTTTATTTCATCAAAATTTGACATAAAATGTTGTCGAGTAAAATTATAAATGCTACTTCTGCTTATAGCCTCCTAGGACGAGTTTAGGTCATTACCCGAGTAGCGTGAAGACGCTAATATTAGTACCCGGGGAGATACTGCACAATCCATATACGTAGGATGGTAGCTTTGAGTAGCTACGATAGGAGTGGCGTAAACTCATCCTATAGTGCGATTTATAGTTGCTTTCAGTGTGTATGATTTACATTTAAGATTTAATCAACAGAACGCACAGTTCAAAATACAACAATCTGGAACGCTGTTGTGCTATTTTCTTTAATTAGGCCTGACAACCGAATCAAAAAGGAAAAATTAGTACACAGTCTGAAATTGTTAAAAGAATTAAAAAGAATTATGTTCACTGATTATTGCTAATACTTGGTAGTTCACGACAGACTCAGGGCCTGCAGCGAAAGAAAGAAAATTATATGGCGATTCGACGGTGTAACTACCGTAATTTCTCGCTAAAGGCCGCCCTCGAATATAGGACGTTGTCCCAAATTTGACCAAAATCCGCCCAAAAAACTTATAATCAAGTATAAGACGCTGTTAAATTTAGAAAAAACGTACCTTTAAAAAATCGAAAATTGGTATAAAAAATAACCATCACTCAGCGCTTTGTTTAATGCATGATTAAAATTATCATGGTGGAAGAGAAATTATTAAATAGGACCGCCTAAATATTGTGTATCTTCAATAAAGATTGTTTAATACATCAAAATCAATCAAATTTTGGCATAAAATGTCTCCTTGAAAACATACAAATTGCGTGATAGAAACAGATTGTAATGGCTCTTTTGCGTTTGGAGGCGCTGTGTGATCTTATGCGCTAACAGGAGTTGGTTATCTGGCTCTTTTGTGATTGGAGGCACTGTGTAATCTTAAGCGTTAACGGGAGTTGGTTCTAAAACAGGTATGGGAATATTCAGATGGTCACTAGTTGTAATGACTCTTTTGCGTCTGGAGGCGCTGTGTGATCTTATGCGCTAACGGGAGTTGGTTATCTGGCTCTTCTGTGATTGGAGGCGCTGTGTAATCTTATGCGCTAACAGGAGTTGGTTATCAAACGGGTACGGGAACATTCAGTTCCTATTGCGCAATGATGATATATAGCAATTTCCGAGTCCAGAATATTTAGATCCAAGTACTCGCTCTAATTAGAATAAAGATCTTTTGTGATTGGAGGCGAATCACGTGATTTATACACGTATCTTTTCTCGACACCATTTTATGTCAAATTCTGGATTAATTTTGATGTAATAAGTGCTATATATTAAAGAATAAGCAATATTTAGGCGCCCCAATTTAATAATTTCACTTCCGCTTGGTGTTTTTTTAGTATACATTAAACAGTCATCAGGCGGCGCGAATTGTCTAAGGTAACATTTAGTTCAATTTCCGTGGTATAATCTGTGAATTTTGAAGAAAAATTTCGACCCAAAAATGTGCGGAAAGAATGTTTTGATTATAGGACGCACCCCCCTTTCTAGTAGATGTATTTTGACCAAAAAAACTGCGTCCTTTAGTCAAATTTTTATGGTAGCTGCTTTTCTCAATGACAAAGGTGTTACCTCGCTATTGTTAGCTGGTTTACCATAGAGCTTTCTACAGAGTAACTAGCTGGTTTTCTCAATGACAAAGGTGTTACCTCGCTATTGTTAGCTGGTTTACCATGATAGAGCTTTGTGCTTTGATTAAGACCTAGTGAACACATGCGTGAAGCGATCAAGAAAAAACACAATGGATACATGTGCTAATGGACTATAACTGTATTCTTTTACTGCTGAATGATGAGTTTTAAAATCTTAGTATGCTCAATTTTTTCACAAAGTTTCGATTTTTTTTTTCAATTTTATCGTAGAAAATCGCGATTTTCGATTAAAATCCTAAAAGCCTAACTCATCTCTGAGAAAGTGTTCAATGAATTTGCAAATAATTGCTGTTAGACTTATGGGTCTGTAGTTACCAGCAGATGACTTACAACCTTTCTTGAAGATAGGTGTAATTTGTCCATACTTCCAGTCCGTCGGTACTGTAGTAACTTAGCTACATATAAAAGGTTACTCACCCAACAGAGGTCTCGAATCGGCCCGTGGAACCGGCGGCAGATATGTGCTGTTCAAGTTCCAAGGTACGACTGCCGGGCTAGAATCAGCTAGCCCGTCAGCCGCGAAACGCGAACTCCGGGATACCGCCAGCACCACACTCCCCCGCACACCCCCCCCCCGTTTTAAAAAACATGAACTACCAGTTTAGACATGGACAAACTAATTGAAAATTGTATAATCTGTGTGCCCATTGTCTAATTGAAAAAAATTTTACTAAAAAAAAATCTACGGTTAAAACAAAACTTCCAATATAAAATTCAGGTGTAAAAATACAACGAAAATTTACATGAAATTTTTCTTATATCTTTTAAAATTTACACCCAATAAGAAACCAAAGGGCTTTGATACTGGAAGCTTCACAAAAATTTGTATACATTACATTATCACAAATAGTTTTGTTTTGATTTTTAATACGAGGTGCCAGCACCCCATTGCTAAGTAAAAATTGTCTTCTAAAATCTTTTTAAGAAAATCAGACTGGTTCACTGTTGTATTTAACAAGAAACATACAGGCATTGACGCTCAGCTGATAAAGGAAGAATTAGAATATTTTTAAAAAAAATTCTCAAAAATAATATAAAGAAAATGCCAAAGTTTTGACCATGATAGATGTCCATCTGTCCAGGCATAACGGCATAAGACAGATGGATAGATCAACAGCTGCCGGACGAGGGCCATCGTTACAGATTTTAAAATAGCATAGCATCCCTAACTAAAATTAAGGACAGTGGTTTTCCCACCATAGCAGAAAAATTGTCGGAATTGCCTAATTGATAAATTGAAGTAATAAAAATAATCTCACATGAATTTAATGAAGTGTTATCTGAGATTAAAATATAATGTGAGATTCAAGGAAAACTTCTGAATACGCATAGTTTTAATTTAGTGATCATCTTTAACCGTAACATATATGATATAAGATTATATCTCTTATATAATGGAACGATCAGAATTTACAAATTTAGGAAATCCAGAAAACCACTATCCCTATCACAATAAAGATATCTGAATAAAGCTAAAACGGAATGGATAATACAGCAGAAGAAAGAAACATATGAATTTGCGCTATGACTAACCAGGGTTGGCAAGTTTTGGATACCAGTGGTTTAAACCATCCGCCCAAAATGGGTTTTGGACACCTTAAAATGTCCAAAACCTAAAATTCTAGTCCAGACTATTTCCTTTAAAAATGAGATGTATGGAGCTCATGATTGGTGAAAGGGTTAACATACACAGATTAGTTTGAACACAAGTTAGCTCAGTTATCTTAGAGAGTGTAACTACACATACAGTCAAATCTGTGATAATACTATATCACTTATTTATACACCAAAATAATGTATGTATAATAGGAAAATTGTTGAAGATTTTGGGAATAATTTGATTGGAAGCTGTTCCTGCCTCAGACAGCAACAGTTTCAAGGTAAATTAATTTCAAAATATTTAACAGAAAACTGGCTGTATAACTTAAATTTAAGGAATATTGCCATTTCTGGTCATTATCATTGAAAGTGTTAACTACAGGCTGTAACTCAATTGTAACTTCTGTTCCTTGACTGGGGACAGCAAGACAGTGGCTGGGTGGACTAACAATGGGTTCTTTGTGTGTAAACAGATCTAAGTTCAAATAACCAGCAGGCACTTCTGTAGATGTTATTTTATAACACTCACAGGTGAATGAGCCTATAATTAGCTGCTAGTATTGTTAACACTAATCCTGCTAACCCTTTCACCCCTGTGAATTCCTCTATACTAAATGGACTGAACCATAAAATCTGTTACAGTTTTTGAAAATAATTTTACTAAGCTTTTGCTGACTTTGGCATCAATACCTTTCAGTCTTATTATTTTCAAAATATTCTATGGAATATTTCTTACTTGTAAAGTAATTGTTATACTTTGTCTGTGGCATTGAGAGGGTTTATAGAGAGAAGGGTAGTTGTATTTAACTCTCTCATCCAAGAATCCTATTATTAATGAAATAGGTTTTGGACATTTATAGACAGTTTAGGACTGGTTTAAACCCTTTTAGACAGGTTTTGGGCAAAGTCTTTTCAAAATTAGTTTTGGACAGTCCAAAACCCAACCCTGTGACTAACGCATCAATTACTTCGCGCATTATGAAATGGTAAGCGCAAGAAATACATCTGCATGATTTATGCAGTCTTTGCTAAATGCAAATTATAAATATGCTGTCATATGCAGGACTTCTGCATTATAGAGTACTGCACATCATAAATATGCATGAGTTATGCATTATAGAGTAATAATGCATCATTGCATCATTTTAACATGTAATTGTTACACGTTTAATAAATGAAATACCTAGGTATGGCAGTATATAATATGTTGGCATAATATAAAATATCTGAACTGACATATGTAGAATGAATATATCTGAGCTGGCCTAATAAAACTATATATGTATTTGAGCTACCCTATAAAATATCTGAGCTGACAAATGTAGAACTGACATAGTGTAGCTAACCTAAACTGAATTTCACTATACATAGATGAGTTTGCATCATAACATATGATGCATATACTTATAAAAAGCGTGCACATGGGTTTAATCCATATACACATAAACAGAGAGCATTATTATGACCACACGTCATGACGGACAATAAATACAGTTAACAATACAAGGCATATGATTAATGCATAACAATTTACACATCATTTGACAACGCATATTTGTAATGCGTGATCAAGAAATGCGTAAATATAACCACGCACTACTACGCGCAATTATTCACGCGTCATTTGAAAAACGCGTAGTTATAATAACGCGTTCTGTGAGTCATACAGCGATGGACCCCTGTTGGTTTTTGGTATCTCAAGGAGTATTATTGCTGGAAAAAGCCATTATGTGCTTATGCGTCCAACTAATTTAGTTTCCCAAAAACTTACAAAGAATAGAACATCACGATTTTGCTGTTGCTGAAACAAAAGCTAAGATGGAAACGGAAAATAAACCAATGACTAAAAATGTTTTCCGGACAAGTTGAATGTCTTCAGTGTCATGCAGAATGTTAAAATTTGAGGTCATAATTTCATATCATCTGGATTACAGTAATTCTTTTAATGGTGAATTACTGTTACCATTATACATTATCACACAACTATTACAGTACTGTACTACGACCGAAAAGCTAACTGCAGTCCGCAACAGTACCATGGCCAAATGAATCCGAAATAAGATGAAACCAGAGGAACATATATGCAGGTAGACAAGTAGGGTCCATGAAGACTTACATAGTCTAATTCATGAATGCTTAAGGAGCATTCTAATACAGTTTATACTCTAGAAACCTGTTGGGAAGACGGCACGGCCGTCTTCCTGTTTGACTCTGAATGGTGTTTGGAACTGGTCATCTCCTCAGATCTGACACCTCATGCGCCTAGGAGATGTGTGATGCGTTTCCCCTCGGACCTGACACCTTATGCGCCTAGGGGAAAAAGTGTGATGCGGTTCCCCTCGGACCTGACACCTCATGCGCCTAGGGGAAGTGTGATGCATTTCTCCTCGGACCTGACACCTCATGCACCTAGGAGAGTGATGCTGTGTTTGTGGGACAGGTAAAAGAGTCAATATCCAGGTCATCTGTCAAAACAGCATCTAGATCATCATGCAGAGTTATGAGGATGGGTCAATACCATATGGAATGGTTTCATCCAAATCGTCTCCAAAATGGATTCATGGTTACCATCAGATAACCTACGGCCATCATCGGGGGATAATAAGTAATCATCGCCATGATCTTCAGAGCTTATAGCACGTCTCATTCGCAATATCCAGAGAGATAGATCACAATCTCTGCACAGCTTTAATCTATCATGGTGAACAACTAGTTCCAGGCGTTGGTTTTTGATACCAAACAGTGCTTCTGACAACTTTTATAAATAATAAATGGACCAGTCCAAGGAGGTTGTAGTTTACTGGACTGACCTATCTTAGTTGCAGAATTAGCAAGATAAACTACATCATCAACATGATAGTGGGCACGCTGATGCAAACGTAGATCATACTCTTTTTTCCGGCACTTCTGAGCCATTTTAAGGTTATCCCGTGTTATCTCATGGGTTTCGTGCAACGTTTGCTGTAACTGTTGGACGAAGTCACTGGCATCTGAAGGGGCATCATCTGTAGTCGCAGACACAGGGCATTTGCACATTATGTCAATAGGCTGTAGCACTTCTCGACCAAGCATCATGTTGGGAGTATAACCCATCTGTAGGCTTACAGTAGATCGTATAGCTCCAGCAATGAAATCTATGCAACATAGCACAGTACCATCTTTCTTCTGAACTAATACTGGGGCTGAGGACCACTCAGATTTTGACCGAACAATGATTCCTTTCTCTAACATTTCTGCAAGGTGGTTCTCTTCCTCATTCTCAAAACCAAGAAGAGTTCGTCTAAGTTTAGAACGACCAGGTTGTGCATTACCTGTGTCAACCTTATGCCTTATCCCCTTGAACAAACCTAAATCAAAATCATCTTTTGCAAATGCATCCTGATATTCGATTAACATGGATTTAACTTGCAAAGACTGCGTCTCCAATAAACCTGATGTCGACCTCTCATACAGATCCTGTAAGAACACAGGGATGCCCACCTCAGTGGCTGTGGAAGTCTGTAAACCGCCCTGGTTTATGGGGTTACCAGCAAGGTGAAATTCTGTTCCAGGGTCTAAAACCTCAATTTCTGTGACAATACCAAGGTTGTGGTCTTGTTCCAGAGTAATATATTGGGCCGACAGGTTCCTTAATAAAATAGGAATCTGCGAATCTTTGGCAGTGGCCACTGTATGAGGTGTTACCAGACCCTCCGGTTTAGATGAGGGCTGAAGCACATCATTCTGTACCTCCCAATCCAGAATGCCTGTGGTCTTCACGGCCTCAAAAGGACCAACGACCACTTTCTGCT
Organism: Chaetoderma sp. LZ-2023a; assembly: GCA_034401795.1. NCBI lineage: Eukaryota > Metazoa > Mollusca > Caudofoveata > Chaetodermatida > Chaetodermatidae > Chaetoderma > Chaetoderma sp. LZ-2023a. Next base: position 1,297,180 of record CM067364.1, read on the forward strand.
TCAATGTTACCCGAGCTACTTGGGCTTCCTTCCAATGAGCTCTCAACATTGATGCTCGAACCGGTTCTCCATTAATTCTCAGACACAGTCTAGTCAGATCAATGGTGGCCTTGTGTGCCTTCAAGAAATCCAGGCCTAATATAATCGGATCATTAATATTGGCAAGGACTGGCCAGTTGAACATCATACAGCCGAATGCAATTTGGACTGGCTCAACACTTTCCGCAGGGATAATATTGTCTCTACCTGCACCTTTCAATGAAATAGACTCCAACTTCTTTAAAGGGTAAGGTAATTTATTTGCAAAGAAATTGCCAATTACTGTCACTTGTGTCCACTACTGCATCAATGGAAACACCATTTACTTTAATGGGAATGACTAGTGTCATACGGTCACGATTAAACTCATACATGCGAATATCATATGATCGCACAGGCGAAGATCTCGGTGAAGCAGAAGGTGATGACGACCGTGTATGCCTCGGCTCCGGACACTCACAGGAAAAATGGCCCTCTAAATTGCAATTAACGCACTTTCCCAATCTGAGAGGAGGAGAAGGGGAACGCGATGGAACGCCCTTCCCTCTTGGAGAGGGACCTCGACCAAATTGACCAGATATAAGATTCAAAATCTTAGCAACATCTACCTTCATCTCCGCCATATCCTTCCTAAGTCCTTCGACATCTTTCTCTAATTTATCTATCCTGCTTGGAGCCATTATGCCTATCAACTACTCAGGATTATCTGCCTCCATCAAACCAGAAGCATCGTTCGGAAAACGGACCTTTCGAACCTCAGGTCTTCTGGAACCCATGATCAATCTTTGATTATGGATAGCTGCATTGACTATTTGCACAGCCTCCTCCAGGGTGCTAGGATCTTTATCCATAGCTATCAGAGCGGCTCGTTTATGCTCAACACCCCATAGGAATGCATCAATGGCAATTGTCTCGCCCAAACTCTCTGAGGCATCAGGGTAGCCATCTAAAGTGAGCTCCTGAATGATATCTGCAAATTCTTCTAAAGAGTTACCCTCTTGTCGAATGTCTTGCATTTTTTTCCTGATGATGTGGGGCAGATCTTTCTTCCCGAATCGCAACCTTACTTTGTCGCATAAACTGAAGTAATCATTCTGGACCTGCACAGAACAGATGCAGTAAAACTTTAAGGCCTTGTCCCTTAAAGCTGAGATGAGCATGTCTAATTTATATGTAGCAGACCAACGGTACCTGGAAGCAGTATGCTCAAACTGCATGAAAAATGGTTTCCACTCACATTTTCCATCAAAAGTTGACATTTTAGGTGGAGGAGGACCATCAGCGTAGCTTCCACGACCGGGTGATGACATTCTAGAGTCATTGTACGAAGAGCCATCCATGTAGGCTCTACGAACTGGTGATGACGTCCTAGTGTCATGGTGAGAAATGATCTCGACTCCGTCTTAGGCTCTCTAGGGGTATATACCCCCCTAGGAGCCAGGTTATCAACTAGGGTCTGATCACCCCTTTGTCGACTGGTTGAGTTAAGGAGTGCCTTGTATTTGATACCTTGAGATAGCAGTTCCATGTTCAGTCTAGCTACTTGCTCTTCCAGGGATTCTTCCCTTGGGTGCGAGTCGACCCCCACCAACAGCGCCTTCATCATTGATGTCGAATACGACGTCCCCAGCATGGAGCAATCATTCAAGGACTGCAGCTGTGGCAGGCAGATCAGGATCTGCCTTAATGTCGGCCAGAGATATGGAACCGCCTCTGGACTCACGGAAACTTACTATGCCAGCAGCTCGAATTTTACCAATATTATGTAGTGCACTAAGTTCCTCCACGGTTGCAGTGTTAATACACAAAGGTTTCGGCATTATGGGTCACCTGTTGATTTATACCAGGGAGTGAAATTAATATCCACTAAAAAAGTAATATCACTTATTGAAATAAGTTGTGAGAGTATGCTTACTGAAAAATATAACTCACTGAGTAGTGATGGTGGTGCAACTCTGGAGAATGGCTAAATGAACCTTCCGAAGCCAGACCAGATTCAGTAGCATACCTGCATGCAAGCCGTCCTTCAGAAACTCGAAAGTATAATGATAACGGACGCGCTTATGTGCACTAGATTTTTTACGGAGTATTAACTCTACACTGCATTTGATGGTGCGTACACCAATATCTGCATTGATTTTCTCAATCCTATCATTGAGGAGAGAGAGTTGGTCATGCAGTTGCAGCTCTTGGTCTTTGAAGGAACAGGGATTCAAATGGTGCAGTTGCTCATTATACAGGACCAGAGAATACGCCGGGATATCGATAAACTTCACTGTTTGTCCGTAACGCCTTACTATGTCTATGGCACGGTAACAGTGTTGGCAAATGCGGTCTACCGCGAGTTCACCATCGGCCGTTCTTAAATAGACAAAACCGTTGCCTCGTTTCTCGGTAAGATCGCATGTGCCGGCCCAGATACAGAAAATGATACAGTGAAATTTCTGAACGGCGTTGGCTATTCTCGACTGCAAAATATTAACCAGGTCTTGTGTAGTACCACCGCTTTTACACCAATACTCAACAAAACCAGTTTGATCAGTCCTTTTCAAAATGAAACCTTTACTTGTACCCAACAAAATTGCTTTGTGGGTAAAGGATTGATCCACAGAAAACTGGGTGCGAGCCAAAAACTCCTCAGATTTACTTGAAAAGAAGGCATAAGCTGAGTAGTGTTTTAACGGAGTAGCTAGCAATGTGATAATGAACTTTTTGAATTAATAATAACAAGAAAAAACAAATAATGTTCAGCGTAATTAGTAAACCTAATACTACAATTGAAACATATTTGTTGATTAGAAGGGAGATTACCCTCTAATGTTCAAAAAGTTAATAATAATGATAACAACAACAGTGATTTATCTCACTTCTTTATTTCAAATAATTCTGAAATAAACAACGAAATTGAACTGTAATTAAAGTATAAAGAAATATCCAAAAACCGATGGTTAAATTACAGCTCAGAATCGCGGTTTCCTACATATGACACTGAAGACAACTAACAATAACAATCCAGAAACTATAGGGTTTTCATTCCACGGAATACTGACATAGATCATAGAAACTTAGCACGAAAATATACCTCGATTCGTTAGTTCAAATAAATAACATTGAATCTTGAATCTATGACGTATGTATGTAAGGTATATTAATCTATATACCCGACATTTGCATGCTATAGTATAAATAAATAATATATATTTTACTATAACTCACCTACCATCCGTGACTATTAAATAACAAAAAAAATAACTATAAAAAAATCAATCAGAGTCTGTCAAATTGACGTTCAAGCAGGACTAGAGTAGCCCTTATATATCCGAGAATTCTATCTTTTTAACAGCAAAATCGTGAGTAGAATTTAGAAATAACTAACAATAATTTTTAATTTAGGGCCCAAAGTACTCCTGACACCATTTGTAGTAACTTAGCTACATATAAAAGGTGACTCGCCCAACTGAGGTCTCGAATCGGCCTGTGGAATCGGCAGCAGATATGCGCTGTTCAAGTTCCAAGGTACGACTGCCGGGCGTCCATAGACATGGTGGGAATCAGCTAGCCCGGCAGCCACAAGCCCCGGGATACCGCCAGCACCACAGTACCCTTCTTTCCGACAGTAACCTGTTGAACAGCAATGTCAGTGGTTTTGCAAGAGGTATTACAGTCTTGCCCGTAATCACAAAAATCATTGAAGCGCTTCTGAAGAGTAGGATCAAAGACAAGATTGAGAGAAGTCAATGTTCATCTCAGAGAGGATTTACAGCAGGGGTGTCTCCCATACATGCTTCGCTCCTGGTGGAAGAGTTTTACAGTCACATGATAATAACCAAACAGCGCATCTGATCCTTCTTGATGCAAAGGCAGCCTTCAATGTGGTCGACCATAACCATCTTCTCCGGAGATTATTTCATGTAGGCGTGGATGATAAACACTGGAAGCTCATACAAAGTATCCATCTAGGAGCCACATCACAGATAAAATGGAAGGGCGTACAGTCAGCCCCCATTGAGATACTCCAAGGTGTCAGGCAAGGTGGCATACTTAGCACAGACCTGTATAAGCTGTATATCGATCCATTACCTCACAGGTTAGGAGCAACCAACATGGGAGCACGTATTGGAAACACCTTAAGTAACAATAGTGCATGTGCGGACGACATCTCTCTGATGAGTAATACAAATGTCGATGTGCAGAATCTTACGAATATTGCAGTTGACTTTGCCAACACGGAGCGATACCAGCTTCAGCCAACAAAAAGTGTGTCAATTGCGATCTACCCTTCCAGTAAACACAAGGCCGTAGAAGCATTCTTCTTAGAAGACCTACAAATGCCAAGCGAAACTACCAGCATTCATTTGGGAGTAACCAGAGCTTCCTCACTAAGAAAGAATACAGCTGAGAATGTAGATAAAAACATAAAGAAGGCTCGACGTACAGCCCATAGTCTTTTTTCCTCTGGATTTCATGGCTATAATGGCCTAGACCCAGTGACAACTATCCATCTCTTTAAGATCTACATAGCACCAGTTTTAACTTACGGGCTCGAAGTTATACTTCCTACGGGGCAACAACTGACTAATCTGGAAATGTAGCAAAAGCGACTTCTGAAACAGCTTCTGTCATTACCAAAGAACACTGCCGACCCAGCAGTATATATCTTATCGGGCGTTCTTCCTGTTGAGGCTCAGGTGCATCATAAAGCACTGATGCTCATTAATTCCATCTGCAGTTTACCAGAATCCTCAACAGAAAAGAAAATAGCAAGGCGGCAGCTGTTAGTTAAATCTATTGACAGTCACAGTTGGTTCATAGAGCTAAAACAAATGACTCATAAATACGGATTAGAAGATCCTGATGTGTACTAGGGTTGGGCGATTTTTCGATATTATCGTCAATATCGCGATATACCGAATACTGATACCAAAATTGTCATAATTCCGACAGGACGATATTGCACTTTTAACTGTGAGCATAATATAAAGAACTAAGTTAGAAATGTCATACTCTTACCTCTATTCGGTCCAGTAATAGTCTTTAAGTAATAACCCAGTCTTTGTCTAAGGTTATAAAAACTTAATAAACTCTAAAATAATCTGTGTTCATTTAATTCATGGTTTGTTTGCGCTAATAAAATGATTTAAAGTGCAAAATAATCCTTTGTTGTTCACTTTTCATAATTACATAAATAGACGACGCTATGTTTTTTCTTGCCTCATTCTGAGTATTAGTCAGTGGGGAATACCATTTGCACTACCCACATTCCATTCTGATGACGTCATTACTACAGGTCAAGCTATTTATCCATTAGTCATTGAGCTGCATGGTTAAACATTCTTCTGACCGTGAAAGATTTAGACTTTAAAACTCTTTAGGTCGATAGGAAACCACACACACTTAATCCCTTATCAATACCACAGCTTGGAACGGTGGGTGAGGGGGGAGTTAATCTCTTCCTTTACCGTTATACGTTTTTATGTAACTTTATACAATATATTTAGCATTTTTAAACGAATCAGATCAAAATTCATTCCACATATAACATTACGGATTTATTCTAAGTGAGAAACGTCCTTAAAATAAAGAATTTAGGCCTAATTATGTCCAGTCTTCTATCTGTTGTGGCAGTCTTGCCTGCAGAATTAACTGGGTTAATTTCACACATCCCGACTACGCCTTGAGATCAATGGATAAACCCGCTAAGTAGTGAGCGAATTTGAATAGGTCTAAAATGGGGCAAGTTAGTATTTAATATTACAGACCAAATAAAATATGATATAATTGTTTCCAGTCTTCACGCTGGTTCTCGTTCAAAATCATGCAGTATTAATTTATTAATTTGCATCGTCTATGCTAGCGGCGGGCGTGATAACAGCTGTTGGAATTCTGCAGTCTGAATTCCGATTGGCTCAAGTATGATACGGCAGCCAATCAGATTTCTCTCTGCGGAATTCGTTTCTGCGTAATGAAGTTAATGCGTATTCCTTGCTCAATATTTTGACAGTTGTCGTGAGGTAAAGATAAGACAAAATACAACACAAGAACAGAAGAAAATCCTTTATTCTTCTTATTTGTGATGAATACGGTTAGTTGCATTACCTTCGTTGTTTTAAACTGTATATTGAAGGGTGTCAAAGTGTGGAATTACGTGTATTAAATCATGGCAATCTCAATTTACGGTTTCAATGCAACAAATTTAATGAAAATAACTTGCAGACACCACCAATTTGAAATACATATGTTATTCTATGTTTACACCCTAACTCCACACCCCACCCAAATGACGATATATCGTGATACCGCGGTATTTTAATGAGAAACCGATATCGTCATGCCTTGAGCAATAGCGCCCAACCCTAATGTGTACTTAGATGATCCAATTCAGAAAGCAAAGTGGAAGTCCCTGATTAGAAGAGCTATACAGCAATACTGGAAAGATGAGATTACAAGCACAGTACCACTGTACAAATCACTTAGGTACTTGAACGAGATTGTCTTTGTTCCAGGAAAGCTGCATCCTGCTCTAGAAGCAGATTATTCCTCTGAAAGACATGTGGCCCGTATCTCCATTAAACTGAAGCTCCTTACTGGGACGTACATCCTACAAGCGAACCGGTGCAGATTTAAACAGGAGACCTCGGATTCGCTATGTCTGTTGTGCAAATCAGAACAGGAGACTATTTAAGCTCGATTCTTATAATGTCACAAACTTCGTACATGACACCTATGCTACAGAATGTAGACAATCATTTCATGAATCCTTATTTTCACAATGGGAGGATGCATGGGAGGAGTCACCAGAACTACAACGCAAAGAGCTCCTGGGCAAATCGGGCCCCCACCTACCACCAATCACAGTACAGACCAACCCAGTACTATCACAATTTTCAAACTGTACAGTAACTAATGACCCAGCAACTGTAAAGAGATTTAATGGCATACATAGTAATTTGCATGACACTGTACATACATCAGAACATCTCAATTGTTCTAACTTTTGCTTTGATAAGTCACATTGTGCGAATGTAGATTCTCTATCTAAATGGAATGTTTTAAATACTGGTAATGTACCCGATGACTGTGTCCTTAAGGAACGTTGTTTCCCTATATCCACTAGAAACTGTTTCACTTTACTTTCAGACGAATGTGTAAATAATAAACATGGCCAAAGTCTGACACAATCTCTGGTCGGCTCCAAAATTAGAGGAAATAAACCAAATAATGTAAATACGAAATGTACAAAATCAATTAATGAGATTACGATCCTCTATACAAATGCTGACGTCTTTACACGTGAGAAGAAAACCGAACTTCTGCACATAATACAAGATGACCCACCAGATATCATAGCTATAGTTGAAGCCAAGCCAAAAAACTACAGAACTCAACCTAGTATAGCAGACTACAATCTAGATGGCTACAGCATTGAAGATAAAAATATTACTACTACAATAGGAAGAGGTATCTTACTATACATAAAAAACACTTTATCTTATAAACTACTAAGCATTAACCAAAGTATGTTCGAAGAATACATCCTCTGCGACATACGATGTAAACATGAAACACTGCGTTTGGGAGTGTTTTATAGAAGCCCAAACTCTAATAACCAAAACAATAATGAACTCTGTCATATTTTAAAGGAAATACACACCACTAACCTGCACTCGCTTATTCTAGGAGACTTTAATATGCCACATATTAATTGGCTTACAAACACATACAACACCTCTAGCTCTAGCCTAGACTTTACGTTTAAGTTTATTGAATCTGTAAGAGACTGCTTCTTACAACAGCTAATTTCAATGCCTACTAGAGGGCGTGGGTCCGACAAGCCAACAATATTGGATTTAGTATTTACTAATTACCCTGACCTGGTGGATAATATTCATACAAATGCGCCACTTGGAAAAAGTGACCATTCCACTATACAGATGGAGATTCGCTTAAATGGCGAATTTACTACTACAAGTAAAACAAGGGTCTGTTATGATAAAGCAGATTATAAAGCTATAATTAATTTCTTAAATATAGACTGGAACACACGCCTAAAAGAAATAAACGATATTAATGATATGTGGCAGACCATATTTGGAATGTGTCAAGAAGCTGAAAATAAATTTATTCCTAAAAGAACAATAAAAAACAAAAGGCACAAATATCCTCTTGACCAAACTACAAGAACCAAAATAAACAGGAAGAAGCGACTATGGAAAAAATATATTGATACAGGCGGTAACCGTAATATATATGATGAATATTGTAAAACAAGAAACCAGGTTCGAAGAGAAACAAGAAAAGCACAGAAACAATATGAGAAAAATATTTCTATATCAGCCAAAAATAACCCCAAAAAGTTTTGGAATTATGTGCAATCCAAGACTAAAGTCAGATCAGGTATTCCAGATCTGCAAATACCTAGTGCCACTGAGCATGATATGGAAGTGTCATTTACAAAAAATGATAAAGAGAAGGCAGACACCCTAGCCAGCTACTTCAGATCAGTATTCACAACAGAACCTGATGATGATTCCCCAACTATTCCTTGTAGAGCCCACGTGCCAATGGGTATATTAAAGATCACACCTGAAATTGTAAGAAAAAAACTTGTGAATCTCAACACTGCTAAGTCACCCGGGCCTGATAAACTCCATCCAAGATTCCTTTATGAACTAAGCTACGAACTAAGCCTGCCACTATCAATTCTTTTTAATAAATCACTAAGCCTGGGAACATTACCACAATGCTGGTTAAATGCAAACATCACACCAATTTTCAAAAAAGGAGATAAAACCAAACCAGACAATTACCGTCCAATTAGCTTAACATCTGTTGTTTGTAAAATAATGGAATCTGTTATTAAAGACACGATTATGGAACATCTTAGGATTAATAATATGCTATCAGAAAAACAGTATGGTTTTATAAGCGGCCGATCAACAGTTCTCCAACTTTTGACTGTTCTTGAAAAATGGCTACTGACTCTGGACAAGGGAGGCATGATTGATGTGATTTACTGCGACTTCATGAAAGCATTTGATAAGGTTCCACATAAACGTCTAATTAAAAAACTAACTGCATATGGCATAGAAGGTAATTTGTTAAACTGGATCCAATCCTTCCTAACCGGAAGGCACCAACAAGTAGTTATAAATGGAATCATATCTAAACCAACAGACGTAACAAGCGGTATACCACAGGGCTCAGTTTTAGGGCCATTACTGTTTATAATTTACATTAATGATCTTCCCGATGTAATCAGTAGTGGGTCTGAGATCTTTTTATTTGCAGATGACACTAAACTCTTTCGATCAATCTTTAACCCAAAAGATTGTGACACCCTGCAAAATGATATTAACTCTATGTGTTCATGGACTGATAATTCATTATTGAGGTTCCACCCAGATAAATGCAAAAGTATGCGAATATCAACAAAAAAAACATCTCTACACACTTATACAATGGAATTTAATAACCATACTCTAGCCCATTCATCTAGTGAAAAAGATATAGGTGTCATAATAGACGATAAACTATGCTTCGATGAACATATAAATGGAAAAATAAGCAAATCTAACCAGATAATGGGACTGATTAGGAGAACATTTGACTATCTAGATAAAGAAAACTTTAAACATCTCTACAAATCTCTTGTTAGGCCACATATTGAATACGCTAATGTGGTTTGGGCTCCATATCTGAAAAAGCACATAAATGCAATCGAAAATGTCCAAAGACGGGCAACCAAACTTGTTCCTGGTATGCGTAATCTACCATATCACGTACGCCTCCAAAAGTTAAAGTTACCAACATTAGTATTTAGAAGATTGCGTGGCGACATGATCGAGTTATATAAAATTCTCAGCAATAAATATGACCAAGTTACTGCAGACCTTATTGAGCGACAAGACACAAATAGCATAACTCGAGGCCACAGCCTAAAAATTAAGAAAATAAGACCAAGACTCAATATACGAAAGTTTTCTTTCCCGTTGCGCTGTACTGATCAATGGAATAAACTACCCGAATCCGTTATCAGCGCCCCCTCAGTGAATTCTTTCAAAGCTAGACTAGACAAGCTATGGGAAAGTCATCCATTGCGCTATAACTACGACTGTGAACCCATCTGTAATATTTATACACCAGAATCATTATAACATAGCCAATGTATAATTGTTAATAACAACTTAATAACATTAAAATGAACCATAAATATATGCAGCCCATTCCTGACGTTAGAGGCTTGTTGACGCCTGCTGTCAGTAGAGGATTCGTATAAGTTCGTATAAGAAAATTTTAATTTTCACCAGTATATGATACAGGCACAGGGATACAGGTTAGGCCGGTTAGCTAAAAATCGACCGAATTTCACGAAAACCGGTTACGATCATAAAAGTAGTGATTTGTGAATTTTTTCATTGTTTTTTATGTATGTAATAAAAAAACACATACTTGAGAAATGTTGAATGCAACCAATATCAACTAATTTTCCTCGAAAGCGCATGCTGTGAACAGGCGAATATTTGTTCTGTTGCTGTTATGCTGTTGTTGTTGTTCGTATATCCCTCCTCTTGATATAAGCACCCACATGTGTGGTTACGTAAACTACAGTTTGATTTATGAACATTATATAATTGTAATTTTAGTCCGCAATTATAGATTAGCTAAGTATGTTGTCCGCATACGTTTCGATAATAATAACACAAACACTGTTCAACACCAGAGTGCATGGACAATTATATAAAAATACAATTCTGATTCAGGATATCAATTAACAGCAGTTACTGTTGATTAATGTTGTTGTGGAAGCTGGTTAAAGAGGAAGCTTCTACCGCAATGCAGGTTGTAACATAGTTTTCTAGTTATACATTCCAATTCACATAATAATGAGAAGTTGTTAGGTAGTAATCCAGCCCTGCCTAGAATTGTACAATCGATAATAAGTTTTACGAGGTGATCTTCTATGCTGGAGATATATTTCCAGGAATTCTCGCCAAGGTGGTTTCTTGAGCAGTGATAAATATTGATTTTTATACTGATGGAGTGCACCACAGTGTAGCAAGAAGTGTTGATAATATTCAGAACTCAACTGACAGAGACGGCATGTGGGGTTCACAATGTTTTGGTTGAATTTACTTAGTGTTGCTTGTACTAGGTATGTTCCTGTGATGAGCCTGGCTTTAATGACACTACGTTTTACATCCTTGTTGTCGTTGTCTACAGTGTGCACGGATATATGGCATTTCCCAATACAAAAGTCTTTAGTGTTACAGTTTTTAAGTGTACTTTTGGTTTCACACGCAAACTGTAAGTCCTCGTTCAATTGGCTGTCCACGGCAGATTTTACTACTGATTTCCATTTTAACTTAGTGGGCAAATTCAGAATAAGCTCTTGGATGTTTGCTAAGTTGTATCTCTCTAGCAAATTCTTAATATAAATAAACCAACTGCCCGATTTTGGAGTCTCAAACGCCAACTGTCTTACTAGTATGTGGTTAAGTGGCTTGTTTTGGCATGCCAGGATGTTCCTCAAAAGTGTTAGCTGACGTATGTGTAGCTCTGCAGTGATTGGTCCTCGTTGGAAGGGCTTGTATCTTCCTAAGTATGTCGATAAAGAAGCTTTCTAGTTGATCAAGTTCTTGTTTTTGTAGTACAAGGATCCATAGAGTAGTCGAGGGATGACATAAAGCTGGATGATACGAATGCAATTTTTGAATTTTTTAAAATCGTTATGTTGAGTAAACCCCGTCTATCAGACCGCAGGCCCTTGAGACGAACCTCCTGGAGTTGATTCCTAATCCTATATTTATCAGTTTAACAGATTGCGAGATCTGTAGATCAGCATACACACCGTAGCAAAATAGTTATTCTTACATGCAATAATAGTACCGTAGCATGATACACATGCGCGGATAATGGACGTTTAAGATTTTTGCTCTGTGGATTTTCGTGTTTTATGGGGGTTTTCTACTAATTCAACAAGTGTTATTTGCTGTTCGATATTGTAAATTGTGAGTAAGGATCCTGTATAAACTGCAGGGCGTATAGATACCTGTATCTCCCGAACAGGTCACCTGGTGAGAGACATTAACATACGGTAACCATGGATGCCCTGAGGAAAAATGGCGACTACCGTGACTGCCTACTAGTGTTCCGAACCATGAATAATGCATGACCTAAGTGTCCAGTAAATAATGTATGCCTACGCCACATTAAATGCAAGATACTTATGCTGCCTCGGTGGTAACACACTACTATTCAATTAATGTCACTACGCAAGCTATGACTATCACAGAAACACCAAGAGCAAACCATTCAAAGTTAAACTAGCAAACCATACAAATCTAGCGTAGAGTTACTATTCAAATGCACCGTTACCAAATTGCCAGTGTTTAATGGACACCAATTGTTGTCATGAGTAGTAAAGGCAACTACCTAAAGCCGCACTGTAAAATGCCCACCCCGATGCCGACCTGATCTGGATGGTAAAACCGGGAGCCAGCTTAGATGATCGCACAGAATACATAATTAGGAATATCCCATACTGGATTAAGAAATTTGGCCAAATTAGAATATATGTATGGTTTGGTACATGCGACCTCACAAACAAAATTGGCCGGTTAATCAGGATTCAAAAGAACATTGACAAAGCTCTTGGTAATTTAATCCACAATCTACATCGTATTAACACTGCTATCGTTAAATATAGCATAGTCCATGTAACTTTCTTGCAAATTCTGTATTATTCAATTGCCGAGTGGAACAAGTACATCGGTCATACGTATCCGCCGGACTTTGTACACCAGGACAAGGTGCTAAAGAGCTATATTAACCAAGCCAACAACACATTTGATATTGAATGAGGAGGTGCATGTTGCAAGGGGCAGAAGCCACAGACCAAAAAAGGCCCGTTATTCAATAAAACTTAGTCAGTACAAAGATGGCATTCATCCAGACCCACTGTTAGCAAAGGTCTGTTTAAGATTACAAGCAGACCAGGTCACCACAGACTGCTACTTGTAGGAAACAAGGTCTAGGTGGGGATAAACCCAACTGAAACTCCTACCAATCTTATTATACCACCATACAAGATAGAAATTGCTAAACTGTGATATTGTACAGACTTCTAATTCACTGTGACTTTGAACTCCTGTACTACCAGTAAGAAACAGAAGGTCTAGGTGGGGGACAAACCAAACTGGAATTCCTACCAATCTTATTATACCACCATACAAGATAGAAATTGCTAAACTGTGATATTGTACAGACTTCTAATTCACTGTGACTTTGAACTCCTGTGCTACCAGTAAGAAACAGAAGGTCTAAGTGGGGATAAAACCAAACCCAAATTCCTACCGATTAAACATCTTCTTATAAAACTGTGACCACCGTATATGATAGAAACTTCCAACACTGTGATATCCCACAGAGCACTAACTTCTGTAAATAGTGTGTTATATGTACATGTGACATTTCATCAACCGTAGTTAATATTAGCTTTACAATATGTTGTAGTTACCCTGATGACCCGCAACTCAGAAGTGTATTTAAGTGGGATAACAGTCACTATGTAGCATTCAATTCATACATATCGCAGCTTGATTGCCAGGCTGAGCTTCATGGCAAAAGCATTAATGAAAGCTGTGACCTTCTAGCTAACAAAATTGCAGCAGGTGAAGAAAAGTTCATCCCAAGCGTTTTCAGTGCACAAACAGACCAGCAAAACCAGCTTGGATGAATGCCAAAGCCCTATCCAAAGTCAAAGAGAAGAATCAGGCCTGGAGGGCATTTCATAAGAGCCGTGACGGATATGACTATACATGCTACTGTAAGTTAAGGAACCGGGCTCACCATGCTACACGACAGGCAATGAAGGGGTTCGAAAAAAGAATAGCGAATGAAACTCAACCCGAAAGCCTTCCATAAATATATAAAAAGCAAGCTGGTATCTCTGATCTAGTCCATGATGGAGGATCAGCAACATCTGACCGTGATAAGGCTGTAGTGCTCAATGACTGATTCGTTAGTGTTTTCACCAAAGAAGATGATGCGAATATAAACTGTAGCCAACACCCAGTGCAGTCGCCATTGTGTGAATTAACTCTGACAGTAGATAATGTTCGAGACAAACGATGTAAACTCAACACAGATAAATCTGCAGGGCCAGACAATATACACCCACGGGTATTAAAATAATTTAGTGACACACTATCATTGCCACTCTATATCATCTTTTCAAAGAGCCTAGAAGAAGGAAATGTACCTAATATCTGGCGGCAAAGCAATGTAACGCATATTTTCAAAAAGGGCAACAAGAGATCAGCCGGTAACTATAGGCCTATCAGTCTAACTTCAATTTGTTGTAAAGTGTTAGAGTCCTTAGTGAGAGATAGCATAGTCAATCATATGACCCTCAACAACCTGTTCGCAGACCAGCAGCATGGATTTAGGGCAGGACGTTCACGCACGATGCAGCTATTGACAGTAATAGAAGCGTGGACAGAACTGCTGGACAAAGAGTTTTGCATAGATGCAATCTATTTTGATTTTCAAAAGCTTTTGACACTGTGCCACATTCAAGACTCCTCACCAAGCTACGTAGCTATGGAATTGGAGGCCAGGTCTCTACCTGGATCCTAACCTTCCTATCGTCCAGACACCAGAGAGTCTGCGTGAATGAATCATATTCACCATGGGCTGATGTCATTAGTGGAGTCCCACAGGGCAGTGTCCTAGGACCCATCTTGTTTCTGATCTATATCAATGTTCTGCCGGATGTTGTCCACAGCTACATAAAATTGTCTACCGATGACACTAAACTCTTCCTGGAAATTGCATCAGTAGAGGACTGCCATATACTACAAAAAGGTATTGTCAATCTTCAATTCTGGTCAGAACAGTGGCTACTGAAATTCCATCCCCAGAAATGCAAGGTAATGAGGATTGGTACGGACCACCCTGATTTTATATATGTAATGGCTGAATCTTAAGGCAAAGTGACTCAACTGGAAGTGACGATGTGCGAAAAGGATCTTGGGATCCATTTCGATGACAAGTTAACCTTCTACCAACATGTTGAGATGACGGTTAACAAGGCCAACCAGGTAGTTGGGCTAATCAGGCGATCATTCCATTATCTAGATGGAGAAATGTTCTGACTACTGTTTAAATCTTGAGTGAGGCTGATACTGGAATATGCTAATGCAATATGGAGCCCACGCTTCAAGACCGACATATCCAAGATAAAAAAAGTCCAGAGGCGGGCAACCAAACTACTACCGGGACTGTTCGATATGGCATATGAAGAAAGACTCAAACAACTAAAGCGTCCAACTCTTGCCTTCCGAAGAATTCGAGGTGATATGATCGAGACCTATAAATTCCACAACAATAAATACACTATAGAGCTTCACAGATTGGTTCTGGAAATGTCGACCACAACACGTTGACACAGCTACAAGCTTAGGAAGCACCACGCAAATAAATCACTGCACACACACACCTTCAGCAACAGCGTTATCAACAACTGGAACTCTCTTGCTGAGAATTTGGTAGTGGCACCCTCCCTTAACTGCTTCAAGCACCGACTAGATAAACACTGGTCCAAATATCTCTATACAGTCAACCTCCCTCAAATTCTCAGAACCAAGCACCAACCAGAATGTGATTCAGAGAAAGTTGGTACTATTTAATACCTTCAAGGGAATGTTATTCCGGGCACACTGATAAACATAAGTGTCTAACTACCCAAGTGTATCGACAAGGTGGCTCAGTCCTACCAATCATGAAAGAATACACCAAACTGAAAATCGTAAAACTACTATGCTGTTCCTGGTCCACGTTCTATTACTAGTCCACAGCCAACCTATAATGTAATTGTCCTACCAGCCCCACAAGTACATAAACAACTATTGTAAAAATGTAAACGTACTGCTAAGGTAGGTATATCATACCATTTCAGTAAGCTAATTATGCGAGTCAGCCTTACCAACCCCAACAGGTCGCTAGGTGAGTTCTTGCTGTATTTAAGTCCTATGTTTTAGTACCAGCCAACATATTGTTTATATCACCACACATATTAATCTGGACGAATACACCGAACTGTAACCATAACTGTCACAGCCCCCAAGTAAATTGACATGAAGGATTGGTCCTACCAATCACCAAACGTATTAATGATACATATTGTACATATCTCCACACATATTAATCCAGGACAGGTGGGCGCGCCCCACCATCCATATGAGGCCACATGTGCACTAATAAGGTGGGTCTGTCCTATCATTCAATCAAGCTTGCAAGGAGGGTCAGACTTTCAACCCACCCGATGTAAATATATGTATATATTGTACATTTGAAAAATTATGCTTATTGTATGTGGCTGAGCCAGGTGGGATTGCCCTAACAGCCCTTCAAGCCACATCATGAAGAACCAGAGGTTCCTGCACTTTGATAAGGTGGGTCTGTCCTACCAGATCAAGGATGTATATATGTACATTGTAAATTGTACATATACCACAGCAGCCCTATAATACAAACAGTTAAAAAAAGAAATTCAAGCATTATCCGTGCATTGCACAACCAACCACAGTAATGAAAAAAAAATTAGATTGGCAATATGCCAAACATGGCCTCCAACGTCGCAGCAGATGATGATGATGATGATGATGAAGATGATGATGATGATGATTGTTGTTTACCGCACTTATATATTTATCTATGTGCATGTTTATCAGAGCACCATTAAGTAGTTTCATTAATAGAGGTCTTGTTTTGTGTACAAGTTCATCAGTGCATTGTTAATATTCACATTGTTAGTAAGGCATGGTTACTTCAGCTCAATGGCTTGTTTGCATGAATCCTAGTTGTTTCGTCCCGATACCCATTCCCATGTCACGTCATTTTGCATCGTTGCCTGTTTGCCCTGGGATTTTTCTCCCATAATTCCAATCGCCATGGGTTGTTGCAACTCGTCTTTGATGCAGTACATAACATAATTCTCTGGGCAGTCTCTCAAGCTTAAATAGCTTCTGTGATAGAGCCTCGTGTGCAACAATTAGCTTACTGGGATCCAGAATCGCTTGTGTGCAGTTTTCTTCATCTGTTTCAAATCCAAGTTGTTTCAAGCAGCTGTATACCTTCTTAATTAGCATGTCTCTAGTGGAGTACGGCTCTGGGCATACAGGAAGGAAGTGTACGAGAGTTTCATCCTCAGTTTTACACAATGGGCAAATCATTGGCCCCCTTCTATTCTGCGTTGTGCCCTCAAGCAAATGGTATCTTTACACTTATAATTCAGCTTGAATGGTGGCTTTATATACCGAAATCTTATCCGTTTTGCAGCTTTCCCACAGTGTGTGCGCTTTTCCCACTTCACTGGAATTTATGTTGAGGTACTGCAGTGTTTTCTTCTAAGCAGCTTCTTAGTTTCCTGTACCAGTAGGCATGAACCTGAGCTGACACCAGTTCCTTCCACTTCACTTTGCTCGGTAACTCTTTAAAAAGGCTATATGCAGAGGGCAAACTATACATATTGAGGATTTGTATCGTTTTCACCACCCAAGTGTGTGATGTTTCTGCTTCTGTATGTATCATCCTTCACTTGTCTGGAGCACCCACACTTATACGAACTTCATCATCAGTATCATTATCATCATTTTACGAGGCATAAGCCATTGGTTTTTTATTGCCTCCATGTTTTTGTTGTAGTATGACTTGCTCAGTCCAATTCAAAAGTTCTTTCTTTGATATTTAGTTTGGTCTTGAATAATTTGACTGTTGTTGATTAATTAAATCTCCTAGAAACCGTTAGATTTAAGAGTTTAACCCTTAGTACTCTAATGTCAACATTCTATCTTTAGCTGTATAAATAACAAAGAAGCCGGTGTACATTTCTCAACAGATTGGTTAATGATGTTGATGTCTATGACAGCAACATCACCCACTAAATTTACCAAAAAATGAAAACTAGATCATCTTTTATTTAATATGAAAATTTAAAATCTTGACAGCAGAGCGGCAAGGGTTAACACTGATTTGTGGAAATGCTGTGGTGCAGATGGGTGTTCCCCGCATCAGCTGCGGTGTGCCGCCTACCCCATGGTTACACCCTGCTGTGCCTAGCATTTGTTTGCATGCCGACTTTTGGAGGCAGTGGTTGGTCTTATTGCTGTTGTTTTCATTTTCTGTGTTTGTTGCTATCTCTACGCTTGTGTCGCTTCACGCTACCACAAAATGCAGATGTGGAAGCAGAGATTTATCTACCAATAATTGTGTAGATCGCCGGGTAGTGTCGGGCCATTCCAGTGTATCATGTCGACTCGCCACACCACAAGTGCATGACGAGTGATGACGCTGGTTAGCATCCGGTCTCGGGGTGACGGACCCTGTACGAGACTGCCCTGCGGGAAACAAAAACTGGCTCCTAAGGCCGGTGGAACTCAATCGTTCCGGTGGGGCCATGCGACCATTGTCGCGAACGTTAAACACAATGGTCTCATTCCACGAGTTTGTGTCACCAGTATGCATGTCCATAGCAATTTCGTGATCTATGAACTTACAAGATTTGATTTGGTGACCTAAAAATATAAGTCTATACAATGAGTTTACCTAAACAATTAAAAATATACTAGATAAAACTACAATAAGAGCATGCGAAAATACAAGACATAGAGACGGGTAGATGAACTTTTAAACATGGGCTCCCAGAGGTACCACACAGACTCGTAGGTCCACAGAGGTATCCCCACAAGGGAGGCTCCCGTACATGAGACTTAGCTAGTTAACTTAACATAAGTTATTATACCTCTAAGCTGAAAGGAGGAAGGTTATCTCGGACGAAAAGTGATGTCCTCACGCGGGCACTACTCCTAGTGCAAGTTTTGGGTGAGGAGTATTATCCTGGCATGGACCGTCGTCGCTGAATCCTTGCGAGAGGCAAGTGCCTCGCGTGGGCCTCTGTCTCGGGAAGGTGTCGCCACTGCTAAAGTGGAAGAAGAATAGTAGGCAAAAATGGGCATACTCTAATATTTCAATCAAAAATGCTTTAGAAAGAAAAGACCATACCTAGTGAGATCATGACTATAGGGATGTGTACTGTTTTACGTGAAGACGGGACGGGGATTCCCGATGAATTCCCTTGTCACCATCTTATGTAGTTCTCAGTTTGCTGTATTAGTAGTTGCCGCTTTATTTCTGCAGACCTTCTGCTTTGCTTAATTCCTTTTAGTTGTTTTCAGAACAAGAATTAGTTTAGGCCACAAATGGCTGATATCTACCTAGCTATTAGACACGGCTGTCGCGGAGAACAGATGCCTCAAAGACACCAATACTAGTGACAGCGCTCATACATGTTACGTAGCAGGATCTCCGAATGGGATAAGAATCCGGACATCCCACCCCGCAACCACATAAAACATTACAAGACATGGGTTACATTTCACAAAACCATTATTAGACCATTTCTCCTAACGGTATGGTGGGGGTAAGAGAGACGAATTCCCACCGTAAATCTCCTTCCCGCAAGGGCGTGGCAGATTTAAATATCATGCCCAGACATTTTAATAGAATTCGGTGGGAATGAGCATCTTGCCCGTCACCCGTTCCTATGGAACTAACCGTTTTACCTGTCATTAGGTTTATATACAAGTTGCCAGTTTTGCACTACGGTGCGGGAGGATTGTCAGTGAATAAGATAATAAATAATACATGTGTTTTCGCAGTGCTTTCCTACATTGGCCTAAAGTGCTAACTACTAAGTATCCGAAGATACATGGGAATGTGTATGTGACACCACACCCTGGCCATCATTGCTCGGAAACCCCAATAGTTTCCCAGAGTCGGATCAGCCCATGGTGTGAATGGGGACATCCAAACAATTAAGAAGCCACAAGGCTGAGTGGAACACGAAGAGACAAAATCCTACTTGTGAGTCTTACCGGAATGCGGGGCTAGATTATCGCACTACCGTAAGAGAAGAGTATATTACACAGTATGTAATGAGGAAAGTGTCTCTGATCATTTTGAACCTATCCTATTGAGCTGAATAGAAACGGTTTAGTTGGTAGCATGCCAGGCTAAACAGAGTTATAGCACGGACAGCGACCTCAGTGAAAAATTGTTGGTGGCGGGAGAATGTGCTGCATATATAAGTGTTGCTGTATAGTGTTTCCTACAAGCACTGCAGTCCTATATTTTCCATGAATAAACAAAACATATGAACGGATGGTCACTGGCCATATATATACAACATCTAACCAGAACAACCAATACGGTGTCGAATGATCAAGATATATATTTATATCAGTACAGGTTAACGAACCTACCATAGTGCGGTTAGCAATATGTTGAGGACAATGAGAATAATTATCAACAAATACAGAAATTATAACTAGCGGTCCTAAGACCGTACGGTTCCTTTTAGTTATCGGGAGCGTTATGGTGTATACAATATAATTAACAAAACCTATATAGAGAAATAATTAAACTGTGAGGTATAGTTGCTTGAATTCTTGGTAGTCATTCCTAAGTTAGGCTACCGTGTTACTGACATTGATGCGTCGATGCGTAGTCAACGTGAGATGATGCGCTCTCCGGAAGCTGGAAAGTTCCCGCAAGCTGTTTTCCGCAAACAAGACTTCCGCAAGAACACGCATGGCGGGAGGAGTACATCGCCTAGTGTAGTAGGCCTAATAGAATGTCTAACGAGCAGTCAGTAAAAGATACGATAGTACTACGTGGTGAAGAAAGTTCCGGTATACTGATGGCACGGATGGAAGGTGTAAACAACCCATCACCAGCGGGGGTTGTTAGAGGCAAACAAGGATACAAAACAAAGCTTCACGGTGCTGGGTACGTCAGCCAGCTCTGAAGATGCACCTGGCAGAGTTTACTTGCTGCGGTCGAAAGTCGAAAGAACCGACACGATATTAGTGTGGCGGCGATTGAAATACCACTTTTAGGCGTGGCCGGCAGATCCGGCGAGTCATCCATCAAAGAACAACCCGTCTCTCCATCTGTAGACTCACATATTCTGGCCGTAAAGGCCTCACCGCACATTTGTGTTCCGAATGTAGCTATTAGTATTCGTGAACAATTATCAGAAGTTCCAAATTACTCCCGCAAATAGGGAGTTACAAAATTGTTTTTACTGTGGTGGGTTGGCTACTGGTAGCTACGGGAACGCGACAGAAACTGAAGTCATAAGCATAATATCTGTCGATCGTAGCTAATACAGGTCTACCCTGTTTGGCCGCTGGACGAGGGTGCTCTCGATCTCTGGATCGCTTCTCCTTTTATACGCCTCGTGATGTCACAGGCGCAGGCTTCATCCAATCATAGTTCGAGCAAGAGCCAATCAGCGCGCAACTAATAATAGCGCAGTCAAACGTTCTAGAACATTCTAGAAGCTTTGTGTCCATGTGGTTATGATGTCACGGCAATATTTTGAAGATAATCATGAAGAGTTTTCCCTGGATAACTCAGCCATTTCTCAACCTATTTTGAAATGGTTTACAGATTTGAAAAGCCCGTTGAATTCTGGTCTTGATTTATGCCAGGCTTAACGGGAACAGAATCAATAATGATTACAGGGTATCATATTGGTACACTAAAAGCGCCATCCTGTCAAGGTCATAACTACGCGCTCCATATAAGCAGCGTCCTGTCGCGCGCATGCGCATCAGGCGTTTTAACCAACTAATCATTTTTCGACACGCTATCTCTCCCATAGGCCTATATACGCTTATGGCTCTACCCAGAGGGGCGTGTTCAGGAAAGGAATCCAGGACGGGCGGCGTGTACCCAGCTCAGCTGGTACGGCCGGTATCTGACCGGTCGATCCGAACTACACCACCCCCTCCTAGGGCCGAGGCCACTCTGCTATTGCCTTAGATTTTGATGGTTGTGTAGCCACTCCATCACCGGATATGACGTGTCCCAGGAACTCAACGCTCTGTCTGAAGAGATGACATTTCTTGGCCGTGCGGAAGCGGAAGAGCACGGTGTCCAAATTGGTCACGGTTTGCTCAAACGTATGTCCAAAGACTATTACATCATCGATATAACAGAGACAGATCTCCCATTGCAGGGTGGTTAATACCTGCTCAATGAGTCGCTCAAAAGTTGTGGGAGCATTGCACAACCCATAGGGCATCTTGCAGAATTGGAAAATCCATATCAGCTTCATCCATGGCTACTTGCCAGTAACTGCTAGCTAAATCAAGGATACAAAACCACTTGGCTCCGGACAAAGAATCCAAGGCCTGATCTATCCGAGGTAATGGATAAGCATCCTTAATGCTAAGATCATTAAGGCGGCGGTAGTCTATACAAAACTGCAAGGTTCCGTCCTTTTTGCCTGCTAGCACTATAGGGCTAGCCCATGGAGATGAGTCTGACTGGGATTCTGCATATCCGGTGGTGGTGATGGTGTCTGTGTGGTTGGTGGTGATGATCTGGGGGGAGCACTAGCGGGCGGGGCGATATCTGCACCCTCTATCTTGTTGATAGGATGGAGTTGGCATCGGTTATTCTTTTCCCGCTCCAGAAAGTTCTCAATGCGTACCGTGGTTGCTGTTAATTGGGCCAAACTTCCGTGGTTGCCGAGAAACAGTTTTTCTTTCAGGGCGGGTTCACCGCTTAATGCATCGATGAAGGTATCTAGATGCAAATGTATCATGCCCTCCGTATTGCTTCTCGGATAGGCGCAGGTGACTAGCCTACTAATTCGGCTAGCCAACTCAGGAAGAGTTTCTCCTGCGTGTCGTCAAAGAATTTTTAAGTTGAAGACGACTGGTTTCTCCGAGGGCTGTGTCGCCAAATCGCTCCATTAGTGCTCGTTCCAACTGTGTGTAGGTGGGTGTGTAATCCGTTCCCAGATCCGCAAGAACTTGAAGGGCTTTTCTGAAATGTTTTGCGGCGAGATATTCACCCATTTGTCGATCATCCCAGTGGTTAGTCCGACTTATGATCTCGAACTGTATCTTATAATTGGTCCAGTCATTCTCCCCACTAAATTCGGGAGGGAGGATGACTCGGCCAAGACCATGGGAAGAATGCAGTGGTTAAAATCTTGGTGGTGCGGGGATCTGAGTAGTTAAGGATTGTACAGAGGTTGGTCGTAGTGCAGATGGTGGTTGTGTTGGTGTTTCTCATCGAAGCCGATGCCGAGGAGCCAGGACACGCATACTCCGATTTAATGAGTCTGCCCCATCTGTAGAGCCATAGACCGGCATGGGTCTATGGACGGGAGGCGGATTATTGTGAAGATTGCACAGTCATTCCTCCCGAGGTGAGGACTGACGTTCCTCATATGGCGGTGGTGATGTCGGCTGATGATCATGATGTGTCGCATGACTGATATACCGACGAAACAGTGGTCGAATACCTCCCGATAGTGCCGCTGTAATCCCCTTGAGTACAGTGTTTCGCTAGAAGGGGGCGGTGCGGGAGGTTGTCTATATTGTGGATTATCACCCGGCCATACTGTTTCCGTAGATGACACGGGTGAACGATAGTAGTCTGAAGGGCTGTAGATATGCCCATACTCGGGTCTTTGTCGGAGTCGTCCACGATTCGGCCCTGTTGGTGTTGGCCTGTCGCGGAAGTCTAATATGGTTCTATATTCTGTTCCCACCTGTGAGGCATCTCGAAAGGTGCCATCGCTAACAGGCGAAAACAGGTTATAGTGCGGAGTTGTTGATTCCACTGAATTTCTGGCATAGTCGGTGAGCATGTGTGCTGAGAATCTGCCGTATGAGGTTACCTCTTGATTGGGGAATCTTCGCTGAACGGAGATGGTACTGAACTGAGCTCACTATATGGTGTGGGCGTGAGTTTTCTGCGTGTCATTACTAATTTTCTTCGAGTCCCACATCGGGCGCCTCTTGTAGTTCACCGGGTAGTGTCGGGCCATACTGGTGTATCATGTCGACTCGCTGCACCGCAAGTGCACGACGAGTGATGACGCTCATTAGCATCCGGTCTCGGGGTGATGGACCTTGTACGAGACAGCCCTGGTGGAAACAAAAACTGGCTCCTAAGGCCGGTGGAACTCAATTGTTCCGGTGGGGCTGTGCGACCATCGTCGAGAACGTTAAACACAATGTCTCATCCTACGAGTTTGTGTCACCAGTATGCCTGTCCATAGCAATTTCGTGATCTATGGACTTACAAGATTTGATTTGGTGACCTAAAGATATAAGTCTATACAATGAGTTTACCTAAACAATTAAAAATATGCTAGATAAAACTACAATAAGATCATACGAAAATACGAGACATAGGGACGGGTAGATGAACTTTTAAACATGGGGCTCCTGGAGGACCCACACAGACTCGTAGGTCCGTAGAGGTGTCCCCGTAAGTGAGGCTCCCATACACGAGACTTAACTAGTTAACTTAACATACGTTATTATACCTCTAAGCTGAAAGGAAGAAGGTTATCTCGGACGAAAAGTGATGTGCCTCATGTGGGCATTACTCCTAGTGCAAGTTTTGGGTGAGGAGTATTATCCTTGCATAGACCATCGTCGCCGAATCCTTGCGAGAGGCAAGTGCCTCGCGCGGGCCTCCATCTCGGGAAGGTGTCGCCACTGCTAAAGTGGAAGAAGAATAGTAGGCAAAAATGGGCCTACTCTAATATTTCAATCAAAAATGCTTTAGAAAGAAAAGACCATACCTAGTGAGATCATGACTATAGGGATGTGTACTGTTTTACGTGAAGACGGGACGGGGGGATTCCCGATGGATTCCCTTGTCACCGTCTTATGTAGTTCTCGGTTTGCTGTATTAGTAGTTGCCGCTTTATTTCTGCGGACCTTCTGCTTTGCTTAATTCCTTTTGGTTGTTTTCAGGACAAGAATTAGTTTAGGCCGCAAATGGCTGATATCTACCTAGCTATTAGACACAGCTGTCGCGGAGTACAGATGCCCCAAAGACACCAATACTAGTGACAGCGCTCATACATGTTACTTGGCATGATCTGCGAACTGGATAAGAATCCAGACATCCCACCCCGCAATCACATAAAACATTACAAGACATGGGTTACATTTCACAAAAGCATTATTAGACCATTTCTCCTATCGTTATGGTGTGGGGGGGGAGACGAATTCCAACCGTAAATGTCCTTCCCGCAAGGGTGTGCCAGATTTAAATATCATGCCCAGACATTTTAACAGAATTCGGTGGGAATGCGCATCTCGCCCATCACCGGTTTCTATGGAACTAAACGTTTTACCTGTCATTAGGTTTATATACAAGTTGCCAGTTTTGTACTGTGGTGCGGGAGGATTGTCAGTAAATAAGATAATAATTAATACATGTGTTTTTGCAGTGCTTTCCTACATTGGCTTAAAGTGCTAACTACTAAGTATCCGAAGATACACGGGAATGTGTAAGTGACACCACACCCTGGCCATCACCGCTCGGAAACCCCAATAGTCTCCCAGAGTCGGATCAGCCCATGGTGCGGATGGGGACATCCAAACAATTAATAAGCCACAAGGGTGAGTGGAACACGAAGAGAGACAAAATCTTACTTATGAGTCTTACCGGAATGCCGGGCTAGATTATCGCACTACCAGAAGAGAAGAGTATGTAATGAAGAAAGTGTCTCGGATCATTTTGAACCTATCCTATTGAGCTGAATAGAAAAGGTTTAGTCGGTAGCATGCTGGGCTAAACAGAGTTATAGCCCGGACAGCGACCACAGTGAAAAATTGTTGGTGGTGGGAGAAAGTGTTGCATATATAAGTGTTGCTGTATAGCGTTTCCTATGTGCACCTCAGTCCTATATTTTCTATGAATAAACAAAACATATGAACGGATGGTCACTGGCCATATATATACAAAATCTAAACGGAACGAACAATACGGTGTCGAATGATCAAGATATATATATATCAGTACAGGTTAACGAACCTACCATAGTGTGGTTAGCAACACCTTGAGGAAAATGAGAATAATTATCAACAAATACAGAAATTATAACTAGGGGTCCTAAGACCGTTATGGTTCCTTTTAGTCATCGGGACCGTTATTGCGGATACAATATAATTAACAAAACCTATATAGAGAAATAATTAAACTGTGAGGTATAGTTACTTGAATTCTTGGTAGTTATTCCTAAGTTAGGCTACCGTGTTACTGAAATTGATATGTCGAAGCGTCGTCGACGTGGGATGATGCGCTCTCCGGAAGCTGGAAAGTTCCCGCAGGTTGGTTCCCGCAAGCTGTTTTCCACAAACAAGACTTCCGCAAGAACACTTATGGTGGGAGGAGTACATCGCTTGGTGTAGTAAGCCTAATAGAATGTCTAACGAGCAGTCAATAAAAGATACGATAGTACTACGTGGTGAAGAAAGTTCCCATACACCGATGGCACAGATGGAAGGTGTAAACAACCCGTCACTAGCGAGGGTTGTCAGAGGCAAACGAGGATACTAAACAAAGCTTCATGTTGCTGGGTACGTCAGCCAGCTCAGAAGACGCACCGGGCAGAGTTTACTTGCTGCAGTCGAAAGTCGAAAGAACCGACAAGATATTAGTGCGACGGTGATTGAAATACCACTTTTAGGCGTGGCCAGCCGATCCGGCGAGTCATCCATCAAAGAACATCCCGTCTCTACATCTGTAGACTCACATATTCTGGCCGCAAGGGCCTCACCGCAAATTTGTGTTCCGAATGTAGCTGTTAGTATTCGTGAACAATTATCAGAAGTTCCAAATTACTCCCGCAAATAGGGAGTTACAAAATT
This sequence comes from Chaetoderma sp. LZ-2023a, assembly GCA_034401795.1. Taxonomy (NCBI): domain Eukaryota; kingdom Metazoa; phylum Mollusca; class Caudofoveata; order Chaetodermatida; family Chaetodermatidae; genus Chaetoderma; species Chaetoderma sp. LZ-2023a. Next base: position 1,323,975 of record CM067364.1, read on the forward strand.
GTTTTTACTGTGGTGGGTTGGCTACTGGTAGCTACGGGAACGCGACGGAAACTGAAGTCATATGCGTAATATCTGTCGATCGTAGCTAATACAGGTCCAACCTGTTCGGCCCCTTGCCGAGGATGCTTTCGATCTCTGGATCGCTTCTCCTTTTATACTCCTCGTGATGTCACAGGCGCAGTGTTCATCCAATCATAGTTCGAGCAAGAGCCAATCAGCGTGCAGCTAATAATAGCGCAGTCAAACGTTCTAGAACATTCTAGAAGCTTTGCATCCATGTGGTTATGACGTCACGGCAATATTTTGAAGATAATCATGAAGTTTTCCCTGGATAACTCAGCCATTTTTCAACCGATTTTGAAATGGTTTACAGATTTGAGAAGCCCGTTGAATTCTGGTCTTGATTAATGCCAGATTTATCGGGAACAGGCAATCAATAAGGATCACAGGTACCATCTTGGTACACTAAAAGTGCCATCCTATCTTGGTCATAACTACGCGCTCCATATAAACAGCGTCATGTCGCGCGCATGCGCATCAGGCGTTTTAACGAACTTAGTCGTTTTTCGACACGCTATCTCTCCCATAGGCCTATATACGCTTATGGCTCCACCCAGAGGGGCGTGTTCAGGAAACGAATCCAGGACGGGCGGCGCATACCCAGCTCAGCTGGGATGGCCGGTATCCGACCGGTCGATCCGAACTACACCACCCCCTCCTAGTTTGACATCCGTGGCAAACGATCGCGCATGGCGGATCGACGCACAGACGTACACTAGGCGGGAATTATAAACTTCCCGGGTAGGCGCGTGGCCGGAGAGGAGTAGTGGCGCATTAGACACGTATTCAAGAGACAGAGCACATAGGGGTGCCAAGAGGAGGGGGAGGCCTATTTCTAGTTTTTTATTTTTGACCTGGAATTATTTTTCCAGGCCTTTCTTTTTTTCTTTTTTTATTTCTAATATTACGGTGCATGCTATAACTTTATTTAGTTGATGATTCTAAACAATAGCTCACATGGGTATTCTTTCTGAGTGCGGCTAATCATGATCTCCACAAAGAACACCCAAACTCCAACGTACCACAATTTATATTTGTAAGTATACATATAAAAATATAATAAGAAAAAGACAAGGTATATCTAGACCATGTAACATACCCGTACGAGCTATTTATTTATTAAATCACACCGTATTACTTGCGCACCCCGGGTAAATAACGGGGTACGCAACACATATCACTTAGCACCATTATTATAAAATATCTATTTGCGGCCCGTTATTGCGGGTCCACAACGGTCAGCTCTCGCTGGCCTCATACCCGTCCTGATGCCTGAGACAGGAAGAAAAATAATAAGAAAAATAAGATATATATAATAATAATAACATAAGAATTGGTTTATCAGGCAGCCTCAGCATAGCTGAGACTGCATGACGGGATTGTGAAGTTATTGCACTGTGGGATGTTATATTCTGTACGTCGCACATGACGTTCTTACAACATCGGAGTCCGCAGTGCTCATTTCATGTGAGACACAACTGGGCACTGAAGTGTGCGGCTGTGTCGGATAACCGTAGTCATCCTAAGGACGGGATTCAATTGATCTAACATATATAATAAGAAGAAAAGTATTTTTAAAATAAAGTAATAATTAATACATTTCCACGAATCGCCTATTGATATATTGATCACACCTCTGCAGCAAAATTTCCCCATTGAGTCTGGGTCCCGCGACTGACGGTGGTGGGTTGCGGTGGATGCACTGTCATTGGTGAGATGCTTTCACTATTATTGGCACTGTCTGAAACATCCGAAGTGATGGTGGCGAAAATATGCGCGTCCATTATGTCTCTCACAGTTACCACTGGTTCTAATATATTCATCCGTATAGCAGCGATGGTACTAGTGGTTGCCATTGTTGCTGATGCGGTGGTGATGGTAGCTGTCATGGTGGCGGCTTCAGCTGTCGTGGTGGTCGCTGTAGCTGTTGTGTTGATGGCGGCGAGCTGTACGGTAGGCTGAAGTCGTAGTGCGGGAGCAGATACGGCGGGAGACGACATCTTCCGAAACCCAGCATGCTTTAGTAGACGACTTGCGGTGATGTTAGGCACAGGCTGGATATTATGTGTGTGGGCAATCCGTCTCTTCTTTCCCGCGTATGGACGTTCCAGCGTGGTTCCCTTTCTGATTGCTGGGTCAGAAAGGCGAGGAGGCGGATGCTGAATAACACGGGTCGGAGTTACACTTATTGTCACAGGCTGCGACGGTCCTGGTCCTTCATCTATGGAAAGTTCGGGTGGAGATGGAGACTGCGGGTAACTTGGAATATCTATTTCCGCAGGTGTCGTAATTACCACTGAAATCAGTTGAGTGGCTAACACTGTTTGAGATACTACAGTGGCAGGTGTAGTGACCGTAGCCGGATGACTAATAACTGATGCGGGTGCTGCCGAATTGGTTTCTGCGCGAGATTTTCGCTTCTTACGCTATTTCAGGACCAGTGTGGATGAAGTGACAAGTACCGGCGTAACACTTCCAGATGCGGCTGTGGGCAGAATTTCACGTCTGGCTGTCGGTACGTTGCTTAATGTAGCCACGGGAAGACGATGGCTAACGGGATATCTGCGAGTAGTGTTCTTCGTGCGGGCCATTTCCTCGGTTGGGAGAACTTTATCCGGCAGCCGAGATTCGAAGCGGGTGGCTAAAACGGCACGATCCTCGTTCTTTTCCGCACGAACTAACATCACTTCCAACACACAGTGATGATAACGGAGCGCGTGTGTCACCCTGTAGCGAGTAGTGGTGTAGAGATACTGGCACATCACACAAAAGGCTGACTGGAAACGATGATCCTTATTAACATGAATGGTGCGGTCGGATTTCCTAGTGAAAGTTCTGGTACATGGCTCTCTGCTAGCTAACAATGAGTTACATGGGAACCGCTTTGGAACTGGTACCGATTCTTCTTCAGATGAATCCGACAACGCTAAATCTTCAAGGAGTGACATCTTGTTCCTGCATGGTAGTTAGTTGCGGGAACTTTATTCAAAACCTAATGCCATCTCTCTTCATGGTTTATAACTTTCCAGGCCAAATTTAATAATGAAATAATAAGAAGAAAAACAGCAGAATTTGGTTTGCGACACGAAAGAAGCCTAATCCTATGTTCTTCCCTGGTGTCGAGTTTTGATGGGAAGACAAAGTTTCAGAGCGCGCTTCCTCCCTTTATACTATTTGGTGACGTCACAGGCGGCGGATGACCACACCTAAAAGTTTTAACAGGTGATTCTGTCATCCTTATATGCATGTTTCCTCGTTTTCGGGCCTGGACGTCATAGGATTAATTTCTCCAATATAAAGGAAGTACTTTTAATTATAGGAAGAATGGCTCGTTAAACTTGTCTTTATTTCACACATTTAACAGCCTCCGATCAACATGAAAACGTGGTACTACTTCACGGGGGTGCCACTGCGGACTCAAGTGGCTGTGCAGTACCTCCGGTGTCTCCACGTGTAAAGGTTCATGAGCTGTCTCTATATGTTATGTATTATTCAAATGCACATTGTTATCTAGCGAAATTTATTGTTTGTATAGGTTATATTTTCTTAGTTATTATTTTTAGATTTATCACAAATCCTTGTAAGTCCATAATTTAAAAATTGATATGGACAGGCCTACCGGTGACACCAATTCGTGGGCTGACACCGTTCAATTTAATGTTAGCAGCAATGGTCGCACAGCCCCACCAGAACAATTGATTTCCACCGGCCTTAGGAGCCAGTCTTTGTTGACCACAGGACTGCGTCGCACGGGATCCGATACCCAGAGACCAGGAGCTAACCAGCCATCTTGTTCGTCGTGCATATGTGGCGTGGCGACTCGACATCACACACAGGAATGGCCCGACGCAACCCTGCGAGCTACACTCTGACATTGATACAGGATGCATATCGGGCATATCTTTCATATAGTATTTGGTTTGAGGATTGTTTCTGCCGAAATGTATAACATGCGTTTTATCTGTGTTGAAAGATAGTTGCCATATCTGTGACCACTTACATATTTTGTCTATGTTGTCCTGAATCTGACAGGTAGCTGGGTTGCCATATATCTTTGTGTCATCTGCAAATATTTTGCAGTGGCAGGTTAGGCCGTCAGGTAGGTCATTTATATGTATATATATATATATATATATATATATATATATATATATATATATATATATATATATATATATATATATATATATATATATATCAGAAAAAGCATGGGTCCCAGGACACTTCCTTGAGACACGCCGCTGGTCACCTCAATCCAGTCTGATGTTGTATCATTGATCCTTACTCTCTGGCTTCTGTTACATAGGTATATTCCTATCCATCTTACTAAGTTGTCGCCAATATCATGGCTTCTCAGTTTTGTTTGGAGTCGTTTGTGTGGTAGTGTTGAATGCTTTTGAGAAGTTTAAATATACTGCATTGACAGGTTCATTTGAGTCAGGTTTGGCTGTTATATCTTCGAGGTATTCTAGTAGTTGAGTTTTATATGATCTATTATGTCTGAATCCATGCTGGCATTTGGCAAATAGATTGGCTGTTTCCAAAAAAAATACAATGCTGTCTCTTATAAAAGACTCTAGGACTTTACATAAGTTAGAGGTGAGACTGATTGGTCTGCAGTTGCTTGGGTCGTTTTTGGAACCTTTTTTGTGTATGCAGCATACATTTGCCATTTTCCAGATGTCAGGTAATATGCCTTCTTCCAGATACATGTTAAAGATTATGCATAGTGGTGTACTAATTTCTTTAGCCGCCTCCTTTAATAATCTCACTGGTCTTTCATTCAGGCCATTGCTTTTATTGGGGTTGGGTCCTTTCAATTTATTTTAGATGGCAATGGGTGTTATTATTATGTCTTTTAGTACAATACCATAGCCTCTGGGGCTAATGATTGGTGTAGAATAAAGATTTTCTGAAGTGAACATACTTGAAAAGATTTGTTAAGAATGTTTGCTTTTTCCTTATCATCTGTAGTCATAGTGCCATTAGCTGAGTTACGTAGCTTACTAATTGATTCACGTAGAACTGTTTTACTCTTGACATAGTTCCACAGAGCTTTGGGATTTCTCTTGCGTTCACTTGCTACTTTATGGTTAAAGGTTTGTTTTGATTTTCTGATGCACGCTGTCGCTTTGTTTCTAGCAATTTTTAAAGGGCATAATCTGTGGTTTTCTTTGTTTCATTGTATCTTTTGTATGCCCGATTTTTTGCTATTTAGTGATTCTTTTGTGGGTATGGTAAAGCCAGAGGTGCTTTGTCTTACCGCGTTTTTTATGAAGAGATATAGTCCTCTTTTATTGTGATAAATATTTTGTGTAGGAGGTCCCAAGCTTCTGATGCATTAAGTTCATGCAGATGATTCCAGTCAGTCGTTCTAAGTCTTTTCTCATTTCCGTATACCGTCCTTTATTCAACAGTAGCTTTGGCGTAGCTATTTGTTAGTTTGTGCTTAAGATGTCAGGATGTAGTGATATTTGTAGAACATCATGGTCACTTTTTCCTAGTGAAGGTAGGTGGGTTGTTTCGTGGACGATGTTTTGGGTGTTTGTTAAAATTAGATCCAAAATATTTTAGGTCTGATTTATTCTATGTCGTGTCGCATTAGTAACTAGTTGCTGTAGAAAAATATTGCTGCTAGCTTTAAGAAATGCATCTTTGTCTTCAAATCCAGTGCACCAGTTAATCGATGGGAAGTTAAAATCCCCTACTATAAGAATGTGGTCTGCATTTGCTGTATCAACTTTGTTTAGTAGATTTACGAGTTTGTTATTGTCTGAGCTGTCTGAGTTGGGATTTCTGTAGATACAACCAACAAGAATTTTTTCCTTTTGTTGTGTCGTCCATGTACTCCACAAAAATTCCTGAAAGCTGTCATTCGTCTGTTTATATAGGATTCGTCTATATATATATATATATGCAGCTTAACACTAGCTGGAGGTGGTTGTTGTGGGAGGGAGCGGATATGGAAACTGCAATACCAAGAGAAGGGTGTATGTAGCTATTTTTACTGATTGGTACAAGTTCTGGATTCAATTCAATTCAATTCAAAATTTTTTTAATTTTATAGTAGCATTTCACATTTATTTTACAAAGGACAGGTAGTCAATCAAAGGCACAGCCTATGTGGTGATGGACCCCTAACATATATTAGACAAAGAAACATTACAACATTAAATTACTGTACATGCCACAAATAACAACATTACAACACTACATGTAATGCGCACATATTTTTATATATATATGTATATCTGGGGGTGTTTTCCACTTGCACCCACAGTATATATGAATTATTTTTATATTTTTAACATATAGTGCTAGAAGATCTGCAGTTTTAAGTTGCTAGAGATAATGGGGGAGAGGGGTGGGAAGGTGGGGGGGGGGGGCAAAGGGGTGTTCATCGAGCTTAAAAACAGTAATCCAGTATGTGATGTATTATTATTATTATTATTATTATTATTATTATTATTATTATTATTATTATTGATACTAATATAGTGTATGATGAGCCATAATGTATGATGGGCCATTGTGGTAAAGATAATCTTCCTAAAATTAATTAGATTGGTAAATCCATCAGACTTCCACAGCCATACTCCCTACTCATGTGTGATTACTGTATTCTGTGGCTGTAGGTCCTCAGATCCATTCTTGACTTGAGTGTACCGAGTCCTGCTTTCTTGAGATCACCTCGTAGCATGCTTAGCAGATTTATGCGAATTCCAGGGCTCTCTGTGCTGGTGTCTCTTCTGCCATACTTAGCACATGGCCAAACATGGACCATCTTTGCTGGGCGACTTTTACAGACAGCGGCGACGTATTACACATCTTGCATAGTGCATCAATGGAAATTATGCTGTCTGGCCATCGGTGTCCAGTGATGGTGCATAGGTGTTTGCGGTGGCAGGCATCGAGTTTGTCTAGAGCTGCCTTTGGAGCTGCCCAGCTGTTACAGTTATACAGCATCAAGGCTACGCAGGTTGCATTGTATAAACGTAGCCTCTTTATCAAGGGCATCTTTGATCTACGAATGCATAGCTTCCAGAAGAACTGGAAAGCTATATTCCCCATGATGCAGCGTGCAGAAATGTCAGCAGTACTGCAAAGCAGTGAGCCCAAGATTTTACTTTTCCTCCATGGTTCGCCGCCACGAAGTGGGTCGTCATTTTCTACAGTTGCATGCTTTGTCCATAGGTATATGTGGGGGAACTCTGTTTTGGATTCATTCATAGAGATTCTCAATTTTTAGTTTGCTTACAGCTATTGGGAGAAGTTCGTCAAGGGGTTTCTTTTCCTCGTCTATGAATTCCACATCGTCGGCATATTCCATGACTACCGGCATGGCCAGTATTGACACAAGGGGGTGGGGGGTGGTGTTTGATCTTGTGGAACTTTCCCGCACAGATTTCAATGCGGCAGCAAGGTAGCAGGTGAAAAGCACCGGAGATAGACCATCTCCCTGTGGGGAGCCAATTGATGTCTCAAACTCTACAGACTTGACTGACTTGACTCGTACTCTCAGCTTGGTGTCTGCAAGCAGTAGTTTCACTAGTCGTAGCTCATCTTCATTGCAACTGCCCTGGCGTAGTACATCTAAGATCTTTGAGTGTTTAATTGTGTCGAAGGCTCATGACATGTCAATGCCCATTTTGTGGAAGTCCCAGTGTTTGGACATGACTACTGACACAAGCATGCATTGAGTCCATATCTGCGCAGCTGCGTCCACGTTTGAAGCCACTTTGACATGATCTGGTGAAGTAATCGAGCTTGTCTCGGATGCAGCATAGAGTAACATTGGATAGGATTTTCCGTATGCTGTTGAGGAGCACAATGGGCTGCTGATTGGCTGGGGGCCCAGGTGGCTTCTTGGGCTTGGGTAGTGCGATAAGCGTGCCTTGGCCTACAGTGTCGATGGAAAGGTGGTGCATAAAAGCTGAATTGATTAGGTGCGTGATCAGTTTTGAGATAATGTCACTTGCATATTTGAATAGTTCATTGCTCATGCCATCATGTCCTGATGCACGTCCATTTTTCAGGGCTTTAAGTGCCTTCTCAACTTTTGTTTAGATTGGTGTTAGTAATGGCCTGGGGTCTCCTGAGAACGGGTGCAAGTGCTCATCATCATTGTCAGTGAACTGTTCCTTGAACCATTCTCGGTTTGCCTCGGTTTTTCCCTGGTCAGTTCCGATGGTGTCCTTCAGAGTTGTGTACAGTGAGTGGTGGTATGTAGTCGGTAACTCTCAGGGCTCGGGCTGGCTGACACATTTTGTGACACTCATCTGTGGCAGTGATTTCATCTGCTAGGGAGTCTGCCTGTTGAACAGCAAGATCTTTTAAGCGTTTGCTAGTGTGGCGCAGAATAATATTGTGCTCCCGGCATAGTTTGGTGCAGTCTTCACTTTGGCCACTTTGATAGATGCGCAGCCGTAATACTTTCTGCTCTGCTGACAGTTTTACTACTAGAGGGTCGTCAGTATACCTAGTTTGGTTGTTTTTAAGAACACCTATGGTGTTGGTAGTGGATGATTCCATAGATTTCAGTATTTTGCTTAGGTCTTCGTTTGGATCAGAGCTGACATTGATGTTAGCTATCTGCTCCCCGAGGGCTTTTTGTATGACATTTGAGTGTCAGTGTCGCTGATGTGTTTGGGTAGGTTGTAGGTGACTCTACCCTCTTGCCTGGTATGGTATTTATATATTAGGTAGAAATTGTTCATCTGAAGGTGTGTAATGACTAGCTTATGGTCAGAATTGAGGTATGTGCCTCCATACGAACGAGCGTTCCGAAGTAAGGGTTTTGCTGCTGTCTTGCATAGTATGAAGTCTATTTGGTTGAAGACAACTGTTGTAGCCTTAGAACCTTTTGGGGCTTTGCGATCAGTAATGTGTCCAGTCCATGTTGTCCGGTGACGGCATGGGTGTTTGAAAGCCGTATTTGTGACGACTAGGCTATTGGAACTGAGGAATGCCACCAGTGCATCTCTATTGCTGTTGCGTGTGCCATCTCCATAGGATCGCATGCATAAGCCAAGCCCTGAACCTTTGTCCACAATTCCGAGTTTACCCAGCTTGGAGTTGAAATATCCACACATGAACAGTTGCCATCTAGCTAGGATTGTAATGGCGGAGCTCAGTTCTGCATAGAAGGAATCTAATATTGCTGGACTCTCTTTGGCTTTTTCAGTAGTTGGGCAGTATGCGTTGACAATTCGACATTTAGTGGTGGTGTATTTTCACATAGGTATAGCCAGGTTGATGAACGCAACGCGATCACTGATGTCTCCAAAACTAATGACATGATCCAAGACCCTTGGTCCGATTACGAAGCCTAAGCCCTGATATCTGGCCTGTTTTTGATCAATGAGCACTAGCTTATGGCCTATCTGTAGTTGCTGCTCTGAGTGTTTAGCTACTTTAGTTTCTTGAATGCATGCAATATCGATGTTATAGTGTTCACAGTCTGTACCTAAGGTTTGCCTCTTTGATGTTGCACTCAGACCATGTACATTCCACGTAGCTATGGCAAGCTCCTGGGAAGATTGCGTTATCCGAGGATGTCGAGCACAGTTTCTTGTTTGAAGAAGGGTAGACATAATCAGAGTTGCCTCTGTATGCAGATATCATCAGCCCACACTCCTTGATGACTTAGTTTCCCAACAAAGTTGGTACTTATGGAGGAGACCTGCGTGAAGGTGTCATCTTTCTCCCCCACCCCCTCCTCATGTGTACTTCCAAAGCGGTCTGCCTATATGTGATTAACCCTTTCCCTGATGAGTATCCAATATCTCGCTTAAGTCCAGAGGCAACAATTTACGAAAACTGTTGAATATTTTGAAATTATTCCGACTGGAAGCTGACAGATGAACAAAACAAACATTAAATTACATGTTTCGAAGGAGCCAACTATTGCACATTACAAATATACATATATAAATAATAGATGACTTTGGTTACTATAAAATTACACAGACATAAAATTGTATTGCACAGGATAAAACTGTATTGTACTCAGGTTGAGTTGGTCGTGGTCAGGGTGGGGTGTGGGTGTGTGTGTGTGTGTGTGTGTGTGTGTGTGTGTGTGTGTGTGTGTGTGTGTGTGTGTGTGTGTGTGTGTGTGTGTGTGTGTGTGTGGGGGGGGGGTTGGTGAGTATTGAGGATGGTCTCTCCCTTTTGAGCCATTTCGAAAATAAATTGCCCGACTAGTGGTGAGAGTTTTGGTGGGCAGTCAAGGATGAAAAATAGCTTCTGTAGATTCGTCAGGTCATGGAAGGTAGGTAATGTTTCGTAAATATCTATCTGGCAACCCTGTCATTGTTATCATGTGTTCCCCCCCCCCCCCCCCCCCTTGCAAAAGTCAGTTAACGATGTCGAGTTATTATTAAAGTCCACAGTTTGAAGTCAATATTATCTCTCTATACGGCTTGTCTTTTAATAACAGTAATAGCACGTAACATGGTGGCAAGCGGAGGTCACGAAAATTACAGAAGTATTAAATTTTCGTGTTGAATGAGCCACGTTTCCTGCCGTGTTCTCTATTTCCGGTACTCGTGTTAAGGTTCTCATAAAGTATTAGTAGTGTGGCGCTGTATATGTTGCATGCTGTCGTGCAGATCTTGTTCAAACGTGAAGAATTCGATATCCGAGTACTGTATGTAGTAGAATGCACGCAAATAGACCAACATTTGATTGATTAAAGTACAGAACTAACCAAAATCCTGCAGTTTGCAATCTTATGCTACTGCTGGTCCTGTGTACATTGACATTAACTTCCTGTCAGATCAATATTTCATACATTGTCAATATGGCCACCCCAGTACATGGAATTCGTCCTGGATCTGGATTCGAACGTGTCTAAGAATTGGAAACTTTTCAAACAGAAATGGAAAAATTATTCCATAATTACACAACTCGATAAGCAGGACATGCCATACCAAATTGCCATACTCCTACACACAATCATTGATGATGGTCTTACAGCATATAATGGTTTTCACTTTCAAACACCAGAATCTGATAGAACTGTACAAGAAATCACAGACAGTTTCGACCAATTCGCACTAGGTGAGATCAATGAAATCTATGAACACTTTGTTTTTAATCGCCGTGTGCAGAAAGACGAGGGCTTCGAAATCTTTCTTGCTGCAATCCGAATGGCCATTAAAATATGCAACTACTGTGCCAATTGTGTTAACTCTATTCTGCATGACAGAATCGTTCTCGGCATATGGGATTCCACTACTCAGACTGCTCTACTGAAAGAACGTGAGGTGACTCTCGACGGATGCATCGACATATGCAAAGCCACTGAGAATATGAACGCACAATTTTTCATCCAGACTCAGTGAATAAAATTACAGCTGGTAAATCCTCCAGACTACGTGATACCCATGGCCCTAGACTTAATGAAAGCCCAAACTCTTGCAGGTCCACCATGCAACAGCGCAAATTCTGTGGTCGTAATCACATTATGAAGAAGGAAGAGTGTCACGCATGGGGAAAAACGTGTTCAGTTTGTTTGTGTAGAAACCATCTTGCCATTGTTTGCTCTAGCAGGCCAGTCAGTCAGAAACAGAAATATGGTAAACCGGTACATCAGGTCACTGAGGAGACATCATCTGATGACGAATGGATAAATTCAGTTGGTTCACCTGGCTCCATAGACATTAACTGCAACATGTTAGTTGGTAATGCTACAGTAACTTTCCAAATTGATACAGGAGCATCGGTAAACATACTCCCAGTTCAATATGCTAACAAACCTATACCGACTACCAAGAAACTAAAAATGTGAAATGACACCAAACTCTCACCTGTAGGCATTTGTCGCCATTCAGTACGTAACCCTAAGAACAATAAGAAATATTCTATTGAGTTCATTGTCGTAGAACAAGATTTCACACCTCTATTAGGTTTGAAAACCGCTGAACAAATGAAGCTTATCATGGTTAACATCGATCATGTTGATAGAGTTGCAGGCGTATCTCTCATAGAGAGATACCCAGAACGGTTTGATGCGAAACTTAGTACCCTACCAGATTCATATCATCTGTGTGTGGATGAAACGGTCACTCCTGTTGTTATGCCATCACGTCGTATTCTCATAGCACTGCATTCAAACCTTAAAGCTGAATTGGGACCATCTTACTAAATTAGGGGGCATAACACCTGTTGATGAACCAACTCCCTAGGTCAATCAAATCGTGATTACTATGACGCAATCTGGAGACTTGCGTGTGTGCATTGATAAAAAAAATGAACAAAGCATTGCTTCGGGAACATTACACTCTTCCTATCCTTGAAGACAGTCTTCATGAAATGAGTCAGTCATGCGTATTCTCCAAAGCCGATCTTTCATTCGGATACTGGCACATACAGCTTGATGATGAGTCAAGTATGTTGACAGCGTTTCAAACCTGCTTTGGCCGCAATCGCTGGCTCAGTTTTACCCTTCAGTATTACTGTAGCTTCAGAGATTTTTCAAAAGAAACTGCTGGGCGCGTTTGAGGGTCTACCCGGCATCATTTGTGTTTCTGATGACATCTCTATACACGGCAACAATGAGGCTGACCATGATGCTACCCTAGATACAACCCTTGCACGTTTTCAACAAAAAGGCATCAAACTCAATAAGGATAAGTTAGCACTCAAAATGACTGAAAGGCCATTTATGGGTTATCTGATCACATCAGATGGTTTGCCGTCTGATCCCGAGAAAGTCAGAGCCATGACGGAAATGGCTCCACCCAGTAATGTAGAAGAACTACGACGCTATCTAGGTATTGCTAATTATCTTGGAAAATTCCTTGACCACATATCTGATGATGTACAACCTCTTAGGACTCTTACTAAACAGGACGTTCCGTGGATTTGGTCTGATATGCAACAGAGTGTATTTGAAACTGTAAAAGAACTACTAAGGCCCCTGTGCTGGCATTTTATGACCAGCATAAAAAACTTACCCTCGAGAATGATGCGAGTCAATATGGTTTAGGATCATTTTTATTTCAAGAAGGAAAATCTGTTGCATTTGCCAGTAGAACTTTAACGGACTGTGAAAAACGGTACACTCAAATTGAAAAGGAGATGTTAGCAGTAAGCTATGGAAGGAAAGGTTCCACCACTATACTTACGGTTGATGTGTTAATGTGATCACTGATCATAAGCCGCTTGTGACTATTGTCAGTAAACCTCTGTCGAAGGCACCCAAAAGACTCCAGGCTCTGCTTCTTCACACTCAGGAATACAATTTTTATGAGCACCACTTAGTGAACAACCTCCGTCTGAATCTGTAAATGTTAATAACGTTTTATCCTACCAATCAATCATGACCGTCTTAATGATATTCGTGTTGCTACGCAGCAGGATCAGACAATGACATGCTTAAAATCCACTATCATGTCTGGATGGCCAGACTCCAAGGAGTTACTATCACCAACGTTAGCACCCTACTGCAGCTATCGCGATGAACTGACAGTACAGTATGGTATCATATTATGGGGTAACAGAGTGGTGATACCTTCGGGAATAAGTTAAGAAATTAAGCAGAAAGTACATGCGGGACATTCTGGTATAAATTCGTGTCTTTTGTAGAGCCTGTGACCTTGTTTCCTGGCCCGGGATGTCTAGTGACATCCATCAGTATGTAGAATCATGCGATACCTATGCGAGCTACGCTTATAAACAACCATCTGCACCTTTGTACATGCATGACGTTCCCAGTCGGCCATGGGAAAAAGGAGGCACAGACATGTTTGTAATCCATGGCAGACAATTACAGTGGATTCTTCGAAATAGACTATCTTACAGAAACAACTTCTGAAACAGTTGTTAACAAAATCAAACACCATTTTGCGAGACATGGTATCCCTGATACACTTATTAGTGATGGTGAACCACAGTATACATCCAGCACTTTCAAGCTGTTTAGTGAGAAATGGGGATTCAAATATGAATTCTCAAGTTCAGGCAACGGCCGAATTGTGCTGCTAAAGCCGCTGTGAAAATTGTAAAACGCTTAATGACAAAATGCAAAGCCGCAAAAGATGATCCCTATCTCGGCCTTCTAAACTTGAGAAAAACTCCTACAGATGAACTTAAAACGAGCCTTGCACAAAGACTCATGGGTCGGCAAACAAAAACCTTAGTGCCAGCAACATCAGAGAAGCTAAAACCTTTCACCCATCACGTCAACAATGAAAGATGTTTGATAGAGAACAAGAAGTCAAAAGTTGTTCAGCACTATGACCAGAGAGTGACCCTCGCACCTCTCAAAGAAGGTGATGCGGTGCATATGCAGCCCATTGAAACAGGGAAGAAAGAGTGGACTGCCGCAACTGTCAGCAAAAAGCTAAAGAGTCGCACTTACGAAGTCACCACCATAGCAGGAATGTGGTATCGTAGGAATCGTCAGTTTGTGCATCAGTACAATCGAGAGATGCGGTCCTACCACAAGTTACTGGACCATATGGCTGTCCTCGTCAATAGATCGATGCCCCTCCAAACGTTCCATGTCCTGAACTCACAGCACCATGCGATACCAATGATGTACATAATTCAGACACTGCCGTTATGAAACCTGACACCCCACACAAAACTACAAGTGGTAGAATATTCAAGACTGCTGAGAAACTGAACCTCTAAACTTTAACCATGGTTCAAGTTGAACCAATATAGCTAATGGCATTTTGGTTCAACTACATATATTCCATGACATTCAATCATTATCACATTGTCAATATTTAATTAATGTTGCCATCTTTACTTTATCATTTATTTATTTATTCTTATTTTGTTACTTATTCTTATTATCATTAACAAACATTTACTTTTTTAGCGTCAGTAATTAGTCATTTAATATCTTTCATTTCAATGGTATAACTCTTTCTTTTGTTTCCAAAGGAAGGGAGATGTTACGTAAATATCTATCTGGCAACAGTGTCATTGTTATCACGAGTTCTCCCCCGTGCACTAGTCAGTTAACGATGTCAAGTTATTAGTAAAGTTTACAGTTTGAGGTCAATATTATCTCTCTATACGGCTTGTCTCCTAATAAAAGTAATAACGCATAACAGGTAATGCTAAGGTCAGTTTGCAGTACAGGAGCCCTCTATGGTTTTTGTAAGTTGGGCATACGGTCAGAAAATGCAGTTCAATATCCACTTGCAGGTGGCATGTTCTGGATTTCCTGTCCTCTCTCCCAATCGTTCTATATCTGCCACTTTCTATTTCTAGTTGGTGTGCACATATACGCAGCTTGGTTATGGCTCTCTGAAAGTTTGAGTTTGTTATTTGTGTTTGGTATGGGGCGATGCTGTATGGTTTTTAAATATATTTGTAATACTGTAGTTTTTCAGATGACATGAGTTTCTGGAGATAGTGGTCGAGATAATTATTGTCAAGTGCTCTTTTTACTGTTTTACCCAGCTGTTTTCTTTGTTGAGGTCTAGTATCGAGGTCTGTATATTTTATGTTGTTTTGAGGGAACATGGTATTGGTAGTTTCATTTTTCGCTACATAATACAGCATGAATAAAAATAGTACGATTGGTGGGTAAGTTCTCCAAATGGGTACAGTATTTAGATGTAAGCGTGTTTACGGAGGCCGTAGTTGGTCTTATTTCTGTTGTTTTAATTTTCTGTGTTTGTCATTATCCAAACCTCCTCTACGCCAGTGTCTCTTCATACTACCACAAAGTTGCGGAAGTGGAAAGCAGAGACTTATCTACTGATAATTGAAATCAATACAGAGCATGCTTTTGTCGAGACACAGGTTACCCCAAGATCAGTCCACTAAATTGGAAGAATTACAAAATGACTTCAGTCGAATTCAAATGTTCTTTCTTTGAAGGCGATATCTAGCTTGCTCTTGAATAATTCAACTGTTGTTGCTTCGACCATTGTAGCTGGTAGTGAATTCCACTAAGGTGCCACTCTATTAGCGAAAATTGCTTGTGAATATCTTTTTTGAAGCGTTTTATGTTGAGCTTGAACCTGTGATCTCTGGTCTGTTGTAGCATGGATCGACCGGTCGGGTATGAACCATCCCAGTCTGTCTTGGTACGGAACGCCCAGACTGGGTACGTTCCATGTATGCCCCCTTTGAACTGTTTGGACGCGGTCTTCTATGATATAACTAACACAGCAATGTATGACTATATAGTAAGATGACTTTATTCAGACTGAGCTATAACGGGGCCAGCAACGTGGCTAATTAGGACAGGGCGGATACAAGTCAATTATAGCTCGTACTATACTAAATCAAGGAGATGTAGGTTACAAGGTATTCTACGCCCATATAGCTATAGAATCATTACATCTCCCTTCTTGAGCTTAATACTAGGCATTGATCGAATAAATAATATCTTCAAGTTCAAACTAATTATTACTGTCGATACAGTGTGATTCATACAGTGTTTCTATGTTCTGCCATAATAGTCATTTGAAATTTCAAAACTGTTTATGAATTCTCCTGTGAATGTCATTTGGGAGAATTTAACGGAAAATCAATGTTCACATGCCAAGACAATAAATGTACTCACATGGTCCTTTTGGAATATACTTTAAACGTACTCACATGCTTGGTCCTCGAATAACACATATAATCCAATATGGGCTATGTAGATAGCACATCCTACTAACTAACACACTATAAAATGCTCACTACTATTGCTATATATGTGATAATGATGGATATATGCGAACTGTTACTCTGTCTGCTATTTCTGCTTACACGATGTTGTGATACGCGTTACCGAATTTAGAATGTAGTCTTTGAATCTCGCTGGTCGCCTGATGACACATCCACGTGAAGACATAGTTTGTTCTGAATGTTTCTGACCGATTGCTGTAGTTGTACCTGTTGGTCCTGGTACTGATGGTTGAACTGATGTATGTGTAGGCATATGAGGAAGATCTACTGTTTCCTCGGGTTCGTTGGTTGGTCTGAATGTTTCTGATGTCTGTCTTAGGTCTACACGATTTCTCCTGTATTTCGCTCCATTCGATTCCACAATATATGACCGTGGCGTAGTCTGGCTAGTTTTATTCTCGACAATTGCTGGTTTCCATTGTTTGTCTGATAGAATTCTCACACTATCTCCCTGTGAAAGTTCTGGAAGTGCTTTCGCATTTCGATCATAATAATGTTTTTGAATGTTTTGATGTTTCTGCAGTTCCTGTACGATTTACCGTTACTAGTCTAGGAATTAGTAATGTTGTTTTTGTTGGTAATAATGTCTTTGTTCTCCTACCCATTAAAAGTTGTGCTGGTGACCCGAGATTCTCGATCAGTGTATTTCTTAAATCGAGCATGGCTAAGTAAGGATCACGTTTATCAACTTTTGCTTTCTTCAGAAGTCTTTTCGCTGTTTGTACCGTACGTTCTGCAAGTCCATTGCTTTTTGCATAATAAGGTGATGACATAATTTGCTCAAACTCATACATTTTAGCAAATTGTTTGAACTCAAAACTGTCAAACTGCGGACCATTATCACTTATTCGAAGGGTCTGGTATTCCGTAACGTGCAAAATGTGGTTTTAACAATTTTATTATTCCGCTGCTTGTTGTTTTGGTACATTTATCAACTTCAAAAAACTTTGAGTGATAATCGGATGTAACTAGGTATGTCTCCTTATCGAAGCCAAACAAGTCAACTCCGACTTTTTGCCATGGTCTATCACTAATGCCATGCCCGATCATTGGTTCTTTCTGCTGTTTATTTTTGTACATGTTGCAAGTACTGCATTTCAAAACAAGATCTGCGATCTGATTGTTCATACCTGGCCAATATAACATGCCTAAGTGACTGCTGTGGATCTTCTCTAGCATTGTACGCTGCAATGAACGAGGTACAACTAGGCATTCTCCTTTCAATGAGTCCGTCATGTTCACTTATTTCCATGCGAAAATCCCGGTAACTATGTAAATCCAAGTCAAGTTGTGATTTTGTTTCTGGCCATCCTGTCAATACAACGGCTTTGAGTTTTTGCAATACACCGTCTTTAACCATTTCTGCTCTAAATTCTGCCAATTTACTATCACTTACGGGTAGATTCTGAATGACATGGACTTCAAATTCCTCTGTTCTAGTTTGCTCTGTCAACGGGCTAGGTGCACGGCTTAACGTGTCTGTTATATGCAAGTCCTTGCCACGTTATATTTAACATTAAGCTGATATTTCTGCAGCTTCAACATCATGCATTGAATCCTTGATGGTGCATTTGCTAGTGGCTTGACGAATAAGCTCTCCAATGGCTTGTGATCTGTTTCTATGTCCACAAAGTTTCCATAAATATACTGATAGAACTTATTACAAGCGAATACTATGGCTAATAGTTCTTTCTCTATTTGTGCATACTGTTTTTCGGATGTTGTCAATGACCTTGAAGCATAGGCGACTGGTTGGTTATTTTGTAGTATACATGCACCAAGTCCGTCTTTTGATGCATCAGCTGATACCGTAATATTTTCATTTGGATCAAAAAATTGGAGAACTGGCACTTTCGTAATAGCTTCCTTCAATATTGTGAAACACTTTTGCTGTTCTGTATCCCAGTGCCACTCAACGTTCTCCTCCAGCAGGATTCGTAGTGGTTTGTTTATCGTAGACAAAGTTGGGATGAATTTAGCTACATAATTCACCATTCCCATGAATCTCTGTAAATCCTTTTTACACTCCGGTACTGGCATTTGTACAATTCCATGAATCCGTTCATCAATAGCTTTTATACCATCTTTGCTAAATATATGTCCAATGTATGTAACCTCATCTATGGCAATCTTACACTTTGCTTTATTGAGCCTAAGATTAGCTTTGCGAGCTCTGTCTAATACTTCTCTAAGACGTTCATTATGTTCATTTATGTCACGTCCCCATATTAGTATGTCGTCTACCATTACGTCTACACCTTGTATGTCATCAAATAATTGTGAAATAGTTCTCTGGAATACCTCAAGGGCAGAAGAAATACCAAATGGCAATCTAACAAATCTGTATCTTCCAAAACTTGAATTAAATGTCACAAGTTTAGAACTTTGTTCATCGAGTTTTATTTGCCAAAATCCTGATGACGCGTCTAACTTACTAAATATTTGTGCTCCTGAAACTTTAGTTTAGATATAACGGGGCCAGCAACATGGCTAATTAGGACAGGGCGGATACATGTCAATTATAGCTCGTACTATACTAAATCAAGGGGATGTAGGTTACAAGGTATTCTACGCCCATATAGCTATAGAATCATTACACTTGTTAGGACTGTATGCGTGTATAAAGCCATATGAGAGAGGTTCTTAAAAGGACTGATTACTCTGTAGGATACATTTTGTGTACGTCTCTTTTCCGGGAGTAGCGGATATATAACACCGCACACCAGCTAGATTATATAAATTGGCCATATACCTTAAGGCCTCTTATTCTTATGAATATAAGAGTGATTCCACACGCTGTCTGACCGAGGGGGTGCTCTGTGAGGGTGACCATATGGTCACCAGGCATTCTCGCCGGTCAGGCTTATATGTTAAAGATAGTTAGATTACATAGCCAGTTGCGGCCTAACCTTGATCTGGACCCAAGAACTAAATGTTAGGATAGGATCTAGCAGAAGGACCACATAAATAAAGTGGCAACAACTAATTCAGTATCTTTGAACTTACATAAGATGATGGTGTTGAATTCTGCGGAAATCATCCACCTTATCTCGACGTAATACAGCGTGCATCACAATAACGTATAATTTCACTAGGTTGACTCTTTTACATAACATAGTTTGAACAAGAGAGTGACCCATTTTGCCATCTCTCTTCCTCTGCTTCAGCATTGTAGGCATTTTCCTGTGACGGAGGCCCACGTGAGGCACTTTCCTCTTGCAACAAATAATGTTTGTGTTAGGGGTTAATTTAGTTTTTATTAAACTTGCTAAGTAGCCACGTTAGGACCCTCCTTTGTGGGGATGCCTCATGGATTATGATCTGTGAGGTACCTCTGGCGAGGACCAAGATGACGAGTCATCAACTTGACCCTATGTACTTGACTTCACTCTTGTAGCACCAAACGAGTACCATTGTTTGTCTGTTACCTGTATTTATTGTATATATTTAATTATGTCAAGGCTCTAGATGGAGCTAATGGGCTGTCACACCAGTGACACAAACAGCGAAGATGAGACCGTGAGGTTTATCTTCCGCGGCGATGGTCGTACGGCCCCACTGGAATGTGAACGTTCCACTAGCTCTAGAAGTCGGGATTTGTACAATCTGGAAACACGCAATAGTTTCAAGGAGCACATACCCAGCATCATTTCTCCAGATCAGATTCTCGTTTATCCGATGTTGTTACCTGCCGACCTATAGAAGACTTTCGGTCAGGTTAATTAAGGCAATATAACTTATACGCTATCGACTCGCTTTATTGTTCGATTATGAATCCGTTAGATGAGCCGCAAAAGTAGTTATTATTTTGTATTAATACATAGGATTGATTCTTTAATTGCTGCGGTAAAAGAAGGGTTAATTGATGGCAGCTGTGTCTCCAATCTGGTTCCCAGGCCATGTTATACATTTAAACAATGAGCCATTGATGCCCTGTTCAGGCTGGGTGGAGACTAAGCTGCAATCAATGGCCCTTCTGGTGTTTTATGGTCAGCGCTTCCCCCTGATACCTGATAATGAACTTCATCGCACCTCATTGGTATATCATTTGAATTATGCAATCAGAGTAGTGGAAATAGGAAGCGATAGCCACCTGTAAATACGGTAGTTGCAGTTTCATTTTGACGCGACGCCTTAGCGGCCATCATGTTAATTCACGCTATTCCCACCCGTCCCTCCCAGATGGTTATTATCATTGGTATTTTGATGTATTATTATAGTTCAGTTAGTTTATAGTTTAGTATGGCACGGTTTATAGCTGTTCAATATTAATTTAAAATATTCCTGCTGAAGCTAAGACTTCTTGCTGCTTTGTTTATTTTGCAATGTACGTGTCCGAGCGTAATATGTATTATAGAGATTATGAGATATGGTTCTTTCTAACTCTAGCTATGACTTGCTTTATACTGCTTTTTATGTAATGTAATGTAATAATTTATTCACAATAGGCCATCAGCCCTTGAGTGTACAACATATTATACATGTATGACGGATACCGTATAACACATACAATTAAATTAGGATATAGTTATAACAATAATTCATAGAGAAATTTCGTCCCTCGCTTCTATGTTTCTATTCATTAACCATTTACCAATAATCTCCAAGACAACAAGAGAGGAATGATGAGTGAGACCAGGGGCGCGCTCACGAACGGGTCGCAGCCCACACCCGGCGCAAACACGTTGGAAAATATCACGTCATAATATTTAATGACGCCATAAAGATTACAATGCAGCTATGCCAGGTGCAGGCTACGGCCCCTCCGCGAATATGGCCCCAGCTCGACAAAATAATCATCGACCCCTAGAGAAATTGATCAACAACCGTTCGTCCCATCTCCTTGTTTCCACGAAAGAAACGAAAGTGAAACAAGGAGTGAGACCAGGGCGACAAGAAAATCATCCACCAATAATCACATTGTAAAACAAAATGTTGCATGATATGAATGAGGAGTAAGACCAGGGGCGTGCTCGCGAACGGGCAGTCTCCCACACCCGGCACAACCACGTTGGAGAATATGACAAAATAATCTATTATGACGTAATAATGACTCCAAGGCTGCTATGCCATGCGCAGGCTACAACCCCTCCGCGAACACGGTCCCAAGTCAACAAGATAATCGTCGACCTCTAGAGAAATTGATCAACAACCATTTGTCCTTTCTCCTTGTTTCCACGAAAGAAAACGAAAGTGAAACAAGGAGTGAGACCAGGTCGACAAGAAAATCATGTACCAAAAAACACATTGTAAAACATAATGCTGCACGCCTTGGAACCAGCTTGACTGGCAGCCATTACAGCTCACTGCAACAACAGCTTTCAGTCAAACCGGATCAAAGGCTGCCAACTTACACGCTTGCACACGCATACTGTATTACGATGATCTATATTTTAAGGTTAACCAGACATGAAGCCGGTTTTACCTATCGCACCCACCCCACCTCACCCCACCCCAACGTCTAGGTACATTTGGAGAAAGTGCTCATGTCATCAAATCCTTTCTCACATTAAAAGCCTCATAAACATAGGCTGCTAATTTTTTCTGGACAGCTGTACTTGGATATTGTAATAATTCCGTACATTTATAGACACTTGGTCTTTTATAATAATAGGGGTTGATGAAGGATTTACGTAAGTTACTATACATGGGTCATATCAGAACAAAATGATACTCGTCTTCTATATCATTTTTACATAATAGACATATTCTTTCGGATAGTGGCGTGGGTGTCGGCTTATGCCATCTTCCCGTCTCTATATGCAGTCTATGACTCCCTGTCCTGATCTTACATAATGCTTGCCTATGTTTCGTTATTTTAACATTATCTAAGTATGTTTTATACATCAAATCATTAACAAAGTATTTATATAACCTAGTTTTACTACCCCTGTCTAATAATCCTATCCATTCTTGCATATAATTATCATAAGCTCTTTGTTTATATTGTACAATAAACATATTTTTGTCTACGTTGCTGCCTTGCGATATCCAAACGTCATTAAAACCGCGCCTGGACAACATATCTCTAAGCTTACTCACCCAGTTAATACGTGAATTATTTATACAATCATCATATAACACATTATAAATATTTTTATTAATTTTCTTGGTTCAGAATCCAATATTTTAAACCAATACTTCAATATTCGCATTTCTCTGGTCAGATAGAGTGGTACTCTCCCCAACTCCCCGTAAACTATACAATTCGAAATCCCTTGCCTCACATTTAATAACTGTTTGCAAACTTTTAAGTGACATTTTTCAACTTCATAACCTGCATTAAACCCCCATGTCTCACTGACATAACAAAGAATGGGTAGGATTAGTTTGTCAAAGAGACTGCATAGATGGCTGGGTGTTAGGCCTACAAATTTGTGACAATATTTCTTTAGAGTAAAAACGGCCTTCTGTGCTTGGCCAGCCAAGTTGTTTCTGTGCTAAAGAAAATGATTCCGATGTGTTGAAAACTATGCCTAAATATTTTAATTCATTAACAATTTCAATTTCTTGTGGGCCATACATAAATTTGACATCTGGGTGTAGTCGTCCTCCCCGCCTAAAAATCAGTGCCTTCGTCTTCTCTACATTTAACGTTAAACGCTATTTATTACAATATTCATATAAAATATCTAATGCTTGCTTGTCACGATTTATTCCGAGCGGTTTTCTTATTTGTTATTTATTTCATCGATTAACTGACGTGATTAATTGTAGCATGCCAGCCTTAAGCTTTGTGTGTTTATTTGTTTTGTTATGCAATTCTTCATACCGGCGATCACATTGATTACTTGCCTGTCACATTTCAGGTAGCGTATTCCTTTAGTATGCTAATTATGTTGTGTTTTATCTATAGGACTTGCACTCTTATGCACGTCTTTCATGTAAGTTTTGCCCGAAGACGTTCTAGCAGGGTACCTGTCATTTTTTCGTGCATCGTGCGTCAGGTATTTTCCTTTCTGGTTTTCCTTATATATAGGTGGCAATTATAGCTTTTCAGATCATCGGAACTTGATAGCTTTCCTGATCCTGGGTGGTCATAAACCAATTTGCCGTTAGCCGCCGTTGCTGTATGATAGCAAATTGTCGAAGACCACCAAGTTGGGTGGCATGATTATTCACGTTAAGTAGGAGTAATGAGTCACACCTCAGGTAATTATACGCAACTATTGTATAATCACTTTATTTTGTGAATTGTATATATTATACCTTATTTACCAAATTTCGTATACACACAATTGTCCCAATTGACCACCTTGTTATATATACTATGTCTAATCATATTCTTGTTAAAATCTCTGTATGCACAATTCCATTCCAAATATTCACACTTAATCTTTGTGTCCTCAGTCTTAGTACACGGATGAAGACGTAGGTGAATTGATGCCTTCGCAATATCCGTACTTTCATCTCATCGCCTATAGAACCACCAGCCACTTTTGGAGTACTGAACTTGCCTAGGATGGCCAATTGAACAGCGATAATACAATTATCTGCTGTATTATCTTCGTATGCCATCCTGTTATCGTCTAGCTATCATAACCGGCCACTGTGTTGGTATTTCACTGACATTGCCTTGCAGCCATTGAACTATCGCGCATCGACATCGCCTCATCGTCACATCGTCGTGTCGTCGCATTATCGTGATCGTCTAGCTCTTCCTCAGCTCAAGGAGACCACCACAGCATGAAGACATTTACCATTTCATACGAACTTGAGTATTTCTGTGTCGTTCTGTCCACATCCACACCCACACGCACGCATGTATCATTATTGTAATATATTATGAATAATACACTTTGTTAAGCATTGTTCATCTAATTGTCATCAGTGTCGTAAATTGAAGGTATCCAGTGTCAACCCCGTTAAATTTTGGATTGAATTACTCCATCTCTGTAATATCGTCCCGGTAGTGGTTTGAGGGGGACTTCTTCACCTTTTTGTCTATTAAACGTGCTTGTGAAAAACAGGGGCGTTTTAATATGACAATCCAGATATTGTCTCTGATAGCAGTACAATGTCATCTGCGTATAGAATTAAGAATAGCTTTAATAATGTTATATCCAAACCTACCCCTCCCCTGGCCAATTCTTCTTCTAAATCATTTACATACATCGCGAATAAGAAGGGTGACAAACTTTCCCCTTGTCGTACCCCTGTTCTATACCCGAAGAAACTTGATAGTTGTCGATTTGCCCGAACATGTGTTTTGATGCTCGAGTATATTGACATTATTATATTTATTATGTTTCCTCTTACTCCACGTTTCAAAAGTTTGTACCACAAGCAATCTCTTATAATATAATCAAAAGCTTTGCTAAAATCGACAAAAACACAATATAATTTGTTCCCGTTACCCAATACATGGGAGCTCAAACCGCTTAAAACAAAAATATGATCAATAGTACCATATCCATCCCTTGAAGCCTGCTTGGGTCTCCACGTACACTTTATTTATTTCTGCCCATTTCTGTATATGCGCTCTATTTATTCCAATTGTTCTTGTTGGTATGACACATATTTCTCTGAGACAGGCATATTTGTGGACAGGCACGACAAACCACCTCCACCACAGCCACATTTTCGTTAGATCTTTATTGTAATTATTTTCGGACAATATTTAATGATTCAGTGGGCCTATTCAGGATTCAAAGGTACGCTTACGACAAATTTATCCAATGTGGTCGTGAAGAAAAGCCATTTTCAGGCCATGAGAAGACCCTTTTTGAAAATTGGCTACTGGAATGACTGGATCGAAAGCCGAGCCAGTCATTCCTGTCGTAAATTTTCTAAAATATTTAAAAATTTTGCCGAAGTTGTCTTGAGGAATGTCCATTGCATGTCATAAAACTATTTTTGAAACATTGAAGCTTGGATAAGCCTTAACTAGGGTTACCTAGGCCTTAACTAGCATTAGGCTAGCCTTAGCTAGGCCTTACCTAGAGCTACGCGTGGCTTAGTATTACCTAGGCCTTTTCAGGCCTGAACAGACTTTCCGTATGCCTTCGTCAGGTTTACCCAGGCCTTAGTCAGGCTTTACTAGGCCTTATTCGTTTACCTAAGCTTGGGGAGGCCTTACATAGGTTTTTAGCTATGCTTGGCTGGATCTTACGTATGCCGTAGCCAGGCTTTCCTAGGCTGTTTCCAGGCTTGACTAGGCATTGGCCAGGCATTGCTTTGCTTGGCATTAGCTACGCTTGGCCAGGTATTGCTTAGGCATAGCTTGTGAAGTCTAACCTATGCATAGCCTACCACAGCTTAGTATACCTTAGATTAGAATATCTTAGTTTAGCTTCGCTGAACATAGCAAAGCACAGCTTACCTTAGACTAGCATAGCTTATCAGAGCGTAGCTTAGCGTAGATTAGACTATCTTAGCTTAGACTATTTTAGCCTAGCTTAGCCTATCCTAGCTTAGCATAGCTTAGCTTAGCCGAACATAGCATACCATAGCTTAGCATAGCTTAACTTACTCTAGTCTAGCATAGTTTATTGTAGACTATCCTAGCTTAGCCTAGACTAGCATCGCTCAGATTAAACTATTTTAGCTTAGTTTAACCGTAGCCTATGATAGCTTAGTGTAGACTAGCATAGTTTAGCTTAGCATAGCTGTGCTTAGCGTAGACTATCTTTGCATAGCTTAGTTTAGACTAGCATAGTTTAACATAACTTAGATTAGACTAGCTTAGCTTAGCATTGCATAGCTTAGCTTAGACTAGCATAGCTTTGAATAGCTTAGCATAGCTTAGCTTAAAGTAGCATAGCTTAGACTAGCATAGCATTTTTTCTACTTCTCTGCTGGGTGGTTCTGAACCACCAGATCTAGAGCAACCAAACTCGTTCCATATCAGCAGATTGGCACAGTGTCTGCAAATATGACTGGTAGCCATCAGCGGCCGAAATATTTAGGTTAGGTTTTAATTCTCCTCTTTATTATCTAGTAGCAAACTGAGCAATCAAACTGAGATTGCGCTAATCAAAATGATTAATGTGACTTTTAATTGTCATTTTATATCCCCTTACCACGCGGATAATAAACAGGATTTGCTACTGTAAATGATCTAGGCAAAGTGAGTAATGTGATAGGGATTTAATTGTCATTTAATATCAGTTGACCACGGGGACGATTAACCCATTGACTCTTGACTTGTGTATGGAAATATAAAACTTACATTTATTGTAGATGCTACGGATATCCGCTGGATATTTTGAAGTTGTTCCCGCATATTAACCCTTCTAC
Source organism: Chaetoderma sp. LZ-2023a (assembly GCA_034401795.1). Lineage (NCBI taxonomy): Eukaryota > Metazoa > Mollusca > Caudofoveata > Chaetodermatida > Chaetodermatidae > Chaetoderma > Chaetoderma sp. LZ-2023a. Next base: position 1,350,921 of record CM067364.1, read on the forward strand.
CGGTGAATTATTAACATTTATACTGCTGAATGTTAACTTTATTTAATCGATTTTGTACTAATTTTCCGGTGTCTATTACGTATATATGAGGGCTAGAATGGTTATTCACTGCTGAGAAAATTTACTGCTTAACCCCTCTTGCGTTAATGTTAACCCTTTAATGGTCAAGACCGCCAAAAACGGACTATGTAGTGGTCTAGAAGAATGTCCATTATTTTATTCGAGAACATAATTTTTGAAATGTTACCACTGGAATGACTGGCTCGGTAACCAAGCCAGTCACTCCAGTGTTAAATTTTCAGAAATAGTCTTCTCACAGCCGGCAAATAGACACGAGCTAAGAAAAAAGTGGATTTTGTGACCATTTTCATGGCCAAGCCGGCCAAATCAGCACCTGTAGTGGTCTTGAGTAATGTCCAATTGCACAACAACAGAAAGTTATTTTTGTAAATTTTTTTGCAATATTTATTATTTTATTGAAAAATCGAATGTGTCGAATGTCTATCTAATTGGCATTCGACACATTCGGATATATCGGAAAGAAACGTGTATTGCTAAAAATAATGGAGATATAGCGTTCTAATTTTTTGCATGTCGATAGTTCTTTGCGAGCCCTATCAATCTCTCTGGTCTAAAATCTGGGGTAATGACCGGTTCAGACGGAATGGCGCCAAAAATACACCTGTGAACGGAATTCCATTAAGATTTACGGTAATCAGACCTCCATTGCTAAAAATAATGGAGATAGAACTTTCAAATTTTGTGCATGTCGATAGTTCTTTGACATCCCTATCGATTGATATGTATGAAAATCTGGGGTAATGGCGGATTCAAACAATATACTCCCTTATATAAACAATTGTGGGCGATTTTTCATGTTTTTCACTACTCTTTTGTTCGCTACAATATTATTTCCTGGATTTAAAAAAAAAATATGGTCCGAATGTAGCCTATTCATATTACTAAACATCAAACGTACACACGATCCCGTGGTCCACCGATCAGCGCGAGACTTACACCGTATCAATCTGTCTGGTCTAAAATCTGGTTCAGACAGTATGGCGCCATAAATACGCAAGTGAACGGAATTCCATTAAGATCTATGGTAATCAGACCTCCATTGCTAAAAATAATGGAGATAGAACTTTCTAGTTTTTTGCATGTCGATAGTTCTGTGAGAGCCCTATGGAGTGATATGTATGAAAATCTGGGGTAATGGCCGATTCAGACAACATAGCGCCTTATATAGACAATTGCGGGCAATTTTTCATGTTTTTCACAAATCTTTTGTTGGCTACAATATTAATTCCGGGATTTAAAAAAAAAATATGGTCCGAATGTAGCCTATTCAAATGACTAAACATCAAATGTGCAAACAACCCGACCAGCGCGAGACTTACACCGTTTCTATTACCACCGTGAAAAAACCGAATGTGACGAATGTTTATCTAACTGACATTCGACACATTCGGATATATCGGAAAGAAACGTGTATTGCTAAATATAATGGCGATAGAACTATCAAATTTTGTGCCTGTCTGTAGTTCTTTGGAGCACTATCGATCTGTTTGGTCTAAAATCTGGGGTAATGGCCGGTTCAGACAGTATGGCGCCAGAAATACGGCTGTGAACGGAATTCCATTAAGATTTACGATAATCAGACCTCCATTGCTAAAAATAATGGAGATAGAACGGCAAAATACGATAACTTGCACGAACCACTTTCCGTATGCAAATAGGGATACATGGACCTGATACTGATTGGCTACACCAGACGCATGCGTACTCACGCAACTATTGGACTGTACTTATACTTTGTCAGCGATTTGTACTCAGTAATTTTCACGCAGATTTATCAATATAACGAGAACGCTCAACTGTAATTAGATAACGAACTATTTATAGATCATGCTAATACGGACCAACATAGATGTAATTTTTGCTATAAATATTTTTGAAAGTGGGCCTACTTATCAGTAAAAGTACATACGTTTCCGTGACAGCGTCACTACATTTACTGCTATATTTTGTTGATAATAACTCGGGCGAGCATGCCATAGAGTCGGCAATAGTGAACTCCCCCCCCCCCCCCACCCCCCGCATCTCACCATGCATCGCTACCACTATAATACGGCCTTTAGGCAGTCTGATGATAAATTACCTGTAAGGTGGTCCAATAAGACAGGTTTTACTGTCTATGGCGACTAAGTGTATGACATCTATGTTCTCGAATAAGACCGGTTTTAGTCTGTCATGTCTGTTCTAAGCTTTTGTGGCCTATAAGGTGGTCTAATAAGACAGGTTTTTACAATCTGGTTGCTATGTGTATGTATTCTATATTGGTCTAATAAGACATTTTACTGTCTATAGTGTCTGGTCTAAGGTGGTCCAATACAACAGGTTTTATTGTCCGGTGAATAAGTGTATTTGATCTATAAGGTGTCCCAATAAGATTTGTTTTAGTGTCTATGGCGACTATGTGTATGTGGGCTATAAGGTGGTCCAATAATATATATGACGAAGTGTCAGGTTTTCTAAAAGAAAATTTGACATAGCTGAAGCATATATCCGTTAGGATAGGAGATGGTATGGTAGCGTAGGGTATGCCTTAGACAGGCTTGACTAGGCCTTACTTAGACCATAGGCCGTAACAAGGCTTTAGTCTAGGTTTTACATGAGCCTTAGCTAGTCTTATATAGGCCATAACTTGGCATTAGCCAGGCTTGACTAGGCATTAGCCAGGCTTGACTAGGCCATACCTAAGCCTTAGACAGGCTTAACTAGGCATTAATCAAGCTTGACTAGGCATTGAGCTATACGTCAGCTAGACCTTAGCCAGGCTTGGTTAGGCCTTATCTAGGCTTGGATAGACCTTGTCTAAGCTTGGATAGGTATTACCTAGACATATGTAAGCATTAGCCAGTCCTTACATAGGCCTTAGTTAGGCTTGGCTAGATCTTAGCCTACATGCTTGCTAAAATCTAGCTAAGACCTATCCAGGACTAGATGAGGCCTAACCAAGACTGAATAAGGCTTAGCCCAGCCTAGCTAAAGCCGATGTAAGCCTGGCTAAGGCCTAGCGAAGCTTGGCTACGGCAGAGGTAAGGCCTAGCAAAACTTGGCTAAGGCCTAGTCAAGCCTGGCTAAGGCCTAACAAATGTCAGGCCACACCTAGGGAAGGTTTGTTAGACCTACCCAAGCCTAGCTAAGGCCTAACTAAGCCTATCTAATACCTATGTAAGGCAAAGCTAAGACTAGGTAAGACCTAGACAGTCTTAGCTAAGCTCTAAGTAAGGCCTAGTCAAGCCTGGCTAAGACCTAAGTATGCTCTCTCTCCTCAACTCTCTATCACACTCTCCAACTCTCCCCTCTCCATACCTCTCTCACACACCTACATTTTGATCGAGTGTGTGGTAGATAAGTTGGTCAGTCCAATAAGACATGCTTTACAATCTAGTGTGTTGTCTATACGGAAAACGCAAAACCTTAACATTGAAGCCGTCATCGTAAAAGGGATGCATATGCAATTGGCCTTTTTATCTTACCCCGTATAATTAGCCTGAAAATTACACTGGTAAATAAATGCGTGAGCAAAGCAATTTACTTTTTTCTTTAGACAATTGTTTATGTTTAATTCGAGGGCCAGCATCATTCTGATGGACATATGTTTGTTAATGGATGCCACACAACTGGTCACAGATGAGGCATGATTAGCCGATACTTGGGTCTAAATACACTGATCAACACTCCTGGCTAATCAACGAGGCTGTTCGTACATCTCCTTCATCAGCATATTTCTGTAGAATTCCCCACCCAAAGAAATGTACTGAGTGCGCCTATATACGATCGTCAACCCACATTCACAGTACTGTCCACTCAACAGTGCACTAGCTTCAGATGCACCTCAATATCCCACAGGCCTAAACAATAGATGTATGCATGTTGTGGCTGTCCCTGCCCGTAATTCTAGTGGACTTGATATAACAATGAAAGTGAGTTCTGTTCTTAACCATTATGTGCAATCTTCTTCTTCTTGTGTTGGAAATTCCCTCTTGCACCGACAGTAAGCTAGTCGTCAACAGTAGAACGTGTGTGTCAAAATTCCCTCTTGAGTGGCGCCGACATTAATCTCATCTAGGGATGGCTTGTAACAACCGGCAGTTGTGAGTGTGTACAATGATGGAAATTATCATATGTTTTGACTGCAGTATTAACCCCAAAATGAATAAATGATGAATGAATGGCTGATTGAATGACAAGCAGATGAATGCTTGGGTTCTTGTATGGGTGACTGAAAATCAATGAATGATTGAGATGAGCGATTGAATGGATAAATGAATTTGTCCTATGTGTTGAATGTACTATTAATCCTTTAACACTCACGCCAAGCAAAACGGCTTCTACAGTGGTCTTCAGAAAGGTCCATTTGCAAGCCAAGCGAATACTATTTTTGAGAACTTACCAGTCAAATGACTGGCTCGATAAGCAAGCCGGTCATCTCAGTGATAAATTTTCAAAAATAATCTCTTGGTCTGCAATGGACACTTTCTATGGGAAAATTGAGTTTCTTGAACAAATTTGCGGGTTAAGCCCTGTGATGATGATTACTGTATTCTGTGGCTGTAGTAGTAGAACCATCCTACAGCTTGCTTTTTCCCACTGTGTCTTGTCCTCAGCTGAAATCTTTAGCTTCATCAGGGCCATTCTTGATTTGAGTGTACCGATCGTGCTTTCTTGAGGTCACCTCATGGCACGCTGATGACCTATTCTGCCTTTGGCTTTGTATTTGCTGGCTCCCAGTAGGGAGAATTCCAAGGCTTGTCTTCTGGCATCCTTAGCACATGGCCAAACATGGACCGTCTTTGCTGGGTGACTTTTACAAACAGCGTCACAGCGACAATGTATTGCACGTCTTATTTAGTGCATCATTGGAAATTATGCTCTCTGACCATCGGTGTCCAGTGATGGTGCGGAGGTGTTTGTGGTGGCAGGCATTAAGTTTGTCTAGAGCTGCCTTTGGAGATGCCCAGCTGTTACAGTTATACAGCATCAAGGATACACAGGTTGCATTGTATAAACATAGCCTCTTTATCAAGGGCATCTTTGATCTACGAATCCATAGCTTCCAGAGGGACTGGAAAGTTATGTTCCCCATGATGCAGCATGCGACAATGTCAGCAGTACTGAAAAGCAGTGAGCCCAGGATTTTACTTTTCCTTCACCGCCGAATAATTAAGCCCTATATAAGTGAATAAATAAATGATGAATGAATGAATGCGTGTGTATATATGTAAGTGTGTGAATGAATGAATGATAAGAGACGAGCGGTTGGATGAATGAAATGAATGAATGAATCAATGAATATGCTATTACGACCCGGCTAACAGACAATTAAGGATGGGAGTCGACATCTCGAACAAACTTCACAAACTAGTAGAATAATACTAATAAATTTAATGAATAAAGTTAACAATTGGTAAAAATATAACATATGAATATATATAAACAAATAATAAGGAAGACGATTACATTTAATACGGATTGGATATCTACCACATATATAGAATAAGAAATAGTAAATATAAGACATCATCCGTGTTACACTAACATGATATTGGAGAAAATCTTGGCATATTGCATTTTCAAATGCAAATCTAGCTTTGTATCACGATCACAATGACCTTGACCTCGGAAGTCTGAATGTCTGTACTGCTCCTCTAGGTTAAGGTAACTATATGACGATGCTTAGTTCTAATAATTTGGCCAATTCTGAAATAGGGGCCAGGCGAGCTAACCAGAGTGAAACTGTTAAAGTCTATTTTATACAAATGTTACAATGATCTTGACTTCTGTATCATTGTACTGAATATAAGTAAACATGCGACCAAGTTAAATTCAGGTAGGATGAACCAATCCTCAGATATAAGACAATATGTTGAGCTAAACCAACAAATTTAGCCAAAAAGAATAGTTTTATGTTAAGGTCACAGTGAACTTGACCCAGTGGTGTAGATTTAAAGTAATATTTGGGGGGATGATTTGGGGGAGGGGACATTAGCAGTGGGTTCGGGGGTTCTTCCCCCGGAAAGAAATGGGGGTGGAGGGTGGGTGGGGAATATATCCCCCAAGGATTTACTCCCATGACTTGACCTGTGGCCTCAGTAGGCTTGAGCTGAATCTGGCTGATATTACACCCCCCCAAGGATTTACGCCCATGATCTGACCTGTGGGCTCAATAGGCTTGTGCTGAATCTGGCTGATATATACATCCCTCCAAGGATTTACGCCCATGACTTCACCTGTGGCCTCGACAGGCTTGTGCCGTATCTGTAAATTTTACTTTTGTGTGGGGTATCTTGAAGCAACTAGACAAAATACCAGATTACAGCCAATACTTTGCTGTTTTTATTAGCTAAAACAAAAGATTAGAGGGAAGGTATGGTAAAGATACAGAACCATGACCTGCATTAACAATAACCAAGGCCCTTGGCAAATTAATAGATGATTACATAATAACTGTTACTGCAGGCTTATCTACTAAAATTTCAAACGTTTGGGTGCAACGTAAATGGCATGTTTCTTCCTTTTAGGAGTCATCAGTGCGGCTCACCCTATCAGTTCACAAGTACACTGGAGTTTTTAATATACAAAGTGAATGGATATCTTTAACATAATAGTTCATACTGCATAGTCCGCGTGTATCTTATCAACTGGTAAAGAATCCGCAGACATGCACAAAAGGATACATGCCCAGAGGTTGCTCTTTTACCATTCAATTTGGAATAAAAATATAATTTACATCTTCAATAAGTCGAAGCTGAAAACTTGCCTGAATTGAACAAACAATATAACTGATGTATCGCTCCCTAATACATTAGCTTTCAGACAATTGCCTTAAAAATAATAGCCAGAACTTTCCAAAATATGATATTCTTATATTAGTTCTTATGCAACCTCTGAAGTGTTAAAACTTATGTGAAAAGAAAAGAGAATGGGTAACAATTGAAAATTACAACTAAAATGAACAAAAACTAAAAAATTAATAACTGTAACTGAACATTTCATGAAGTGGTCACAACATATCAGGATATATTATATATAATAATTACTTGCACGCAATGGTGCTAAAGAAATAAAAGGCCAGTTCTGATCACACATCCCTGACCAAAACCACCCCATTATTTTTGCAATTTAAATATTTAACAATTTTTCAAGAAATCAAGAGGGATATCTCAGGCACCCACAGACACATTTTAACCTTAAACAATGCCAGTCATAGTTTCATGCAGAGAAATGTCTGAAATTTGGACTGAACCCATGCATGCTAATAAGTTATCAAGTAAGAATCAAATATTTTGTGATTTTTCAAGAAATCAAGGACGATAATTACAGAGATTACAGTCAAATTTAGTTCCTGGGTAATCTCAGTAAAGGTTTCATGCGATTTGAAAATCTTAAATTTGACCCAAATTCATGCGGGCTAATATAGGGATCCATTTCTAGCTCTGCCACATCCATATTTTCTACTTGTTGGGATCAGTTTATATCCTTTGAACCCTCAATTCTCATAGTCCCATTTTCAAGGTAACTATACAGGTATGCTGTGGACTATTTTGAATCTAATTTGACTGGATGCTCTTGCCATTGTTGCTGCCAATCAGCAATAGCACCCATTCAAATTAATTTTAAAATATTCAACATTATGTTTATTAAATAGTAGACATACAATTCGTACAACTAGACACGTCATTATGCATTTTGTTTGGAAAGCCAGCCTACATGTGATGTAATAGATTATAACGTCATATACTTGAGTGACAGGTCATATCCCTCCATTGAAATTGCTGAGGAACCCTTCACCGACTTTCAAGAAATCAAGGGAGATAACTCTGGTGAATACAGCCAAATTTTGCCCGTACACAATGCCAGCCAAAGTCTGAAGAGGCTTTTATTTCCGAAATTTGAACTGAATCCATGCACGATACATAAAGTTATCGAGCGTAAGCCAAATATATTGTAGACCACCTTATGACAAAGTAAATTTGAGTAATAGAATAAAATATACATTTTAAACTAAACTAAACGTAATATTCATATTGATATAATTAATAAAGGTTAGTTTCGTATACACCAATATGAAATAAACTCTGAACGGGAAAGACAAAATGAGAAATCATTTACAACATAAGAAATATTCTATTGAATATTTTGACACTATGACAACAATTTCAGTTGAATTAGTTTCAAAATATTTAACAGCTTACTTAGATATCTGATTGAGGTTCTTTAGCTTCATGGTTCAAAGGATAAAATAACATATAACTAAGGGACCACCAACTTAATTACTTTGCTTATGGGCGGAATTGTTTGGAAAAGCAGAGGAGCGAACAAAAATAAACATAACATCAATTTAAAAAGAAATTTGTAAGTACCTTTTGATGAAGGAAGATGAGAGGGAATAAAATAAGTAATATCTGACTAAAATTAGACGAAAATATACAGCTTTCACTTATCTTTCTTTGCAATTTATAACATTTGTTGATTATCTTGAGCTAATTGCTTTTGAGTCATAGTAATCTATGTGAAAGCAATGGAATATGAAGGCGTAAGATCTTGACACTCATGTTGATGTTATCAGCATTACCAGTCATTGCGTTTACCAGATTAACAATATATATATGGACGTTTCATGTGGGCAAAAATTACAAATCAATTTTTATTTTACCTTCTCAAGAAAGAAGGTAGGCTCGCCCGTAAGCCAAAATATAAAATTGGTGTGGCCTAAACAAATTCAAGCTTCAAAAATAACATTGAAATAGAAATAGCAAATTATCTTAAGTTATTTCAAGATGATCACATCAGCCAGTGCCTGAAATATCCTTATAGCTCAATGCCGGCAGAAATATGCCAGAGTCAAGACAAGTGGTAGAATGATCTTATGGTTAGCTTCACCACTGCCAGTGAGGATTCTGATCCCAAAGTTCTTGAAATTAGTTTAGCTGGAAGTTATTACTGGTTTACACAGAAACATCTTTCAGTCTGTTTAGCTTACTAAAATTTTACATATTATTGATATATAACATTCATAGCCATATCATCAACTTTTGCTTTAATAAAAGATCACCCATCTTAAAGAAACGCAAACATCACAAAAATTAAGTATATTATAGACAGGTTTGATTGTAGTACCAAAGGTTATTAATAGATTAGCTCTAATATCTCCTTAAAATACATACGCTATGTCAATGAATCATCATTGAAATACTTAATTTAATACACCATTTCTTTATATTATTTATACATATTGATACCGATATCACGTGTATCAACCCAACCTGCAAAACAAAAAGAGAGCATTAGTAAATTTCATTGTTTAACAAAAGGTCAGCTAGAGACTGACATACATGTGTCCCAACATGAGTACATCCCCAATATGTGCAACATGAGTGTATGACAGGCTTTTCAGGATGTAAGGGGTAGATGGACAGATGGGCCGATGCAGTTTTTTTTACCCTAGGCATATCTTTGAGCGGAGTACAATCAATCTGTCATATTTCAAACAATTCTCTCAAATTTTAAAGGTTGCAATGCTAAGATTTTTGGGGATGGATGTACGTATGTACCTACTGACAGATGAGATGGACTGATAACAAAAATGCTAACATTAGACACATCTTTGGGTGGTGTACGCAATCATCTTGTCAAGTTTCAAATAATTTCTCTCTCAAGCTGTAGGACTTGCAGTGACAGGATTTTCGAGGACAGAATGGAGTTATTATAACATGACATTACATTAATTTACCTTTCAATGGCAATATATTTGTTATACTGCTATTTATAACTGCTGCTAAACCTATTTGTGATGGGAATAGTATAATGTAAGAATTCTGTGGAATTAAATGTCTTGCATGGCCTCATCATTACCGATAAGCATCAGCAGATAGAGACCTTGACCTTTGACTTGAATGTCATCATGGCGATTCCTAACAGCATAGCCAACACTGTATTCAAGTTTAGTTCGAATAGGGTCAATATATCCTGAAATAATAGCGGAGGTTTACTAAAGGCAAACACTTATGTAAAACAGTTGTATCACGGTCACATTGACAGAATGACCTTGATCTCTGACCTGGTGACAATGATTTGTACCAGTGTCTTCCATGAGGGTTAGCTAATCCTAAATATGAAAGTTGATAATATTTGCTAAACATAAAAACTTAACTTTGTTGAAGCCGCTGTCGAAAAAGTAATATGTGCCTTGCTTCCCGCTTCGCAGATGAGACAATAAATACAGAACTATAACAGTGCAATCAGAGATTGCACACCATCTTCCTACCATTTTTATCACATTGTAAAACGTTATCGGATTGTTTTACCTTGATGGTGCAGGATGTTGCCAATAAATGGCATAATTTTCCAGCAACAACGCACCAGATGCCCTTTACCTCTTATGGCACCTGGGCCCTTTGTCAATCAAGGTAAAACACTTATTCTAGTGTACAGTCAGATTCTTTCTTGTATTAAAATTTGAGCCGAATCAGACCAGTAGTTTCTGAGATATCCCTCGATACAGAATTTGATCCGATCTGGATTTTTTCAGATCACGCGCAGTCATTTTTATTCTAGTGTACGGTCCTATCCTTTATGTTAAAATTTGAGCCAAATCGGACAAGTAGTTTCCGAGATAAGAATAGATCAAGAATGTGATCCAATCTCGGTGAGGGTTCTTTTATTTGGATTATGGGCAAAGTCTGGCGATCCTCTTGCACGGCAAGTTGATTCGTTGTGTTAAAATTTCAGTCAAATCTGATCAGTCGTTTTTTGTGATACATCTTCAGACACACAGACTGACACACATACACACACACTGACAGATTCGATTGCAATACCATCTCCTTACCGGGGCTAGGATAACTAGAATGTCGCGTCATCGCAAATCCCCACATTCACCACTTTGAACTTTTGACACACACTCACAACCCACCCCTGGGGCGGAGCCAACTGTAAATGTACTTTTGCACTGTAATCATATGGGTAACTTACATACCAAATTTGGTTGAATTTAGTCCAACAGTGTCGGAGGAGTTGCATTACAATCAATTTCATGATCTTTTGACCCCATCCACCCTTGACTCCTGGGGGCAGGGCCAAATTTAAATGTGCTCATCCACTCCACACTGATATGGGTAACTCTCATACCAAATTTGGTTGAATTCCGTCAAAAAAGTTTCAGAGGAGCTGCCTGGGGACGGAGCCTAATCTAAATATATTAAAAAGCGCAATCATATGGATAACCCACATACCAGATTTGGCTGAGTTCCACCGGACAGACAGACGGACGGAGGCGATTACAATATCCCAGGCATTTTTTTTTAAACGTGGGGATAAATATAAAAGCATCAGAGTATAATGCATGCACGTTATATCATAAGCAGTAATAATATTATCAGAGGCCTAAAAATTTCCACATTTTTGGCTTCCTACTTAGCTACTTATTTGCGCTTATTATGTTGACAAAACCTCAATTGCAGGTTGGCCATGAAGAATACTAACTGTAGTATTTTTGGGCCAGCGAGTCTATTCATCTTGTCACCCAGCAAAATGGCCGTCATGTTATTAATCTTTGAATTATATTTGGACTTCAAACGCATGAAGAACCCAGACCCTAAATTTGTTTAACCTTTTAATACTCAAATTTATTCAAGAAAATTTAAATTGTCTCATAGAAAATGCCTATTTGCAGACCAAGATATTGTTTTTGAAAACTTACCAATGGAATGACTGGCTCGGTTATCGAGCCAGTCATTCCAGTTGTAAATTTTCAAAAATAGTCTTCTCTTGGTCTGCAAATGGACATTTCTCAGGACCACTGCAGAAGTGGCCGATATGCGAGTTAAAGGGTTAATAAAGTAACTACAGGTATCCAGGAGGTTTCATCAGCATACCCTTGGGTAGCGTATAATAATAATTTCACCGTCCGGAGACTGCACACTGCTTGAAATCTTTACGATATATATATCATATAATGTATATTATTTTGAAATTAATAAGACTGGAAGCCCTTGCTGCCTATAGCAGGATTAGCCGCAATGGCTTCCAGTCATATTAATTTCAAAATATTCAACAGCTTTCCTGTTTGTTTGCCCCGAGATTGAGATACAGGGAATGTATCGGCGAAAGGGTTAAACAATGAGCATCCTTATTCATTAGCATCTTACATGTACGGTAGTGCAGCTTCCTAACACTGATTTTAAAAACATCAACACAGCAAATTATACACTATATGTGCGTTAGAAACTCAAAGAAGATGTATTAATAGGCACTACAGTTAGCTTTTATTTCACGTTTACAAGTGACATAGCATACAGTGTGACAAGAAATTTTCCATCTGTGTTCCAATATGCTTAATGTTCAAAGTGGTTTGACTTTACTACACAAAATCACTAAACTAATGCCAATCTTGAAGCACTCTGTCAAAGACTGTATGATACATAAGTATATTCCAGGCTTGATTACTTTCTAAATTTGACAAGCACACTGTTGTAAAAGCCATGGGCTACACATCTCCAGATATGATTGTACTGTTTTCTAAATTTCAAAGAAAACCAGCCCGATTTCAGTGAGGAGTTCAAAAGGATTAAATATCCAGACAATCCACCAGAACATAATACATCCTGACTAAAGACGCACATACAATGTATACAAAAAGCAATAATAGTTTAAAATTAATATCAACAGCAGGATGAATAATACTGGTGTCTGTTTTCATACTTTATAAAATGTTTTAAAGGTGCATATTCACACTAGAATGCTTGAAAATAAAATTGTTTAATTTCAGAGGCTTAAATTGTGTACCTATATGTAATGAAACGAAATAAGTCATAAAATATGATTTCATTGCATATAAATTAAAGGGTAACTAACTTCATCTCTTGATAGCTATTCAGGTGATCTAGTATGCCACTCAAAAACCTATGCAGGTAATTTTAAGCTTTTTATTATGCCGCGAAAGAAAGATATTCAGGCCTTAGTACCTAAATATTGGGACATTTCTACAGCCTACGATGACTGCCATGATTTACTTTTCAACCAATCAGAAAAATCCTCGCGAGTCTGCCTCGATATATAAGCTCAGTCATAGAGGTACCAGCTATAGTTTGGCAATATGGTATAAAAGCAATCATACAGGTAAGCTGTTGAATATTTTAAAACTAATTTGGCTGGAACTTGCTGTTGCCATAGGCAGCACTAACTTCCAGTGAAATTGGTTTCAAAATATTCAACTGGATGAGTATTACATAATAAAGAATGTAATGCATTGGCACTTACATGACATCACACACTATCGCTCGAGGAGCTAAAATGGTGTCGATCAATGTTCAACACACTATATACACACTAACATAAATGTTAAAGCAACTTTTATTGACATACATTCCAGATATACTAAAGAAACAAAAGTCAATGTTTCTGAATACTCACTTTACCTAGAATAGTTTTGCAAATATCTGACTTGTAAGATAATCCAGATATTTCATATGGAGTGTATCAGTAGGATGTTGGTTCAGAACAATATAAACAATACCATTTCTTTACTAATGGCTCCTTACAAATACTTACACACCGCCAATGGAACCATTTATCGCATTGGTCACAACAAATAGATGGTGGATTTTCTTTACATTCTTCATTACAAATCGGACATGCATATAATCGTTTCCTAATTACGCTTTTCTTTTATTGTATGCATTGTCTGTGTGCAGGGTACCTTTTAGTATGGGATAGCCTTTCCCTTATTTTATTTGTCTCAAAACTCACCCATTTGGGCAAGCTGTCTGAAAGCTTTTTGCATTGTGCTGCGTCAATGCTGTTCTATTCATGTCTGACTGTTTTCCACTGCTGAGTGAGCTAATTTGCATATCAAAAGCCATCTACTGAATGGATTCTTGTTCTATATTAGACCCACATACATACACAAAAGACAAATAGTGCGCCTCTGTGTTCAGGATTTAAAGTGAATTAACTAACCAAACTAGCAAGCTAGTTGAGCTACACTGACCGAGGTGACAAGACATTAGCCATTTCTGTAATCTCTGTGTATTACCACACTGTGCCTGAAGAGTGAAGTTGTTATTTTTGATTCAAAATGTCTTCAAAAAAGGCAAAATTCCATGTACCTGTTGAATTCAAAAGCCGGATCGTAGGTCTTCGTCAAGCTGGAAAGTCATATCCTGAGATTAAGAAAATTCTAAAGTCTGAGGATATTCAGATTCCACTGTCTACAATACATGGAATTGGTCACACATTTCAAGTGACAGGTTCTGTTGCCCGGAAAGCAGGTTCTGGACGAGCTAAAGTGACATGTCGAGATGAAAGAAGGCTGAAAATGACTTCTGAAGAATCATACGAAGACTCTCACCAAATTAGCAGAAGCATTCAGAAATTCACAAAATAAGGCTGTTTCAAGAAGAACAATTGCAAGGAGGCTCAAGGAAGCTGGTTTTTCATCAAAGCGGTGTGCTAAGAAACCATTGCTGTCCACAAAGAACGTTGCAGAAAGACTCAGATTTTGGGCACTTTATCGTGACCATGATTCTCAGTGGTTTGAGTGTGTTCTCTGGAGTGATGAGTCACATTTTGAGCTGTGTACAGATGCTCCAGAGCGCTGTCTTCGTAGGTCAGGTGAAAAATATAACCCAGAATGCCTCTCCACCACTGTGAAAAATGGAGGAGATGGAATTATGGTATGGGGTGTGTTTTCTGCATCTGGTGTTGGCGAGCTTGGGCAATGTGAAAAGTCCATTAATGCAAAGGAGTACCAAAACATATTAGAAAAGGGGTTGTTTCCAAGCCTGAACAAGTTGTGTAGTGGAAATAAAAGACAAAAAGCTATTTTTCAACAAGATAATGCCCGGCACACACAGCAAAAACAACAAAGTCATGGTTTGAGCGGCATTCCCTGTCGGTGATGTTTTGGCCTGGACAGTCACCAGATCTTAACCCCATAGAGAATATATGGGTGCATATAAAAGCAAAACTGGCTGGCAGAAAATTTGGGAGCACTGGCCAGTTGTGGGAAGCAGTCAGACATGAATGGAACAGCATTGATGCAGCACACTGTAAACGGCTTTCAGACAGCTTGCTCAAACGGCTGAGATTTCTGAAGAAAAACAAGGGGAAAGCTATCCCATACTACAAGGTACCCTGCACACAGACAATGCATACGATATTATGTACAATTGTCACTTATTTCACCTGTATTTATTAACATGAAAGAGTAATCATAAAAAATATGGTAAATCATGTTTGCCTCATTTTGTTTGCCAGCAGTGTAGTCTAGTCCAATCTAGTCTAGGCCAATCGAGTCTAGTCTAGGCCGATCTAAGTTAGTCTAAGGTGAGCTATTAAAAGCTATGCTAGTTTAGGCTAAGCTATTCTATGCTATGTTAGTCAAAGGTAAGCTAATCTAATCTAGGTTGTGCTAAGCTAAGCTAGTCTAAGTTATGCTTGCCTACACTAAGCTAACCTAGTCTAAGCTAATCTAATCTAAGTGAGGCTAAGCTAAGCTCTGCTAGTCTAAGCTATGCTATGTTTGTCTAATCTAAGCTAAGCTAGTCTAATCTGAGCCAGGTTATGTTTGCCTAAGCTAATCTAAGGGCTATGCTAAGCTATCTAAAGCTATGCTAGTTTAACCTAAGCTATTTTATGCTATGTTAGGCTAAGCTAATTTAATCTATATTATGCTAAGATAAGCTATGATAGGCTAAGCTAAGATAGCCTAAGCTAAGCCAAGCTATGTTTGCCTAAGCTAATCTAAGGGCTATGTTAAGCTATTTAAAGCTATGCTAGTCTAACCTAAGCTATTTTATGCTATGTTAGGCCAAGCTAATCTAATCTATGTTATGCTAAGCTAAGCTAAGCTGTGCTACGCTATGCTAATCTAAGCTAAGCTAAGCTAAGATAGCTTATCATAGCTTAGATCAGACTAAGCTATACCAAGCTATGCTAGTCTAAGTCATGCTAGTCTAAGCTATGCTAGCTTAAGCAAAGCTATGCCATGCTAAGCTAGTCTAGTCTAAGCTAAGGTAGACCAGTCCTAGGCAAGAATATGTAGACTAATCTATGCCTAGGTTAGTCTAGGCTATAGCATAAGGCTAGTTTAGGCTAAGATAGCATAGATGCCAAGTCTATGGTAGCCTGAAGTGGCTAGGCTAGGCTAGGCTACATAAGCTTTGCCTACGCAAGGGTATTATAGGCTAGGCTATGTCTATGGTAGTCTAAGCTGAGCTAGCTAGGCGTAGACTATGCTAGGCTGGGCTAAGATAGGCTATAGGCTAGGTATAGGGTAGTCTAAGCTGAGTTAGCTCTACCTTTTAACGAACCGGTTCCTTTAGCAGATGTCCTGAAGTGTAGGGTAGAATCTGCCCTTGCCTTAGCTCAGCCTTAGCTAGGCTTGGCCATGCCTTACATAGGCTTGGCTAGGTCTTTTCTAAACCTGACTACGCTGCACATAGGCTTTAGCTCGGCCATAGTATAGCTTAGCCCACCATAGTTTAAGTTAGCCCAGTCCTGTATAGCTTAGCTTATCCCAGCATAGCTTAGTCGATGACAGCTTATCTTAGCCGAGTATATCTTAGCTTAGCCTAGCATAGCCCAGTAGAGCTTAGCTTAGTTTAGCCCACTATAGCGTACCTTATCCAAGTAGACCTTAGCTGGCTCCAGATTAGACTGCGCAATCTCTGCCCAGGCTAGCCTATGCTAGGCTAATCTTAAGGCTATGGTATGTTAGCCGTACTAGTCTAAGAAATACTAGCCCTAAGCCTTACTAGTCTACGCCATACTAGTCTAAGCTATACTACTCTAAGTTATAGTAGTCTAGTCTAAGCTATATACTAGGCTGTTATACTAATCTACTCTAAGTTATGCTATACTAGTCAAGGCTTTGCTATAGTAGGCTGACCCATGCTATACTAGTCTAAGCTATACTACTCTAAGCTATAATAGTCTAGTCTAAGCTATTCTACGATAGTCTAAGTTATATACTAGTCTATTGTAAGCTATGCTAGTCTAGGCTGGTATACTAATCTACTCTAAGCTATGCTACACTAGTATTTGCTAAACTATGCTATACTAGTCTAGGATAAGCTAAGCTATGTTATACTAGTCTAGGCTAAACCATGCTATACTAGTCTACTAGTCTCATCTACTAGTGTCATCTAGTCTACTAGTGCTGTCTAGTCTATTAGTCTAGTCTACTAGTCCATCCCTTTCTACTAGTCTATTCTACTAGTCTAGTCTAATCCACTAGTCTAGTCCACTAGTTTAGTCTGCTAGTCTAGTCTACTAGTCTAGACTAGGCTATACTAGTCTAGATTAAGCTATACTATACTAGTCTAGGCTAAGCTATCCTTGCCTAGGTCATTCTATGCTATACTAGTCCACGCTAACCGATGCTATATTAGTCTAGAGAATTCTACTAGTCTAGTCTATTAGTCTACTAATCTAGTCTACTAGTCTAATCTAGATTGGGCTATACTAGTCTAGGCTAAGCTATACTATACTAGTCTAGGCTAAGCTCTCCTTGCCTCGGTTAATCTATGCTATAATAGTCCACGCTAAGCTATGCTATACTTGTCTATGCTAAGTTATTAAAGCTGTCACAAACTATGCTAGTCTAACCTAAGATATTTTATGCTATGTTAGTTTAAGCTATTCTAGTCTAATTTAATCTAAGTTATGCTAAGCTAAGTTATGCTAAGCTATGCTAGTCTAAGCTAAGCTATGATAGCCTAAGCTAAGCTATGCCAAGATATGCTTGTCTAAGCTAATCTAAAGTAAGCTATGGTAATCTTGCTAGTCAAAGCAAAGCTACACTAGTCTATGCTAAGCTAGTCTAAGATAAGCTATGCTAGTCTAAGCTATTCTAAGCTCAGATATGTTAATCTATGCTAGTCTAAGCTAAGCTATGCTAGTCTAAGCTATTCTAAGCTAAGATATGTTAATCTATGCTAGTCTAAGCTTAAGCTATGCTAGTCTAAGCTAGTCTAAATAAAGCTGTCGTGCAAATCTAAGATAAGCTATGCTAGTCTAAGCTAAGTTATGCTAGTCTAACCTACGCTAGTTTAAGCAAAGCTATGTCATGCTAATCTAAGCTAAGCTATGCTAGTGTAAACAAGGCTCGTTTAGGGTTATGGTTGGGATTTCAGAGTATGTCATGTATGTGAAATATTCTCTACCTCTCAACGAACCGGTTCCTTTAGCAAATGTCCTGAAGTGTAGGCTAGGGTACGGTAAGGTGGCTGGGGGTCTACCTTGACCTTAGCTATGCTTGGCCATGCCTTATCTAGGCCTAAGCTATGCCTTATCTAGACTTAGCTTAGCCTTACCTAGCCTTATATAGCCATTAGTTAGTCCTTCCTTAAGCCTTAGCTTGGCCTTAGTTAGGCTTGGCTAGGCCTTAAATCTATACCTGACTACGCTGCATATAAGCCTTAGCTCGGCCTTAGCTAGGCTGAGCTACACCTTACCTAGGCCATATCTAAGCCTGGCTAGGTATTACTTAGGCCGTGGCTAGGCTTTTGTAGGAATTAGCTAGTCCTTGTTTAGGCCTGAGCTAGTCATTAGTTACACTTGACTAGAACGTACCTAGGCCTTTGTTAGGCTTGAGCAAGCCTTGTCTAGTCTTGGCTATGCCTTCCGTAGGACTAAGCTATGTCTGAGCTAAGCTTGCCCAGGTATTACCTAGGTCTTAGCTTGACTTACATAGTTATTAGCTAGATCATAGTTAGGCTTGGTTAGGCGTTAGCTATGCTTGACTCACCGTACCTAGATCTTAGCTAGGCCATAACCAGGCTTACGTACATCTTAGCGAGGCATTATCTAGGTTTGGCTATGCCTTACATACGCCATAGCTAGGCTTGGGTAGGACTTACATAGGTGGCTTTAGCTCGGCATTAGCTAGACTTGGCCATGCCATACCTAGGCCCAAGATGTGCCTTATATAAACTTGACTTAGTCTTAACTAGGCCTTAGCTAGGCATTTGCTCGCCTTACTTAGGCCTTAGCTTGGCAAAGGTCTGGATATGGCCTGGCGAGCACGGCCTGTGTAAGGCCTTGCCAATTTTAGATAAGACCTAACTTATGCCTACGTAAGTCATAGCCAAGACTAGCTACGGCTTACTCAAGCCTAGCTAACGCCGGGCCGAGGACTAAGTATGGCCTATCCAGACTATCTTAACTTTATTTATACTAGCTTACCGTAGACTAGCATACCCTAGCTTAGACTAACATGGATTACCATAGCTTAGCTTATACTAACATAGCATAGCATAGCTTAGCTTAGACCAGCATAGATTAGCTTAGCATATGTTAGCATAGACAATCTTAGCATAGCTTAGTTTAGATTAGGATTGCTTGGCGTAGCTTAGACTAGCATAGCTAATCCTTACTTAGCATAACTTGGCTTCGCTTAGACTATCATAGCTTAGCATGACTTAGATTAGACTATCTTAGCTTAACTTACCCTAACATATCGTAACATAACTTAGCTTAGACTAGCATACCTTAGACTAGCATATCTAAGTGTAGATTAGCATAGCTTATCTTAGACTAGCATAGCTTAGCATAACATACCTTAGATTATACTAGCATATCTTAGCTTAGCGTAGACTAGCACAGATTAGTTTACCTTATTATAGCATAGCTTATTGGGGTATATCTTCCGAGTATATCTTAGCTTAGCTGAGTATATCTTAGCTTAGCTGAGTATATCTTAGCTTAGCTGAGTATATCTTAGCGTAGCTTATCCTAGGATAGCCTAGCCTAGCTTAGCCAAGTATAACTCAGTTTAGTCTACTTTATCTTAGCTTAGCCTAGTATAGCTTAGTTTATCCCATTATAGCTTAGCTTAGCCCATCATAGCTTAACTTAGCCTAGCCCGATATAGCTTAGCTTATCCCAGCAAGGCTTAGCATAGCTTCGCTGAGGATAGCTTAGCTTAGCCGAATATAACTTAGCTTAGCCTAGTTTATCATAGCTTAGTCTAGTATAGCTTAGTTTATCCCATTATAGCTTAGCTCATCATAGATTAACTTAGCTGAGTTGAGCATAGCTTAGCTTATCTGAGCATAGCCTAGCTTAGCTTTGCCCAGTATAGCGTAGCTTAGCCCACACTAGTGGAGCATAGACTAGCTTGGACTAGTATATCATAGCTTATCCTAGACTAGTATAGCATAGCTTAGCCTAGACTAGTGTAGCATAGCTTATCGTGGAGTAGTATAGCTTAGCTTAGACTAGTCTAGCAGAACTTATCCCAGACTAGTATAACATAGCCTAGTCTAGACTATTATAGCATAGCTTAGCCTGGACTAGTATAGCATAGCTTAACTTAGCCTAGTATAGTATAGCTTAGCATGGACTAGTATAGAATAGCCTAGACTAGTATAGCATGGTATTGCATAGACTAGTATAGCATAGCATCGCCTACACTAGCATAGCTTAGCTTAGATTTGCATGGCATAGCTTTGCTTAGACTAGCTTAAATTAGACAAGCATAGCTTACACTAACATAGATTATCATAGTTTAGCTTATGCTTGCATAGTTTATCATAGCTTAGCTTAGACCAGCATATATTAGCTTAGCATATGCTAACTTAGACTATCTTAGCATAGCTTAGACTTACATAGCTTGTCTTAGCTTAGTCTAGCATAGCTTAACATAGCTTGGCTTAGCTTAGACTAGCATAGCATGAATTAGATTATCCCATCTTAGTTTAATTTAGCTTAACATAGCTTAGCTTAGCCAATGAAAGCTTAGCTTAGCTGAGTATAACTTAGCTTAGTCTAGTTTATCTTAGCGTATCCAAGCATAGCATAACTTATTCCAGTAGAGCTTAGCTTGGTTTAGCCCAATATAGGGTACCTTATCCCAGCTTGGCCCATCATAGCTTAACTTAGCCTAGCCTGGTATAGCTTAGCTTATCCAAGTATAGCTTAGCTTCATCCAGTATAGCCTAGCCTAGCCCAATACAGCTAAGTGTAGACCAGTATAGCATAGCTTAGCCTTGACTAGCATAGCTTAGCTTGGACTAGTGTAGTATAGCTTAGCTTAGACTAGTCTAGCATAGCTTAGCATGGACTAGTGCAGCATAACATAGCTTTGTCTAGTATAGCATAGCATAGCATAGACTAGCATAGCTTAGCATAGACTAGTATAGCTTAGCCTAGACTGGACTATAGCCTAGTATAGCTAAGACTAGTATGTCTAACGGATTTAGGATTAGCCTAGACTTAGACATAGATTACTCTACCCTACCCTGCCTTGCCATACCCTACGCTACACCATACACACTTAGTTCCCATAGACAGTAAACCTAACTGTCTTATTGAACCACCTTAGACCAGACACTATGGACTGTAAAACTGTCTTATTAGACCACCGTATAGATTATTAGACCACTTTACACACACTTTGTCAATATAAATAGGCAGTAAAACCTGTCTTATTGGACCACCTTAGGCCAGACACTATAGACTGTAAAACCTGTCTTGTTAGACCATCTCATATATCACGCACACTTAGTCACCATGTTCAACAGTAACGCGTCAGGTCTGTCTTATTAGACCACTTTACAAACCACATATCTATGTAAAACCTGTCTTAATTATTGGACCACCTTATAGACTATATAGGGGTAAAGTTCTATGCGTGTGTTGATGGGTTAGAAGGTAATATCAATCAATCATATTCCATTTTTGTGAGAAGGCTAAAAGCCTGTAATGACAGATTCCTAATTTCCTTTTTCAATTTGGTAATAAAACATATTGCCAGCTAGATAGTTATAGTATAGGGGTTGGTTATCCCATAGTTTATCTAATTTTGTTTCAAATGATATCATGGTTGTTGCTTCTATAACCTGGTTCGGAAGACTGTTCCATATATATTGGGACAAAAGTTCGGTATTGCCGACTACATGCCCACCTGTAGTCTCTACGAAGAGCCGCAGTCTACTACTGCAGTAGTAGACTGCGGCTCTTCATAGAGACTAGCCCACCTGTTAACTTATAACCACACAATAGTAGTGAGTGTGTCACGTACTGTGTAACGAACCGGGTGCTTTTACTGATAAATATACGTAAGAAATAGCAAAAAAATCCACCCATCTATATTGCAAGAAAATTATTGAGTATAAGTTGATATAATGTCATAATACAATAAAACGTACGTAGTTGAACCACAGGCCTTTGAATTTTCGTCCATCCATCCCTCTACCACATATTCCCCCTACTATATATATATATATATATATATATATATATATATATATATATATATATATATATATATATATATATATATATATATATATATATATATATATATATATATATATATATATATATATATACACCTGTGCAAAGGTTAAGCACCACCCTATTTTTACGCACATGCGAGGGTAAATTCATGTGCTATGAAGAAAGCAATAGCATAAACATTTATGTACCCATCCATCTTAGTGCAAGAGGTAATAATGCAACTAGAGGAATGGTGATTATGATGGTGGGGAAACACTGTATGTTTTTGTTTGAACTTGAAAACGAGGCCTGAATATGGTTACGTTGACACAACTGACAACTATTGCCCTACAGTTGACACACGTGGCTAGATTGTCATTAATGGTGTCTGAAAACGAAGTTTAACATCTGTGCACGAGTTTGAGACTGTCATTATTAATACCGGGTATATCCACCTTGTGCCTGGATGACGGCCTGGACACGACGTCTCATGCTGCTCACCAACCGACTGATACGCCATTGTGGTATTCGTTGCCATTCAAGATGGAGTGCGTCTGTTAATTCCTGTAGGTTCTGCACAGGAGGATCCCTCCTTCTCACCATGTTTCCCAGAATGTCCCAGATATGCTCAATAGGGTTCATGTCAGGGCTCCTTGCTGGCCATGGTAGGGTTTCGATGGCATTCTGGCGGAGGTATTCATGCACAGCTCTAGCACGATGTGGTCGGGCGTTGTCATCCATGAATATAGGGTGGGTTCCAGGTGCATAATTTACAAAATGAGGGACCACAACTCTATCCAGTATGGAATCTTGATATCTTTGTCCATTTAGTGTTCCAGGTACAGTCAACAGATCCAGCTTACAATCAAATGAGATGCACCCCCATATCATAACGGAACCTCCACCAAATGGAACTTCTTCCATGATGTTACGTTGGTCGTACGCCGTGCGTCTGGACCTCCATACACGAGTTCGACCATCTGTGGCATGAAGCAGGAACCGACTTTCATCGGACCAGTGTACCCGTCTCCAGGATCTCATGTTCCAGTGTCTTCTTTCGTTGCACCACCTCAGACGCTCCTCTTTGTGGTGTGCAGTGAGGAGAGGACGTCTGACAGGTCTCCTAGCTTTCATGCCAGCAGCATACAGTCTCCTTTTGACGGTAGACATTGACACTCTATTGCGCGTTTCCCATTGCTGGCTGAGCACTCTGCTGTTGGTGAATGGAGATCTCCTAACAAGGCGTACTAGGGCTCGATCATCACGGGCAGTAGTCTTCTTCGGTCTTCCAGATCTAGGCCTGTCCTTCACCTTGTTAGTTTGCCCATGTTTTGCAATCAAACGACTGATTACAGTATGGTTAATGTTCAGCTGTCTGCCAATCTCTCTGCATGACATACCAGTGGTATGCATGCCTATGATTTGCCATTTCTCACGATCACTTAACCTTCGTCTTGCCATAGCGGTTCACAATCAAGAGCTGTACAAATAAACCACGGTCATGAACACAAAATTCCTAATCTTGTCGCCTAAATCTGTATGTAATGTTCTAAACATCAAACTGGACTTTTACATAACTGAACACGTGTGCTGTTTCCCGCCACGCACGGACATCAAGCGGCGTGAAGTCATGCATGCATGTGCATTTCGTACTTGGAATTATGTCAGCTAACGCGGGGACAAAAAGTATGGCAGCCTAGTTGTACCATCATGTTTCTACGTTCTATTGTTTTTGCTGGTGCTTAACTTTTGCACAGGTGTATATATAAATAAATAAATAAATAAATAAATAAATAAATAAATAAATTATATATATATATATATATATATAATATAGTAGGAGGGATATGTGGTAGAGGGATGGATGGACGAAAATTCAAAGGCCTGTGGTTGAACACCCGCACCGTTCAAAAATATTCAGCAGCATCCTTATTTCATAGTAAAGACATATTATGTATGGATAAAGTGGAAAGGTCCATTGTGATGTATGTATATTATATATAAATAATTTTAAATCTTGAATTCTGATGAAATAAATAAGCGTGAATGTTGAATTTATAACGAAAACTGGTAGATTACTTTAGATAAATACTAACGTAACAAGAGACTCGGAACATATAACGCGCGTAAATTTTAAATGACTCTGAATGCTCCCCGCCCCCTCCTGGATAAATTATCCAATCGCGGCCTCTGTTCTCTATGACTCATTGTCATCGCTCATTGATAGAGCGCGATAAAATCTCGAAATATTTTAAGTTCGAGAATTGCGCGTGTACGCATGCGGTAT